>CAJGYO010000004.1:11507722-12707722 GCA_904845875.1 Miscanthus lutarioriparius | reverse complement strand
AGGTCACAGCTCGCGCAGCGCGGCTCCGGCGACTAGGGGCCAAGCTCCCCAAGCGGCCAGTCACTTGGGTTCGACCCGCGCCGCAAGACTATTGGCCTCCCCGACGCCTGGCGTCGTCTTTGTCTTGAAATTTGTCCGTGCCTCGGAGGCGGTGGTGGTCGAGGCGAGGCATGCAGGGTCGGGGCGGCACGTCCTCGGCTTGAGGTGGCCTTGGCGTGCGCAGGCCTGGGCTGGGTCCGCGAGTTCAGGTGGGTAGGGAGCTTGTGGCCGGCGGTGTGGTGACACGGCCCGCACAGGAGCTTGCGACCGGTAGTGGAGGCTCGAGGCAGCGAGCGGCTAGGCTCCGCCCGATCCTGACGTCCGCGAGGCCGACTGCACCCCTGGCCCCGGCGCCCGCGCGGTCGGCTCCGCCTCTGGCCCCAGCCCCCGCGCAGCTGGCTCCGCCCCCTGCCCTGGCGCACGCGGGGCTCCCTGGCCCCGGCGCATGGTGGAGGACTGGACGAAGATGACCGATGGATGAAACGAAGAAGGGCACGGTCAAGAAGTAACGTGAGGGTATTTGGGACTTGTTCCAACATAGATTGACACCATTAGATGGAAAAGTGGACGGAATGGCTTGGGAAGCACAAAAGTAAAGTGTCATGGCACATAGGTGTGTTCGAACTTTTTAGTGGCACGTAGGCCACGCCCATCTTTTATAATGACACACAGGTAAAATGCTCTATTTTCTGCGGGGGAAGACGCACGCAGCGTGGACGCAGTTCGAGTGCGGCGCGGACGCGGAGCCGCAGAGGCAACGCGACGACGTCGCCGTGCGTCCTAGGCCGGGCCGAGAGATGGCCGAGTTGGGCCCAATCGGCAGGAGGGAGAGCGTATACAGTAGAATTTTTTCTTTTCCTTTTTGTAAATAATGAATAGATAATGTATTTTCTAGTTCTAGAAAAATGTAACTATATATAATGTATTATCAACCTCTATAATCTAAAGAAAGGGTTTTAAATAATTCAAGAATGCAATTGGTAATTAAGGGAAGTTATTTTGGTGCCGCAAATAAACTCCACAAAAGCTAACAATCATACAATCAAGCAATCAAGTATTTCAATCAAGCAAGCATTCCAACAATCACGCAAGCATCCAACAAAGTGCAAGCTACAAAATTTAAATGCGAAGTGATTCTCTAATCCTAGAAAATAATTCTAGTGCTACAACTATATCCTACGCGACACACAAATGCATATGGTGGATTTTTAAATGCAGGATTTTGAAAAATATTTTTACAAGGGTTTTGCCTACTTATACTAATCAAGTTTTAATTTGTTGTAAATTTTAAAAAAGTTCAAAATTTTAGTGGTTTTTAACATGACGCAAAAACACGGGTGTTACAACAGCCAAAACACATCGGACATCATCCGATGCACAACGTCCGATGCTTGCGCCAGCGTCCGATGCAGGCAGAGCAGCTCCTTCATCTTCTTTCATCAAACCCTTTGCAAATGTGCAATCTCCAAGTATATCCAACACTTGTGTACGTGAGTTAGCATTTCACAAATCTTTTCTCAAGGATTGTTAGCACTCACTAGGTCCTAATGCACATATATGGAGTTAAATCACCTAGTGGCACTAGATGATAGTTCCCCTCTTAATAGTATGGCTATCTATTCTAAACCCAATCACACACTCTATTGCGTCTTGATTGGCAAAATAAAATGGCCCTAGCTTTATACCTTTGCCTTGAGCCCTATTTTTTCTCTTTCTTCTTTTCCAAGTTGGAGCACTTGATCACCATCTTTTGGCCATCTGCATCACATGAGTTCCATCTAGCTCCACCTTTGATGTGAACCAACCTTACTTCAATCACAATACTTAGGGAGAAGGTTAGTCTACCATGGTTTCATCAATTAGCCAAAACCAAACTAGGACTTTCACATAGGATAGCAACGTGCATGCGCCTGTTTTTCCTATGAGTAGGATTGTCCCTGCAGTACTTCTTCTCACCCTTTATGCAAGTGTGCTAACTTCAAGTGTGTTAACCTTTGAACACCAACACTTGAGCGCTAAGTTAGCATTTTTTCAAAGTGTTTTAAAAAGCATTTTCGATTGCTTCTCACCACGTCACAAGACTTGATGCATATGCAAAGAATGACATCACCTAGTGGCACTAGACAACCATAAACGCTTTATAGCTTGCCTCTTTATAGTACAACTGTCTATCCTAAACCCGACCATGCACTCTATTATACCTTGGTCAGCAAAAGCAAAGCTCCTATGCATTACACCAGTTGCTTCAGGTTTGCTTTACATCTCCTTGTTCTCTCCATGGTTGAGCACTAGCTTTTTATGATCATGATGTCTATCTCCACCATCTCCTAAGCCTTGTTCATCACCATCAAGTGGACGCTAGCTTAGTCAACCTTATTGAAAGCATTAGTCCACATGGTTGTCACTCAATTACCAAAACCAAACTAGGGCTTTCACTCACACCTCTCTCATTTAGCCGATCCCAACCATGAAGAACACATCTTTATAGCCCTTTGGTCTCTTCCCTCTCCCTCTTTGTGAGGAATGCTTGATTCTTGTGAGATCTAAAGAGTTGGGTTGAGAAATTGGATGACTGAGAGCAAGAGAGAGCAATCCTAGTCTTTGAGCACTTGTGGATTTTGTCAAGCATTTGGTGAAGTGTTTGTTACTCTTGGAGGTGAAGCCTCCTAGACTGGCTAGAGTTTCCCAATGAGCTCCCAAACTTGTGGTGAGCCACGGGAAGTTTGTGAAGGTTACGATAATTTCGCATCCGCAAAGAAAGAAATCAAGGTAGTGAAGTGAGTAAATTAAAGTGGTTAAAAGTGACCTAGCTCCCTTGGCAGCTTTCAGAGACGTAGGATTCATGAAGGTGAATCCAAACTTTGGTAAACAAATCGTGTCATCACTACTTATTCTTGTGTTGTTATTGACTTTTGAGAGATTCGGCCCGATCTATTTGTTCTTGTGTTATTGTTTGTAGGTTTTGGGTGGAACTGAGCTACTACATGTCTAGCAACCTTGATAACAAGTAGAATTGATTAAATATGTGTAATTCTTGTTGCTGTGTTTTTGTGCTACCCGGTACAAAAAAATTTTGTCCTCCTATCTGTTCCAAGTTTTTTATTTTTCATAATTGCCTATTCACCTCCACCTCTAGGTGACATCTCGAATCACAATTTTTTGCCCAATATATAGCTTGAGGCCATGATGTTAACCAACCAATAAAGTAAGTGTAAATGTAACACACAAGTCGCTCGTGGTTAAACATCTATTTATGGTGCCAATAGATGCTAATGAAACCATTGACTTCAGAATATATATAGGACATAAAGAGTAAAACCAGGTGAAGAGTATAAACTAAATTGCATAAAAAAATTGGACGATATAATACTATACTAGCTGCTCAATTGTGCTGATCACCATGCAAGTTTTTTATTCAGATAACAGAACTGTTTAAATTAAGATATATGGTATATAGCTTCGTTTGAACGGGATCGAAGTTTATGGTAAGCATATTTAGCTGAGTGTAACTTAAACCACAAATATCTGGGTGCACAACACACGGACGTGCATGTGCATGACAAAATGGTGTTATATCTGTTGAATGCATGGAGGATATGCCAGGATAATTCAATCTAACTGAATTAGAAAGTTTGTTATGGTGTCGTGACTTTAACCCTATAAACATACCAGAGCTACAGCCGCGTCCACCACAACAGAATCGCTTCCTCTAATCTAGCCCTCCAGCGGTGCAACAGCTCTCCAACAAGTTCTATTGTCTTGATTTCCTGACCAATAGTAACAACATGGCTCCAATGGCACAGCTTCAAATCACTCCTGAATTCCTCATCCATCATCTCCCTTTGCTATGTAAGGTACACATAATATCCTCCCGAGTTATCCTACCCCAACCCGGTGCATCATCGTCATGCAACTAAGCTGGTGTTGATGTGTGATTTGTTTGTTTTGCTCCAATATCCTAAATTGTTGGTCCGGAGAGGGGAAAAAGAAAAGGGGAGATAACTAGTCCATGGAGGAAGAACTCGTCCATGATATCTACACAGAAGTTTGTGGAGATGATGAAGAGATCGAGGATACAAACTGCGTAACACTACTTCTTTATTGTTTTGAATATATATAACCAACCAAGGCTACTCTACTACTCTAGTGTTGTGTTGCATTCCTTAATGGTCAGCATCATGCCATCACTTCACTCTTCATGCATGCAAGAACTACCTGAACGACTACACTGCTTCACTCTCCATGCATGAATTCATATAATAACTAGCATGAATGCATGCCCCAACTAACTTGGAAAATGGAAACGCTGTCAGTAAGGGTTTTTCTGTGACAATTCAATGATACTGCTATATCATGAAGATAAGGGGTTGGAGAAAACTAGTACTCCCTCAGTCCCAAAATAAGTGACAGTTTTGAATTCTAAACATCTTGTTTGACTGTTCATCTTATTCAAATTTTTTGTATAAATATTATCTATTTTGTTATGACTTATTTTATCATTACAGATACTTTAATAATGATTTATTTATTTTGTAATTTATACAAAAAAATTTGAATAAGATGAACGGTCAAAAAAGATGTCTCCAAAAACATGGCTTTAAAGACTACAAAATCCACTTGCCGCTTACAATGAGATCTAGGCCTAGGTCGTCAGGGGGGGGCATCATCATATAAATGTGGTAGATATAGGGAAAAAGTCTATTTGACCTTCCTTAATTTTTGTTGAAGTTTGATTTACCTCCCTAGCTCCCTGAGCCAACAAAAAACTGGGACATCCTCCAGCATTTGAAGCCATCCGAATTTGCTCTTTGGTTGTTTTGAAACCATCCAAACTTCGCTTCCGCAAGGGAAGAAATCAAGATAGTGAAGTCAGTAAATTAAAGTGGTTAAAAGAGACTTGGCTCGGGAGATCCTCAACAGAGACATAGGATTCACAGAGGTGAACCTGAACTTTGGTAAACAAATCATGTGTCATCACTGCTTGTTCTTGTGTTCTTATTGTTTTTGGGTGATTCACCCTAATCTACTTGTTCTTGTGTTTTTGTTTGCAGGTTTCGGGAGGAACCCACTACATGTCTAGCAACCCTTGTTGATAGCAAGTAGAATCAGTTAAGTAGACGTAATCTATGTTGGTTTGTTTTTTCGCGTTACCCACTATTAAAAAATATGACTAAGAAATTTAGGTCCTATTATCCGCTGCAAGTTTTATTCTTTTTTCAAAATTGCCTATTCACCCCCTCACTCCAATGGTGGACCAGGGCTAGGGACCTTGGACGCCTGCCCGGGCTCCGGTGCCGACGTATGCTAAAGAATTCGTCTCTTTGCACTATGCTGGAAGGTGAAAAACACATGATCTCATAGACACTTTGAGCTTTGCCCGGGCTCTCTTTGAGCGCCCGGTTTGTTACTACCCCCTCTATGCGACATCTAGATTCCTTCCCAGTATATAGATTCAGGCCATGGCGTTAGTCAACCAATAAATTAAGGTTAAATGTAACACACAAGTCACTCATGGTTAAACACATCTATTTATTGTGCCAATAGACTCTAATGAATCCATTTAATATTCAGAATATATAGGAAATGAAGAGTAAAAACAAGTGGGAAGAGTATAACTAAAGGGAGTGTCTAGTTATCTATCGACAAATTTTATGTCGTCACATTTGTCAGATTTTTTATAAATGCTACCCAATAGATAATTGTAGCATAAATCATAAAGCACAATCAAACATATAAAATCTGATAAATTTAGTACCAAAAAAAAATCTATCAATAGATAAATAGCAAAAGTCAATTTATAATACACAAATGTTAAGGTAACGTTCAACAAAAATATAATTGGACAAAAACATAATTGATCAAACCGATGTGCACCGCACGATCGAGGTAGTGCCAAAACCTTATTGAAACCTAATCAAATCCAAACGGTGCGAACCTAACTAAAAGCAACTTCTTTCTATCGTCGATCATGCATGACAAATAATTAAACTGGCAACCTAATTTTTAAGATCTAGGAAAGCCTTGGCTTCCTCCTCCAGCTGCATCATGGCGACGAACCAACCGGTATGGGTGGGGTGTACATCATCCCAGTAGAAGTTGCTGAACATATCCTTGCCAAGGTTGTCGGTGACGCTGTACTGAGGAGAGCCATTCTCGTCCTCCTGCCCGCAGTAGCCCTTGGGATCAAAGCTCTCGCAGCTCGGCCTCAGCTTGTTCTTGAACGTCTTAGCCAGAGTCTCATCAGCACTTCCCGTTGCGTCTACATGTACAAACAGCATATATATATGGCTAATAAATCGAACGAACCGAGCCCATATGGATGAAAGCAAAATCAAACCAACAAATAGAAGCAGCTGAGGTCTGAGGACGTAGCGGACATACTGGGATTGGGCTGGACGACCCTGGAGAAGGCCGTGTTGAGGTCGAGGAGCATGACGTTTCCACGGTAGTTGCCCAGCTTTTCCGCGAGAAGCTTGTTGTGGGTGGCCGCGACCGCGTTGGCGACGTCGTCGCAGTGGGTGTAGTTGTTGGGCCTGGTCCGGAACGGCGTGCAGCCTAGCGGGTGCATGTTGTTGACGAGGATCCTGTTCATCCCGAGATCCTGCAGCCGCTGCACCTCCTTGGCGATCCCCGTCGTCACGGTCTCGATCAAAGCCAACGTCTGCAATCATATATAGGCACGTCGTAACTTACGCAGCTGCAACAGATCGAGCAACAAGTATATATACGTAGATTGATAGATCATTTGGACTCACGTCGTTGGAGGAGGTCATGTTGGCGATGCGGGCGTAGTCGTTGCCGGAGATGGCGATGAGCGCGAGGGAGAACCTGAGGCGCCAAGGCGGGAAGGTGCGGTCCTTGATCAGGCCCTCAAAGTTGTCGACCTGCTTGCTGAGGGTCCCGACCTTCTCCGGCACCTCAAGCACGCCGGAGCCGGCCACGGCGAAGTTCATGCCAAACCGCGTGATGTCGTTTCTGTTTCTGAGCCTGAAAGTCCGAGGGGCTTCATGATGCCCTAGCCACGAAGCTGCATATAGTAACATCGACATAGAGTGTATATATAGATTAATTATGTTCGATAGGTGTACAAAACAGAAAAATCACACCATGTGTAACTATCCATCGAGATGATAACATGTCATATCAGACTGATAAAAGATCGATCTGCATAACAACTTATTGAACAATTACAATGGACTGATGATCAAGAATGATTTGAGCTTACCGACGAAATCAGATTGGACGAATCTGTTTGAGAAGCGGCCGCTTGGACTCGAGGTGCCGTAGGGTTTGTACCATTGGCGCGACTCACGACTCAGATTTGATTTGGGCAGGTTCCCGGTGTCGGCGTACGAATCTCCGAAGACATACAACTGGTACATCATCCCACTCCGACGCGACTCCACATGCGCACCTTTAATTTGATAGCAGATGCAAAGCAGAAATCAGCAATGAACTAGCTTCTGAAGCTAATAAGTGTAGAAAAGACAATACACTTACCATTCATGTCGACGAGGAGGAGGACGAGGACAGGAATGATGATGGCCGCCAAATGCTTCATGGTGGTGTGACTGTTTGCGGGCCGCTGTAGGGATAGATGAAAGGAAGCGGTTGTGTTATGATGGATGCGGCCGCAGCTCTCATGTATTTATAGGGTTTAAGTGTTGACACCCTAACAAACTTGCTATTTCATTTCGGTTCCATAATCCTGGCATATCCACGCCATTTGCCATGCACGTCCGTTTGGAGTCGGCTAGATATGCTTAACTATAAACTTCGATCCCGTTTATATCCCTTAATTTAAACAGTTTTGCTATCTGAATAAAACAAACTGATATGGGGATCGGCGCAATTGAGCAGCTAGTAGAGTATATCGACCAATTTTTTTATGCAATTTAGTTTAGAATTTTACTATTTATCTGTTGACATTTTTTTTTTCTAATTTTGTCATATTTGTATCGTTTGATTGTGCTTTAGGATCTATGTTACAGCTGTCTATTCGGTCGCATTTATAAAAAATCTATCGGCCACAAAAAATCTGTCGACAGATAACTACTCTCTATAGATAACTAGACACTCCCTTATAAATTTTGATGGATTTTTGATGTACGTGAGTCCAATAACGATTGCAAATAAAAAATATCACACACAAATAAATAAAAAATTAAAAAAATAAGAATATGGGAAAACTAGATGGCTGCTGAGTCCATACATAAGCCAGGGTATATCACTGCCAGTTCACAACTGAGCCGGCAGTGTTCTTCAAATCAACACTGCCACTTCCGGCCAATTCTAACCTGATAGTGATCTTGAGGATATCACTGTCAGTTTAGGACAAGAACCGACAATAATGGTTGTTATCACTGTTGGTTCTGGTGATAGGAAAGCCCCATGACTGCCAGTTTCCCTCTATCGGTTCAGTTTCCTAGAGTGATACATATATGATTTGTGAATGTCCATTGTGTGTGATTAGATTGCCTGCATCTGAAAAACCAACTAGTCCCCTCCTTGGATATGCTAGAAAATCCTTCACACCTTGAAGATGACGAAGTATATGTTTATACAGTACCATTTTAATGTCATCGGGTATGATAAGATCTATATCTTGCTAATAAATTAACAGCAAATGCAATATCATATCGTGTATGAGTAGATATATACATAAATGCTCCTATAGCACTTAAGTACGGCACCTTAGGACCAAGAATTCATTGTCACGTTCTTATGGTTGAAAAGGAGTGACTCAATGAATGAATGTGTTTTCTCCAAATGAAATTGATTTAGTATTTTTTTGTACAAATTTCTTGGTCAAAAGCTTTCCATATCCTTAATAAGATTTCACAACCCCGCCCATGAATCTTAGCAAAAATTAATCTGGACGGTAGTGGTGACGAGTGCCGCGGCATACACGCTCCAAAATTTCATTTCCATGTGGCCTACAGCTGATTTTTCGCACAATCGGATTTCCTAATACTAGCAGCTAGTGCGTAACATCAGGATGAGTTTATCGCCGCTGCTGCAGTCGGTTTTAGCGAGGTGCATTTTGAGAACTCGTGTTTGAGATAGCAGTATGTACAAACAACATTCCGGTAGTCGTTATTGATATACGTTTTTTTCGAGTACTCGTTTAATATGAGTATATATATGCACAAACAAGATTCCGGTGGTGGTTATTGAGATATCTAAACAACCCCGACGGATGTATAGACGATGTAAACAGAATTGATCCTCATCCTCGCCAACCGTATATAAAATACACACTATCCAATTATTATAAGTTTGTAATCACAAAACATATAATATAAAATAATTGAATACTAAATTATAATTTGAGAAAAGTATAGCCTTATAAACTGGATTGGAGGAAGTAATAACACAAATGATTTTATAGTTTAACTTAACCGATAGTGAGAGCATATTAGCTGTGGTTCAAGACTTCATCCTAGTTAGAGCATCTCTAAGAGACTCTTTATATCATTTCTAAATATTAGGAATAGAGATTTTGGTGAAAAACTATCCTCCAACAACTTCTCTAAATAGTTATCCAAATATAGTCATTATCTATTTCGGGTTTTTCGCTAGCCAAACAAATATAGAAGACGAGAATATGGCTCTCTAGAGTGCGCATGAGATTTGAAAAAACTGTTGGAGTGTGAAAAGGTATGTAAAGCAATTTTTATGCAAATGACTCTCCAAACGATGATTTAGAGAGTGAGATTTAGAAAGGCTCTTGAGATGCTCTTACATATATATAGAGCATCTCTAAGAGACTCTCTATATCCTTTCTAAATGAGAGGAATAGAGATTTTGGTGAAAAACTACCCTCCAACAGCTTATCTAAATAGTTATCCAAATATAGCCATCTTCTATTCCGGATTTTTCGCTAGCCAAAAATAGAAGACGAGAATTACTCTCTAGAGTGCACATAAGATATAGAAAAACTGTTGAAGAGTGAAAAGTATAGAAAGCGATTTTTATGCAAGTAACTCTCCAAATGATGATTTAAAAAATGAGATTTAGAAATGTTCTTGGAGATGCTCTAAGTAGGTTGAAGTCTCGAAGATATGGATTAATCTAGCAATCGACCTATTTGCACGGCCCATCTTCCTAGTTACAACATAGCGTTGTACTCACTAATTGAGTGCTGTGACATCTGTAGACAAGTTTTCACCTGTCAGTTCTTGGCAACTCTATTCATTCCATCAAGTAACTCTTCATTTCATCTTAAATTTTGCGCTTTAACGATAGTATATATTCCTCTGTAGCAAAATTGCCTGTGTGTGTCCGGGGACTTATAAATCTAACATTTAAAATCTCAAAAAATATCAAAAGTTACATGTTTTTTTAAAGAATAATAATACAATTTCCTCCACTTGTATAATAATTGTATTGAACTTATGCACATTCATTATCTGTGTTTACTTCTTGGTCTAACAAGACTATATGGGCTAACCAAGCGGATGCAAAACACATACTCCCTCCGTTCTAAATTATAAGTTGCTTTGATTTGTTTGGTACATTTATTTTGTTATGCATCTAGATATAATAATATATCTATAAACACAGTAAAATGGATGAACCAAAAAAGTCAAAGTAACTTATAATTTGACAGTGTTATCCTAAACGCTAAACGGTAAACAGTCGGTCACCTACCGTTTAACCCATTATTCGGACAAAACGGGTGTTTAAACAGGAAAAACGGATGTTTAAACGGTCAAAACAACTGATTAAACGAAAACGGTGTACCACCATATAGCGTTTAAACGGTGTGTAAACGGGCTAAACGGCTGTTAGGTGAACAGTGTAATTTGAAACGAAGGGAGTGTAGAACGCTACCACCACCACACCAGTCTAGCAGTCCTACTACCAGTCTATGGCCAATCTGATGCTCACCACCCCCGCTCGTCCAACCTCGGCTCTGAGTCGCATATTGTCTTGTCTTCTGTTGACATTTAAATTTGGCTCGGGTTGTAACACTGAATAGCCAAATTTGTCTGTTAAAATGATGTGATGATTGGTACTTGATGATAGGTGTTTCACTCGGTTGGGTCGATTGTGTGCATAAATTCAATTGGTTTGTTTGACTGTTTATGAATATATTTAGTTGTTCAGGGAATTCTACCAGTTGACTCAACTGGGGCATGAATTGGTTGAGTTCGCCAACTGTTACCGAGTGAAACCGAGCATTGCCAACCAAATGATCCGAGTGCATGATGGTCGACAGGGGCAGACAACACTGTCGATTGTCTGGCCTCTCCAGGGGTGGAACTAGCACAAAATTTAAGTGTCGATTTTTACTGATGGACCCCTACAATTACATGAAATAGGACATATTTTTTTTTGAAAACCTAGAATTTAAGTGGGTCACGTGTCTCCGCTCCTTGTGCACTTGGTCCGCCCCTAGGCCTCTCCAGAGATGGTCTAGACACATCTGTTTGCATTGCTGTGTCCAGAGACGAGCCATGTATCAGTTCAAAGGACAAGCACGACGAAGAACAGCAGAGGAGTCCTATTTGGTTCAGGTATTAGAGAATGGATTTTTGATGAACGAATGCAAATGGACGACTACATGCGCCGTTGCATGTTCATGTGCGGGAATTTTTTATCTGCTCGGTAGCTCGTCTGCACTTTCCTACTGGTGTGGGAGATTTTACCGGTTCCGACTTGATTACTTGTTTGCCGTAAATACATCTTCAGACTCCAGGTGCATTAGGTAACATGCAAGAGAGCAAACGGTGAACGATGAACCTTGGACAATACTAAGATACTCCCTTTAACTATGAGGAAGTAATAATATCTCAAATAAAACTGGGCGATTGTTTTTTCAGATTTATAAATAACTTAATAAATTAAAAATCCAGAAAAACAAAAAAAACTCCGGATTCTCCTAATAACAGGAGAAAAGAGTGTGGAGAATCTTCTTCCTCCGTGAAAACATCCGTCATGATCCTCCTAATCACGCGAGACTACATGTTACCAAATTGTGGTTAATAACAGAGACGCCCGTGCTCAAACGTCTGGATGTACACGCGAGTTCGGACGCCCGTACCTGGTCCGTTTGCTGCACCATGCTTCCTGTGCCTGCTCGTTTTGCACGGCCGGGCGGGGTCCGTGCCGCCTGGACGTCTCCCACGCACTGATCATACACGGGCGCCCGCCCAGCAGCTGCATGCAGCTGCGGCAGGTGAGTCTCATTCAACATGTATAACATCTAATCTACCTTTACAATATCTAGATAAAACGCTTGCAACATACGTCTGAAACAACTGAAACACTTACAAAACATTTGAAAAAACTTGAAAACATGTGGGTAGTCATTGCAAAACATTGCAACATCCAGATGAAAACAATTGTAACATATGTATGGAAACACCTGAAACACTTGCATATATATGCAACATTCAGATCTACTTTTGTATCATCCAGATAAAACTATTGCAACATATGTCTAAAACAGATGAAACATTAAGAACATACACTTGAAACATACGTGAACAACCATTGCAACATCTCTATTTATTTTTGCAACATCCACATGAAACATTTGCAATATACCTTTAAAACATCTGAAACATTTGAAAGATACATTTGCAACATGCGACATATCCTGATGCGGTCTCCTTCTCCGTCTGCACTGGGGCGCCGCAGCCATAGCAAGAGCGCGAGGCCAGAGGGCTTCCACGCCAGGGCCCGGCGCTTCTCCTTTGCGCTGGTGGCGGATGTCTGTGTCGTCCGGCGCGAACACATGCACAATGGCCTCGGTGGCCCGCTGGCAGCCGAGAAAGTTGTCCCCAGGTGTGGGCGCGGCGGTGCCCGCGCCGTCAGGCGAGGCGGACGGCGGAGCAGCAGCGGCAACAAGGGAGGCCCGGTGGGCATGGGGGTTTGAGCGGTAAAGGTGGCAGTGGTAGAGTTTTGGGGAAAGAAAGGAAGGGAACGCCATAGACGATGGGCGAAGTAGAGCAGGGGGAAGTCTCCTTTTCTTATCCTTATCTGGCCGGCACACGATAGTTAAAAAAAAACTGAAGGCCTATTTGGTTGATCCGCAAGGTGTGCGGTGCAGCTGCAGGCCTAGGAAGGTCCATCCGGACGGACGCACGCCCTGAACAGAGCATTACCCTTGTAATAATGTTGCCTACGACGATCAGTTATGGGCAGAGGATTATATGTATATGACATGGCAAAATTTTTTTAAAAAAATAACATAACACGTTACAGAGATCCAAAAGCTTTCAATCAATTCTGGTCCTCGATCTGAATCGCCACGAATGTTCCCAACGCACCACGCACGGAAGGAGGCCTGGAAGTTAAGTTTAGCATTCCCCGGCTCTCTTGGCTTTGCAACGGGCAACGGCCGACCTGATCAGCGCATGCGTGTGGCCTGTGGCGGTCTGGCCTCGACCTCCACTGTTCAGCCCATGCGCTTCCCGTGAGGCATCCCATCCCATCCCATCCCTTGCACACAGTTCGGTCGCCCCGCCTGCGGCGGCAGGAGAAGGTACGGGCGTTGATCGTGGTCGAACGCCCGTGCAGAGGTCAGCCCGCGGCAAATGCGTTGGGCGTTGGCAGCGGTTTAAGCTAACCGGACAATTAAAAGTTTCACCGAACAGAAGTGGCAACCAATATCTAGCTAGGAGGAGCTCTTGTCAAGAATGTGCCCTGCTAACTCTCAGATAAATCGAAAGAGTGCGCTCAGGCTGCGAATGTGTCGCGCAATTGCAAGATCGTGCAAAAACCCATCAACCCAGCCAGCCTTTAAAGAGCACCATACTCCTTGAGAGTTGAGACACAAAAAAATCACCTCAATCAGATGACAGGCAAACTCCAAGCAATGGCAGCAGCTCCCTACCTCTTCCTCATACTAGTTCTCGCCTTCTCCAATGCAGTAGCAGCCAATCCTCCGCGACGCCCGGGTACCCCCATGGCGTGGCGTTCCGTCGCCAACACCTCCTGCACCACGCCCAGGTACCCCGTCCCAGCAAGGTGACTGCTACATGCCATTGCTGCCTCTGGGCTCGTGCTTCCCCTATTTGACGAATGCAAGCGAGACGACGGCGCAATTCCAGTGCTGCGACGGTCTTGGACAAGTAATCAAAGAGAATCTGATCTGCCTCTGCCACGTGTTCTCCGGGGATATCAGCCGGATGTCGCCCTTGCCTCTCATTCCAACTCGAATGTACCTCCTTCCACTAACCTGCGCAGTGATCGTGCCACCGACTCTCTTGCCCATGTGCTTTGGCAAGTTCCCCCTATTCTATTTATTTTACTACTAGTACTAGTATATATTTACTAGTGTTTTCCTTATTTGCTCTCATAGCTGATCCAGTTAATCTTTTTGCAGTTGAGCATGTCCCACCCATCAATCTTTCCACACCACCAGCCCCACCAAATCCAGAGACCACAACAATAGACTCTCCGTAGAAGAGAAGGGAAGCAGATACTTGAAGACGTACTCGAACCAGATATATATCAAATGAAGTTACTTTAAGATGAAATGAATAGAGTTGCCAAGTACTGACAGGTGAAAACTTGTCTACAGATGTCACAGGCACTCAATTAGTGAGTACTACGCTATATTGTAACTAGCAAGATGGCCGTGCAAATAGGTCGATTGCTAGATTAATCCATATATCTTCAACCCACTTATATATATGTAACCACCGAGCCAAGCTGTCACAATCTGTTAAGTTAATCATGAAATCATTTGTGTTATTACTTCCTTTAGTCCAGTTTATAAGGCGCGGTCTGACATGATACTCTCTCTCAAATTATAATTTAGTAGTTCATTCGTTTCAAATTATAAGTCATTTTGATTTTTCTAGAACATCAATTTTGTTATATATATACCTAGATTTAAATGTGTCTAAATACATAGCAAAATTTATGTAAAAAAAAAATCAAAGCGACTTATAATTTGAAATGGAGGAAATATTCACTTATTTTATATTATATGTTTTGTGATTATAAACTTATAATAATTTGATAGTATATTTATATAGGGTTAAGTGGGTTGGTACCATTAATTTATATAGGGTATACATGGCCCGGTGTTGGCGAGGATGAGGATCAATTCTGTTTACATCGTCTATACATCCATCGGGGTTGTTTAGATATCAATAACGACCACCGGAATCTTGTTTGTGCATACTCCTATCAAACGAGTACACGAAAAAAAAACATATGGGCCGGGGTTGGTTAGATATCTATATATAACGACTACTGGAATGTTGTTTGTACATACCGCTATCTCAAACGAGTTTTCAAAAAACGCACCTCGCTAAAACCGATTGCAGCAGCGGCGATAAAATAACCCTGATCGTACGCGCGCGCTAGCTGCTATAGGTAATCTGTGATTGTGCGAAAAATCAGCTGTAGGCCACTTGGAAATGAAATTTTGTACCGTGTATGCCGTGGCACTCGTCACCACTGCCGTCCAGATTTGTGCACTCGTCACCGTGCCACACGTGCCCCGCCACCGGAACCCTAACGCCGTCCCTACCGGCCTCCCCCCGAGCCAAGGCCGTTCGATTTGGAGAAGTAGAGAGTAAATGGTAGGATATGAAGAAGAGAAAAAATTGAGTGTTGGATTGTTCCAAAACACTCGGTTGTTCTATAGCATTTCTCATGTAGATAAATATAGATATAGATTATAAATGTTCCAGCCAATTGATCAAACCGATGTGCATCGCACGATCAAGGTAGTGCCAAAACCTAAGCAAATCCAAACGGTGCGAACCTAACTAAAAACAACTGCATGCGCACATTCATATGGGGGTGTACGGACATCGTGGATCATGCATGGCATGGCAAATAATTTAATTGGCAACCTAATTATTAAGATCAAGGAAAGCCTTGGCTTCCTCCTCCAGCTGCATCATGGCGACGAACCAACCGGTATGGGTGGGGATGTACATCATCCCAGTAGAAATTGCTGGACATGTCCTTGCTTAGGTCGTCGGTGACGCTGTACTGAGGAGAGCCATTCTCGTCCTCATGCCCGCAGTAGCCCTTGGGATCAAAGCTCTCGCAGCTCGGCCTCAGCTTGTTCTTGAACGTCGTCTTAGCCAGAGTCTCGTCATCACTTCCCGTTGCATCTGCACAAACAGCAAAGAGGAGCATCTAAATCCAACGAACCGAACCCATCGATATGGATGAAAGCATAACCAAACCAACAACTAGAGGCATACTGGGATTAGGTTGGACGGCCCTGGAGAAGGCCGTGTTGAGGTCGAGGAGCATGACGTTTCCACGGTAGTAGCCCAGCTTTTCCGCGAGAAGCTTGTTGTGGGTGGCCGCGACCTCGTTGGTGACGTCGTCGCAGTGGGTGTAGTTGTTGGGCCTGGTCCGGAACGACGTGCAGCCTAGTGGATGCATGTTGTTGACGACGATCTGTTAGGTGATCTCCACCAACGGCCTATTGGGCCCTTGTCTCTACACCCTGATCGGGGGAGCCCAACCCTAATACGGTTGGTGGGTCCCTGTCGCACAGCACACATAAAAGGAAGGTGGGGATCAAGGCTCGGAGTACGATGTTCACTGGAGCCGCCATCCCACCCACAGTAAACCCTAATCCGATCAAAGAAGTGCTGCCAGCGACGGGATGCCCCACCGCACCGCCGTCGCCCCTACAGGATCACCACCGTACCACTACGGACTCCACCGAGCCGGAGCAGTCCCTACACTGGCGTCCAAGTTGCTGCGGTGCCATGGACAGAGTGGTGAATCTTCGCAAAGGGTGAGAAGGCTCACACCGGATCTACGGTTACACAGAAAGGTACACACCTATGATTCTAACAATGGTATCAGAGCCAGGTTGCCTCTGTGTAACCCTAACCCTAACCGGGTAAAAGCAAAGCGAAAAGGGACCGGGGGTGGCGGACGTCACTGGAACCCCGGTCACCACCGCCACCGAGCGGGGAAGAGATGCCGCACCGCCGTTCTCACCGGCGCACAGCAAGAACAGAAAAGATCCGTGTTCGGATCAGAGAAGAGAAAGGGGAAAAGGATCTCAAGAACCCTAACCCACGCAGAAAGCTCGAAGAAGAAGAAGAGTGGATTCGGATTTGGCCGAACCCTAAGACCTAACCCCAATTTCATCCCCATCCCAATCGGAATCAAATCCGAAAAGAAAAGAAATCAAAGAAAAGAAAAATCCAAAGAAGAGAAAAAGAACAGGGGTCGACACACGAACCCTAACCCTAGATCCCGATTCGGATGAACTCCAAAGAGGAAAACCGGATAGGTCAAATCAAAAGAAAGAAAAGGAATCAAAGAAACCCTAACCCTAATCCCCACCTCCGGTTCAGAAAACAGAGATCAATCCAAATCGGAGAAAGAGAGAGGGAAAGGGGATGGGACAAACCTCACCGTGCGTCGAGATGGCCCTTCGCCGGCGCGGGAGAAGAAGGGCCGAGCCGGGGGCGGGCTGTTCGCCGGGCTCGGCCAAGGGGGCGCCGTGGCCAGGCCGCTCGACGGCAGCGTGCTCACCCGTCGGGAAGCACGCGCGCCGGCGAGGGTGCCGGCGACGGCGCCATGGCTGCCTCGCTCCACCGTCGGCTCGCTCGCCGTCTCGCTCTCGGTGGCTCCTGTCCTTGCGCTGAGGAGAAGTGAAGAGGGGAGCCGCTGCGGCTGAGAGAGCGAAGAGAGAGAGTGGGAAGGGGAAAATGAACTAGGGTTTCTAAGGAACCCGGCGGCGGCGGGTTTTTATACCGCCCGAAATCGATGCTCGGTCGTCGGATCGGCGCGGACGGCCGAGATTGATCGGGCCGTCACCGGCCCAGGCGGGCGCGAGGGCGCCGTGGCACTTTGCCGGCCCAGGCCCAGGTTGCGGCCTGGGTGCGGCCTATGCGCGCGCGGACAGATGGGCCGAGCCGGTTTTGACCGGTTTGGGCCGACACAGGAAGAACAAGAGTCCAGTTTCATTTTTTTCTTTTTCCAGGAAAATTGAAAATGCAAATTGGTTCAAAAGAAAAATAGAAAAAGTAATTTTTTCCTGTGGGTGAAATTCAAGAAATTGAGAATATTTTTTTCCACTGCTAAAGAAAAAGTATATTCTCTAGTGATTTTGAACCGACGTGATATTTAACTGGAGAAAAGGAAAGTTTTTCCAGAAAATGTTTATTTCCTGGAAATTGATTAATGGATTAAAGGAAATAGAAAAAGCAATTTTCCCTATGGGTAAAATTTAAGAAAAAGAGAGTTTTTCCCCAGCCAAAGAAAAGTTGTTTATACTCCAGTTATTTTGAACCAATGTGGTATTTAATTGGAGAAAAAGAGATTTTTTTCCGCTGCTAGATTCTCCAGTTACTTTAAACCAATGTGGTATTTAATTGGAGAAAAAGAGATTTGACATGATTATGATGTTGTTATTTTCTGACCAACGTTGTTAATAACATATCATAATTTTAATAATTTATGCATTAATTCTACTTCTGTCCAACGGTGATGTAGAATTAGTGTATAAGAAAAGTTGATAATTTTAATGATTTATGCATTAATTCTATTTCTGCCCAACGGTGATGTAGAATTAGTGTATAAGAACAGATGTTAAGTTTAATGGTTTATGCATTAATTCTATTTCTGCCCAACGGTGATGTAGAATTAGTGTGTAAGAACAGTTGTGAAAGTTAATGATTTATACATTAATTCTATTTCTGCCCAACGGTGATGTAGAATTATTGTATAAGAATAATTGTATGTTTTTTATTTTGACCAACGTTGGAATCAAGGCATACAAATGGTGTTATTTTTATGTTAAGAAAAGTTTTGACCTGGTTTTCATCTTGTCTAAGGTGGACTGGGTAGTCACCTCATCGTGTTCCACTGAGTTTGTGGCACCGGTGAGGGAGATAAAAAAGAATGGTGCCACTTAGGCAACTAAAGAAAGGGATTTTGAATCCCAAAAGATGTCCTATGACTTTTAAGCATAGGAAGTGGGTCGCTACCAACAAGAAATGTTTGGCTGTGATAAAGAACGTGATTGAACCTGTAATTGTGGGCTCAATCCCAGAATGTGACACGGTCACTGAGTACCTCGATAGAATAAAGAGTCAGTTTACTGGCTCTTCAAAGACATATAAAGAGTCAGATCACTGGCTCTTCAAAGACATGCCACTCAGCTGATAAAGCAGCTGGTGACAAAGTGTTAATCTAGAAATTGTGGCATAAGAGAGCTCACGATGCGTTGTCAAAATTATGGCATTGTCGTTTACGCCATATTTCAAGGCGGAGAATAGAAAGATAAGTTAACAAGATATTCTTCCTCCATTAGAGCTCTCAGATTAAGAACAACGCAGAGAATGCATAAAAGGAAAGTATGTAAAGAAAGATGACAAACGAAGCGCAGGAATTTTACAAATTATTCACACAGACATCTGTGGTCAACTTTTCTGTAAAGAGTGTGGATGGTTATGATCCGTTCATAACATTTATAGATGATTACCCCCATTATGGCTATATTTATCCAATCAAAGAAAGAAAAGATGTATTGAATAAATTTAAGATATTAAAGATTAAGATAGTCAGGTCTAACCGTGGTGGAGTACTACGGTCGGTATACCCTAAAAGAATGGCATAGTAGCCCAGTATTCTACACCGGGCGAACCTCAGCAGAATAGAGTAGCTCAAAAAATCAATCGTACCCTGATGGATATGGTGGGCAGTATGATAAGTTACTCCACCTTACAGTTGAGCCTGTGGATGGAGACGTTAAAAACCGTCATTCATATTCTCAAAAGAGAACCAAGTAAGTCAGTGCCCAAAACACCATATGAGTTGTGGACAGAAAGAGTACCCTCACTAAACCACTTGCTTGTGTGTGGGGGAGCCCTGCTGAGGCTAAAGTATTTAACCTAAACATTGGGAAGTTAGATCCAAAAACAGTAAGTTACCATTTGTTTGGCTACCCAGAAAAGTCAAAATGTTTTCGTTTTCTACTGTCCAGAGAGACATACAAAGTTTATGAAAACGGGACACGCTGTCTTCCTAGAGGATGAATTGATGAGGGGGGGCATGGTATCTCGAGAAATTGATCTTGAAGTGAAGCGGGTGGATGTGCCCACTCCAATAATTCATGAGCCATTTTTCTCACTAACTGTTGTCGCTGCACCGATAGTACTAGATACTATGGTGCCAGCACCTGTTGTTATCCCACCTGTGGCAACAATGAATGATGATGGGGAACCTGTTCTTCAGGATCCTAAAGAACCTATTGCCACACATGAGGGGGAGCAACAACAGCCTCAAACAGAAGATGTGCCAAATGTGAAGGCCCTTAGAAGGTCTCAAAGAGTCAGAAAATCATCTATTCCTGTTGATTATTAAGTGTACAACACTAAGAAATTTCAAATGAAGGATGATCCCACCTCATTTGAAGAAGCCATGAGAAGTGATCATTCATCAAAGTGGCTTGAGACCATGGAAGATGAAATGAAATCGATGAATGCCAATAAAGTTTTGGGATTTGGAAATAATTTCTAAAGGAGCCAAAACAGTAGACTATAAATGGGTCTACAAAACAAAACTTGACTCTCAAGGGAATATAGAGATATATAAAGCCCGACTTATGGCAAAAGGCTTTATGCAAAGAGAAGGGATTGATTACAATGAGACCTTTTCTCCAGTCTCATGTGAAGTTTACTTTAGAATCATAATGGCATTAATGGCACATTACAATTTAGAATTACATCAGATGGATGTAAAGACGGCATTTCTCAATGGGGACTTAGAGGAAAATGTTTACATGGCACAACCGAAAGGTTTTGTCATGGAAGAAAAAGAACGAATGGGATGCCACATAAAGAAATCCATTTATGGATTAAAACAAGCTTCAAGACAGTGGTGCCTGAAGTTTGATCAGATAATAAAGAATTTTGGGTTTAAAGAGAATGTTGAGGACAATTGTGTTTATGCAAAGTTTAAGAAAGGAAAGTTTATCTTCCTTGTCCTGTATGTGGATGATATCTTACTTGCTAATAGTGATGTCAGTCTACTACTGGATACAAAGAAATTTTTGTCCTCAAAATTTGATATGAAAGATCTTAGTGAAGCTTCGTTCGTTCTAGGGATCGAGATTCACCGAGATAGAAGAAAATGGGTATTAGGACTGTCACAAAAGGCATACATAGAAAGAATCTTAAAGAAATTCAGTATGCACAAATGTAGTCCCTCACCTGCTCCTATAGTCAAGGGCGACAGATTTGGGGATTTTCAATGCCCCAGGAACCAATATGAGCTCAATGAAATGAAAGTGGCTCCATATGCTTCAGCTGTCGGAAGCTTGCAACATGCTCAAGTATGTACGCGCCCTGACTTGGCATTTATTACCGGGTTACTTGGCAGATTCCAGAGCAATTCTGGAACAGAACACTGAAATTAGTAAAGAAAGTCTTGCATTATTTGCAAGGAACGAAAGACCTCATGATGACATATAGAAGATCTGATTCACTCCACATAGTGGGATATTCAGATTCTAATTATGCGAGAGATGATAGTAAATTCAGAAAGGATATGTATTCACTCTCGCAAAAAGGGGAGCTATTTCATGGAAAAGCTCAAATGCAAACCGTCACTACATTGTCCACAATGTATGACAGTTTGTAGCGTGATATGAGGCAACGGGGCAGGTGAACTGGCTAAAGAAGTTCATACCCGGTTTGAAGGTGGTTGACGACATCTATAGACCACTTAAGTTATACTGCGATTATAATCTGGTAGTACAGTATGCTCACAACATAAGTCAAGTGGTGCTGCCAAACACATTGACATAGAGTATTATGTTGTGAAAGATAAAGTCCGGGATCAAGTCATAAATCTTGAGCATATAAATACAGAAAGGATGCTCGCGGATCCGCTTAGAAAAGGCTTACCACCCAACATGTTCAGAGAATATGGTGTTCAAAGAACATGTAACTAGCATGGGTTTAAGGAAAGGCCTAAAATTCCTGGACAAAAGAAGGCCCAAAGATAAGTATCTATTTCAGAACAGAGTCGTGTGTTGTAGCTGTTAAGTCTATCGGCAATGGACCGTGACGATGAGACATGCTCTATGCGCTAATCTATAATGGAATAAACAAAAGTAAATGATATCAAAGTGAAAGATGGAATGAGATCAAGGGGAAGAATGTTAGTTGATCTCCACCAATAGGCCCAACGGTCTATTGGGCCCTTGTCTCTCCTCCCTGATCGGGGGAGCCCAACCCTAATACGGTTGGTGGGCCCCTGTCGCACAGCACACATAAAAGGAAGGTGGGGATCAAGGCTCGGAGTACGATGTTCACTGGAGCCACCATCCCACCCACAGTAAACCCTAATCCGATCAAAGAAGTGCTGCCAGCGACGGGATGCCCCACCGCACCGCCGTCGCCCCTGCAGGATCACCACCCACTACTAGAGAACAGACTTTAGAACGATATCCCAATTTAGCATTAGTCTCGGCATTTTTTGCCCTCGGGACTAAAGGTTCCTTTAGTCCCGGTTGGTAATACCAATCAGAACTAAAGGTTACTTTACTCCCGGTTGGAACCACCAACCGGGACTAAAAGTCCTCCAACCTTTAGTCCCGGTTGGTCCCGGTTAGTAACACCAACCCGGACTAAATGACCCTTTAGTCACGGTTGGTAACCCCGATGGGTTAGTTCAAAAGGAAAGCATCCCATTCATTGTTAGATGTGTTGTGTAGGTGGGGTGGTAAGCTCGCGCGAGGCAGTGCATGAGGTCTTAGGTTCAAATCTCATAGGGCGCAGCGGTCGGAGACATTATTTTTTTTTAAGCTGGGAGGATCTTTAGTACCGGTTGTGGTAAACCGGGACTAAAGAACACCACCTTTAGTCTCGGAACGCTAGTCCCGGTTGGGAAACCGGGACTAAAACTAGTTCCCAACCGGGACTAGATGTCAGTTCTGTAGTAGTGACCGTACCACTACGGACTCCACCGAGCCGGAGCTGTCCCTACACTGGCGTCCAAGCTGCTGCGGCGTCATGGACAGAGCAGTGAATCTTCGCAAAGGGTGAGAAGGCTCACACCGGATCTACGGTTACACAAAAAGGTACACATCCATTATTCTAACAGGATCCTGTTCAACCCCGAGATCCTGCAGCCGCTGCAACTCGGCGATTCCCATCGTCACGGTCTCGATCAAAGCCAAGGTCTGCAACCATATATAGGCACGTCGTAAGTCGTAACACGTATCCCTATATATGTAGATTGATATATAGATCATTTCGACTCACGTCGTCGGCGGAGCTCATGTTGGCGAGGCGGGCGTAGTCGTTGCCGGAGACGGACGAGCGCGAGGGAGAACCTGAGGCGCCAAGGCGGGAAGGTGCGGTCCTTGATCAGGCCCTCAAAGTTGTCGACCTGCTTGCTGAGGGTCGCAACCTTCTCGGGCACCTCAAGCACGCCGGAGCCGGCCACGGCGAAGTTCATGCCAAACCGCCTGATGTCGTTTCTGTTTCTGAGCCTGAAAGTCTGAGGGGCTTCATGATGCCCTAGCCACGAAGCTGCATGCAGTAACATCGACGTAGAGCATATATGGATTGATTAACTATGTTAGATCGATGTAAAAAGAAAAAAGAAAAATCACATCATGTACACGATCGATCGAGATGATAACATGTCATCAGATTAATGAAAGATCGATCTGCATATGCAAACAACTGATTGGACAATTAGAATAGACTGATTGTCATCGAGAATAATGATTGTTTGAGCTTACCGATGAAATCAGATTGGACGAATCTGTTTGAGAAGCGGCCGCTTGGACTTGGATTGCCGTAGGGTTTGTACCATTGACGCGACTCACGACTCAGATTTGATTTCGGCACGTTGCCGGTGTCAGCGTACGAATCTCCGAACACATACAGCTGGTACATCATCCCACTCCGACGCGACTCCACATGAGCAGCTAATTTGACCCCAGATGTAAACCATAAATCAGCAATGAGCTAGCTCGAAGCTAATAAGCGTAGCAAAGTACAGTTACCATTCATGGCGACGAGGAGAAAGACGAGGACAGGAATGATGTTGGCCGCCAAATGCTTCATGGTGGCTTGACTATGTTTGCGCGCCGCTGTAGGGCTAGATGAGGAAGCTGTTCTGTTGTTGTGGACGCGAGCGGTATATTTATTGGGTTGAAGTCATCACAACACCCTAACAAACTTTCTATTCAGTTCGATTGTATTATCCTGGAATATCATGCATTCAACAGATATAACCCATTTTGGCATGCACACGCACGTCCGTGAGACCAAATATTTGTGATTTTAGTTACACTCGGCTAGATTATGATAACATAAACTTCAATCCCAACTTTGATCCCGTTCAAAGGAAACTACCATATATCCCTTAATTTAAACAGTTTGTTATCTGAATAAAACAAACTGGCATGGTGATCAGCGCAATTGAACAGCTAGTATATAGTATATCTTCCAATTTTTTATGCAATTTAGTCTATACTCTTCTCACTTGTTTTTACTCTTCATTTGCCATATATTCTGAAGTAAATGGCTTCATTAGCGTCTATTGGCACCATAAATAGATGTCTAACCATGAGTGACATGTGTGTTACATTTACATCTTACTTTATTGTTTGGCTAACGCCATGGCCTCAAGCTATATACCGGGAAAAAACTTGTGAGTGAATCGAGATGTCGCATAGAGGGGTAGTAATAGACTGGGGCGCTCAAAGAGAGCCCGAGCAGAGCTCAAAGTGTCTATGAGATCATGTGTTTTTATCCTTCCAGCATATAGCACAAAGAGACGAATTCTTTAGCATACGTCTGCGCCGGAGCCCGGCCGGGAGTCCAGGGTTGTTGGGCCCTGGTCCACCATTGGAGTGAGGGTTGAATAGGCAATTTTGAAAAAATAAAATAAAACTTGCATCGGATAATAGAACCAAAATTTCTTATCCAAGTCAGAATTTTCAATAATGGGTAACACGTACGAAAACACAAACCAACATATATTACGTCTATTTAATTGATTCTACTTGCTATCAAGGGTTGCTAGACATGTAGTAGGTTGGTTCCTCCTGAAACCTGCAAACAAAAACACAAGACTAAGTAGATCAGGGTGAATCACCCAAAAGTCAACAAGAACAATAAGAACACAAGAACAAGTAGTGGTGACATATTTACCAAAGTTCAGATTCACCTCTGTGAAACCTATGTCTTTGTTGAGGATTTCCCAAGCCAAGTCTCTTTTAACCACTTTAATTTACTAACTTCACTATCTTGATTTCTTCCCTTGCGGAAGTGAATGGTTTCAAAACGCCCAAAGAGCAAATTCGGATGGTTTGAAAAGTTGGAGGAAGTCATAGTTTTTTGTTGACTCAGGGAGCTATAGGGAGGTAAATCAGACTTCGACAAAAATTAAGGAAGGTCAAATAGACTTTTTCCATATATCTACCACATTTGTATGATCATGGCCCCCGACAACCTGGCCTAGATCTCATTGTCAGTGGCAAGTGGATTTTACGGTCTTCAAAGCCATGTTTGGCAAGGGTGTTTGCAGGTGCCCCTTTCCTTTTCTTGTCTTTGCAATGCGATCTTCAAACTCCCACCTACAGTGGACGTTCAAAGGAAGAGGACAACTTTTTTTCGTGATCGTACCCTAAGGCACATATTTCATTAAGTAGAAACAAGGAAGAATACGACTAATTTGATATTTGATGTATTCTTATTTTTAGAGAATGTTTTCTATCTTTTTTGTCCATCGTTTGTACTAGCCTTTGTTCTCCTTGAGATATGTCAGAAGTGAACACTCTTTTGAGTGTCTTTATAAAAAACAAAAGCTTTCCTAACGTAGCACCATAAAAGAAGACGATTGACACACTCAAGTGCAGAGAAAAGAACATGTCTTATACTACTTTTCTTCAACCCTTTTTCTTCAGGATAGCAGTATCATTGAACTGTCATAGAAAAACTTTTACTGCCACATCGTTTCCATTTTCCAAGTTAGTTGGAACATGCATTCATGCTAGTTATTATATGAATTCATGCATGGAGAGTGAAGCTGCGTAGTCGTTCAGGTAGTTCTTGCATGCATGAAGAGTGAAGTGACGGCGTGATGCTGACCACTAACTAATGCAACACAACACTGGAGTAGTAGGGTAGTCTTGGCTGTATCTATATAACATCTATTCAAAATAATAAAGAAGTAGTGTTACGCAGTTTGTGTAACACCCCTGGTGTTTGCCTTACATTGGTGCATCTGCATTGCATCACATAAGCACATTCATATCATTACCACATGTGCATCATTCTATGTTTCCATGTTGCAACACGGTGTTCTTTACTGCTCATGTATGTTTGTACCTTCTGTGGTGTCTGTGTGTTATGCCTAGTACCCTAGAGGGGTTGTACATGTCCCATGTACTAGGGTCCAGTGTTTCAACGGATTGTTTCGCTTGTTTCGAGTTAACATTCCATGTGTTGCAAATGCATGTTTAAATTGATTTGAGAAGCTAGAGCAATTGCATCACATGCAAATGAATGTGGTGACCCACCAAAACACCCTAGCTACATTTATAATGTCATTAGGAACAATGTTCATAAAGGTCATTAGTCCAAATTAGGTTTCTAAGCCCTAGTTGACTCATGTTGACCCTAGAACTAGTTTTGTTTGACTATTTAAAAAGTGCAGCTTGGAGTGTTTGCATGGAGGAGCACCCTTAAGCAAAGTTGTAGTAAACTTGCTAAGGAACAAAAGTTGTTTTATGGTCATCTCATGAAAATGATCAGAACACCCTCAAAAGTGGCCCACATGGCAGAATTGGGGCTGTTTTAGACTTAGCAAATTTTGCTAAGTGTTAAGCTGTTTTCTGAGTTTGGGGTTCATACTTTGGAACAATGTAACTCCCAATCTACGTCGATCTAGCTCTAACTCATGTTGACAAAGTTGTAGTTCCCATGTAGCTCTACATCTTGTATTACTGAAATTGTGGCAAAGGACGAACAGATTTGGAGTTATGGATCGTTGAAAATGCAGTTTCAGTCGGTCTGAAAATGAACTGCAGAATTCAGTTTTGGGGTGCCCTCCTTTGGAGCTCCGTATCTTCCAATACCGTCCGAATTAGCTCTTGATCCTTAAAGCAATATTGTTCACCTCGCAAATATGTACAACTTTGCCTCTTTCGCTTGATCACTGGACCACCGGATCGGGAGTTATTGAATGAGAAAGTTAGAGTTTGATCGTATTTTTTCGCGGTGGTATTCGTAATCATCTGAGCAGCAATGGCCGACCGCGTGCAGGTGATACGAGCCGCGTGGCCTCGCGCGCGCACGCATGCATGCCACGGCGCCACGCTCGCTCATTTTCAACGCCCGAGTGCCCTCCTTGCTCTCTCATTCACTCCATCTGCGCACCTCTCGCTCCTCTGCTCTCTCTCGTCGTCACGGTGCGCGCAGACATGGCCGACAAGCGAGCTCCTTTTGCTGCCATTCTTCCTCCGTCGAACATCCTTGGAGCTCCCATTCGCCTCCACCTTAGCCACTCCCTGCTCCACTGCCCTCTCGCGCCCTCATCCTCCACCTTGGCTCGCCGCCGCTGCTCCTCTCCGCATGGGGCTTCCGCCATGCATGAGCTTTTGTCGGCCTTCATGATTCTTGAGTGGCGGGCCACCTTCGGCCGCCTACCGGCCATCGGTGACCACCGGCCAGTGTGCGCGGGCCTCCGGTGCTCGCCGCCCGCTCCACCATCGCCGACGAGGCCCCTACGACGACCGTCACGAGCGAGCCACAGTGCCTCCTCTCGCTTCCTAATCCCGTCAGGGACTGTTTACTAGAATTCGACGAAAGTCAGGGGCCTAACTGCAATGTCATTGACTCAAGTGAATAGTGCTTCCGAGGACCTATTTGTTGTAAATCGGGTAAAACTTTGAAACTTCATATTAAATCATAGGAAATTCGTAAAATAGCAAATGAGGACTTTTTGGAATCCTTGTGAAATTGTCTATGCAGTAGATCTATAATATGTCATGTTTCAGTTAAAGTTTTAGCTGTAAAAATAGATTTATGCCGCTAGGTTTTTAATTCTAGTTGTATTTGTCTTTTTCATAACTGCAGTTGTAGGGCTCCAAATGAAGTGAAATTTTTGTGGCATGCTACTCATGTGATGTTTGATGTGTGGTAAAAATTTCAGGATTTTAGGCTTGATCAATTTAGAGATATGAAAAATAACAAATGACATATGCTGCTTTGCTTCTATTCTGGACAGTTCTGCATGTATGCATTGTTTGGCTCAGTTAAGTTATGAATCATGCCTTATTGATAATAAATGAGTTGTAGTAATTTTCATAAGCTTTTCAAAGCTAAAGAGCACAATTTTGGTTAAGTATGTGTTTAGCTATAGTTGTTTAAAGTACTGTGGCAGTTTCTGCCCAAACCCAGACAGGGTTGCTTTTGTGTGCCATGTGTGACCTTGTTAGTAGCAGAATTAGTTCTAGATGTTTATAGCAAAGTTGTTCAAAATTTGTTAAGCTTTCCAAAATTCCAGAACCATATTTATTGGACATGTGGAACTCAACTTATAGCTGTTTAAAGTAGCATATCAGTTTCTGTTCATGTTTTGGATATAGATGTCTTACTTGGTTTAATTGACCTTGTTAACTATGAAATCATCTTAAGATGATAATAATAAAGTTGTAGGTAACTTTATAAGCTTTCCATAAAGTTAAGAATCATATTTGTCGGAGGTCTAGAACTCCATTTATGCTTCTCTAAAGTTCCTATAAGTTTTCTGTCCATAGCTGTGCCTCTGCTGTTTAGGCTGCTGGTGCAAGTGTTACTTGTGCAACTAGTTTCATGGTGTAAATGATGTTTACTGTAGTTTTGGTAAATACAAAAGTCGTAGATGATTATCTTATCTTGCTTGTGTTAAATTTTCATGATCCTAGGTCTGATAGTTTAGGAGTTGCATGCTTAATAAGTCTACTGTCAGATTTTGATTACATTCTGCGCAGACTTAAAAGATTAGCATGTTTGGTCATGATAACTTGGGAATCATGCTGAGATGATTAAAGATGAAATGTGGATAATTTCCTAAGCTTTCCAGAATGTCTTGTTTTATATCATTTGGATTTATAAAACTCCAGATATGATTGATTTATGAAGCTGCTATTTGCAAGTCCAGAAATTGGCATATTCGGTTATAGTTGTTGCTTCACCTTGACTTGCTTTGCATGTTGCTAAGTGTGGTTCACGTCCTTGGTAATTAAGTTAAATACACCTGAGATCTTGTGAGACTTATGTGCCATGTATAATATTCTTTGTTATCTTAGCATGATAGATTGTGTGATGTTAAGTTAGCATATCATAAAGTACTTAAGTGTGTTTAGTGTAAACGATGCTTGCCTTGCTTGCTATTTGTGATGCGTCTCATGGTACTATTCTTCATATTCATGCACTTGCATCTTGCATCTCATCTAGGTACGCTAGATGCACCACGTGAAGGATGAGATGTTGGAGCCAAACCTGGAGACGGCGTTTGATGGACCTATCCCGAAGGTGGAAGGATGGACAAGTGCTAGGACGGGAGATGCTCACTTAGCGAGTGTCGCCTAACTAACACCGACTTGTGTGGGATCCCGAGCAAGCCCGGAGCATATTAAGCCTCCTATTTTCCGAGCTGCGATTTACATTATTATTATTACATATATATTGTTGCATTAAGTTAGGTGTTGGATGCAAACCCTTGCTTTGCATTGGTTATCCAATCCTTGTCCAGATATTGTTACCACCGAATCCTAAGTAGCTCAGGCTCGAGTAGTGCTTAGCCCCGCTTAAACGCTGTAGAAGTCGGGTGATTTCTGTCACCTGCGAGATATAGGAAGATACATGTGGCACGGTTGGCTATAATTGCTATCGTGGAAAAGAACCGTCTTAATTTGAAATGAAGACCGGACGGAGGCTTGCCGGTTTGCAAGTGACTCCGTCGTGTCGCTTAAGGACTGATTCTTGGAGCCTTTCCTGTTCATGTTGAACGCATGCCTCTCTCTTAGTTGGCGGGTGCGAGACCGACCACGAAGCCGAGTAGCTCACCTCGGCCGGGAGTTGATAAATATAAAGTGCGCCTCGGAAGGGAGCCGTAGGCGTGAGTCCAAGGGCAGGTGATTTAAAAGTCCTGATCGTCCTGGCAGAAGGGTAATCCCTAAGAGTCTTTGGCGTTGATCGAACCCGCTGAATTTGGTTCTGAGATGTTCCAAAGGTGACCCACGGCTACCCTTGCAAAGTATGCCAGGGTGAGAGTTAGGAATACCCCCTCAGCTGAGTTGTAATTCGATTCGAATCGCCGTCTCTCCCGGTTAGTGAGAACTTGATGGGCTTATCTCCAATGTAGATACACTTAATATCTTAATGGTTCGGAAATGATGATATGATGATGACAGCCTTATTATACCTGCTATGGTAAATATTGTTTGCTCCTAATAAGTGAGTGCTCTAGTACATGTGCTAATCTAGTGGACAGGTAAATGATGATAAGCTTGATGCTAAGTTTAAATTGGTTACTATGCTCATAAGCTCTTTTATGCAAATGTGTCAAGCTAGCCCACCTCATAAGCCTTGCATGACCCTTGGTGTCCTTTATTTTTGGTTTCCGACGGGTAAGTCTGGCTGAGTACATTCGAGTACTCAGGGTTATCCCACCATGTTACAGGTGAAGTTCTTGGCCTGTTGAAGATGGTGGTTAACCGCCGGTGGCTCGGTGATTCTATAGTTACTTCTCATCTATATGCTTTTGTCGGATGATGTCACTTATGCTAGCAATGTATTTGGAACATATATTAATGTAATCTTTTGAAAGCTATGTTGTTTTCACTAATCGGTTTTGAAACCCCAAACTTGTACTATTATTTTTGAATTCATTTGTAATATTATTTTCCGCTGCAACCCTGCGTATGTGATGTGTATTTGCTTAATCACGCGATCTTGGTTGTGATGTTGATTTACCGAGGTCTTTCGGGACACTCGGCGGACTACCGGGTTTATATGAGTGAAAGTATGCGTGTGTCAACGTGTTAGCGGGGACAGCCGTACTTGATCTTATATAAATTGGGCGGTTCTGTTACAGCTGGTATCAGAGCAAGATTAAGCATAATACTGTCATGTACATTGTTTTAAAAACAAAGTTTTAGTTTAAAAAGCCTATTTTAACTAAAACTTTAGCTACAGGCAAATTTGTCAAAACTAATTTGCAAAACTATGCTAGCGACATCCTCCTTTATGCCCAGTTAAGAACTATTAGGTGGCTATCTAAGTACTAACATGGGGGTTTTTACTTTCGTCATCCATACGGCGTGCTATTGTATGGATGCCATTCGCTTGAATGGTAATGTATGGATCAATTGCCTCTACGCTCAGGTAAGGGTGAGTTGTGAGAGCATGACCGTCCAACTGTCGGTCTAGGGGAAAGTTAGCTTTGGTTACTAGAATATTTATATGTTACACACATGTATATATGAAGGTACTTAATTATGGGTATATCTATTGGGTAGCTATGGATACTGAAGTATATATATCTGGGGATGTATATATGGAGAGTATCTTAGTTTACTGCTTTCATTGTGTGCTTATTTATCTCTTATGGGGATGGGCTGCAATGAATTTGCCTGCAGGTACGCTAACCACGAATGCGTAGATTGAATGTAGCTGATGACTAGCTATATATCGAGAGAGTACGTGTTATGCCACCAACATAGAACGTGATTGCCACCTTAGGTTGGCAATTTCGTGAGGACGAATAGGACGAGCATGCATCATGATTGTGCTTGTGCTAAATATGATTCCCTCACCTTGTTCTAATGCTAAGTAACTTGTGATCAATGTGATGTCACTATTTTCTCTGTGTGAAGCTAGCCAAAATGCCTTGTCCCATGCTGCTTGAATAGCTATGCTTGAAGTTAGTGTGTGATTAGCTTTGCCTCGTATGTTGCTTCCAAAGGAAATAGATGATGAGTTAATAGTTAACAAAAAGTTCACCCCTTTGAAAACTAAATTGCTAAATCTAAGTAAAACTTGTTTTGTAGAGATATCCACCTACTCAGTAAAAAGGGAAATAAAAGATAACAGTACCTTACCACCATGTTCGCATGTTGTGTGTAGTGGTGTTGTTGTAGGTGACTACTTGTTAGGTGTGAGCTTTGTGCTTAGTAATAGTCGCTTAAGCTAATCGAATTGAGTGTTTCGAAATGCTCGCTTAAGAACATGATATATGTGTGGATGCTCGTTATCTAGGTAGTGCCATAGTTGTCACCCTTTTGTCCGCGGTAAGCATATGAGTGTCAAATAGCTTTATCCTAAAACAACGCTCAAGTTACGTAATCGCACAGTTGTTGTCTCCAATTAGGTTCTCTCTTGGGAGCCTGAGCCTGTACACGTGGTTGTTAGCCTTGGACGTTGTGCTACGAAGACTTTATCTATGCTGTTGCTTGACCTTAGGTCCAAGCTTAGTTCCCTTGAATGCTTGCATGTTTCGTGGTTGTCCCCCATTCACCGTGTGGGAGGACCCCGCTCAAAATCCTTGTTGGACCTTATTGCTCTCTCTCTCCTCTTGGTGAGCTATTGAAACGCTAATCGCTATCTACCCCGGCTTTGGAACCTTTTCTCGCATGAGATCATGTCATTGCTTTATCAACTGAATCCCTAGTCGATTGCAATGGCTTTGTCCCTTGAATCTCGTTTGTTTTGTCTCCAACTCCTTCAAGTCTCTCGGATGTTTATCGGTCTTGATCTCCTGTTCTTTGCTCGATGGGACCAAATCTCATGTTAATCTTTATCTGGTAATCACTTTGGTGGACACGAGGCGTATATGGAAATTAAGCAAAGAGTCTCTGCTTAGTTGCCTTCGCAATTAGGCTATGTTCTTTTTTGTTTGTGTTTTGATCTTCCGATCGCCTCCTTGTTGATTCCTAACCTTGTGACTATCCTTGTTTGCTATCCTCTTTTGGCACAATGCTTGTTCTTACAATCTAATTGGTGCCACTGGAAATTTCACTTTGGTTGTATGATCAGTAATGGTGCCACGATTAGCGATCTATGGTGCCGCGACGGAACCTAGGGCCTCCTTGTGGGCGGCCGACGCATGGTTGTGCTTCTTTGGGTCTTGTACCGGTATCGAGGTTTCTCGTTATGATCCATTGCGAAACTGCACCGATGTGTTATTTTCACGTGAGCTCTTCCTTGACTATCTCTCCATATCTTATCGAAGATCGCTATATCGAGATCGAGAGTAGTAGAGCTTCCTTTTGAAGTCACAAAAGGATAACCTTTGAAGAACCGGTCACCGACATAAACATTAACGGACTACAAGAGGTGGTAGATAGTGACTGACTCCACTTGGTTGTCCCACCCGTATTGACGTCCGTCACCTAGTGAACAACTTATGTCATCTTTGTTGGATCGGAAAGGCACACAACAATTAATGTTGGACAAGTTGTTAGTCGATAAGAATCGAACATCACATTATGATTATGACACGGCTATCCAAGTCTTGATTATTATGTGCATCTTGATCATACGATCGAGATCAACAATCTCTAGTGTGACCCCTTGTCGCCGACTTCGATGGCGACCATCTGTTATGCGTCAATCACAACTATTGTTGGCAAGAGTGCAGATTTAGAACTTTTAGTGTTGAGAATCAACTGATTAGTTACTAATAGGAAGCTTAACCTCTGGCTAGGTGATAACTTTTTGCTAATTATGAAGGCCAGAGCTCACAAAACAATGTTAAGCAAGCGAACAACAAAGCCGGTCATCGATGCTAATAATCGCTTCCTTCTCCAAGCCCTATGTTGTCAAGTCAAGTCCATCTTGGACAATCACACGAGATAGTCTTTGGATGCTATATCGGCTATGTAGGAGCTAGCGAAAGCACATCCCTAGTTTCGATCAGCATCATTGTGCCCTAGGTACCATAAACGGGTTTGTTTAAGGCTCTATTTGACGAAGTGCTAGAGAATATTCAGAAATGGTTCCTTATCTATATAGGGATGCCCTCCATATGGAGTAATGCTTCGCGCCCTATGAAAATAGTCCATAAGTCCAATACTTGCGCATCGTCAAGTTGGTGTCTAGATCAACGGTGGAAATTGTTACCTAAGAAACATGTCAGGAAGACTATAGCCTCTATCTTCAGCTAGAGAAAGACTGCTGCTGCTATGAGAAAGGTTAGAGAGTGCAAAACACACACCTTAATGTGTGGAGCGATGAAAAGGGAGAACACGAAATATGTCCAGATTTTGTGGCACTAAACCGGTTATCTTCAAGCCGACGATTAGTGACTCAAATGAAGTTGGATTGACCCCAAACTTGGTGATCTCATTCCTTGCTTAGGACCCTTCAATGTCTTAAGTTGGCTTGAGTATTGGTTGAGTAAAACATCAGATTTGAGAGATATCTTGTCGGCTCGGTTTGCTGCTATTTCCGAACGCAGCAGTTTTGGTAGATGAATTGTTTGGATGGTCAACGGTGTCCGGTTGAGTTGAATTTTGGTGAGTAGTTAGAAGGCCCATGGATCTACATGCCCACCAAAATTTGTGCATATTGGAGAAGTAATTTGTGAGATATGGATAGAAAACAAAAGGGTACATAATCTGCAATTTCGATGTGACTGCGATCATCCTTTGCATTAGACGGTTGTGTTTGTAATTCATGCCAAGAATGTACAACTTGTAAATGTCTTGCTGTTAGACAACCCTCCATACCCTTGAGGAGACTAATTGCACCCCTATGTGCCTTGATTTTGCCCGCTTAGATCAGCGATGTGTGAGCACTTGAGGTGTTCTACGAGTCAATTTGTACCCTTGCAAATCAGAAGCATTTTGAAAGGCGTCAAACAACATATTTCAAATTGTGCCCTTGCAATTCGAAAGTAATTGGAAAGGTGTCAAACCATAGATTTTTGGATTATGGTTTTTGAGATATTGATTGGCCTAAGAATGGAAGCCACGACGTCAAATATAGTTTAAGAAAGCTGGTTTTGCTACGATGCAAGTCAACCCAACTTGCTGTGCAACTGCACCACGAAGGCAAATTGTACTTAACCTGTTTGGTAGTAAACTAGCCCCTAGTTTTGTGATTACTTGCAACTTGTGTTGCCCTCCAAGCCTCGCTAACATCCTTCTGCGTCAATGGTTCTCCAATGCTGACATGCCTTTGGTACCTTATATGTGTTTCTACCCAATAGGTTGCCTCAGATTCAACCCAGATTACTGTTGCAACTTGGATCCAAAGGCTCCCTAAGGAATGATCATCGGGAACATTGAGCTGACTGAGTCAGCTATTACATTTACCACTCACTCAACAGACCCAGATAACACAGTGTTGTTACCAGAAAGAGCACTGCACACATGGAACATTATGTAGCTTTCCATCAGTTGACATATGAGTGATTGCACCGCTTCAACCAACTTGGATATTGGTTAACTAGCTTCTCATACCCTCAAAGGATGTTTACCCAGTCTATGATCACATCCTTTACGAGAAGTTGTGCTCAAGCCACTTGAGTAGAGAACTGCTTTTCAGACCTTAGGAGCCAATATAACCCCGTTGTAAGGAATATACGTCAACCGACTGCGATCTAGTGCAAAGTCCATCTGTCTATGTTATATCCACTAGGGGAGTAGATGTTACAAGTATTTAGTCTACGCTTGTATCACTCTTCGTACATCATGGACGAAATGCACGCAGAGATGATGCTATCTTGGATTCCTTCCAATGTAATGATGCTTTATGGACGTAACGAAGGAAATTCTTGAGACAATAGCTTATGACGAAGAGCAAGTATCGAAAGTGTCGTGACCAAATTAGCCTCTCGATACTCCAAAGTTAAGTAGCCTAATGCTATCACCGATGTTGGGAAGCTGGATGACAAGTTTCTCTTCCCTTAAAAGTCTTTTCGCACCGAATCTCGGGACGCGATTCCTTTAAGGGGGAGGGCTGTAACACCCACGGTGTTTGCCTTACATTGGTGCATCGCATTGCATCACATAAGCACATTCATATCATTACCACATGTGCATCATTCTATGTTTCCATGTTGCAACACGGTGTTCTTTCTTGCTCATGTATGTTTGTACCTTCTGTGGTGTCGTGTGTTATGCCTAGTACCCTAGAGGGGTTGTACATGTCCCATGTACTAGGGTCCGATGTTTCAACGGATTGTTTCGCTTGTTTGAGTTAACATTCCATGTGTTGCAAATGCATGTTTAAATTGATTTGAGAAGCTAGAGCAATTGCATCACATGCAAATGAATGTGGTGACCCACCAAAACACCCTAGCTACATTTATAATGTCATTAGGAACAATGTTCATAAAGGTCATTAGTCCAAATTAGGTTTCTAAGCCCTAGTTGACTCATGTTGACCCTAGAACTAGTTTTGTTTGACTATTTAAAAAGTGCAGCTTGGAGTGTTTGCATGGAGGAGCACCCTTAAGCAAAGTTGTAGTAAACTTGCTAAGGAACAAAAGTTGTTTTATGGTCATCTCATGAAAATGATCAGAACACCCTCAAAAGTGGCCCACATGGCAGAATTGGGGCTGTTTTAGACTTAGCAAATTTTGCTAAGTGTTAAGCTGTTTTACAGTTTCGGGGTTCATACTTTGGAACAATGTAACTCCCAATCTACGTCGATCTAGCTCTAACTCATGTTGACAAAGTTGTAGTTCCCATGTAGCTCTACATCTTGTATTACTGAAATTGTGGCAAAGGACGAACAGATTTGGAGTTATGGATCGTTGAAAATGCAGTTTCAATCGGTTCGAAAATGAACTGCAGAATTCAGTTTTGGGGTGCCCTCCTTTGGAGCTCCGTATCTTCCAATACCGTCCGAATTAGCTCTTGATCCTTAAAGCAATATTGTTCACCTCGCAAATATGTACAACTTTGCCTCTTTCGCTTGATCACTTTGGACCACCGGATCGGGAGTTATTGAATGAGAAAGTTAGAGTTTCAATCGTATTTTCGCGGTGGTATTTAAGTAATCATCTCGAGCAGCAATGGCCGACCGCGTGCAGGTGATCTGAGCCGCGTGGCTTTCGCTGACAAGACGCATGCATGCCACGGCGCCACGCTCGCTCATTTTCAACGCCCGAGTGCCCTCCTTGCTCTCTCATTCACTCCATCTGCGCACATCTCGCTCCTCTGCTCTCTCTCGTCGTCACGGTGCGCCGCAGACATGGCCGACAAGCAGAGCTCCTTTGCCGCTGCCATTCTTCCTCCGTCGAACATCCTTGGAGCTCCCATTCGCCTCCACCTTAGCCACTCCCCTGCTCCACTGCCCTCTCGCGCCCTCATCCTCCACCTTGGCTCGCGCCGCTTGCTCTCTCTCCATGGGGCTTCCGCCATGCGAAACTGCTCGGGCTTCATGATTGCCGTGGTCGGGCCACCTCCGGCCGCCCACCGCCATCAGTGACCACCGGCCAGTGGCTTGTGGGCCTCCCGGTGCTCTCGCCGCCGCTCCACCATCGCCGACGAGAGCCCCTACGACCGTCACCGACGAGCCACAGTGCCTCCTCTGCTTCCTAATCCCGTCAGGGACTGTTTACTAGAATTCGACGAAAGTCAGGGGCTAACTGCAATGTCATTGACTCAAGTGAATAGTGCTTCCGAGGACCTATTTGTTGTAAATCGGGTAAAACTTTGAAACTTCATAGTAAATCATAGGAAATTCGTAAAATAGCAAATGAGGACTTTTTGGAATCCTTGTGAAATTGTCTATGCAGTAGATCTATAATATGTCATGTTTCAGTTAAAGTTTTAGCTGTAAAAATAGATTTATGCCGCTAGGTTTTTAATTCTAGTTGTATTTGTCTTTTTCATAACTGCAGTTGTAGGGCTCCAAATGAAGTGAAATTTTTGTGGCATGCTACTCATGTGATGTTTGATGTGTGGTAAAAATTTCAGGATTTTAGGCTTGATCAATTTAGAGATATGAAAAATAACAAATGACATATGCTGCTTTGCTTCTATTCTGGACAGTTCTGCATGTATGCATTGTTTGGCTCAGTTAAGTTATGAATCATGCCTTGTTGATAATAAATGAGTTGTAGTAATTTTCATAAGCTTTTCAAAAAGCTAAAGAGCACAATTTTTGGTTAAGTATGTGTTTAGCTATAGTTGTTTAAAGTACTGTGGCAGTTTCTGCCCAAACCCAGACAGGGTTGCTTTGTGTGCCATGTGTGACCTTGTTAGTAGCAGAATTAGTTCTAGATGTTTATAGCAAAGTTGTTCAAAATTTGTTAAGCTTTCCAAAAATTCCAGAACCATATTTATTGGACATGTGGAACTCAACTTATAGCTGTTTAAAGTAGCATATCAGTTTCTGTTCATGTTTTGGATATAGATGTCTTACTTGGTTTAATTGACCTTGTTAACTATGAAATCATCTTAAGATGATAATAAGAAAGTTGTAGGTAACTTTATAAGCTTTCCATAAAGTTAAGAATCATATTTGTCGCAGGTCTAGAACTCCATTTATGCTTCTCTAAAGTTCCTATAAGTTTTCTGTCCATAGCTGTGCCTCTGCTGTTTAGGCTGCTGGTGCAAGTGTTACTTGTGCAACTAGTTTCATGGTGTAAATGATGTTTACTGTAGTTTTGGTAAATACAAAAGTCGTAGATGATTATCTTATCTTGCTTGTGTTAAATTTTCATGATCCTAGGTCTGATAGTTTAGGAGTTGCATGCTTAATAAGTCTACTGTCAGATTTTGATTACATTCTGCGCAGACTTAAAAGATTAGCATGTTTGGTCATGATAACTTGGGAATCATGCTGAGATGATTAAAGATGAAATGTGGATAATTTCCTAAGCTTTCCATAATGTCTTGTTTTATATCATTTGGATTTATAAAACTCCAGATATGATTGATTTATGAAGCTGCTATTTGCAAGTCCAGAAATTGGCATATTCCGGTTATAGTTGTTGCTTCACCTTGACTTGCTTTGCATGTTGCTAAGTGTGGTTCACGTCCTTGGTAATTAAGTTAAATACACCTAAGATCTTGTGAGACTTATGTGCCATGTATAATATTCTTTGTTATCTTAGCATGATAGATTGTGTGATGTTAAGTTAAGCATCGCAAAGTACTTAAGTGTGTTTAGTGTAAACGATGCTTGTCTTGCTTGCTATTTGTGATGCGTCTCATGGTACTATTCTTCATATTCATGCACTTGCATCTTGCATCTCATCTAGGTACGCTAGATGCACCACGTGAAGGATGAGATGTTGGAGCCAAACCTGGAGACGGCGTTTGATGGACCTATCCCGAAGGTGGAAGGACTGGACAAGTGCTAGGACGGGAGATGCTCACTTAGCGAGTGTCGTCTAACTAACACTGACTCAGTGTGGGATCCCAGGCAAGCCCCGGAGCATATTAAGCCTCCTATTTTCCGAACTGCAGTTACAGTATTATTATTACATATATATTGTTGCATTAAGTTAGGTGTTGGATGCAAACCCTTGCTGCATTGGTTATCCAATCCTTGTCCAGATATTGTTACCCTGAATCCTAAGTAGCTCAGGCTCGAGTAGTGCTTAGCCCTGCTTAAACGCGGTAGAAGTCGGGTGATTTCCTGTCACCTGCGAGATATAGGAAGATACATGTGGCACGGTTGGCTATAATTGCTATCGTGGAAAAGAACCAGTCTTAATTTGAAATGAAGACCGGACGGAGGCTTGCCGGTTTGCAGTGACTCCGTCTGTGTCGCTTAAGGACTGATTCTTGGAGCCTTTCCTGTTCATGTTGAACGCATGCCTCTCTCTTAGTTGGCCGGGTCTGGAGACCGACCACGAAGCCGAGTAGCTCACCTCAGGCCGGGAGTCGATAAGTATAAAGTGCGCCTCGGAAGGGAGCCGTAGGCGTGAGTCCAAGGGCAGGTGATTTAAAAGTCTTGATCGTCCTGGCAGAAGGGTAATCCCTGAGAGTGCTGGCGCTGATCGAACCCGCGAATTTGGTTCCTGAGATGTTCCAAAGGTGACCCACGGCTACCCTTGCAAAGTATGCCAGGGTGAGAGTTAGGAATACCCCCTCAGCTGAGTTGTAATTCGATTCGAATCGCCGTCTCTCCCGGTTAGTGAGAACTTGACGGGCTTATCTCCAATGTAGATACACTTAATATCTTAATGGTTCGGAAATGATGATATGATGATGACAGCCTTATTATACCTGCTATGGTTAATATTGTGTGCTCCTAATAAGTGAGTGCTCTAGTACAGGTGCTAATCTGGTGGACAGGTAAATGATGATAAGCTTGATGCTAAGTTTAAATTGGTTACTATGCTCATAAGCTCTTTTATGCAAATGTGTCAAGCTAGCCCACCTCATAAGCCTTGCATGACCCTTGGTGTCCTTTATTTTTGGTTTCCGACGGGTAAGTCTGACTGAGTACATTCGAGTACTCAGGATTATCCCACCATGTTGCAGGTGAAGTTCTTGGCCTGTTGAAGATGGTGGTTAACCGCCGGTGGCTCGGTGATTCTATAGTTACTTCTCATCTATATGCTTTTATCGGATGATGTCACTTATGCTAGCAATGTATTTGGAACATATATTAATGTAATCTTTTGAAAGCTATGTTGTTTTCACTAATCGGTTTTGAAACCCCAAACTTGTACTATTATTTTTGAATTCATTTGTAATATTATTTTCCGCTGCAACCCTGCGTATGTGATGTGTATTTGCTTAATCACGCGATCTTGGTTGTGATGTTGATTTACCGAGGTCTTTCGGGACACTCGGCGGACTACCGGGTTTATATGAGTGAAAGTATGCGTGTGTCAACGTGTTAGCGGGGACAGCCGTACTTGATCTTATATAAATTGGGCGGTTCTGTTACAGTTTGTACCCTCCACTACCGGAGACGGCTTCTTTGCCGAGTGTCCCAACCTTTGCCGAGTGCTTTTTATCGGACGCTCGGCAAAGAGGCTATTTGCCGAGTGCCATAAAAAAAACACTCGGCAAAGAAATGGCACTCGGCAAAGAGATGGTTTGCCGAGTGCCGAGCACTCGGCAAACAGGCAAACAATAACACTCGGCAAAGACCAGGTTTGCCGAGTGTCGGGCACTCGGCAAACCGGAACACTCGGCAAAGCGCCGCCGTTAACGGCCGGCAGCCGCCATTAACCCTTTGCCGAGTGTCTTCTGCTGACAGTCGACAAAGTGGTGATTTGCCGATTGTCATTTTTTGACACTCGGCAAACCATTTTTTTTCACTTTTGACCTCCAAACTTTTTTTGCAGTCCTCACACAATACCTGGTACTCCATGTTCCAATGTGGCACATTTCTCGAACTTTTTCTATATTTCTTTAATTTATTTCATTTAATTGAATTTTCTTGGATAATTCAAATTATAACTGCTAGTCATTCGAATAATGAAAAAAATGAATGAAAAAATTATATATTCATGTTATTTAGTATAATGTGAGGCCGTATCCAGGAACATACCACCAATTTCGAACATCTTGTTCACGAAACATGACCACGAACTTGCAGTCGAGTTGTTTTTAAATTCTATAAAAAGCAAACGAAGTATGAAAATCATGAAACTTGTCAAGATGTCGTGATATCATATGTGGAGGCTGTGATAAAATTTTGAGGAGGTTTCGCGCAAGTTGTCACGAACGATGCTTGCAAACCGAAGAATCTCCGAAGAAGTTTCATGATTTCGTGAAGAGGCCGACGAGGTGGATGCATGAATAGATTAAGATGTCTTGGTTAGGTTTTGTAATTTAGGGATCTAGGGTTAGGGTTACTACACATTCTTATGCATGTTTGTCTCCTAAAAATAAAGGATAAAAATTAGGGACTTTGATTTCCTGATTATCCTGATTACGTTGCTAGGTGTTCCTTACATAATCTTGTGCATGTCGGCCATCGTGCCGTTGATATATATGTGCATGTCGGCCATCGTGTCGTTGGTTTTCTTATAGGTTTTGGAAACCTCACCGTGCAGGGGAGGTGCTGCCGAAATTTTGTATTGATAGTTTTATGTTTCTTTTTTTGCAGAGAAGAGCCCGTCGGAGCGGAGCCGGAGTACCTCGGCGACCCTGATCACCTTCCTCGCCACTGCGGGTCTGCCTGCACCGCGTCGCCTCACCACTACACCGACCCGCCACGGCCCCGCTAGCCTGACTCCACCACCACCCTAGGTATAACCCCTCTTTCTGTATCATGGTCGTAGATCACATAACTGAGTTAGGCGTCTCCCGTTCGAAAGAGATACGGTTGGAAATATACAGATATTTCTATATCTAAAACCGTATCTGTTTTGAATTGTCCATGTTTTTTAGACAGCCCGCGGATACGTAGGTAGGGTTAGTTTCCATGGTCTGCTCCGATCCGAGACAGAGTTTCGGCATCATCTCCCTATTGTTCTCCGGATACACACTCTTTCTGGCAGGACGTGTATTTGGAGAACAGCGGGGAGGTGCTGCCGAAATTCTGTCTCGGATAGAAGTAGAGCATGGAAACTAACCTCATCTACGGATCCTCACGTGGGATTAGGACCTATCCTCACCTATTAGATAGTAGGAACATCGTGTATATGCAATTGATGTTTATATTACTCGCCTCTATATATGTTAGAGGATGGATGACCGTGAGTGGATGTACACGGGCTGCGCAAGTCAGGGTCAGGTCACCAATGAATGGATCAACAAGACCGATGCTTTCTTGGAACGGGCATTTGGCGTGGCTGCTAAAGGAGTGAGTAAAATTTGTTGTCCCTACAGCAAATGTGCAAACAGGAAAAGACAAACGAAGAAGGTCATGGGGGAACATCTTTGGAAGAATGGATTTACGACAGACTATACCCGGTGGGTCTACCATGGTAAAGCCGATCGTATGACTACCACATATGGATTGAGCGGCTTCTTCCGGCGATGGTTCGAGGCTATGTCCCTGAGCATGTCTGGCTAGTGCTGGCAGAGTTGAGTTATTTCTTTCGCCAGCTTTGTGCCAAGGAGTTATCTCGGACCGTAATTGCTGACTTGGAAAGAATGGCACATGTGTTGCTCTGTAAGTTGGAGAAGATCTTTCCACCCGGCTTCTTCAATCTGATGCAGCATTTGATTTTACACCTCCCATATGAGGCATGAATGGGGGGCCCGTGCAGGGCCATTGGTGCTATCCAATCGAGAGATGTCTAAAGATTCTTCGAAAGAAATGTAGAAATAAATGCAAAATCGAGGCTTCCATTGTAGAGGCGTACATTCTGGAGGAGGTGGCAAACTTCACAACAACATACTAAGTTACTCGTACATGTGAATAATATAACGATGTATCTTGCTTGCGCTTGTAGGGCCAGAGGGATGCGTCTATGCGTGCCGAGTTGAGACAGGTTGCCGATGGCTTTGCCTATAGGGTCAGGTCATTTTCCGGTTATGACGTGAATGGATATCGCTTTCGCACAACAAGCTACGAGCAGAGTCGGTCCAATCAAAGAACCACAAGTTCCAGAGTTTTTATGCCCGACGTTGATGAGATCGAGTATTATGGAAGAATTGAAGAAATATATGAATTTAAGTTTTATGGTTCCAAACCTTTTAATCTCGTCATATTCAAATGTCATTGGTTTGATCCTGAAGTAACAAGACGGACATATTCTAATCTTGGGCTAGTCGAAATTTGACAGGATTCTGTCTTACCAGGAGACAATGTCTATATTGTGGCCTAATAGGCCACGCAAGTTTATTATCTCCCATATGCGTGTCAAACCAAAAGTCATCTTAAGGGTTGTGATATTGTGCACAGGGTATCGCCACACGGTAAAGTACCTATCCCAAACGATGAAAATTACAACTTAGACCTAAACACATATGACGGAGAGTTCTTTCAAGAAGAGGGACTAGAAGGGAGGTTTAAGATAGACTTAACCGAAGCGATCGGAATAGAAGTAGACAATGAAACGGTTATTGAAGAGGATGCTGGAGATGAGGTGCAAAATGTGAAGGACTTACAAATGCTTGAGCGATTACATTTAGACAATGACAATGGCAACATTACTCATTCGGATAGTGTTGATTATTTCGACATGATTGATAGTGATGATGAGACTTATGATCCAGCTAATCCCGATCATGAAGAATATTTCTAATACATGTAATACTATGTTATTTTGTAATTACGTTTTGTTTATTTTGCATCTCTTTCTAAGTACTTCTTGTTTATCTGTGCATATTGGTTTACTCTTTTTAATTGTAGGTGATTGAACAAAGATGGTGGGCGGTGGGATGAGGAAGCTAGGTGATGATACTTGTGGTTGTTAATGGTACTTCTATTTGCAATTGTGGTTGTAGATGATGGAGCACTTCGATTACTTGTGAACTTATTTGTAATATATTGTGAGACATGTGACGTTTGTGATATATATGTGGTGTTGGTGATATATATGTGCTGTTGATGATATATATGTGATGTTGGTGATGTTTGTTATATATATCTTCTGTTTGTTTGGATGGAATGTAAAAAAACAAATAAAAGGCTGTTTTCAGTCACTTTGCTGAGTGCAATGGCCATGACACTCGGCAAAGTGACGACCTGAGAGCATGCTTTGCCGAGTGTAAAGGCCACTGCACTCGGTAAACATCACAGATTTATCGAGTGCCACGGGCCAGGCACTCGGCAAAGGTCGCCTGTTTGCCGAGTGTCTTGCCGGTGGCACTCGGCACAATGGCCACCTTTGCCGAGTGTCTGAGTCAACGGCGCTCGGTAAAGAGGCGACCTTTGCCGAGTGCTTGATCTTGACACTCGGCAAAGCTGCCGTCACGGCGACTTTTCTTTGCCGAGTGGCAGATTAGCACTCGGCAAAGGCTTTACCGAATGCCCGATAAAGTGCACTCGGCAAAGAGGTCTTTGCCGGTAAACTGTTTACCGAGCGCCCTTTGCCGAGTGTATATCGGCCTTTGCCGAGTGCCTGAGGCACTCGGCAAAGAAGCTGAATCCGGTAGTGCTCCATCTCTTCATCATCTCCACGAACTTCTGTGTAGATATCATGGACGAGTTCTTCGTCCATGCACTAGTTCTCTCTCCTTTTCTTTTCCCTCTCTCCTGACCCACAACTTAGATATTGGAGCAAAACAATAAATCACTCATCAACACTGCCTTAGTTGCATGACGATGATGCACCGGGCAAGGGTAATGGGAGGATATTATGTGTATGATTGTTGAGGAATTCACGACTCATCTGAAGCCATCGTAGCACTGTGTCGTTGGAGCCATGTTGCTGCTATTGGTTAGGAAATCAAGACAAGAGAATATCGTCCCGTTTGTTTAATTTATAAGTCGTATTTTTTCAACTAACGAACGGTATTTTTTTTTCATAATAAATCAGTCAACAATATTTTCAGTCATGACTTATCAATAAAGCGAATAAGGCATAGGTTGGAGAGTGACGTAATGCAATCCGCAGGCGCCGGGGGCGCACCAGCTAGTACGTCGACGGTGCAGCTAGAGGGAGGAGGGGAGTGGGAAGGTGGAAGTGTTTTTTATCTCCTATCAGCCCCTAGGTACAGCGTGGCTGCTGCCAACGGATCCTCGTTCACTTCAAAAGACTGACGAGGCAACGGCGACGGAGGACGACCCGTGACTTGTCTGTGAAATCTCCGTCTTCATATCTTGCGGCTACTGCTGCTATTACAGCTAGTAGTACTACTACTAATCTACCACTTGGACGATGACAATGTACTCGTGGCGTTAAATTCGTGCTTTGGTGGTGTGCGTGTGTGAGATAGACTTTCAGTGACACCATGTGTTATGTACTCCGTGTTTACCTAAATGGAAGACAAACATTAACCTGGATCTGAAATTCAATAGTTCAGAGAACACTGCTTCATTCAACCAGTTTCCTCCAAATAGGAGGCTGTCTAGTCTCGATTGTACTAAGATCCTGACGCCGGGGACGAGGATGCCACGGAGGACTAGCGTTGTTGGCTAGAGTAGACGGATCTTTTGTTTTAACCCTTTTTCAAATAATATTTAAAAAATAGCCTAATCCTAAAAAATATATATATATTTAACCCGTTTGGACTCGTCTGCCCGCGTGATAACGCTGCCACGCCCCATGTAATGGTGCGTAAAATTTATAGAATAAAGTCCACCAACGATTCTCAAACTTGTTCGGCTGCGTCATCTCGGTCCCTAAACTCACAGATCACTTATTTAGATCGTCAAACTTGTTTGGTTGTGTCACCTTAGTCTCTTAACTTGCATATCACTCTTTTAGATCCTCAAACCTACTACTGTAGAATTAGACATCACTGCCATCCTCATCACTGTCGGGTTTAGATTCTGAGCTTGAAAATCACAAAATAATTGGGGCTGGGCCAAAACCAGCAATGAAGGTCCACATCACTGCCGGTTTGTGGCTGGCATCGGCAGTGGGTTAACGGCCACTTATCACTGTCCATTCTAGCCAAGAACCGTCAGTGATTTTGGGCTTTCACTGTCGGTTCTAGCTAAGAATCGACGGTGATAACATCATAGTACAAAAAAGTTGGCGCCGTCCTCTCCTTCCTCCTCTCTTCCATCCCGAGCATAGAGGCATGCGTTTGGGCCGCTCCCTCCATTGTTGTCGCTACTCTTCACCATGAAGTAGCTCTTGGATTTAAAAGAATGGCATGATCTTTTTGTTTTAAGGCATCCACTCCTTTGATTTTGTTACTTAATTAGCGTTGTTTTGATGGCTAGATTGCTTGATTGTCATTCTAGTTCTTTCCCCATTTCTAAAAAGCACTTTCTAATTGGACTTTGTGCAAGGCTTCCAAGCAAATTATGAAGAATCCATTATCCAAAATGTTGGTGTCTATGAACCTATTTAAATTCCTAGCTAATTACATGGTGGTCAAGATGATTGTTAGTATGTGATGCTATAATTAGTTCTAGTTAGGAGTTGAGTAGATTCTTTTATAATTTTGATGAGCAAATTAATCCATGTTTCACCTACTAACACATTGTTTGGAGCTACATTGTTGTTCATGATCATGTCTCCAATTTTAGTCTTTTCTTAAAATTAGTGTCTCCATTTTTATGTGGTATGGAGTAGAATAATTGTTCTTCATTATTGTGCAATAATTATTTTTATGGGGCTATGATTTTCAACTTATATGGCCAGGGCTACTAATTTTAATTTTTCAATAATTAGTGTAGCATATTTTTTTCCTAAAATAGGGGTGACTAAATTAAATAAGTGTACAATAAATAGTACTTTCGAGCTACAATTATTGTTCACGAAGCTCCACTTGTTATTAATTTCTCTGTAATTACTATCTTAATATATATTTTTATGCAGAGATGGATCGAGAGTGGATGCATCTGTTCCAAACAGACAAGCGGTACATGTTTGGCATCAGCAAGTTTATCGTCGATGCCACAGTCGTTGCTGGGATGGAATCCCTGTCTTGTGTCCATGCAAAGATTGCATGAATCAAAGGAAATGACAGAGAATTGAGTCTGTATGAATACACTTAATTACTATACGATATGGACTATGCATGGCGAGGTTGGTGTGAATGTTCCGTAGGAAAACGATGATGTGGCTATGGCTGACGTAGCCTTCCACAGAGACCGTTACTAACAAGGAACCTATGGCTACCATTAATGATGTGTTTATGAATACGCTAGCTGACGATACCGAGCATGACGATGGCATTTCTCAGCTGGTACGTAATGTAGAGAAGCGGATTTCTTAGTGATAGAGAGTTGAAAAGGCTAGAGAAAATGAGACAAGATGGTAAAACACCATTGTATAAGGATTATTCAGTGAGCAAATTAAAAGCCGACGTCATGCTATTAGAGTTCAACGTCCTGTTTGTTTGGGCTTGTTTGGCTTATAAGCCATACTTTTTCAGCCAACGAACAGTATTGTTCTCTCACACCAAATCAGCCAACAATACTTTCAGCCATGGCTTATCAGCCAAACAAGCCCAAATGAACATGGCGTAAATCTACAAACGGATTGAGCGATAAAGGCTTCGATCAGTTGGTAGGTAGAATAAGGAAACTGCTCAAAAAAATGAGTTGCCAGAAAAAACATACCTGGCCAAGCAAATGTTCTACCCATCGGCCTCGAGGTTGAAAAAATCAACAAGTGTTCAAATGATTGCATATTGTATCATGGGGACGAATACAAAGACCTGAATGTGTACCCCAAATGTGAATCTCCATGGTACAAGGAAGGGCCATAAGACGATGACATTCGTGCTAGTTGTTATATGAATTCATGCGTGGAGAGTGAAGCGGTGTAATTCATGTATGGCGAGTGAAGCAGTGTAGTCGTTCAGGTAGTTCTTGCAATGCACGAAAAGCGAAGTATGGCAGGGCCATTAAGGAATGCAACACAACACTGGAGCAGTAGAGTAGCCTTGGTTGTTTCTCTCTCTATATATATATATAAACAATAAAAGAAGTAGCCTTATGCAGTTTGTATCCTCGATCTCTTCATCGTCTCTATAAACCTATGTGTATAATATCATGGACGAGTTTTTCATGCATGGACTAGTTCTCTCTCCTTTTCTTTTCCCTTTCTCGCGACCAACAATTCAGATATTGGAGCAAAACAAATAAATCACTCATCAACACAAGAAGTTGTTGCGGCACTGCGCCTTTGGAGCTATGTTATTGCTACCGAAGATAGTGTCTAGTGGAAGCGGAGGTGCCGCTGAACCATTATTCGCATTGATGGTTGGAATAGGCTCAACTATGGAAATATAGAAACCAAAATGAAACAGATGAATTAGCAGTACAGGCGCTATTTTAAGTGAAAATGTAAGAGAAGAGGTAAGATTTGGTTGGTCTTTGGTCTTTGGTTTGGAAATCCCATTTGGTCTTTGGTTTTTTACGTGAGAGGAAAACACTATTATTTATTTTTGTTTGATTTGGTTGAAACCAACCAGCGAAGATGCTGTTAGAAGAAAGCTTACAGGAGCACACCGTGAAGGTCTTTAATGGTACGATCACGCCACACTGGACAGGGAGGATGGCTCGGAACATATTGATGGGTGGATACTGGGTGACTCTTCCAAGATCGCTGTACATAACATGGCAGAGACTGATGATTGGTGAAGAATTCCCAGATCAATCAATGTCTAGAAGCTTATGTGTAATTGTCTTAATTTTTTTCGTTTCATTCTTTGTCTCCTAAAGGGAGTTTGTATGAATTTTTACTCTTTTTTTAATAAAAGCTCTCTAGGGAGCGATCCCTCCTGTTTACACTAAAAAAATGATTGTTGAAGAATTCACGACTGACTTGAAGCCATCACAGAACCGCGTCTTTGTGTCGATGGAGCCATGTTGCTGCTATTGGTTAGGAAATCAAGACAACAGAACATGTTGCAGAGTGGCATGAACGCTGCGGCCGGAGGGAGGAGGGGACTGGACAAGGGAGGAATCTTCGGCATTAGTGGAAGTCGTGGACGCGGTGGTGGAAGTCTTGGACGCGGAGACAGGCGGTGATTAGATTTAGGAAGGGCAGGAGTGACACAGGCTTGATCGCTTGCTCTACTCTGATGCTGCACTTCAGACTACATTTCGGGCGAATGTTTAGTAGTCCGCCATCGTCCTTCGGCAATTGGAACTTGTTTCGCGTGTCCGAAAAAGAGAAGAAAAATAGGTAGACAGGTAAAAGTACGAGAAGACAACACACGTTCCCAAAGAGAGAGGAGAGCAGCATCTTTGCTGCTCTTTTTTCTAGATAGCAGCAGTTAGCAGATGAAGGTTCTTTAGATGAAGATAAAAGACAGGTATTACAAAAGATTCGATGGACGGTGCCAGATGTGGCGCGGTGGCAGTCGGCGGCAGCGCGGTCTCCTTTTTGCCGGCGCACAAGGCCGTGCGATCGTGTGAGCTCGTCACCATCACCGGCCCTCGTATGCAGCGTCACCGGCCGCCGACGCCTTGTCCATGGACATCAATCAGCCTGTTCGGTTGGCTGTTTCGTTTCATTGTTGGTTCGTAAAGAAATACTACTGGTTGGTTTATGTAAGAGAAAAATACTGTTTTGATTGAAAATTTACGATCGTTTATGACAAAGTACAGCCAAACGAACAGGTTGAATGTTGACGCGCCCGGAATGGGTTGGCTTCACGATTGTTTGGATCGAGAGCTAAGGAACACACCTGGCCTGGGCTAGGCAGCTCCTCCGGACCTCTGCTATTGGTGAGGAACTCAACACAGGAGAACATGTGGGAGAGCGGCGTAATGCAGTCCGCCGGCGGCGGAGGTGCACCTAGTACGCCACTTTGGCCGAAGGGAGAAGGGAACTGGGTAACGGGAGGTAGCGGAGGCATTGGTGGGAGTCACGGACGCGGATGCAGGCGAGCTCGGAAAGGAGTTGGTGTGGCCGGAGAGACGGCTACAACCAAGGCGATTAGGAAGAGCAGGAGTGAAACAGGCTTCATTGCTTGCTGTGCTCTACTCAGCCACACTTCAGACTGCATTGCTAATCTTATACAGTCCGCCCGCCATTGTCCTTCCTTACCCGGGGTTGAAACTTGTTTCACGTGTCCGAAGAAAGAGAAGAAAAATAGGTAGCCAGGTAGTAGTAGAAGAAGAAGACAGTTATCAGACATTCAGACGTTACCAAAGCTCTTTCTTCTGCAAATAGCAGTTAGCTTGAGTTGCACTGAATGTAACTTGAGCTGGGCTGAGCTAACATGTGCGACTGTGCTAGATGAAGGGGGTTGTGCACTTGTTTGGATCGAGAGTTAAGGAACACACCTGCCATGGCCTAGGCAGCTCCTCTAGACCTCTGCTATTGCCCAGGAACTCAAGACAAGAGAACATGTGGGGAGAGCGGCGTAATGCAGTACTCCGCCGGCTGCGGGAGTGCACCTAGTACGCCACGGTGTCCGCAGAGAGGAGGGAGCTGAGTAACCGGAGGAAGCGGAGGCATTGATGGGAGCCACAAACGTGGAGGCAGGCGAGCTCGGAAAAGGTGTTGGTGTGGCCGAAGAGACGGCCACAACCAAGGAGATTAGGAAGAGCATGAGTGAAATGGGCTTCATTGTTTGTTCTGCTCTACTCTACTGCACTTCATACTGCATTCCTAATTTTATACAGTCCGTCCGCCATCGTCCTTCCTTACCCTGGATTAGAACTTGTTTTGCGTGTCCGAAGAAAGAGAAGAAAAACAAGGAGTCAGGCAGTAAAAGACGACAGTTATCATACTTTCATACATTACCAAAAAGGCAAAGCTCTTTCTTCTAGAAATAGAAGTGAGTTGTAATGAATATAAGGGGGTGTTTGGTTTACTCTTCACCTCCTAAATCTAGTCTTATTTAGGCCCCGTTTGGCAGGGCTTCTCCAGCAGCTTCAGGAGCCGTTTGGAGCCGTTTTCTGCCAAACGGGGTAAAATGAAACGGCTCCACAGATGAAGCCCCTAAAAACGTGCTCTCACAGAGCTTTGGGGTGGGAAGGAGCCAAAAATAGTGGCTTCTCCCGGCTCCTCCTCCAGGCCCCTAAAAACATGCTCTCACAGGGAAGCCATTTTGCCAAACGGTTTACCAAAACCGCTTCAGCTCCACCGATGGAGCTGTTCGTGGAGCTGAAGCAAAAAAAAAATGGCTTCACTAGTGAAGTGAAACCCTGCCAAACGGGGCCTTAGTCACTTTTTACCCAAACATTTTGACTAAATGAGACTAAAAGGGCTTTAGCCAACTAGTCACTCAAATGTTGCTAAATGGGACTAAACCTCACTTTTTAGTAAGATTGTCTCACATTTTAGTCACTTTGGAGTCAAACACCCTGACTAAAACCCTTTTAGTCTCTTTTAATCCACCAAACCAAATAAGAGTGACTAAAGTTTAAGAGCTGATTTAGGTGACTAAATTTTAGAAGGCCCAAACCAAACATGCTCTTACTTGGGCTAGGCTGAGCTAACACATGCGATTGTGTTAGAGGAAGGGGATTGTGCGCTTGTTTGGATCGAGAACTAAGGAACACACCTGACCTGGGCTAGGCAGCTCCTCCGGACCTTTGATTACCAGTGCCTGGCCTAGATCCACTTGTAATTATTAGTCGGGTCATTTTCCGCTTCATTATCAAGGAATACCTCCAAATTAGGCGTATTGACGAGTGACGACGGAGGTGGGAGGTCAGTTGACGACGAGAGGAGCGTTGGACACGGCGGCGGCTGCGGTTGGGACGTGTCAATCCCATCAAAGCCGATCAACGACGCGGCGAAGCAACAGGGAAGCGGCAACATGGACCGGAGCGGCCGCGGTTGAACGAACCGAGACACAGGCGCCTACCAGGCAGGATCAAGCTAAACCGGACCATGCAACGCAACGCCGCCAAGCCAAACAAAAACCCGGGTCAGCAACGGACGCGCAAGGCGATTAGCAAAAGGGCCCACCAGCTGGCACCATCCAGACGCCGGGCCACCACCACGTTCCCGACGCGGTTCGCCGGAGGGCCACCCGGAGAAAGCACCAGGAAGCATCATCAAACACCCCCGTTCCTTTCTTTCCCTTCCCCTTCCCCTTCCCTTCTATAAAACAACCTGTCCTGACGGACCCGTCCATCGTCCATCCGTATTCCCGTCACGTCTCAACCCCCCGAACCCGAAGCAGCGAGAGCTCCCCTGACCCTCGCCCCGCCTCCGATCGCAAGGAAGAAGAGGAAGATGAGCTACTACGGCCAGCAGCCCCCCGTCGGCGTCCCGCCGCAGCAAGGTGCGGCGCCGGCTCTTCCCGTCTTCGATCTGTCTGCTTTATTTATCATCCAAATAACCTTTGTGTTTCTTCGCTTACTCCCCGTGCCTAATTATCTTTGGCGTGTGGATCTTGATTTCTCCAGGCTACCCGGGGAAGGACGGCTACCCGCCAGCGGGGTACCCACCGGCCGGCTACCCCCCGCCGGCGCAGGGCTACCCGCCGCAGGGCTACCCGCAGCAGGGCTACCCGCAGCAGGGCTACCCGCCGCAGTACGCGCAGCCGCCTCCACAGCAGCAGCAGAGCAGCGGGCCTTCCTTCATGGAGGGATGGTACGTTCTTCCTCCTCCCCGTCGTCTCCTCCACTTTTGTGCCGCTGCGCAGCCGCCGCCCTGGCTTGCTCATAATATGTTGCTAGATTGGAGTGTCACCGAAATTTCCTCGCTGTTAAATCGGGGCTAGTTTAGAGAGTGGGCAGCTTCGTTCGGGTCACCGGCCAAATCCGTCCGGGTCCGGCGCCGCTGCCGCCGGCTGTGGCGGTCGTGCTGGTGCGCACGTTTGCCGCTGGGGGTGGGGGCCTTGACTTGACGCGTGAACCACCCTTGGAAAAGGGAGCCGCCACCCTCGTGGGTCGTGGCCTTGCCGTGGCGACGTGTCGGTTGATGCACGCAAAGTGTCCCAGACCGTCTGATCTGAGACTGGCGGTCCGGATTGCTAGCCTCGGCTGCCGTTTCACATGGTTTTTGGCTGTGCTCGGCCCTGTCGGTGGAGAGAGCTATCCAACGGTTGGGTTGCTGTCAGTGTGAAAGCCCTCAGACTTTGAGATTCCCTCGGGGCGAGGTTACCTGAGATTTGTTCTCCCCTTGGTTGAATGGATAACATATACTTCATTCGTCTCAAATTATAAGACGTTTGATTTTTTTAAATTCAAGTTTGACCACTCATCTTATTCAAAAAATTTGCGTAAATATAGTCAAATTTAAATCATTCTCGAAGAACTTTTATTAATAAACCAAGCCATGACAAAAAAAGTGATATTTTGCACAAAATTTTGAATAAGACGAGTGGTTAAACTTGGTGCCAAAAAAGTCAAAGGTGCTGTAATTTGAGATGGATTAAGTACTTTATTTGACGCGCTAATACCAATGAGATAGATGATGCTTGATGCTCTAGAAGTTGTACTTACATAATCACAATTGGAAATCGGAATGTTGCAATGGATGGTTAGGCATTTGGAGTTGGACGAAGCATGTTACATCATGTTAAAGCTCATCATAGTGATCTTTTGTGCATTTTAATAAACGCATATTCTAGAACGGGAATATATGCTCTCTTTGGATGCACCTTTATCTAATTGTTTGCTTGAACAGCTTGGCTGCCCTCTGCTGCTGCTGCCTCCTGGACGCCTGCTTCTGAGAGGAGGACCCATCCGACGGATTCAACACGACTGCAAGCGAAACTACTAGCTTATGGAAGAGCTAGCGTGCTTCTAGAGCTCTGTCCTGCCTTATCGCCCACCTTTTTTTTTCTGTTGTGAGACTACTAGTACTCTGTCGATGTTGATTGGATCAGACTAGGCTGGTGTGTATTCCGCGGATGTTCCGTGTTTCTGGTGGAATTCAACCCTGGGATTATTCTCTATCTGCCACCTGGAATATATATCTGCGGCGCGTTAGCCGCCGGGTCTCCCTCGCTTGACTGTTACTCTGTTACTCTGTTGCTGAGCACGTTTGACTGGCGCAATTTATTCGGATCGAGTTATTTTGACCTCGTGCCTTGTTAGAAAAATCACGGTTGGGTCGCTATTTCGTGCTTGACTTCCGCCGTTGTTGCGTGAGGGCGTGAGGCATGGCATTTGCTCCCTGGCCTGCTGGACCGTTGGACACGTTCAGTATAATAACAGTGACCACGTCTTGTTGTAGACAGAGGGCAGTCCGTTAAACGCGTTCAGTATAATAACAGTGACCACGTCTTGTTGTCGACAGAGAACAGTTCACTTTGGTAGGGGCCTTTGCCAACTCAGGCTATCTTCAATAACAACATTTAAAATATAAAACTTATTCGTCCTTTAGATAGCGCTATATGTAAAAGATTCAATACATATTCGGCATCTTCTCTAGAATTCTTTCTGCAAATAGGTTTTCAGGAGAGAGGATGCTCATATTTGGGTTGTGCCTCTCAGGCAACCCAAAATAGGTCTCCCGTATAAGTACTTTATTGGAGGCTGATTCTCTTGCTATCTATTTTAGATTTGGATGTCTATATAGGTTCCTTGTTGAAGACAGTCTCACGAGTTTGGCACAGGCTTGCACAATGTTTTGTTGCGAATTTTGAACTGCAAAAAGGGAGGGATCATCGATCATGACTGCAAAATGAAAAGCTTTGGATAGGAACTTTAAAAAGAAGGAAGAAAGATTTGGGTAGACCACGTCGCTGTGTTGGTAGACGCTTTAAAATCACCCCCCAAATGCACACGGCACTCCTTTAATCACCTCAGCGATGCTATGCCCTTGTCGTTCCTCGTTCTTTTGCTTGGTATAGATATCCATCGTCTTTCGCTTTTGTGTCGCTTAAAAATCAGTGGATGAAACTCTGTAACACGGACCTTTCGCTTTTGTGTCGCTAAAAATTAGTGGAAGAAACTCTGTAACACGGACCTTCTTCGGTGTCTGTTGTGGACGAGTCTTGACGTTCAAGACTCTTAAAATCTGCACCTTCAGTCCTTCACGTCTCCGTCCAAGGAACTCGTACAATATACTGTAGATGAATCAGGGCTACTTGTACAAACCAAGCGAGTTTTTTCTTTAGCACGGTTTGGCAGCAGCTGCGGGAGCCGTACCTGCCTTCGTCAGTGACGAGGATTCATCCGTGGATGCGATTGGTCTCCAACCGCCTGCCGGTTGCCGGCTCCGAAACACCGCGCCCATGTGCGATCCGCATCGTCGGAGACTTCGGCCCTGTACGCTTGACTTACCTTTTCAATAAAATAATAGTATTTTTCTCTCACAATAAATCAATATCAACGTTTTTTAGTCAGCCGAACATGGCCTTCGCGTAGATAGATAACAAGAAGCATTGCATGTACAGTCAATCTCACGCTCCACAGCCTACATTCACACCACAGGCCAGGCCAAGGCCAACTGCACATCACCCCCACCTTAGCAAAGCTCTTGCCGTCTTCGGCAAGAATCCGAAAGCTACATGCGTCTTTCTTTCTTCCATGATAAGAATTAAAGAGTACAGCTTGGGTAAGCACTCATCGTCTGGCAGGTGGCAGCTCACCCGTATGGCCGTATACTTATCAGGATGCTACACTAGTGCAACAATTCTCTTATAATATGTCTTTTTTAACTTGTTTTTTTTAGCCGAAACAGTATTTTTCTCTTACAACAAAATTGTGCTAGAACAACAAAATGGTGCTAGAAACTGTGACCCTCAGATCTGAATTCTGAACCCGAGGCGGCCTTTGGTGCATCGTGTGGACCCTGTGTTCCAGCACTTTGATGTTGATTTCTAGTATTTCTACAGCCGCAGCATGCAGGTCTCCATCGGAGAGAAGAGAAACCCTTTGCAGACGGATCGGGCCATGTTTGCGCTTTGCCTCATGACGATGTGATGCAGCGCAATGCACACCTTCTACTCGGTGTTGTGGTTGGGCAAGTTAAAGAACGTAACCTAAGTTCTGAAATCTGCAGTCAATGTGATTCCTAATTTGCTTCTGTCACCTTCTGCATTCTGGCGCTGCATCATGTGGCTGGTTCACTCACTCTCATGGAATGGAACCTTCGTCCATGAATTCCATCGGCACCAAACTTCTTGCCGATTCTTCGTCCCATAACAAGGCCATAAGTACCTGACGCAGACACACATCTGCAGCATGTGCAGTCCATATGAGTGTGTTTGGTTCACTTCCCCACCAAGCCTGGCTAGCAAAAATAACCCAGGCTACCTGTAGCCAGCTTTAGCTAATGCAATCAGCACTTATTTGGTTGTTGTGTCTAAGCAAGCCTGGCTTGGCCAGATCTTGTTTGGTTGCCAGACTAGTTCCAGTGCAGTCACCTCTTCTTTGCTACGGTGAGTTCACCTCCATGTTCTCTGGTCCGGCAGTGGCGGAAAAGGATGAATCGACGGCGGAGAAGGCCGATTCGACAGCAGGGAAGGAAGATTGGATGTCGCGGAAGGTCGATTCGGCCATGATAGAAGTCGATTCGACGGCGGAGAAGGCCGAAACGGCGGCGGTGGAGCGGGTGGAAGCCCAGTAGGGCGCGCCGGCGCCGGATCCGCCGCATCGTCGGAGTCCGGCGGCAGGTCGCCGCCGCGGAGAAGGAGGATCTCACGTGCCACGCCCCTGCGGTCGGCGGCTGGCGGCCCGAGCACGGACAAGATGGAGGAACGCGGCCGGAGGAGCGGCCCGAGCGGAGAAGATGGAGCAGCAGCGGCCGGAGGAGCGGCCTGAGCACAGAGAAGATGGAGGAGCGGGCGGATGCGAGGAGGAGCGGCGGCACGCGTACGTGCGAGGTGATGAGAGCACGGAGGTGAGGGAACGCTGGCTCAAGCCTGGCTTCGCGGAAACGTTCCAGCAAGCCACCCCTGAACCCCTCTTTTGGCTTCCCAAAGCCTGCTTTAGCAGCTACACAAGCAACCAAACACCAAAAGGCTACATTATGGGAGCCTGACTAGCCCCTAAGCTACCCAATCAAACACACCCACGAAAAAAAAAAGGCTCTGACCTCAGCTAATGAATAAAGCATCGCCGATGTTATGATATCACCATCACACGCTACTGATGTTCTCCTTGATTTGCTCTTTGTACGGGAAAAAGAAGTAGAAAAGCCTTGCCTTTGATCTCAGCAGAACAAAGCCATTATCAGAATAAGTAATTCCACTTTTGAACCTTAATTAAAGACAACCAAACTCTTGGTTGGCAGCAAAACTAGGAAACCTGTCAGTCCAGCTGGCGGATAGCAAAGCCGCCTCTTTTTTGCAGACCCACACACACGGGAAAAAAAGGTAACCTATCTTTTATTCTTTACTGATGCACACAGTGGGGCCGTTCGCTGGTCTTATCAGACCAGCCAGTCGGCTGATCCCCTCTTAATTTACTGTTCATCTAACCAGTCAAACAGTATTTTTCTCTCACAACAAACCAGCCGAAACAGTGTTTTTTAGCCAAATTTCAAACCAGCGAACGGGGCCAATGAGTGATCAGCCAGAGATGATACTATACAAAAACTTCATATTTCTTTGTTTTCGTGGATACTAGTGAAAGGCGTGCGCCCTCGTGCGCATATGGAGTCATAGGGAAAATTTTAGACATGATAAATATATATTTAGGATGTATGTGTGGTGACTAATAAGTTACATAGATATATATTTAGGATGTATACATTACATATGTTGTTCAAGTCTTCAAAGAGCCGACGAAGATGCATAGAGATATATTACATGTGCTGATAGTTTGTATGTTACATTCGGTGGGTTTGTGCAGCTGCTGATGGCTTCATGTGGTTCTTGTCAATATCTTGGCTAATGATCCGAGTGGTCAGTGGTAAATGAGCCTGCACTTTGCCACCCGGATGAGTCTGTGCATGTATCATATACCACATTAGATGTACGTAGATAGAATGGAAGAGTGTTGAAGTATTAGAAAAATAATGTTTCACCTGGATTTTATGGTAGCCATTAGGTGACCTGCGACACAGCGAATATGTGATAAGATAGCTAGGTGTCTGATATTCTGTGGGATAGAAGAATTAGTAGATCCTGAAAAAATGTGACGAAATGTGGTTGGGACTTGTTTATGATAATAGGCTGCATTCATTGTCATCACCAATTTGTTTCTATGAACCTGTTACGGTCCAAATATTTGCACAAAAGGCTAACAGAAGCAAATTTATAAGACTGGCAAGTGAAAATAGCAAAAAACATTCCATTGTCATCACCAATTGGTTCTTATAAATAGTATGAAATGTATCCTATCATATGACTTCTGTTTGTTGGGTTGATCTACAATTTTTCTGTAGTACCCAGTTCCAAATAGTACGAAAATGTTCTAAAACACGCATCTAATGTTTATAAAAGAAAGAGTTAAATACACCAGTGGTCCATAAACTTGTCATGATGTGCCATTTAGGTCCACAAACTTTGAAAATACATTTTTGAGTCCTTAAAGTTGTTTGTTGCTACACCTTAAGTCTATATCCTCCATGTCAGCACATTTTGCCTACATGGAATGGACAACATGGACACTGATGTCGACACGTCGTCGTCGTGTATCCCTCTGCTATCGGTCTCCCCACCGCAGCACAGTTCTCCCTCTCGCCTCTTCGCGGACCAGCTCCACCGCACGCTCGGTCACGATCTCCCGGTCCCTCCTTCTCAAGCGATCACTTCCGCCATCTGCTCGGCGTCGGCGCCCTCTGCCATGTGCACGGCCATGCCAGCCTCCGCGAGCAGGCGTGTGTCGTCTGTGAACTAGTTAGCGCCCATCATCCACGCCAGCATGGCCAACCCCGCGATAAAACGCCTAGCTCCAACTATAGTGTGTGACGGTGTGAGAAACCAACCCACGTCATGGTCATCAGGACGTCCACCTGTGGATCACTAATCCCGCGATGTCGTGACTGCCTCTGGCACCGTGGATCACTAATCCCACCTGTCCTCACCACCCGCACGAACGCCGCTGAACTCCACGACACATGCAGGCAGGTGCAGGTCCTTGGTGAGCGTCTGCGGAGACGCGCTCACCCAAGGCGATGCCGGCCTCTCCCAATTGCGCCCTGTAGCGCTAGGGCCGGCACACACGACCTCCAAGGTTCGGCCTCTCAGCAACTCCCAGGCCTGCACACGCAAGCGCGCGGCAACCCAGGGCCAGCCATGCTCGGCAACGCCTGGCGGTGTGAGGGTCCACTGGCACGCCGGAGCTATCGAAACTGAAGGCGAGCATGAAGACGGACGTGTACAAACCTCAGGGTCACATCGCATCCTGGAGCTGCTCATGAGCAAGTCCCTCACGGACACCATCTGCCATAGTGGGTAGCCTCCATTGTGAATGGGTGGATTAGCGAGATGTTCGACGACCTGGAGCTGATGCACAAAGCACACACCATGGGCACCTCCGGGGATGAGCTCATGGACACGCTCTCGAGCTCGCGCTGCACTACACGGACCCGGTGTGCCGTTGGTCAGGCCCGACTCCTGCAGACACCATAGATGTTGAAGACGTGTGGTTCCGCAAAGCTGCTGCTGATATACTATTATGGCCAAAGCACGTGAATGTTCTACTACAGACAGATGAGAGTTGAGAGAGAGAGAGAGGAAGGGAGAGGGTGGCACTGGAGTAGTGGAGCTTGAAGGCACGAGGCTATAGCGCCGCGGGGACTGGTGATCCGCGGGTGGACGTCCTGCACCATCACGCCGTGGGCTAGAACTTGGTGCTCATGGCGTTTATCGCTTGTGGCCATGCTGGAGTGACCGATGGGCGCCAACCAGTTGACAGACGCATGCCTGCTCGCGGAGGTCAGCGTGGCCGTGCCCATGGCAGAGGGCGCCAAGGCCGGGCGGATAGTTGAAGCGGTTGCCACGGCCGTCCGGAAGGCGGGGGAGACCGTGAGGGAGCGTGTGGTGTAACTGGTTCGCGAGTAGCCGAGGGGAGACATGCGCTGCGGAGAGGAGATCGAGGCGGAGATAGAGGGATAGGAGAGGGATACACGCCAATGAGGTGTCAGTACCGGTATTCATGTTGTCCATTACACGTAGGCAAAATATGCTAACACGGAGCTTATGGACCTACGGTTTAGGAACAAACGACTCTAAGGACTCAAAAATGCAATTTCAAAGTTCGTGGACCTAAATGGCACACGATGACAAGTTGATGGATCGCCGGTGTATTTAACTCTAAAAGAAAATCTAGAAATATGACACGTACACAAGAATGAAAGGGCATAGTGACATAAGTACGATGACAAATTCAAAAGGATATCTACTTTCCTCCAACCCTTTTTGGAGCAACATACATCTGCTAAGGGTATTAGACCAAAAAATATAGGTGCCATACGGTAAGTCAAAGGTTTCTTCACTGGCTATTTTTTTCCTGCTTAGTGAAAATCTAATGTTTAAGTACTTTATAGACTATCAAGGTGTATAAGAGAGCACACTCAAACTTTTAAGCTGCCAGATGGGTATGTGTGGTTTCCTGAGTTAAAAAGCTGTGAAGAGGACTGAGTAAGGATATGGCAGTGGTCTGCCTTTTCAGTGTCTCGGAATAGCTTTCCGCAGGCAGATTATGTAGCCGCTGCTCACCTGTTTGTATTGAGATGTGAAAACAACAAAAGGTGAAAAGGAACTGAGGCTGCGCGTGAATGTAGATTTCGTACAGCGGTGGTGTAGGGGAGTGCGACTCAGTCAATCAAAAGATGTGTTAACAGTGTCTGGTCAAGGCTAGTTGCAGGTGGAGGTGTCTACAAACGGAAGCCTGCTCACTTAAGCTTTTCCTACAGCTGTTGCAGATGTGGCTGCATGAAGTCTTCTATAAGTGAATAGCAGCGGCTGAGATAGCTTACTGCAGCAAGTTGAACCAAGCAGGCTTAATAGTTCATGTTTTAGCTTGCATAAATTAATATGAGACAGTGCATGTTCAAGAAACCAAACAACTACTATATTTGGAACTTTCAGAACAAACAAAACACTCTTAAAAAATGTTATTGTTCACATGATCCTAGAAATTTTTCAAATGTCCACGGTAAGAGAAATAATCAATATATTGCCTGTGGGTGTGCTGAAAAAATAAAAGGCCAACTAGATCTGCAATAGCAAACCATAACTTGTCTATGTAGAAACCGTTGTCTATGTAGGAACCACAACAAAAACCACAAATGACCAAGCAAGGGTTACTATCACCATGAATTTTAGCAGGTACTGAACCTTTAAGTAAAATACAGGTTAGAAGGGAAAAAAAATAAGGTTTAGAGTAGATACATAAAAAAGCTCCAAAGCTCAGAGGCACTTACCTAAATATTTTACATGCTCTGACTGCTTTTGAATAAAATTGTGAAGCCACCTTCATACAGTATATATAATCATCCAGAACAGACATCAGGATGCAAATGGGCATGCAGTATGCAATAAAACTGATACAGCAATAGTGGTGAGTAAGCCACAATTGCCATGGAACAAAACAGCAGAGGGGATCTTATCTATTTGTCTTGGTCAAATGGACAGGTAGAGCAGGCTGCCGATAACAACAGAGCAGATTTTAATGGACACATTTAAGGTTGAACATAGACACGAATAGTATGAACTGAATCATAGATCAAACCTCGTGAAAAGGTTTGAATTACAATGAACCACATGAAGCAAGCATTTAAAGGTGATCTGATCGCTACTTTCCAATAGAAACATTGTTCTATATCTGGACATCACAAAAACGATAATAATATTGTTAGTTGCAAAGTTCTGCTACTTTCCAATAGAAACATTGTTCTATATCCGGACATCACAAAAACGATAATAATATTGTTAGTTGCAAAGTTCTTTTGCCATACAATGAGCATACAGAATGGTACCTGTTGATTACTCTTATTGCCCAAGAATGACGCCCAACACTATGTTGTCTCTTCCTTTTCGGCTTTGAGCCAGATACCAACCCCACATTAGTATCTGCAATTTGATGAGGCTCAATTAATAGTATGAATGTTCAAGATCTTTGACCTTACATTTTTGTTTCAATATTTTTTTGTCAAGCATATTGATTTATTGAAAGAAAAACCTATGTTAGTACCTTAATTTGATGAGGCTCTTTTTGAAAAAAAAAGTCTAAGATGACAGGCAAATATTTTCATCCACGTAAAGATGGCAGACATATTACTTTTGTATGGCCAAGGCCTACATCTGCCTGTGTAGCCTCCACACCCAGGGAAAATAGACTCATTCTCTTAGTAACGAAAGTAATAAGTGGACTAAAACACAAGCAGTATATAGCATCCCAGTAACTGAACCTAGGACCATTGCAAGCTCGTAGTACAGCTGAAATTTAGAAGACCATTGCAAGCTCATAGTACTTAGGACGTAATGTATACAGAGTTAGATGGATGTGGCAAGGAACAAATTCGCAAAATAAAACATGTCTCCACGAATAGTTACATTGGTACCGTGTTAACCTGCAATCGAGGCCAGCAAGGTCAGCAGGTGAATGAAGGAGACTAAATCAGATGCAAGATAAACACAGGAAGAAAGCAATTAAAATCAATGTAAAATCAGGCAATAGGCTGAGTCCGGTGGATAGGATTGGAAACACAGCTCTCCCGAGCAGAGTATTCGACAATGAGGCAACCCATATGTCCTGGTTTTAGAAGACCACTTTGATCAAAAGCAAATGAAACACATAAAGGGTTGGATAAAAGAACTAAAAGTAGTGGATCAAAACCAATGTAAAATCCACCTGAGTTCACATAACGACAACGCACATAATTTAATTGTACCGAAAACTCAAAGGAGCAGGGAAAACAGAAGCCTGACAATGTAATCATTGGGAATAGGGCATGTGCTCAGAACCAACATTATATAATTTGACGTGAGGAAGCAGAGGTCAAACAATGATCACAAGATTAGAAAGAACAAGAATATAACTATCAGTTCACAGGCAGTAAACACAATCTCAGATTACACAAATCGTGTGTATTAACATCACAGACAATGATCATAAGCAAGTATGAGCGGAATATGATAGGCAATTATCAGAGTATACAAAGGAGGAAATCATCACAGGCAGCTGAAAGGTCGAGATGGCGGACTAGAGGAGGGGTGAATAGTCCGTTCTAAATTTAATCGCATCGGCTAACCGAAACAAATGTGGAATTAAAACAATCAGTCTAGCCAAGACTACACCCCTCTATCGAAGTTCACAAGCACCTTGTAAAGATCCGAATTAGGCAACAAAGGTGCCGGGTCAGCTAGAGCTCACCTATCCAATTATAGGAGCAAGGCCACACAAACCTATGCCACTAGTATTTTAAACACCGAGGAGCTCCTACACAATTCCAGTAAGTAAAAGCACAAAGCTCCTAAGCTCACTAGCAATGTTTAATAACAAATTTGACGTGAGGAAGCAACGATCACAAACAATGATCACAAGGCTAGAAAGAACAAGAATATAACTATCAGTTCACAGGCAGTAAACACAATCTCAGATGACACAAATCGTGTGTATTAACATCACAGACAATGATCATAAGCAAGTATGAGCGGAATATGATAGGCAATTATCAGAGTATACAAAGGAGGAAATCATCACAGGCAGCTGAAAGGTCGAGATGGCGGACTAGAGGAGGGGTGAATAGTCCGTTCTAAATTTAATCGCACCGGCTAACCGAAACAAATGTGGAATTAAAACAATCGGTCTAGCCAAGACTACACCCCTCTATCGAAGTTCACAAGCACCTTGTAAAGATCCGAATTAGGCAACAAAGGTGCCGGGTCAGCTAGAGCTCACCTATCCAATTATAGGAGCAAGGCCACACAAACCTATGCCACTAGTATTTTAAACACCGAGGAGCTCCTACACAATTCCAGTAAGTAAAAGCACAAAGCTCCTAAGCTCACTAGCAATGCTTAATAACAAATTTGACGTGAGGAAGCAACGATCACAAACAATGATCACAAGGCTAGAAAGAACAAGAATATAACTATCAGTTCACAGGCAGTAAACACAATCTCAGATGACACAAATCGTGTGTATTAACATCACAGACAATGATCATAAGCAAGTATGAGCGGAATATGATAGGCAATCATCAGAGTATACAAAGGAGGAAATCATCACATGCAGCTAAAAGGTCGAGATGGCGGACTAGAGGAGGGTGAATAGTCCTTTTTTAATTTAATCGCGCCGGCTAACCGAAACAAATGTGGAATTAAAACAATCGGTCTAGCCAAGACTACACCCCTCTATTAAAATTCATAAGCACCTTGTAAAGATTCAAATTAGGCAACAAAGGTGTCGGGCTAGCTAGAGCTCACCTATCCAATTCTAAAAGCAAGGCCACACAAACCTATGCCACTAATATTTTGCACACCGGAGAGCTCCTACACAATTCCAGTAAGCAAAAGCACAAAGCTCCTAAGCTCACTAGCAATGCTCAATAACAAAGCAACCAATGCCAAATTAGAGAGCACAAATACTTAGCTACACAAACTAAGCAATGTGACTAACAAGGTTACACAAACCAAATTAATCACACAAGGGAGCTACTTCTATGCTACACAAGCAAGAAGGTAACTAGTGAGCTACACAAGCTTACTAATTACAAGAGCAACTACACAAGTATAATGTATATGAAAGTAATTATAAGCTTGTGTAAGGGGATTGTAAACCAACGGGGAGAACAATGTTGACATGGTGATTTTTCTCCCGAGGTTCACGTATTTGCCAACACGCTACGTCCCCATTGAGACAAGCTCCAAGGTTGCCGCCGGTCCTCTTGCTACTGGTGACCCACAAGTCACACTCTCCCACGTGGAGTGCTTACCATAAGCTCTAGCACTTGACCCGCCCGGACCACTTGTCGCCCTTCGCGTCTCGCTCTGCTAGAGTTTCTCTTCGCGGCTCCCGCGGGGCGAGCACAATGCCCCTCACAAAGCTCTTCTCCGAAGCACCACACAAGCTTTTTGCGGGCTTCAACAGAGACCGCCACCAAGCCATCTAGGAGGTGGCGACGTCCAAGAGTAACAAGCATCACCGGCTTGCAAGACAACCACCTAGTGCCACTCGATGCAACCTCACGATGCAATCGCACTAGAATCGCTCACTCACTCAATCGGATAAACACTATCAAGCTCAAGTGAGTTAGAGGGCTCCCAAGCACTACCACATAAGCCACCAAGGCTCTAGTGTGCTACCTACTATGCCAAAGGCCGGCCAATACTTCTATTTATAGCCCCATGGGCTAAAATAGCCGTTACACCTTCACTGGGCAGATTTCGGGACGACCGGACGTGTCGGTCAGATCGACCGGACGCACCCTGCCAATGTCCAGTCACGCTATGCCGTCCATGTGTCGCTCTGTGTTCAACTGGAGCCACCCGATCACAACGGTAATTTCACGCACCAACGGTCACACGACGACCGGACGTAGCACAGCGAGGATGACTGAACGCCGCAACACCTGAGTCCGGTCATTTCCAGAGAGCTCCCCGAGCCTCTGTTTTGTGACCGGACGCGTCCGATCACAGGTTACCGGATGCAGCTCAGGGTCCGGTCCTCACTGACTTCTCGCGCCTACCTACGTCAGCGTACGTCAGCCTGATCGGACGTAGGCCCTGGGCGTCCGGTCACTCTTCGCGTCAGCGTCTGGTAACAAGACCAAGACCGCACGCTCGACTGTTGCCACTGACCGGACGCGCTGGTCCTGCCGAGGCCAGCGTCCTGTCACTCACAGTGACCTCCTTTCGCCTCCTTTTCTTCATCGAGTTGATCCTCAACAACTCCTACTTCTTCTCCTTTGCAAATGTGCCAACACACCAAGTGTACACCACCATGTGTATGTGTGTTAGCTTTTCACAAACATTTTTCAAAGGATTAGCCACTCAACTTGCCACGCCACTTGATCTTAGCGACGATGCAAAGTTAGATCACTCGAGTGGCACTAGATGATTGTCGGTGTTTCGTACAAGCACCGGCAAGTAAATTTATAGTAATGCACGTTAGGCTCGGATGGTGCGCTAAGGGACACAAGATTTATACTGGTTCGGGCCGAAAGTCCCTACGTCCAGTTTGTTGCTGCTCGTGTTATTAGCACCGTGAACGGTTTGTAGTAAGGGGTACAAACGATCGAGAGAGGGACTGGTCCCAAGTCTCTGATGGAAGGGTTGAAGGGATGTCAAGAGGTTCGACACAACTTGACTGTGTGTATCTGTGAGTCGTATCATTCGATCTTTCTTCTCCCTCTCCTTTATGGAGGAAGCGCATCCCCTTTTATAGATGAAGGGGTTGGCTTTACAAGGGTGACGGCTTTAGGATGCGTACTCTACTTAGTCTTGTGGCTCACGTCTACCCGGCCTGGTCCTTCATTCTAATGAGTGCGAAGGAAGATAAGCGCCTACAATACTGTCGATGTCTCTGTAGAATGTCAGGTTGGTTACAGAATGCTACCCTGCGCAGGGTATGGGCCGCAGTACAGTGGTTTTGACTTTTGAGCCTTCCCCAGCCTTGCTCCGCACGCCTTCTGGTTCCTATGAGTCTTCGTCGAAGGGACGCAGGGTCGGGGTCTGGAGTAGCGCCGTGGCCAAGGTCTTCTGTCTTGGTGGACCTGAGGGGTCGGGAAGCGGGCGCCGCTCCCTTAGGTCCACAGCGTGGTGATGGAATATCCGTCGTTCGTGGAGATAGCAAATCCTTTTCTGGAGCGTAGCGGTTGTCGCATATCTTCGTCGGGTTCCGTGTCCTAGAGCTGAAGGCGGCGCCTACAACTCTACAGGGTGGAGAGCTCGCACCTGTGACACCTTTCGGGCTCTGCGGCGCCTAGAAGGGCCTAAAGCGCCCGTCCCGTCATCCCCTGGCAGTACTTTTCCTGCCAGGGTGCAGGGTATGGCTCTTGGAGCCACGGTTGACCTAAACGTCTTGTCTTGCCCTGTCTCTATCATCTTGAAGGAACAAGGAGAAGTGGTCAGGTAAGATGAATCCAATCTTTAGATATGGAGCAGAGTGAGGCTCGTTCCTTGCCGTCGGGCGAAGCGGAGACCAATCCCTATCTCTTGGGTGAGACCGACCCTGCTCCTCCGGGGTCGGGCGAGGCGGAGTCTATCCCTCAGCCCTCGGGCAAGACCGAGCCCGCCCTAAAGGCGTCGGGCGAGACGGAGACTAGCCCTGGGCCCTCGGGCGAGACCAAGCCCACCCCAAAGGCGTCGGGCGAGATGGAACCAAGCTCCTGTCACTCCCGTGAGGGGTGAAGCAACGCTCCTATGCGTCCAGAAGTTTTTTAACGTTCGGTGGTTATTTGTTCCACCTTCTGGGGTACCCCGGTATTAGGTCCCCGACAATGACTGATATGTAAATAAGTTTGCCCCTCTTGATAGTACGGCCATCTATCATAAACCTAGTCATAAACTTCTCTACACACCTATGACCAGTGAAATGAAATGCCCTAGGTTATACCTTTGTCTTGCGCATTCCATTCCATCTCCTCCATGGTTGATGCAACACATGCACCAACCAATCACCAAATGATATGATCAACTTCATATCATCACGTGACCTTATTGGTTCATCGATCTTGACTTCACTTGCTTTTCACCGTTGCCTTCGTCCATCGACGCCAAGTCTTGCTCAAGCTTCACCGCCACGCGGTCCATCGCTCCAAAGCCTCCAACTTGCCCTTCACGCTTGCAACCGGTCCATCAAGCCAAGTCATGTCTTGATCTTCTCCACCTGATCACATGATTCAATGTCATGTCTCATCTGCAATGAGCTCCTTCATCATCACATGTGTGAGCTTTGCAACATCTCCGAGCCATTTCCACCTCCATAGCATATGTTGTTCACACACATGTACCTGTGGACTAATTACCTGTGTATCTCATATAAACACAATTAGTCCACATAGGTTGTCACTCAATTACCAACACCACATAAGGACCTTTCAGCAGCGTCATCGGAAGCCGAGATTTCATAACAAAGAGATAATTGCAGCCGCATAGTCCGTGACTGAATAGGCAATAAATATTACCCCCCTCATTGGTGTCTCCAAACCACACAAATTAGAACAGGTAGGAAGAGATGCATTAAAAATCAGGAACAACCAATTGACCATCGCCTCAATTACCACGGAACAGGTACAAAGAGATGGCAAAAATAGAACAACCTATGATCATTGCCTCAGTTATGGACACAGCAAAGAGATGCAAAACGAAGGAAGAATCATCATAGCTCATGAGCATTGCCTCATTAGCATGAGAAAGAAGGAAGAGATGTAGACCATGGAAAGATCGCTCATGATCATTGCATCAAACACTACAATAATCATCACTGCAGTAGCCCATTCCCGAAGTAAAATGTAACGGCAAGAGAAAAGTATATTCATCATTGTAGGTGACCAAAATGCAGACAACGAACCAGAAACCATCAGGACTACAGTGTTGAAGGTCACATGCTCAAATCCATGGCACAATAATTGCGTGCTCTCAAGATCCAACCGAACCGAGCAGGCCACAACCTACAAAACGCAAAACAATCCTTAGTAGCATGCAAACCGGTAAGACAAGGGGACAAAAATAGATCTAGGCTGAAACTGAACTTTTCTTGTTCATTTGCCTCCTTTGACCAAGATTCCCCCTCCAAATCTCACATGCAGTGAAAAATCATGCAAGGGAAGGAGGGTTGAATAGAGGTAAAGCGAGGGAGGGGGGCGGGAGCCAACATGCGAGCAAACAACGCGAGCAAACAGTGGAGCCGTGTAGACCACTGCACCAGCCGCCCCCGCGGGGGAGCCGTGGCCACCGGCGGTGCCCACTTCGCCGCTGGCGCCATGTCGGAGGCATGGACCCCGGGCGCGCTCATGCTGGTGCGCCGCACACACGTAGCGGGGATCCACCGACGCTCGCGGCCTGGCAGCGCGCCGCCACCCCGAAAGCGAAGCCGCGCGCGAGAGAGAGATGCGCGCAGCGGGGGGAGGGGAGGCGGCTGCGCCCACCGCCGGGGCCTTGCCACGCCGGTGCGCCGGAGGCCGACCGATGCGGACGCAGATCTGGAGAGAGGGAGAGGGAGAGGAAGAGAGAGAGGCGTCGCCAGGCAGCCCGCGCCGTTGGCCGGCCTGGCTGGTGCGCTGTCGCCTCGTCCTATCTGCCTGGATGCGCCGCCGCGTGGAGAGAGAGAGGGAGAGGCAAAGAGAGAGGAGGTCGAGAGCAGAGTGAGAGGGAGGAAGGAGGCGGAGGGGGAAGGGGCCGCCGCCGCTCCACCCACGGTGGTGCGCCGTCGCCACGCTCGCCGCCGCCTGGGAAGACCGAGAGAGAGAGACCAGGCGGCTTCTTTTTTGCGAGGAAGAGTGGCTGGTAAGATTTTTTTTTTACCAAGTGAATGTGGCTGTGAGACTTCGGGAGACTGTACCGAATGAACTTGTGACTGGGAGATTTTGGGGTGACGTGTCCTATCTCCCCTGCGGGGGTTAACCTTAGGATTGTTGGGGGAGACTGACACATCTATGGATACTATAGAACCAATTGCTTCACTAGTTCTGACTGCATGCCTCTATTTGGTATTGCTTGTTAATAGTTTACATTACATATAATTCAATCAGCTATTTGTTCTCTGCCTTGATTCTATTGGCGAAACAAACTTCCTTAAAATACTTAAACAAGGAGGATATCATCTCTCAAATACAGCGACAGTAAAATGGTGTTTTGTTTCTTTGTGAAGTTATGCCATTGGGCAAGCGCAAAATTGGTGTAATCTTAGCTGATATCTTCTGTGGCACCCAGCTCCGTGCATGCTGAGTCATCTGATGACAAAATTGTTGGCGTTAACCCCAGCAGGCTTTGGTTGCAGCTGTTTTATATAATACTTGGATCCACGGGATAAATTGATACGTTTTCTCCTCTGCTCGGGGATAGATTCAATTGAGCACTCTGAAAAGCCACGCCGCACAAACCTGCGACAGTTCAAAATTAAGCACAAGGTAGAAGCAAGCATACAGAAAACTGAAAACCAGAGCATTGCTCCTATTTGCACATAGTAATGAGTCAAGAGAAGAACAAAGGTAAAAATACTATTTGCACATAGTAATGAGTCAAGAGAAGAACAAAGGTAAATACCAGTCTGCAGTTCGTGTAGTAAGCAAGAATAATTTCTCGAGACCAAGGGATAATGCCACCTTCTCGACATAATCTGTAGAATGACAACCACCATGAGTAACAAAAAAAAGGACTTCTTAGCCTGTTCTATTAAAAATGCCACAAGACTGAAACTCCTTTAAAATGGGTAAAAGGATACGCTAACTGAAAAAACAGAGACCCCCTCTTTAACACCACATTAATGGTAGGTGGACTGTTATCTTGTTATAATATTTAGGGATTGTGTGCGCAGGTGAGAAAGCGCACAAAGGAACATGTGCGCAGGTGTTGGAGAAATGGTTGTGGCAACCTGGCAGAGGGTTGCCATATAACCAATGAAGAGAGAACGGATTCTGATTATCCATGTAGCAAAGAACATACCAAGTAACTTGTCCCCCTGACCTCTTCCTCGACATTCTTCAGATACAGCAATTGCAGCAACTTCACCAGATTTTTCCTCGGGAAATGGAAATAGAGCAGCACAAGCGATGATTGAACCATCTCTTTCAACAACATAGAATGATTCTAACGCTTCAAGAAGCTGAAGAGAATAGAAAAGAAAGATCCATTATAGCAGTAGCAAGAACAAAATTAAAGCATAGCGCAAGGAAGATACAAAAGAATGTTAGAATCGAAAGTATTTATCCACTAACTCACCTCTGCATCTGTTCTCCGCACCAAAACGCCAGAATCCTCCAGTGGCCGAATAATTTTTCTTATGCCAGGAAGATCTTCCGCTGTAGCCATCCTTGTTCCTTCATAAACATCCCTGAAAACATATGGTAAGGATTAGGGAACTCCCATGACAGATTGTAGATGCTAAATTTCCAAAGGCGCTTATTTCTTCAAAATTTTCATGGCAAACATTTGTTACACAAGCATAAATTTCAGCCAAGAATATCTCCATACTCGACACATACTAAGGCATTTCATTACTCATATGAAAATGTTTCTTTTAGTAATAAGGACTACAAAAACGAATTATACTACATATCTAGGATATAGCACCCACGTTGATAAAAGATAATGCAGGCACTGGATTATTGAAATGAACTCTAAAACAACAAATTTGAGCAAAAAGTTGATAAAAGAAGAGCTTCAAAATACCTAGCTATCATTGTTCCTGCTCCATCTCTCGTAAACAATTCTAATAGCAGTGATCCATCTACAGATCCATCTATAATATGAACTCTTTGAACGCCACCCTGACATTTGGAAGGAACAAATAGATAGTCAAACTAACAAATAGAGGCTTTAACCAAATTGTAAGCTTAAACATTCCAACGCAATATAGTAGCTGTGCACTGGACAACTGCTTTCATTGTAGAAAGAGAAAAATGCAAAGATCACAGCGCATGTTTCCTCCCAGCTCCCGCAAACTAAGCTCAACCCTGTAATCTCCAGGTGAACTTCATAGCTACATGCTCCACTGTACTACAACATGCTGCTGCTATGCAAACAGCCAGTAAGTTGAGAAGCTGTGTTAATTCCAGCCTTCCATCCTCCCACTTCGCAATATTTTCTACCATTACCCAAGAGCAAAAAAAAAATCCCATAGTGCGTACGTAACCAGAGCCAACCAAGCTGCCAGTTGTATTGAACTCCCAGTTGTCAAATTTGCAATATATTAATTCTCTATTTCCACCAAGTTCATATATCAATCCCCTATCCACTTATATCCCACAATGCAAACAGCCAGTAAGTTGAGAAGCCACGTTAATTCCAGCCCTCCACCCTTCCCATTTTGCAATATATTAACTCTATTCTCAACCAAGTTCATATCTCAATCCCTATCCCATTCCCATCCTCTTATCCCACGATGCAAACAGCCAGTAAGTTGAGAAGCTGCATGCATATAACATACTACAACATGCTGCCTTCCTTACGAAAACACTTCAGGAAGCACAGCATCAACCATGCATGCAGATCCCATATACGAAGCGCATGATCACTATATATTAATCAAGAACACTAATTGTAGGTAGGAAATTCAGAAGACAATTTTACTGCTTTGTACAGGATAACTTTTAAAAGGTGAATGTACATACTAAGGCACTATATAGAAAAATATTAGTCTTCAGTCAGGGCCACAGAATTTATAACAGAATAAAGAGTATCATGTGGGCAAAACACTTACATGGCACACATATGCTGCCGCAGCCAACTCAGAAAGATAGCCATTTGATCTGCTTAACTGCTCTTCACCACCAATAGCAAACCCTTGCTCACCAGAATAAAAACCGTTTCCATTGTTAAAACCCAATCCGTTTTGAAAAGAAGCAGCATTTGATCTGCTTAACCGTTCTTCACCACCAATAGCAAACCCTTGCTCACCAGAATAAATACTGTTTCCATTGTTAAAACCTAATCCATTTTGAAAAGAAGCAGCATACCCATTTATAATATGAGCCTTGGCACTCAATGATGGTCCGTTGTCCCCTTTATGCAGAGAATTGATGCCTTCCTCGTCCACAACCTTGACATAACTTGCAGCGATATCACTTTGCTTAGCACGCTTTCTAATCAACAAATCTGCCTCCTCAATAGACATGAAATGAATGACTCGTCCATGCTCATCAAATATCTGACCATCTACAATGCAGATAAGTTTATCTGCCTCCATGGCTAAAGCACATGCAGTAGCAACCTCGTAGGTGCTGAATTATAGCAAACAAGACAAAACAATTTTGTTTAGTATATGCTAGCTGCAATATATGCAACGAAGCAGGTTTTATGAAAATTAATTGCAAGATAGGACAGTTGCACATGTCATTCATATGATATTATGCTCGACTTGGTGGTAAGAATAGAACTACAAATTTTTTTTTGTACAATCATACGAAAAAACATAAAATAATAATAATTATTAAGAAAGCATACTTGCAATTTAACACTTCTCCTGATGAAGAGTATCCCATGTTGCTGACAACAACTATGCTATTACTATCAAGCCTTTCTCTTATCTGTGAAACGTCTATTTTCGTAACTTCACCAGTGAATCCATAGTCAATACCATTAACCACTCCTCTTCTCTGCCAAAGAAAAACATATATTCAGTATCGCCATTGCGCAGTCGAGTAAAGTTCAGCAGAGCTAATAAATAGCACAAACAAAGCAAGACAATGAACACAAATAATAACCATACTCCTATTTGTGGAGCATCCGGTTTCACTATGGATTGTATGATTTTATTATGGTGTAATGAAAAGTTAGGAAAGAAAAATACTGTTTTATTTTTCTTATGAAGAGCCATTTACAAACATTGGAATTCACAAAGAATAAGCTACGAAATAAATATATAATAACTACATGGAAGCCAGATATTCAAAAGCTCAGCTACTAATAGATATTCACCTTAGCACCAAGGAAGTTGCCACTTGCAATGTTATCCACAAGACCATGCCAACGTCCAATAACACCATGCCTACGGAGATTTAACATTGGAGGACCAGGAGAAAGTTTAGCTTCTATCGTCAACCGTATCCTACCAGCTGCATCCATTGCAGCATCTTTCGCATCTTTATCAGTAATTCTGTACTGACCAACATACTTGGCCTTCTTCCCTACACAAAATTTAATAAGCTAAACACATGCTTTATAGGAAAGTAAGAGATATATAAATGCAGTAAGAATCATCAAACCAATAGATGTTAGCAAAAGGACAGAACAGTGTAGAAAAAAGTTAGTCTGCGTGCAATCAAAAGCAACTGAAGGCTAACAAAGCTTCAGATTTTGACTAATGTATGCACTTCACCAAATTCTAATTATAGCCAAGATAGTCTGCAAGCATATTAAATATATTGACCTGGAGCTCTGAGGGCCAAATGGCTAAGAAAACTATATGCCACAGCAGCTAAACAATTCTCTAAGTTTCTTATAATAGTTTTTATATGATGTCATGTGGGGACGCACATATGCCAGGAATAGAAGGGCCCGGGATGCCAGGCGTGCAGCAGCGCGCCAGGGCGACATGGTCGCCGTGGTCACCACGGCAGGCGCCAGCCTAGGTGTCGGTTTAGGAAGTGGCTAGAATGAAGGGAAGTCAATCAAGTGAATGGCTAGAATAAAGGAAAGAGATCCTCTAATTTATGAGTGATTTGTTAGAGTCTGTCAAGGCTATAGCCTATAAGAGTCCTTGTAATCCATCATTTGAGAATCAAGCAAGAACAATTATCTCTCTCTCCCTCTCTCAACCAAACGGGCGCTGAGGGGTAAAACCTCGCCCCAATCACGGATCACGGCTACGAACTACGTAGCCGGGGTGCGCCTACCTTAACCCTCGACGCCCTTGACAACCTGGTATCACGGTCTAGGTGATCTAGTTCATCCAGTTCGCCAACTCCAGCCGCCCCTCCACCATCCGCCGCCACGCCGTCACCATCGCCTCGAGTAGACGCCATGGCCGACAACACCATCAACACCACGGCCTTGCAGGCGACTTTGGACTCCCTGGTCGCGTCCATCAGGACCCTCCAGACGTCCGTGGAGGCCAACGCCCTGGCCATCCAGCGCCTGGACGCCGCGCGCCCGCCGCCAGGGGGATCGTCATCTTCCGCACATTCCGGGTCGGGGGAGCACCACCTAGATCGGCCGCCGCGTTTCCAAAAGCTCGACTTTCCGCGCTACGATGGCAAGTCGGATCCCCTGATCTTCATCAACCGCTGTGAATCTTATTTTCATCAACAGCGAATCATGGAGGAGGAGAAGCTCTGGATGGCGTCGTACAAGCTCGAGGATGGCGCCCAGATGTGGTACTACCAAGTCCAGCAGGACGAGGGTACTCCTTCCTGGCGCCGCTTCACGGAGCTCCTTCACCTGCGCTTTGGTCCTCCCCTCCGCTCCAACCCCCTCGGCGAGTTGGCGGCTTGCCACCGAACCGGTACCGTGGAGGAGTATCAGGACCGGTTCCAGGCCCTACTACCTCGCGCGGGCCGCCTGGACGAGGCGCAGCGCGTTCAGCTGTTCACCGCTGGCCTCCTTCCACCGCTCAGCCATGATGTCGAGATCCCAATCCCCGATCATTTGGTGGCGGCTATGAGCCTCGCCCATAAGATCAACTTATGCGGAATATTTACGTCGCCATGCAGATGCGCGTCCCAACAGATCGGTGCTGCCTCGCCGGTGCCCGCAGACCGCGCGACTTCAGACTACTGGCGCCCGGGGGACAAGGCGGACAAGGCTGCGCCGGCCACGATCACTGTGGAGGGCCGGCCGGTTCGTCGGCTGACTCAGGCAGAACAGGAGGAGCGTCGTCGTCTCGGCCTCTGCTACAACTGCGATGAAAAGTTCGGTTGCGGGCACAATCGGGTCTGCAAGCGGCTCTTCCTCCTCGATAGCGTCATCGAGGACGACACCGACGACGGGGCCGCTGCGGATGAGGACGCCGCCGGCGAGGAGACCCCCCGCACTTCTCCCTCAACGCGATCGCTGGGCTGTCTTTCAGCGACACCATGCAGATCCAGGTGGCCGTGGGTGCTGCCGCCTTCACCGCGCTCCTCGACTCGGGATCCACGCACAACTTCGTTGCCGAGGACGCGGCTCTCCGCACCGGTCTGCCTCTGCAGCGTCGCCCACGACTCACGGCGACAGTGGCGAATGGCGAGCGGGTCTCCTGCCCTGGCGTCATTCGGCAGGCACCGCTCACCATTGGCACCGACACGTTCCGCGTCGATCTCTTCGTGATGCCACTCGCCGCACGACCGGTCCCCAGACGCAGTGGTCGTGGCGACCTTGGGGCGGTGCTCGGGACTTCGGCTGCAGAAGATGTCTTTCGGCGTCGGGCGCGCAGCAGGCCGGACGGGAGTGGCGACGACCAGCGCGGCCGCCGTCCGCACCACGATCGCTAGCGAGTCCCTCCTGGACGAACTGCTGGCATCCTTCGGGGACGTCTTCGCCGAGCCCCAGGGGCTCCCGCCTCCGCGCGCCCGCGACCACAGCATCGTCCTCAAGCCGGGCGCGCAGCCGGTGGCGGTCTGGCCATACCGGTACCCTGCGGCCCACAAGGACAAGTTGGAGCGGCAATGCGCCGCCATGTTGGAGTAGGGCATCATCCGCAACAGCGCGTCGGCGTTTTCTTCGCCGGTCCTCCTCGTTAGGAAGGCGGACGGATCCTGGCGTTTCTGCGTCGACTACCGCGCCCTGAACGCCCTCACCGTAAGGACACGTTCCCCATTCCCGTAGTGGACGAACTGCTCGACGAACTCCACGGCGCCGATTCTTCTCCAAGCTGGACCTTCGCTCAGGGTATCACCAAGTTCGCATGCGGCCGGGTGATGTACACAAGACAGCGTTCCGCACACACGAGGGCCTCTACGAGTTCTTGGTGATGCCGTTCGGTCAGGTAACGCGCCCAGCCGACATTCCAGCGCCATGAACGACGTCTTGCGCCTCCTTCCTCCGCCGGTTTGTCCTTGTCTTCTTTGACGACATTTTGATATACAAAGAAGACATGGGCCGACCATCTTCGCCACCTCCGCGTCGTCCTTCCATGCCGCGCCAAAGACCATCTCTTAAATCAAGCGGCGAAGTGCGCCTTCTGTGTCGCCTGTTTCCTACCTCGGTCACGCTCATCTCCGAGGCGGGTGTCGCCATGGATCCGCCAAGGTGCAAAGCCATCCATGATCGGCCGGTGCCTCGTTTCGGGCTTGAGCGCGTGCGCGGTTTCCTTTGGCTTGGCTGGTACTACCGCAAATTCGCCCACAACCGGCTCGTCTCCGCTGGCCACGACCGCCTCCTCAAGGAGGGGTTCTCCTGGACCGACGCAATAGCCGTGGCCTTCGACGCACTCAAGGCGGCGGTCACCTCGGCCCCGATCCTGGCGATGCCGGACTTCGCCAAGGACTTCGTCGTGGAGTGCGACGCTTCTTCGCACGGGTTCGGCGTAGTGCTCATCCAGGACACGCACCCGATTGCCTTCTTCAGTCGCCCCGTCGCGCCACGCCATCGCTCCCTCGCCGCCTATGAGCGGGAGCTCATCGGCCTCGTCCACGCCATCCCAAGATCGGGCGCACCGTGCACCTCGAGGTCGTCGATTCATCGTCAAGACGGATCATTATAGCCTCAAGTACCTGTTGGATCAGCGTCTCGCCACGATTCCCCAGCGCCACTGGGTGGGGAAGCTGTTGGGCTTCGACTTCTCCATCGAGTACAAACCGGGCGCCGCGAACGTGGTGGCGGACGCCTTGTCTCGCCATGACACGGACGAGGGGGTCCTTGTCGCCATCTCCGTCCCGCGTTTCGATTTCGCCACGCGCCTCCGCTCAGCGCAGACACCGACCGCCTCGCCGCCATACGGGACGAAGCTCGTGCAGCTCTCGCGGCGTACCATGGACACTCGTCGACGGCGTGGTCGATTCGGTGGCCGCCTACATTCCCCCCCGGCCCCCGCCGTCCCAGAGATCATGGTGGCGTGCACGAGGACGGGCATGAAGGGGTCGGCAAGACACTACATCGCCTCCGACGCGACTTCCATTTTCCTAACATGCGATACCGGTGTAGACTTTGCGCCGTCGTCGCGATATGTCGAGGTACAAATCGGAGCATCTCCACCCGGCAGGTCTGCCATTTCCCCGCCCGGTTCCCGAAGGGTCCGGACGGACGGACATCGCGCCGACCGTGGAGGCATTGCCACGCGTCTGCGGGTAAGTCCGTCATCTTGACGGTGGTGGATGAGTTCAAAGCAAGTATTGCCACTTTATTCCCTGGCGCACCCAGACTCGCCGAGTCCGTCGCGCAAGCCTTCTTCTCCGACATCGTGCGGCTTCACGGCGTTCCCGATCCATGGTGTCGACCGCGATCCGGTCTTCACCTCGACATTTTGGCGCTGAGCTCATGCGCTGATGGGCGCTAAACTCCACATGACCTCGGCTTCCACACCTCGGTCCGACGGCCACCCGAAGTCGCCAACGCGCATCATCATCATGTACTGCTACCGCTTCACCGGTGATCTCCTCAACATTGGTCGCTATTGGTTGCCATGGGCGGAGTACGTCTACAACACCGCCTACCAGTCCTCGCTGCGGGAGACGTCGTTCCATGTCGTCTACGGGCGTGACCCTCCAACCATCCGGTCTTATGAACCGGGGGACACACGGGTGGCTGCCGTCGCCAGGAACATGGAGGAGCGTGACGAGTTCCTGGCGGACATCCGTTATCGCCTGGAGCAGGCACAGGCGGTCCACAAGAAGCACTACAACAAGCTCCACCGTCATGTCGCATATCAGGTGGGTGATTGGGTCCTCCTCCGTCTTCGCCACGGTCGTGATCGTCCATTCCCAGCGGTCATCGGCAAGCTCAAGCCGCGCCGGGCCCTACCGCGTCGTCGAACTCATCAATGATGTCGCTGTCCGCTTGGCCCTTCCGCCGCGCGCTCGGCTGCACGATGTGTTCCACATCGGTCTCCTCAAGAAGTTCCGCGGGCCGCCTCCGAATGCTCCACCACCGCTGCCCCCCATCCACCATGGAGCGTCGGTTCCAGAGCCGGAGCGGGCCGTGCGGGCACGCTGCTGCGCGGCTGGTGTGCGCCAGTACTTGTCCAATGGAAGAAGGCGAGTCGGTCGCATCACTACATGGGAAGATGTCGAGGCTTTCACCGCCAAGTATCCGGACTTCCAGCTCGAGGACGAGTTGCTCCTCGACGGGGAGAGATGTCATGTGGGGGACGCACATATGCCAGAATAGAAGGGCCCGGATGCCAAGCAAGCAAAGAAGGCCAGGCGACATGGCCGCCATGTCATCACACAAGAAAGCGCAAAATTGTGTGTCGGTTTAGGAAGTGGCTAGAATGAAGGGAAGTCAATCAAGTGAATGGCTAGAATAAAGGAAAGAGATCCTCTAATTTAGGAGTGATTTGTTAGAGTCTGTCAAGGCTATAGCCTATAAGAGTCCTTGTAATCCATCATTTGAGAATCAAGCAAGAACAATTATCTCTCTCTCCCTCTCTCAACCAAACGGGCGCTGAGGGGTAAAACCTCGCCCCAATCACGGATCACGGCTACGAACTACGTAGCCGGGGTGCGCCTACCTTAACCCTCGACGCCCTTGACATATGATTAGTAGCCATCCTATATGCTGGTTTGTTTTAAAATCTGGTAGATTTTTATGAGCACAGGCATGTGCAAATAGAATGGTGGAGGGTGTTGTACAGAACTGACCTCTTTCTGACAACAGCTTATCAATTTGAACATGTGTTCCTGGAACAAGAACAAATTTAATCCCCAGACCATGAAGAAGTGATATGTCCTGCGTATTTTTAAAAAGAAAAGTGTGGTTAAAGGAGGAATCCATGACATGAATTTCTTATGACAATAAAAGAAGATAAAGCTGTGGGAAAACACTCATCCTTAGAATAAGATTAACACAGAACTAATACCTAACAGGAAACTGATGCTGTCTAGCCCCCTTGTTCCTTAGTAGTGCTGTTTTTTTTCTTATTATATATGGTCTACAATACAATTTTGCTGCCAAACAAGGAAACACAGCTATAGCCTCAACCTACAATTGGCATCCCAGTCAGGAACTCAGGATCCTCAAATTGTTAACCGACCGTGATGCTCAATTCCCATCCCAATCATTGAAGTCAACTGTGTGATCCAGCCCGCTGAATGGAAAAGATTATAATCCACCAACATAATTTTTTGATGTAAACGATTCAATTATTTGGGTCGGACCATTTTTGCAGAGAAAAACAAAAACTAAGCTGGCCAATTGGTACAAAGCAGCTAAATCAAATTCAACGCTCAACCCAAAAATACACAGCAGGACCTAAAATGTACTATTCCTCTGAAGAAATCATCAGATGAATCCAATCCAAAATGCTCAAAAATACAACATCACAAGCAACCATTCCAATACCTGCAGAACGCGGTCGAAGTGCGGCCCGGACACGACCTCGCTGGAGATGACGACCACGAAGGTGCTCCCACGGTGGCCCCGGATGTACGGCCACGCCTCCCGGAAGAACCCCACAAACTCCTCCCCGGGGACCACGGCGCCGGCGCTGGCGCCCCCGCCGGAGCTACCAGCCGTGCAGCACCGGACGCCGCGGCCCCGCCAGCGGCGCGTAACGGCTACCCGCGAGGATGAGAGTCCATTTGCGGAGGCTAGGACGTTGGGCCGCAAGGCCTCGCCCGCGAGGCGGGGCACGACCGCCGAGGTGGCCATACAGAAGCTTCCAACCCTAGGCAGGAGTAGGGCTGTAGCCTGTAGGGGACGGACGGTTCTGTTAGCAGCCTCGGACCGTTTTGATGAAAAATAGAACTTTGATGAAACCAACCACAAAATCTATAACTTCTATAGGTAGAACTCCAAATCCAAAGCAGTATAAGTGATTGTAGCTACTCTAATCTTTTAAATTGCTCCTTAAATACAATTACTCTCACGAGTCTTGCATGAGACCGTGTTAGTTTAGTTGATATCTATGACTTCCACGAGTCCCCTGTAAAGCACTCTACGAGTAGAATTCTATACGCAATCCTAGTAGAATTAGAAGTGCTATTAGTAGTAAATCTCTCTTGCATCTCCTAAGAGAAGGCTAATAATGGAATTGTTTGTTTGTCTTATAATTCCGTATTTTTCAGCTTGTTTTTTCAGCAGAAACAGCGTTTTTTTCTCACAACAAATCAGCCGGAACAGTGTTTCGGCTTGTTTTTTCAACGAAGCGAACGGAGCCAATACCTCAAAACTGAAATTTACGTGTTTAGAGAAAAAAAAACACCGCTCCAACAGCTCCCCAAACCTTCTCCAAGATTTGTTCGCTCTGAAAAATTCAGCCCGCGCCCCTCATATGTGCAAATTGACGGCGCCCCCCAATTTTCACCCGTGCTTCTCTTCCCGCGCTCGTGCCCCATTCTAGTAGAGAATTCCCGCGCTCCTCCTCCCGTCCACGCCATTCTGCTAGCTGTTTTCACGCCCTCTATCCTATCATCGACATAGAGAGGTGTTGCGCGTCCTGCAATTTGTCCACGAGCACCTTCGGGCCATGGCCGCCATGACTGCCGCCGCCCGGCGGGCATCTTTGTGCTGTGGCGGCGCATACAAAAGTGGGTTGTGGCCCGTCGTCCGATGGTTGCAACCCCAGTGCGGGAGGCGATCGATTCTACGGATTTGGTTGCAACGACATCGATCCGACTGATGGCACCCACAACTGGAGTGAACAGAACGTCGAGGTCCAGCCCATGATGGCTATTGCGGCGCATCCCATCAGGGCAGCTGCGGTCTTCCTCGGCCTGCGACATATGTCGGCGATGCTTCAGATCCCCATGCTCCAATGGTGTTTTCCTTCCCTGACGACACCTCTGAGGCCTTGGAAGATGTGGACGATGTTGACATGTTTTGCAGTGGTAAGAATCTAATCCATTCTGATTGAAATAACGGATGGCACCAGATGCTTGTTCAACTACATGCATTTTCGATGTGGTTTCTGAAAATATCTCAAATGTGGTTTACTTGATGCCAACATAATTTGTACACGTGGCTTTAGAAAGATCTTCTAATTGCTCCAAGTGTTACTGAAGATCATGTCTTGTTATATGTACAATATGAGTTTTAGGAATTTTATCTTTGCAATGGGTGATATTCTGATAAGTCTAATATGTCTTCTGCAAGTGTTTTTGCAGAAAACCCTAAACTTTTCAGTAACTGAATGTGTGTTTGGGTATCAGCATATCAGTGGCACTATAGTTTACATAGTATCTGATAGTACAATTCAGTTACCTGTGATCATGATTTAACTTATTTTCTTGCAAATTGCATCTTCTGTTGTGATAATGTTTGGGTTTCTGTTATTTTTGAAGCTGGCTTGTCAATTGTTGTCTATCATATACCTAATATCAGTCCATCATTATTTGCTTTGTCCATCCTAGCTAAGAGGGCAATGGCAAGTGTCCCTTTAGTACAATTGCATTTTGTGCTAAAGGAAGATTATTTATGAAAGCATGAGTGCACTCCACTTGAAGAAATGCCAATGCTTAGTACCTTGAAAAAATTCTGAGTTTCTATTCATTTTGGAGGGAAGTAGTTCAATGTTTTGGTTTCATTATGGGGTAGGCATTTTGATATACCAGCCTAATGATTATGTTGTTTGCATTAAGAATGGAGATCTGGATGCAGTTACTCTAGTGCTGCTGCTCGTACTACTACTGCTTTCTCTGGTGTTGCTGATGGTCCTACTACTGCCTTCTCAGCCACCGTCATCATTGTCTATCCCTGTCCCTGTTTGTCTCCCTCTCTGGCTGCTTGCTTGATGCCTGGCTCGTGTAGATATGTGTGTGATTGTCGGGGACCAATACTAGGGTACCCAAAGAGGAGGAGCTAATGGCCATCAACATTGATTCATCCGAGCAGTTAAGAGCGCGACTACATCTCCAATCAACCCCCAGGCACGCAAGCTCCACCTCGCACGACCTCTAGGGGAGGGTTGCGCCTCACCCGACACCAAAGTCGCGGGCTCCGCCTCGCACGACCCTGAGGCCGTGGGCTCGCCTCACCCAACCTCTAGTGGCGGACTCCACCTCGCCCGACCTCTGGGGGAGGGCTCCGCCTCGCCCGACCTCTGGGGGAGGGCTCCACCTCGCCCGACACCGAGGCTACGGGCTCCGCCTCACCCAACCTCGAGGCCACGAGCTCCGCCTCGCCCGACCTCTGGTGGCAGACTCCACCTCGCCCGACCTCTAGGGGAGGCTCCGCCTCGCCCGACACCGAGGCGTGGGCTCCGACTCGCCCGATCCCGAGGCCACGGGCTCCGCCTCGCTCGACCTCTGGATGAGACCTCCATCTCACCCGACCTTGAGGTCAAGAGCTCCGCCTCGCCCGACCTCTGGGGGAGGGCTCTGCCTCACCCGACCCTGAGGCCGCCGGCTTTACCTCGCTCGACCCCGAGGTCACGAGCTCCACCTCGCCTGACCTCTGGGCCCGACCCCGAGGCCACGGGCTCTGCCTCACCCGACCTTTGGGGGTCTCCACCTCACCCAACCCCAAGGCCGTGGACTCCGTCTCGCCCGATGGAGACCATGCCGCCGCCAACCACTCTAGGTCCAAGCGTGTAACACCCTCGGTGTTACGCCCTAAACAAACTACTAAATCGTGTCACGAGCATCATGTTTATGTGTTAATGCATGTGATAAAGTATGTAGATCAATTTCTGTAACTCGAAACGATCAACAAAAATGTGAAATGAAAGTTAATTCAATAGTCATGTTATATCACTTAAGGTTGAAAACCAATTTTTTTAAGCAAAAATGCTATGAAACATGTATGTGATACTTAAATAAAGTTGAAGTACAACCTTTGTAGATGGCAATGAAATACTTGCGGTCGAAAAATGATATTACTAGCTAATAATTCCACTAGCTTAGAAATCGCAATTGGAAACCAAAATAAGCTCAAACACTTAGAATTTTTCAAGTCCGTCAACAGCTTGAACATTGCTATGTTTAGCAATTTATTTTGATGAATCAGGTTTAGGAGTGATGTAGTGTTAAACCTCGATTTGGTAGTCTTATATACTATCTGGAGTGTAGTGAAGACCGTTTAAGTTTAGGAGCAACAATTTAGTAGCGGTGAGAGCTTTAATATTCGTGCACAACACGTTCTCGGGAGAGTTCGTTGTGTGCGCGTGGTCACCATGCCTCGGGGGCGCGTCGCCACCGCGTCGGTACGCTCTGTGCGCGCATGTTTGCGCTTGGGCGGCCACGGCTGCCCTATCTTGGCCACCTTGGCTCGACTACGTGGAGTCATCGCTACTACCGCTCGCACGGCGGGGTGGCGCTGCCTTGCTCCGCGCGCTGATGCGTCGCCACCGCCTCATGCCACATCATAGTCGCTATCGCTGCAGTCCCATCCGTCGAGCTCACGTCTGTCTGTTGCGCCCGCTCCTCGCCACTAGCCTAGTTTGATGCCGCGCGCACGTGGCCCGCTCGTCGTCACTTGCCATTTATGGCACTGTGGCCGCACGGGCCATGGCCGGTCGGGGACGCGTGCGTTGTCCGTAGCCCCTACGTGGGTACATTTGCATCGTCGCCCGTGTCCCGCCCCATCACTTCTCTCTCTCTCCCTCTCCGCTACTGCCGACGGAGCTACGCCCACGTGGTTAGCTAGCGATGGATCACCTCGCCTCAATTCAGCACATCTGTAGTTCAGTCATCATGCCTACTTGCTATCTGACCCTACCAAGTCGTGATGGAGGCGCTGCCAAGCTCCAATTTTAGAGTTTTCCTCCATCGTGCCATTAAGGCCAGGTTCGGCCATGGCCGAGGGCAACCAACCACCGCACCATCCCACGCCTAGCCAACTGCACCATGAGCTTAATTTGCCTCCACCTCCACTTCACCCTATGCTCCTCGCTTGCACCTCTACCACCTTGTCGGTGCTGCTGATGCGGCACACCATCGCGGAGCGCCACCGCCTCTCGCTGGCCGCACGTGGTCAGTCCTGCTCGGGTTATCTTCGACCGAACCATCACCGCAGCCGTGACCACGGCAAGCTAGCGATGCTCTCATGCTAGCCAGTAGCGGCGCGGTGGTCTAGGGTGGCCGGTACGGTCACGCCGCCATCGCATGTGGCCGCTCATCGTGGCCGTCACACCCGCAAGCTCCATCGCTACGGTAGCTTCGGCTAGTGTAGGCACTTGGGCTGTAGGTGCAGGTCGGCCCACTAGCTAGGCCGGGGTAGGTCCTGGTTGGCTGGCGTGGCCGTCCAGTGCCACGTCCACTACGCCGGCGTGCGCAGGGGTGGCCAGGGACCTCCCCGATGCGAAGGTTAATTATTACAGGGTCATTAGCGCATGATTGCTGACCGCATGAATAGCGCGCATAGTGGCCGCGTGATTTCATTTAAGCGTGGGGCTTTTGTGCAACTGTGGCAGAGCGCGCAGACTCTCTCGCGTGGGCCATGGGCTGTGCAGTTCGTGCCGTCGTGGGTCATGCCTCGTTGGGCCGCGAGGCAAAATTGCCTTTTCTTTTTACTAAGAAAATAGAAATAGTCTTATATTTTACATTCTAAGCTGAACTTTGGAAATTAATATCAATTAGCTTAGATGTCCAAAAATTATGAAATAAATTTTGTTTAGTTCCTAAAAATGTTGTCTATCTGATGGAATAGTTAGTTTATGTTGAGGCCTATTAAATCAATTGCGAGTGTTTAGTATTATTTAGATTAATATTTGTAGGAATTTTTGTGGCAAATGGGTAATTGTTTTGTCCATTAAAATTTTACAGTAGCTCCATAGTATTATTATATGCCATATGTAATTTTTCTAGCTCCATAATAATTAGTTTGCTAAGGTAACTAATGAGCCCTAGTTTATATATATAGTAAATAAAAAGAAATAAAAAAACACCTAGGGATTTTATAACTAAAACATTGTAGGAAATTAGCGCCTAGTTTGACAACTTGGATATGTGGCCTAGTACGTTAATCGCCAGTGCTAGCTCGTTAGCTTGAGAGGCGTAATCGTATTTTAAGAGTTGCGATTGTCGTTGATTATTTACGTCCCTACGTTGCATCCACGTATTTCATGATAGGAGCGATGTTGGATCGTGGAGTCATCAGGAGTAACGGAAACAGATGGTGACTTGATGATCATGCCACCAAGATGAAAGCTCACTTGGTTATATCTTACACAGGCAAGCCCCGGTGCATAACCTCTATTATTCTGCACTTTATTTTATGCTTGTGCATTAAGTTTAAGGAGTTGAATGAAACCCATTACATATATATATCCTTATCCCATGAGTCTTACTAGTATGACAGGATTGTGTAGATTGCTATGCTATAGGACTCCGGTAGAAGTCGAGTGATTGTCTATCACTCGTGACATATAGGAAATATATTATTATTGTTATTATATTACTATCACATGGAATATATATGAATGATAATTAGAGATCGGACGGAATGGTACTTTGGATCTAGACTTGGTTTGGCATTCGAGCGAGGCTTGGATTGCACTTGTTCCGCCTGTGTCGGTTAAGAACCTGGTCGTTGCATTGGGTTCTAGGCAGGTCACATGCTTATTAGCCTAAGCACATACTTATTTATGGGAGCAGGGAAGGCTCGTTGCTCTCTTGTCGTGGGTTCTGGCTCTTTTCAAACCGACTAATTGGAGGCGGGGATGGTGAAGGTCTAAGCACCACACTGAGTCTGGGACTCAGGTGTAGGGCTTGGAGTCAAGTTTGAATGGGGACCTAGACCCCTTGACAAGAGAGTGGTGGGTTGGTCCTGCTTGTGCCTGAGGTACAAGCGGGGCGTGTGTTTTGGGGTACCCAGCTGGGCACATTAATTCATGAATCGCCGAGTAATCCGGTACGACTTGTCTACGATCTAGCACCGTAGTAAGAACTAAATATAAAAGATGATAAAATGGTCTGATTGCTTACCACCTGCTCGAAAGTAGCACATGTGCTTATATAGAATGGTTAGTTAATGAACTAATGGTGACTGCTAATAAAATTGAATATAAGGACACACTTTTAGTTATGCTTCCTGTAGATGCAATAACCCATGAGCCAGATAACCTTGCATATCCTTGAGTCTTTTCTTTTCTCCTAACGGGTAAGCCTTGTGGAGTATAATTGAGTACTCAGGGTTTGTTCTATCCTGTTGCAGGTGACAGGAACATGTGGAGCTAGCACTTGTGTGTGGAAATCTCCTGGTGGGCTCAACAAGGATTTCCTTAATATTACGGACATAGAGTTTAATTGAAACTTTCATCCAAAATGTTTTACAATGAAAAAACTTATAACCTGCTATGATGTATATAACGGATCAACATGTTAATGTTTAACTTGTCATTAAATGATTTTATTTCCGCTGAGACTCGCTAACATGGTTATATTCCGCTGTTATAAATAATAAATATTATACTCTGATGTTGCATGAAAAGTGATGCAAGAAATGGCTAAAATGTTGTAAGCTTTATTCTCTTATTTGTGATCCTAATGGAAAAATATGGATTTTTGGGTTCTCACATGGGGTGTGCTCGATGGAACTGGCCTGATGTAGCTCACCTTCGGGGTTCTTAGTGTCTAGTGGAAGACAAGCACCTCCGTAAGTGTGTTATTTCAAGCGGTTCTGCAACAAAGCGCATGGGCCTAGGTCAAAGCTCTAACACCTGGGAAGAGACCGGCACGCCTCGATGTAACCCGTGGCCACGGAGGGCCATACCAGAGGGTTCACATCAAGAACAATGTTGGGCGTACCGGTGCTGTTGTGCCTAACCCCCGTACGAACACTGGCAGGCACGTCAACTCACCATGAAGTCCAATGTGACTAAATGGAACACCATCACCGGTAGATGATGCCTGCGCGTGGTGCCAGCGGCGGACGAGGGCCACAACATGGATCTATCCCTGTTGACATCTACAGGGTTGGTAGGACCCACATAAAGGATAAGAAGGACCCGGCGGTCCTAAAGTCTGTCCTCTCCCTCTTGTTTCTTCTCTTTTCCTCCACTGCAACCCATGCTTTCTCTTGGTCTATAAAATGGAAAGCAAGGCGTCCCATGGAGGTGGACAAAAATCAGATCAATTAGGCTAGACTCGATCGAACCATCACATGAACCCATCGAACCTCGAACCGATCAAAACACAACACAAGCACACGGCCGAGCAGCAACCGAGCTCTCAGCACCCGTTCATTCTTTCCACTAGAGACTTGGGACCTGTCCCTCTCTCGCCCATTTGTAACCCCTACTACAAACTTTTGGTGCTAGTAACATGAGCAGTAGCAACAAACTAGACGTAGGGATATTCTGCCTGAACCAATATAAACCCCGTGTCCTCTTAGCACACCATCCGAGCCAGACACGCAATACTAGAAATTTACTCGTTGGTGGTAACTCAAAACACCGACAGTGATATTATGTGAACCAAGTTGGCTTAAGTTGGCTTAAGTGTACATGTAAAAGTAATATCTCTAATTCTCTATATAAGGTTGGTGTTTTTAAATTTTTTAATAGGATCTATGGTGGCAAACTATTATACCAGTATGATGAGTGAAGGCACTCATCTAGTGGATTTTGAAGACTTTAGCAACCCTTGTAATGAGCAACAATCACAGGAAGTGCTAGTGACTCCATCAGCCTCCTCTACAAGACCAAATCACAAGAGATCAAAGAATTTCAGTGAGAAGGAAGATGAGATTTTGGTTTCTGCGTGGCTAAATGTGAGTTTGGATCCAATCACAGGAGCAAATCAAACACACAAATCGTATTGGACTAGAATTCATGATTACATCCATGAAAACTTGCCCTTCTCCACAGACCGTACGCAAAATTCTCTTATGCACCGTTGGTCTACTATACAAGACAGTGTGAATAAGTTCACAGGATGTCTCTCTAGGATTGCGGGTAGATGACAAAGTGGTGCTACAATGCAAGATAAGGTTCTGACCAGCTATGTATAAGCATATGTTTATTCTCTCTGACGCATAAATTACAATTTAATGACTTTTCGATACATGGGTGTTGCGTGTGTGCAGATTGAGGATGCAAAGGCTATGTACAAGTCTGAAGAAGGGGCAAAAGAGATCATTTCAGTTTATGGATTGCTGGAAACAATTGAGAGGACAAGCAAAATGGATGGCTAAACTAGACGAATTGGCTGGGAAGACATCTAATAAGAAGCAAAAAAACCTCCAATTTGAGTCTGCCTACACCTTCGCTCACTACTATAGATGGACATGAAGTTGCTGCTCTAGAGGAGAATACATTGTTGAGACCAATGGGCCACAAGAAGGCCAAAGTAGCACTACATCAAGGTGGCAAAAAAGGTTGTATAGAAGCTTTAGAGAATTTGTGGGTGAAGAAGAAAGAATTTGATAGTGACAAGGAGCGAAAGAAAAACGAAAGGTTCAAACAAGCTTTTGCACTTGAACAAGAGCGGGTTGCGAATGAGAAATTAAATCTTGAGTTGAGGAAGAAAGAGTTAGAATTGAGGGCATAGGAGGTAGAGTTGAAGAACAAGAAGGACGAAGAGAGGATTATAGCAATGGACCTTAGTGCCATGCCTTATGATCAGCAGCAGTACTACATGTCCTGCCGGTATAAGGTCATGAGCCGTCACTGCAGTAGCTAAAGATTTTAATTTTAATTCCTTTTCATGTTTGAATCAAACCTTGCATTGTACAACATACATATTTAAGTGTCAGAACTATGTGCTTTCTATCGGCATACATGTGTAAAGTGTCAGTACTATGTGATTTCTATCAGCATACATGTGTAAGTGTCAGTACTATGTGCTTCAGAACTATGTGCACAAAAATATATGATTCAAATATGATTCAGGCTTATGTGAATCTTAAATATTCCCAATAATATATATGAAGCAAATATGACAACAATAGATGAAGAAAAATATGATAAAGCGTAATTACAAAAATTATGTCCACAATAATTTTGTAATTAAAATTATTCAACAAAAGAGTAAACTAAAACCATATATAGAAAAATAATTATATTTGTTTATATAGGTACCGATGATTTTGCCAAAGGTGCTCAACTAGATCATCTTTAAGCTGCATATGAATTTGTTGATCCTTAATATTCTTGTAGTTCTGAATAAACTCCTCAAGTTCAGGTGTAGAGTCATGAGAAATTTTCACATTTTCTCCCACCACATCATAATTGAAATCATCTTCTTCATCTCGCTCATCCTCAATTATCATGTTGTGCATAATAACACAAGCCCTCATGATTAGTCTAAGTGTACCATCATCCCAAAAACGAGCTGGCCCTCGAACGATAGCAAAACGAGCTTGTAGAACTCCAAAGGCTCGATCATCATCCTTCCTACAAGATTCATGGGCTAGGGCAAAATATTTCTTCTTATTACCTTGTGGCTCAGGTATGGTCTTTACGAATGTGGCCCATGAAGGATATATGCCATATGCAAGATAATAACACATTGTATAATCATGACCATTAATGGTATAGTTGACCTCTGGAGCTTCACCTTCAGCTAGCCTTGCAAATAGATTTGATCGTTGCAAAACATTGATGTCATTGTGTGAACCTGGCATCCCAAAGAAAGCATGCCAAATCCATAGGTCTTTTGAAGCAACAGCTTCTAATATAATTGTAGGCTCATGCACATGCCCTTTGTACATACCTTGCCATTCATAAGAATAGTTTTTCCACCTCCGGTGCATACAATCTATGGACCCAAGCATACCAATAAAACCTCTTCTTTCTCTAATTGCAAGTAATCTAGCGGTATCATCTTCATTAGGCGATCTCAAGTACTCGTCTCCAAAAATTTCAACAACAGCGGTGACAAACCAATATGGACATAATCATCCATAGCATCAGCTGCTACTCCATAAGCTAACATATGAAATGCTGCTATAATCTTCTGCAAGCTAGACAGGACCAAGTATACCGACAACATTCCTTTTTTGCACAAAATATTCATCGTGTTGTTCTACAGCTTGCAGTATGTGCAGAAACAATGTATGACCCATTCGAAACCTGCACTATAAAATAATTAGACACACATATATAAGCATCTTTTCTACAAAATATGTTTCATGACATACCTTCGTCTGAAATAATTTCGCACGTGACGTTGGATCATCAATGAAATAATCCTGGCATAGCCTCTGATGTCCTGCCTATCTATCACGCTTGTCGATAGAATATCATCGACAGTCCTCCGAGGGGTATCCCACAAAGGTAGATTGATTGGTAGAGGTGCACATAATCAAGAATAAGAAGGCAACAGAGACACAAGAGTTAGACAGGTTCGGGCCGTCAGCACGACGTAATATGCTACTCCTGTGGTATGTTGGTTTGTATTAGCTATTGTATGATATTACGTGTGTTTTGAGGGGTCCCCTACCTGCCTTATATAGTTGGGGGTAGGGTTACAAGTCGGTTAGATCTAGGAGATAACCGGTAAGTAATAATAGATTATAGGAATTACGGGATCGAGCATATCCTAACAGATCTCGTAGCATCTTCAGAATATCACCCTTGATGTCTTGCGGTATGCGCCGAGTAGTATCATGCACTGTAAGTCTTCGTCTTATGGGTTGGACCACTCCTGGCGGCGTAGCCCATGTAGTCTGCCATGGGTATCAGGGTTGTACCCCCACAGCTAGTCCCCGAGCACCTTGTATCCGCTGTACAATGTCATCTTGAGCTTATCCGAGCAGGTGTAAACATAGTCGAGCAGTCAGACTCATAGTCCGACCATCCTAATGAGTCGCCGAGCAGTTGTGGACCGTAACCGACCAGCTTAACTATCCGGCCAAGCACGGGCTTACCCAAGTAAGGCATGCCAGAAGGATATAAGGAGCTCAAGTTCAAAATCGAAAATTTCCTCGCTGTGAACCAAGTGTGCCCACTTAGAGTTCGACCACGAGAAAGGGAGATAATCTTCTTCAACTTCAGGAGGCACGGAGTCTTCCAATAAACATATTAAAGAAAAACACACTCACCACAAGGTGAAGTGTACCCACTGAAAGGTCCTTGTGTGGTTTTGGTAATTGAGTGACAACTTAGGTGGACTAATTGTGTTTATGTGAGATACACAGGTGATTAGTCCACAGGTATATGTGTGTGAGCAACATATTTTGAAGATGTTGCAAAGCTCGCACATATGATGATGAAGGAGCTTAAATGCACATGAGACATGACATTGAGTCATGTGATCAAGGTGGAGAAGATCAAGACAAGACTTGGCTTGATGGACCGGTTGCAAGCGTGAAGGGCAAGTCGAAGGCTTTGGAGTGATGGACCGCGTGGCGGTGAAGCTTGAGCAAGACTTGGCGCCGATGAACGATGGCAACGGTGAAGAGCAAGTGAAGTCAAGATCGATGAACCAATATGATCACGTGATGATATGAAGTGGATCATATCATTGTTGATCATGTTGGTGCATGTGTTGCATCGACATTGGAGGAGATGGAATGGAATGCGCAAGGCAAAGGTATAACCTAGGGCATTTCATTTCACCGGTCATAGGTGTGTAGAGAAGTATATGACCAGGTTTAGGATAGATGGCCGTACTATCAAGAGGGGCAAACTTGTTTGCATATCGGTCATCTAGTGCCACTCGAGTGATCTAACTTTGCATCGTCACTAGGATCGAGTGGCGTGGCAAGTTGAGTGGCTAACATCCTTTGGGAAATGATTGTGCAAAGCTAACACACATACACATGGTGGTGTACACATGGTGGTGTACACTTGGTGGTGTTGGCACATTTACAAAGGAGGTGGTGTACACTTGGTGGTGTTTGTAGGGTTGAGATGGGTTCAGCGCTTTTAGGAAAATGGAATGCCTATTTTATATTGCGCCGGATGTAAATTCTTGTGGTTGGCACATTGGAGCAAGGGTGAAGAAGTTATAAGTGAAAACGAGTTGATCGCGAAGATGCTGGCGTCGGTCTACTGACCGAATGCTGGGTCATGCAGCGACCAGACGCTGAAAGGCTGCGTCCGGTCAAACTGATGGGTCTGCACTGTACCGAGGGTATTGCACCGGACGCTGGTCTGTGTCCGGTCAAGGTGGACCGGACGCGTCTGGTCGAGAAAATATGCCTCGGGGAGCTTACTGGAAATGACCGGACGCTGAGGCTTCGGCGTCCGGTTAGTTTTACCGCTGCGTCTGGTCAGGTCAAGTGACTGTTGGGATCGGGACGCGTGGCCGTCTACGGACGACCGGACGCTGAGGTCCAGCGTCTGGTCAACTCGACCGGAGCGTCCGGTCAGCCCGACTTTTGCCCAGTGAAGGGGTAGCGGCTAGTTTAGCCCTTGGGGCTATAAATAGAAGTGGCCCTCGGCCATGGCTGGGGTGGAGCACCTTGGGGGACTTTGTGTCCATGCTTGAGAGTGCTTAGGAGCCCTCCATCTCACACATACTTGATAGTGATCATCCGATTGTGTGAGTGAGCGATTCTAGTGTGATTGCATCGTGAGGTTGCATCGAGTGGCACTAGGTGATCGAGTTGCAAGCCGGTGGTGCTTGTTACTCTTTGAGGTTGCCACCTCCTAGACGGCTTGGTGGTGGTCTCCGTGGAAGCCCGCGAGAAGCTTGTGTGGCGCTCCGGAGAAGTGCTTGTGAGGGGCATAGTGCTCGCCCCGCGGGAGCCGCGAAGAGCAACTCTAGTAAAGCGTGTCATTGAGGTACCCTCACTCAAGGGGTAGGTTCTTGCGGCGCCCGACGTGCGGGCTTAGCGTGTGATGCTAATTAGCCGCCGAACCACCAAGTGAGCGGTCGACACAACGGGGACTAGAGTGTTGGCAAACACGTGAACCTCGGGAGAAAAATCATCGTGTCAACCTTGTTCTTCCCGTTGGTTTGCATCCCCATTACACAAGCTTGCAATTACTTTTATACATATTAAGCTTGTGTAATTGCTCTTGTAATTAATTAGCTTGTGTAGCTTACTAGTTACCTTCTTGCTTGTGTAGCATAGAAGTAGCTCCCTTGCGTGGCTAATTTGGTTTTAGTAACCTTGTTAGTCACATTGCTTAGTTTGCGTAGCTAAGTATTTGCGCTCTCTAATTAGGCATTGGTTGCCTTGTTATTGAGCTTTGCTAGTGAGCTTAGTTGGCTTTGTGCTTTTGCTTACTAGCATGTGTAGGAGCTCCCCTTGTTGCTTAAAGTACTAGTGGCATAGGTTTGTGTGACCTTGCTCCTAGAATTGTTTAGGAGAGCTCTAGCTAGCCCGTCACCTTAGTTGCATAATTAGTATCTTTGCAAGGTGCTAGTGAGCATATATAGAGGGGTGTAGTCTTGGCTAGACCGATTGTTTTAATTCCGCATTTATATCGGTTAGCTGACGCGATTAATTTTAGAAAAGACTATTCACCCCCCCCCTCTAGTCCGCCATCTCGACCCTTCACCCACTTAGTTCCTGAGCCTGATAGTAGGTGACGCGATCACGTGATGCCAGGGTCTAGAAAGTAGAAAAAAGACAGAAGACCAACCGAACAGGCGACCAGTCCATGGGCTGAGCCCTGAAATGAAAAGCGCACATTCACCGCAAGGTGAAGTGTGTCCACTTAGTCCCCGAGCCTGACAGTAGGTGACATGGTCACGTGGTGCTAGGGTCAGAAACAACAGTAACTAGAAAAAAAGTCCCCAGTATGATGAGTAACCGAATCATAATGATGACATAGTCCCCGAGCCACAAGTGAAAATCTTGGATAAATCAAGAAGTGTCGATTACTCAAATCATGTAGAAAAAATCAGAGTAATAACTGTACAGTAGAAATTAGTGAGCCTTGATGGTATTACAGAGAGGTTGGAGAATATTCGGTGTGCAGTACCGAGTTGCATCGAAAAATGGGCGATATGGGCCGTAGTTGTGCGGAAGCCCAAATAACATCCCAGCAAGTCGCTTTGGGGAATTTAGAAGGGCGCAATTCAGCATGGTGCGGTTTCCTAAAATCCCTTGAATGCAAAAAGTCAGGAGGGTGTCTTCATAACTACGTCGCCGCACTCCGCGCTCCCACCTTTGCCACTCTGTCACTTCGTCTTCCTCCTTGCCCTCGTGCTCCCCCATTCGTATTCACATGTGCTCTGCTGCTAGGGCTAAAAAGCTTGCGTAAAGGGACCAGCTCCGATCCAGATATGAGGGATGGCACCGAAGAGGGGAGGTGGTAATGCGAAGAAGGCGGCCACCGGGGCAAGCCGTGACAAGGAATGGATACTGTCACTCATGGGGGAGACAGAGCTCAACGAGATGGTGGAGGTAGGCATTCTTCTTGATCATGTCACTGTCGGATGGCGTCCGGCTGACGGTGAGCCCTATCCGATGCCACACACCGATGAACTCGTTGTATTCAAAGATTACTTCTGGCGTGGATTAGGGCTTCCGGTACAACCTTTCTTGCGAGATCTGTTGGAGTATTGGGGAGTGAACTTATGTAATCTTCATCCAAACACTATTTTGCACATTTATGTGTTTATCCACTTCTATGAGGTTTATCTTGGCATTCTTCCCCATTTCAATCTCTTCCGACACTTTTTCTGGCTCAATAAGAAAGGAGGGGCGGTTCCAAAGTTGTCGGTGGTGTGTATCTACAGCTCCATGACGGGATGGACGAGCGAATACATTCTTGTGCCGCTGAATACCTTGCTAAAGGGGTGGAATACTAGGTGGTTCTATATGAAGCAGAGTGATCCTACCATCCGATGCTATGTTGACTAGATTTTGAAGAATCAAAGGAGCTGGTCGGAGAAACCGACCAGTGCCGATATAGAATAGGTGAAGGAGCTCCTCGAGCTAATGAGGGGCATGAAGATGAGCGGAGTGGTGGTGGCGGTGAACTTCATATTACGCCGCATCCAGCCCTTGCAAGTTGAGGGCTCATCCGGGCTTTGACTTCAAAGGAGATATTGATGGCACCCGGAAGAGGATGAAGAACCTGCCGAAGGAGGCTGTGCTACACTGGGCCGCTGAACTATTTGCTCCAAACATGTCGTACACCGTGTCAGGGCAGCTAAAACCCTTCAACTTCATGAACTCACCTCCTCAGGTAAAAATCTCGACTGTTGTTCCTGGTGCTTTTTATCCCATACCGATGCACTGAGCAGTGGACTGATTCACTTGTTGAAAGATCCATTGGAAGGAACGGGCGGCATACTTCTCGGGCGTGCCGATGAGTGATTGGCCAAAGGTAGTGGACGCCAAGCCAACCACTTAGCCGGAGGAAGGTGCCGTTAGCACCTCATCCGAGTCCAGAGGCGAAGGTGCTGGTCAAAAGGAGATCCCCCCAGTATCGGAGAAAGTTTGGGGGGGGAAGGGCGACGGAAGATGAGACGGCCCAAAAGAAGAGAAGAATGGTGGATGTAGCTCCCCGTAAGCGGTCGGCATCTCATTTGGTGGCGGTCAAACAGCTCGGACACAGAGTGTGGCGTTATTCGAGTGGTCGAACAACGACGAGGCTCCAATAGCTACCCCTCTGAGCACTAAAGCATCATCGCGCAACAAATGCAGAGGTGCAATCGAAGGAAGGGAAGGAGTCCCCGGGCAGCAGGTGGAGAAGATGCCAACGGTGGGGTCCGTAAGACCTCCAGCCCAGGACACACGGGTTGACCCCAAAGCAGTTCTTGGGAGCTTGGGGAGGTAGCGCTAGTTTAGAACCGTTCATCGGGAAGCTGATGTGTAAGTATATTTGCCTTGGGATCGGTAGCTATCCAATTTTTCTAGTTGCGGTGATCGATGTGCTAATCTGATGCAGAACAAGGCACACGGAGGATCTAAATCCTTTAGGCTAGACTGGCGAGCATCCGGGGGCTATTCACATCAATCACCTTTAGGCCAGACTAGCGAGACATTGCGGACATATTCCGTCCTAGAGTCCCCAGGCGCTCATCGATTTGTGAAGGATTTGACCACCGCTGCTAATGGAGTTAGAGGTGGACAGCGGTCGGCGACAATGATGGGTGATTCAATAGAGACACCAAGAGCAGCAGCGGGAGCCACAGAGTCTTCAAAGGCAGAAGCAAAAACTATCGGAGCTATGCCGGAATCGGGGGCAGAGGCCGACATCATTGGAGGAGCAAGCGGCGCACCCTGAGATGCTGCAGGGCATGGTTGGTTGCTCTGTGCGGCCTCAAAGCCCCCAAGGAGCACCACCGGCTTTGGAGGAGGAGGACGAGGTTGAGGAGATTGAGCATGAAGGATCACGATCTCAAACCATCCGCATCTTCCACAAGCGAGGGGAGGAAGTTGTGGTAGTAGAAGAGGAGGACACCACTAGGGAGGTGAAGAGGCTACGGTCCACCCTTTGCACGGCTATGAAGCAAATTGAGGTTAGTGTTGCGTCAGCGGTGTCCGTCTTTGGCATTGGAGAATATGGTCTTTTATAATCTTGTTGCTTTGCAGGGCATAGCGCGGACTGTCGAATAACGGTAGCAGTTGATCAAAAGGATAGAGCCCCTCACCGAGGAGAATGAGAAACTGAGGGAGGCAATGAGACTGATGGAAAAGAACGTCTAGAGGGCCCAGCACGAAAGGGATCTTGCTGAATCAAACACCAAGGACCTAGAGTACCAAAAGGGCATCTTATCCGAGCAGTTCAAGACCGTCTCTCGAGCAGCTGGAGCGTACCTCGAGCAGCTGAAAAGCATCTCTAAACAAAAGAAAGGTATTGCAGATCGGTGAATTTGTTCTGCATTGCCAAATAGTCTTGATGTTGCTGTCAACCATTATGTTTGTAGAGCAAGATGCGGAGCTCGGCCGGTTGCGTTAAGTCATCGGTCAACTCCAAGAGGAGAAGGAAAAGGCGTCTAGGCGAGCGGAAGAAACTAGTCGAGGATCTAGAAGGTGAGTAGTTCATGGTCGGAGTTGTTGCTAAAATGATTTCTTTGTTTGATGGATCCCTTTGGTGTCTGCAGAATACCATCGAAGAACCAAGGCGTAGTTCGACATGCTAGAGCTGGAGGCAAAAATACAGAGGGGAAAACTTGACGCCATGGTGGCCAGAGTCAGGTCAGTGCTTGACTCTATCGACATGGAGGTAGCTCCTCAGCCCAACGATAGGCCGCCCCATCTGGACGCCATCATTGATAGGTGTAAGGCAACATGGGAGAACTTCAAAGGCTTCAACCGAGATATCGTTGTCTCTGTCATGACACATGCCCTGGCGGTGGTCCGGTCTCACTACCCTGTAATCAATCTTTGAGCGATAGGGGCCGGATTCGCCAGAGGGACGAGTGTGACGAAAGAGGAGCAGCTAAAAGATGAGGTGGAGGACGCAAGAAGAGGCTAGCCGATGATGTCAATGTGTTCGGTGAGGTAGACGGTGATGGCCAAGATCAATAGCCTGAGTGGGGAGGAACCTGTATGGAACAACTAGAAAGGGGAGTTAGATGCACTAGGGCCTTAGCAAACATTTGTGTATTTGTATAAATGTTGTAAGTAGATGACATGTGCGTGTTCAGGCGGCTTGCTTGCGCTGCGGTGAAAAAGAGACATGTTGTTAACCCTAACGCATTTATACGTGGTATAAGTAGCGTCCGAGCAGTCCGAGCAGTTAGTTCTTTACTGGGCTCTTGGCCTTGGCTTGCCCATATTCCATAACGTCGAGCGCTAGAACCCATGCAAGTGTAGGAGGACCAGACGTGACCGAGGAACCATATCCAACCACCCATAATGCATAGCGCTGGAGCTCGTAGCACGTGTAGGGAGAGATCAAAGATAGGGTTTTCTCCAAAGAACACAGAGCGGAACGTTTGTTGCTCAATGGTTGGCGGAATATCTTAAAGATATTTTAGTATGGAGAAACGGGGCGAAGCATTTATAGAGATCACATATAATTGCTAGAGTTTATTAAGGTGTAGCTTGGAGCTGGTGATCGTAAATGGAGATCAAACTGGAGTGGAGAAATAATGGAGACAATTTATGGTGACGAAAACTTTATTCATTATGGAGTGAAGAGTATATATCTAGAGCGTTTCAAGGATAGAAACGTATAAGGTGCTCGATGTGCCCTGAATTGGGGATATCGATTCCCTCCATGTCACATAGCCAGTAAGACCCTAGTCGGGTAACCTCTTTGACCACGTAAGGCCCTTCCCAGGGGGAGGAGAGCTTATGCATCCCTTCGCTTTTCTGCTTTCTACGGAGAACAAGGTCGCCGACCACAAATGAATGACCTTTGGTATTACGATTGTAGTATCTTCCCAAGCCTTCAAGATATTTGGCCATACGGATGCAAGTGATCAGGCGTTCCTCTTTGGCCTTGTTGACGTCCTCTGTCCGAACAGCTATGGCTTGTTCTTCATTATAATGTTCCACCCTAGGTGCTCGGAAGGCAATGTCCATAGGAAGTATGGCTTTTGAGCCATAGACCAAAAAATATGGAGATACACCGATGTTGCGACTAGCTTGAGTGCGTAGTCCCCAGACCATAGCAAGGAACTCTTTGAGCCATCTGCTCGGATGCTTTTCCTCTTTCTGGTATAGTCTCTTTTTGAGGGCATCGAGGATCATGTCGTTCGCCCGTTTGACCTGGCCATTGGCTCTAGGATGGGCAACAGAGATGTATTTGATGGAGATGCATCGGTCTTCGCAGAAGTCCCAAAAATGGTGACCAGTGAATGTAGTTCCGAGGTCGGTGATAATGTTGTTCGGGAGACCGAATCTATGGATGATATCTTCGAAGAGCTTGACTGCCTTCTTTGTAGTAACCGAAACAAGCGGCTTGTATTCGATCCACTTGGAGAACTTGTCAATGGTGATGTATACGTACCAAAAACCGCCTAGCGTAGGCTTGAAAGGCCCAATCATGTTGAGTTCCCAGCATGCAAAAGGCTAAGAAGCTAGGATGGTCTACAATTCCTGCGCCAGCACGTGTATTTGCTTGGTGAAAAACTTACATCATTCACAATGTCGGACGAGGTCTTCTGCGTCGGTGATGGTCATAGGCCAATAAAAACCAGCTCAGAAAGCTTTGCCGATTAGGTTTCTGGAGGCCGCGTGATTGCCACAGGAACCAGAGTGAATTTCAAGAAGTAATTTCACTCCCTTTTCTCAGCAACTTCCCATCTACCAACACATAATGCTTGCTGCGATGGATGAGACATTTAGTTTTAGTCTTATCGGCGGGTACGTTGGCGCTAGTTAGGTACTTGATGAACTATTCCCTCCAATCTATGACCGGTGAAGGTACTGCAAGTACCAGCTGCTCGGCGGGGGAGATTTCTTGAACTTCCTTCTCTTCCTTAATAGACGGCATAAAGAGGTCTTGAACAAAGACCCTAGGCGGAATCACAACAGTGAGAAGAACCTATCTTAGATAGGTGGTCGACGAGCTGATTTTGGTCTCGTACAACGTGGTGGTACTCGATACCGTAGAACTTTCCTTTGAGTTTTCTGATCTCGGCGTAGTATGCGTCCATCTTCTTATTGGAATAGGACCAATCTTTGTTGACTTGGTTGATGACTAGCGTGGACTCTCCGTATACCATGAGACATTTGACGTCGAGCTCGACGGCTATATGAAGTCCATGGAGACATGCTTCATAATTCCGCGGCATTGTTGGAAGTTGGAAAATGAATTCGGAGGACATATCAAAGCTTGTCCTTAGTCGGAGTAATAAAGAAAATGCTAGCGCCAGCACTGTTGATGTTAAGGGTGTCATCAAAATACATTATCCAGTGCTCAGAGCAAGCAGCGGGGATGGGATCTTAGATCTCGGTCCACTCAATGACGAAGTCAGCCAGCGCCTATGACTTAATGGTCGACCTGCTTCTGAATTCTATGGAATAAGTGCCGAGCTCAACTGTCCACTTGATGATGCGACCATTGGCCTCTTTGATACGGAGGATGTCCCCTAGAGGGAACTCGGTGACCACGGCGATCTTGTAGTACTCGAAGTAATGGCGGAGCTTACGCGACATGACCAGAATGGCGTATAACAGCTTCTGAACCTGAGGGTAACGAGTTTTGGACTCATTAAGAACCTCACTGATGAAGTAGACCAAACGTTGTACCTTATAGGCGTGTCCAACTTCCTTGCACTCGACGATGATAGTTGTGCTAACGACGCGAGAAGTGGTGGCGATGTAGATCAATAGGGTTTCGTCTGGTTGGGGCGCCGTCATGATCGGTGGCTTCGTTTAAAACAACTTGAGCTGCTCAAAGGCTGTATCAGCTTCCTCCGACTAGGAGAAACGCTCGAAGACCTTGAGTAGTTTGAAGAACGGTAGTCCCTTTTCACCGAGGCATGATATAAAGCGGCTGAGAGCAGCCATGCACCATGTGAGCTTCTATATATCCTTTACGCAGGTCGGTCATTTCATATTGGTAATGGTGGAGACCTTGTCAGGGTTGGGTTCGATGCCGCGGGCGCTGACGATGTAGCCTAGGAGTATGTCGGATGGAACTCCAAAGATGCACTTTGAAGGGTTCAACTTCCATCTGTATCTTTTTAGGTTGGTGAACGTTTCTTCGAGGTCGGCGATGAGACTGTCGGTGGTTTTGGATTTGACGACCACATCATCGATGTAAGCTTCGACATTGCGGCCTATCTGTTGGTCAAGGCAAATCTAGATGGCCCTTTGGTAGGTAGCCCTGGCGTTTTTGAGTCCGAAAGACATAATGGTATAGCAATACGCGTCGAAAGGCGTGATGAATGATGTCTTGATCTAGTCATCCTCTTTGAGAGATATCTGTTTATAGCCGGAGTAACAATCGAGGAAGGAGAGGAGTTCGCAGCCGGCGGTGGAGTCTACAACCTCGTCTATCCGAGGTAGACCGAAGGGGTCTTTAGGGCAGTGTTTATTGAGATTAGTGTAATCAACGCACATTCTCCATTCTTTATTCTTCTTTTGAACAAGAACTCCGTTTGCCAGCCACTCAGGATGATACACTTCTTTAATAAATCCGGCTGCTAGGAGCCATTTTATTTCTACCCTAATAGCCTCCTTCTTGTCTGGCATGAATCATCGGAGCTTCTGCTTGATCTGCTTGACGGTCGGCGAGATATTCAAAGAGTGCTCGATCTTCTCCTGTGGTACCCCTGGCATGTCTACAGGTTTCCAAGCAAACACGTTGGCGTTGGCACGTAGGAAGGAGACGAGTGCGCTTTCCTATTTGGGGTCGAGATGAGCCCAATCTTGGCAATCTTGGTGGGGTCATCGAGGCTGAGGCCAACCTCCTTCGTTTCCTTAGACTTGGTAGAGGCACATGGAGGCTCCAGCACTAGGATCCCCAGGTCGTCGGTGGGCATCTTCTTAGCGTCGGTGACCGTACTAGCCATCTAGATGGAGAGGTCGGTGGCTTCGGCAAGGGAGAGACTCTCTGTTTCACAGGCGTAGGTGATGGAGAGGTTGGCCCGTAGGGCCATTACTCCTGCAGGCGAAGGCATCTTCAATACCAGATAGGCATAGTGCGGTATGGCCATGAACTTGGCCAGAGCTGGCCGACCAAGTATGGCGTGGTAGGCGGTGTTGAATTCAGCGATGTAGAAGTTGATGTGCTCGACATGGAAGATGCTGGCCATACCAAATTGTACCAAGAGGGTGATCTCTCCAAGCGGTCGAGATGCCCTACCAGGTACCACCCCCCAGAAGGAGGAGTCGGAGGGAGTGAGGTCTTCTACTCCAAGGCCCAGCTCCTTTAGAGCTCTGGTGAAGAGGAGGTTCAGGGCGCTTCCACCATCGATGAGTACTTTCCTAAAGAGTACTTTCTTGACGGTTGCATCGAGAACAAGGGGGAAATGCCCTATGTAAGGGATGTCCACCCACTGGTCAGCCCTACTAAAGGAGATGGGGATCTTAGACCAGGGGCGATAGCTGGGGTCAGCGATAGCGTCTTCTATGCTGACGGCGAGCACTTGACGGGCGGTGAGTTTTTGATCTCTTCTGTTCTTGATGGTGGCGATGCCCCCGAAGATAGTGGTGACCACTTTGTCATGATCCTAGAAGGCGTTATTTTTGTCCCGGGGTGGTCGGCGACCTCTAGCTCCATCGTTGTCGTCGTCCTTCTTTTTGGACTGGAACTCCTTGGCCAAGCCAAGGTAGTCCTTCATCTTGTGCTTGCTATTCTTGTGGAGAGGGTATAGGCCTTCGAGGATTTTCTTGCACTGCTCATCGTAGTTACATTTGGCATGGGGTTTTGTCAATGGTGGCAACAATGTTGTCTGGTCGGCGATAGCGATACTAACTAGCTTTAGACCCTTCTAGTCGATCGCGACCACTGTCCTGATGGCGGTCGCGGTCGTCGTAGCGGCGGTCACTGTGGCGTCGTTCGTCAGGGCGATCGTCGCTGTGGTGAGTTGGGCGGTGAGTGCTCGCATCCTCATTGAAGTGAACTTCAGCCTCTTCAGCATCGGTGTATTGATTGGCGGTCATGATCATCTCGCCAATCCCCTTTGGTGGCTTACGATTGAATTTGGAGCGGAGGTCGCGGTGATGGAGTCCTCTAACGAAGGCGGTGATGACTTCTACTTCCGTGATGTTGTGAATAGAATTCCTCATCTCAGAAAATCATCTGATGTAACTACGGAGGAGCTCAGACGGTTTTTTGATAAATGCGATTCAGATCGTGCTTGGTGCTCAGCCGAGTACGCGTAGCCATGTAATTCTCGGTGAAGACCTTCTTCAACTGTTCCCAAGATTCAATGGAATCTAGGGCGAGACTCGTGAGCCAGTTCATTGTGGTCGGTGTGAGCATGATGGGAAGATAGTTCGCCATGACATTGGTATCTCCCCTGGTGGCTCACACATCTGTGGCATAAACTTGTACCACTGTATGGGGTTTATCCGCCCCTCGTAGGGTTTGACCCCGGTGATTTTGAAACCACAGGGCCACTGGAGTGTTCGGAGTGCTCTCGTGAATACTCAGGGTCCTTCAGGATCATCACCGTCGGGATCGGCAGCATTGCCGACGTTAAGTGGCTAGAGGGCTGCATCCGGATTACTGAATTCTTACTCGTATTCTTGACGCCGGCGTACTTCCTCCTCATGTTGAGAGAAACGACGCCCATCGATATGACATCGTGCATCTCGAAGGTTGTTGATGTGTTCTCGGACATCTTGATCGACTTCTTGGTCGTGTTGGCGAGGGTTGTTGATATGGTCCCCCCTAGCCCCCCTAGATGGGTCGTCTATCATCACGATGTTGGTTGGTGAAATGGCTTCTGCTGAGGCGACGATTGGATCTTGGTGCGGCGGATCGGCGATTCGAGCTTATCGAGTAGGAAGGTCCCTGATCCTGACAGATCTCGTTGACCTAGCAGTGTGCAGCTTTAAGCATTGCGGCGACCTTGGCGACCTCTAGCGTTTGTTCGAGCCGAGAGAGCTCATTAGCGGCCACGACCAAGTTGGCGCTTTTGGTCTTGTAGACATCGTGGCTGTCAACACGGACGAATTCGTCGTCGAGGTTGCAGCGGAGTGGGCGTGGCCTCCCTTACGAGTCGAGTTGTTCTCCGTTGTGAGCAGCCTCAGCTAGCACAATGGCGGCCTCATTCGCTCGGCGCTGCGCACGGTTGGCATTTCTGTTGATGCGAGCTGCGCGATCCTTGTCGGTTTCTCCATCCCGTGGAGGGCTATCGATGCTGACATTAAAAATCCCACCTCCATGGAAGGGTGGAAAAGGAGGTTGGGTGATGGCGGTTTCGGCGACAATCTCCGTAGAGCCCTGGGGCTCAGAGTCTGGATTTTCCTCCAGAATGGTGTGGAGGGATTCTTCGGGATGTTGGCCGATTTGCAGCATGTTGACAGTCGGCGAGAGCTAGTCGACGATCAGGTCGGCGAGAGGATAGATGTCTCCAATCTGGTCGGCGAATTTGTCCCTTAGGGCATCCTGATGGATGGCAGTCGTATCCCCTGGAGTTTGCCGATCAGTTTCCGATAGATCGGGACCGAAAGGTGGTCGGCGTTGAATTAGAGTGGTCGAAGCCGATTCCATGAGAGAGAGGCAGTCGGCGAGCTTTTGGCTGACCTGATCGATAGATGCGATCAGATCGTCGTTGTTGACCTGCTTCCTCGAGTAGCGGGGCAGCAGGTGGCGGGTTGTTGGTGAAGACGACCTCAGAAGTGGTTTCGAGATCAGATCTGCTGTTGCAGGCGTGGTGTGGTCGGCGTAGAATCGATCTGCACCAGCTTGATGATCTCTCCGTCTCCGTCAGTATTGATGACCCCACAGATCGATCCGACCGTAAAGATCTGGCCGGGCTTTGGAGCGGACGAAAAGCCTAAAAAGTGTACCATCTTGTTCGTTATGAAAACAGCACGCACACCCCTACCTAGCACGCCAACTATCGATAGAATATCGTCGGTAGTCCTCCGAGGGGTATCCCATGAAGATAGATTGATCGGCAGAGGTGCGCGTAATCAAGAACAAGAAGGCAATAGAGACACAAGAGTTAGATAGGTTCAGGCCATCAGCATGACATAATACACTACTCATATGGTCTATTAGTTTGTATTGGCTATTGTATGATATTGCGTGTGTTTTGAGGGGGTCCCCTACCCGCCTTATATAGCCGGGGGTAGGGTTATAAGTCGGTTAGATCTAGGAGATAACCGGTAAGTAATAACATATTATAGAAATCATGGGATCGAGCATATCGTAACAGATCTCGTAGCATCTTTAGGATATCGTCCTTGATGTCTTGCGGTACGCGCCGAGCAGTACCATGCACCGTAAGTCTTCGTCTTATGGACTGGACCACTCTTGACAGCACAGCCCATGTAGTCTGCCGTGGGTATCCGAGGTCATACCCCCACAACGCTGAAGCACTCGATGCCCATGAATAGAACCGCAATGTTTTGGTTTTTCATCATAGTCATCCTTATCGATTACCGCATGTACGACATCAAAAAAAAGAAATCATCATCATCACCTGACGACGATGAATCATCTAACACCCGGTTCATGAGAAAGCTATGTTGATCCATGGCAGATCCTTTTTTCTTATCTCGAACTAGAATTAGACAATATTATAGAAGATCTTTGTGGTGTCGTAACAAGTCAGACGACAAGAGGAGCGCTAGCAGAGAACAGGCAAGGACACAGGCGATGGCGATGAGCACAAGCCTGATGGCAGCGCTAGCATATATGGAGATCAGCCTGCCCTCGTACGTGTATTGCAAGGTTGGAGACCTAGAGTCACCATACCAGGAAGGATGAGCGGACAGAAAAAGTCAGACTTTGAGCTACGGAGGAAAGAACAGCTGGCCGACGGAAAGTCAAAAGTCGAAAAAGTCAGAATCTAACTAATTCTGTTTCTAGCCCGTCCTCATCCAACTAATTGACGATGTGGCAAGTTCAAAATATTTTTAGGTGTAACGTGGAGAAAACTAGTTTTTGAAAAACAATTATTTAAGAGAACCCCATACAGAGTTTTGGGAGCTATATTTTTTTAAAAACTCTCATAGTTGCTCTTAATTCTAATATCTGCTCCTAAGAAAATTAACTGGACCCGTTGACCCCATCCGTGGTGAAGCCCGACTCCCCATCTACCCGATCCCACGCCCACTCCCCCGACTCCCCAAGCGCGCAGACTGCTCCCACGGTCCCACCACTCCCTGCTCTCCCCCGTCGGTCGTCGCCCTTGCCCCGCGCCTCTTGCCCCTCGCTGCCGCCGGCTCCACCTCGCGCCCCTCCTTCCCCGTCGCCGCTGCCCTGGCCCGCGCGCCCTTCGGGCGGTCCCCATTGGCTGCGCCCGGCCGAGCCGCCACCGCCCATGCCTGCGCCTGGCGGCCGATTGGGCTGCTCGCGCGCGGTAGGGGCCAGTGCGGGTGGCGCGCGCGAAGCAGGTTCGAGCGGGAGCGCGCGCGGAGCAGGGCCTGCGAGCGGCACCCACGGAGCTTGTTCGCGGGGCCGCGCCCGGAACGGGCCCGAGCAGGCACGCGAGGCCGCTCCGGATCAGCCGCACGGTGCCGTGTCGGCAGGCGCTTCGGGCCACGAGGGGACAGCTCCATGGACCTGAGCTGCTGCCGGTTCTCCGAGCTTGGTGGAGGGGCTCTGCAAGGAGGCGACGACGACTCGGAGGAGGAGAGGCCTCTGGTTCTGCGCAACAAGGCGCCAGGCTTCTTCTGCTCCTCCGCAGGCCGCAACACCTCCTGCGCAGACGCAGCCGCGGGCCTCGGGTCCGTCGTCGTCGTCCAGCCATGACCCGGTGATCCTGCAGTTCGGCAAGGCCATGAGGCCTGCGCTCATCCCGCTGCAGATGAAGGTGGTCGACCTGGCCGATTGATGCTTAATAATGCATTGATTTAGTACCGTGCAGCCTGAGTGCTGTGTGGAGTATTACTGCCACTTTTTCCATCCTTGATGACAGGGAGAATGCTGGACAAAAGCAATGGTGACATAGCTGCCGACGGGTACAAGTACAAGGTGGAAAATTTTAGCTGTGAGGGCAATTTTTCTGCTGGTATCGAGCTGTTTGTTTCTTACTGTGCCTGTCAACTAATAACCTTTTGTCTGATCTCTAAATATTTTTATTGAAAAACTCTGGAATCTAAATATGAAAATTGCTGTCCTTAGTCTTAACATATAATTTATTGTGTTGAAATACTGTTACTACTGAGATCAGCGTGCTGAATGTTTCAGCATACGGAGAGGAGTATTCTTGATTTGTTTCTTGCTTTAACCTAAACCATCTTATGTTTCAGGATGATGCTAAGCTCATAACTGACAATAACCTGGAGGCGTATAGATTCTCTGTCTCCTGATCCAGGCTTATACCAAGTATAACCATTTTTTGTGCAGAAACTTTATCGTGTATGAAGCAACAAATTTCAAGGATCTTCGATTAAACTTTCGTAAGTTAAATACACGATGGCTAGACACGGTATGCCTATTGCAAATAAATTTTGAATGGTATTTATATCTGGTAATTGTTTGAACATAAGCAATATCAATAACTATTGGGTTCTTCAGGTGTCCAAGTCCCTCTGTTTGTAATTATATGACATTTAGGACAAGCTAATGTATGTCACCTATGTGCCCACGTCTCCTAAAGTTGCAGGTGCCTGCCTGTGAGGCACCAGAATGAGTGAGCTCTTACTTCCTTTCCTACCAGCCATCCCTTTACTACCACCAAGTATTAGTTTGCATCTGAAAGAACCCAACCCCTCCCTCACCCACTCATGTTGGTATTGCATTAGTACTAAAAAGGTAAAAATGCGTTGATCATTGATTTAATCATGGCTACAACTGATATAGGAGATATGTCTTCGTCCAATTACATTGATTCAATCTCCTTTTTTTTCCAACAGGAATTCTTGTGCCACTTTAAAGCCTGGACTCGGCAGCTACAAACATGAGTGATAACCTGAACTTAGAGCAGATGAAGGGTGTTGTACTTGAGTATTTTCCTGTAACTTATTTGTGTAGTATTTTAACCTTTGGTGTGAAACAATGGTATTCTAGCATATAATTAATTCTTTTGATTTGTTGGAGGCTCTATATTTAAGTAGTCTTTCAAATTTGCTTCATGCTCAGTTTAACATTTTCTGTTTGTTCTATGAATGATCACTGAGATGTATGGGTGAATTTGAGCATTGATGATATAATGGCAACTTAGAATTTTGAAACTCCCGTAGCAATGTACGGGCAAATGCTAGTCAAATAGAATTTGAGTCACGATCGAGGGGAACACGTCGTATGATTTTGCAGCAACAACGCCGTTGTTTAAGGAAGCGGGTTCGCGCGACGCGGATCGGGGTTTGGGCCTTTTCGTGAAAAAAAAAAGTCACACAGACCCAAAACTAAGTATTAGGCCGGATTAGGCCCAGTCCATTTTGCCCACGACAGGTACGAGCTCGATTTCCGCAGTTCCGCTGAGTTAGCCCAAACGTTCGATTTATACTTATATAGGGCCCAAATACGGTGACCTTTGTTTTCTGGAGCTAAGCAGCAGAAATTGGTCAGTCACAGACTCACAGTTGAATCGAGATGCAGCAAATGGTTCCCACAAAGTCACAGATAGAAAATCCCGTTTTTTTCTCAAGAGAAAAAAGTTATCCAAGTCCATGTATTATGGAGTATATATACTACAAACACATCGTTACGGGAAGATCGTCTACTACAAAACAAAACATCCAGTGTCGGTCACCGGTGCCCATGAAGCATGAACGAACTGCAGCAGCAAAGGCTCGCATTAACTCAGCTGTAGCGCAGCGCGCACAGGCGGCAGAAGCACCGGATCATGCTATTGCATTGCTAGCTCCAGCACAGGCGTGTCTGGCGGTCTGGCGTCGTCACAGCCCTCGCGACGCGCGCCGGGTCCTCTGAGACCGCTGCCCTGACCCCGCTCCGCTCGGGTCGGCCGCCCCCACTCGCCGGGGCAGGGAGCGCCTGCGCGCGCGGCATGCGTCGACCACGCGCTGCCGCGCGCACCCGCCCCCGCCAATGGCAGCGCGGCCACTCGTCGCGCCCCCTTCCTGTCCGCTCGCCACGGCGCGCAGCACATGCCGCGCATGCAGCAGAAAACGATTAAAGAGATCGCGCCAGTAGCATCCAAAAGGCAGGTTAGCTAGACGTTAGAGCTAGCTCTCTCGGTTCTCCTCGGGCGGGGAGACGGAGAGACGACGAGGCGACGCGCCCCGGCCCGGTTGGTCTCGTGCGGCTGGCTACCAAAAGCTAGCTAGCTAGGCCCGTGGTTGGGTTTCCAGTAGGACATGGGGGCTTGCCGCTTGCGTTGCATGCATGCATGGTCCACGTGTGTTGGCTCGTGTACGAGGAGTGTGTACGTATCGGCCTTACGTGTCCGTCAATGTGATACCATACCAGCAGCAGCAGCGTGCACTACATCATCCATCCATTAGTGCAAGCCATCTAGAAAGGTGACTAGCTAACAGTGACCGGTTTTCTACGCCAATAGTAATATATTACATATCATGCATGGTACAGTACTGGCTTATTTATATCTGTACTCCGTAGACTTAAACTGAAAAGCTAGGATAGGTAGTACACCCGATTCCTGAGAAATTAAACACAGTAAAATTGAGCTTGACTAGAGGACGGAACGGAAGACGCATGCATTGGACGACGTACGCAAGCGTCCCGTCCCATCCAAGTCAAAGACTGTTCGTCAATCGTCACCAACGTTTTCATCGATGGGATGACGCATTTGTCACATTGCACCTAGATGGCTAGATCTAACAGATCTCTCTCAACTTTTTGTGTGCGTGTATGTAAAGTCTAGCTTATACGAGCGGTGACCAACAGCACGTGCAGAAACATTAACGTATTAGGCGGCCGATACCCGATGATGTTGGTTTCATGGTTTTGTACTTTGGTTGAGGGGCAAGATTACTGCGCTACTGACGCATAGTGCAAGCATGTTCATGTTTGTGGTTTAAGATCCGGTGGAAGTTCTCAAAAACAAAAAAGAGAGAGTAAAGTGCTTAAACTTGCACTTGCTTGTGTAGGAGTATATACGCCGCTGGCTGGTGGGCAATGCCGCAATAGTGACCAATGAAACCTAGCAACGCCCACTCGCCACGCCCCATGAATGGCCCCCGCACGGCAGCGAGCCAGCCAGTGCCCGCGCGCGGCCCAGCCAGCGGAACGCGCCACGGGGGACGAGGACGAGGCGCCCGAGGCAGCGCGGCATGGCGAAGGCGAGGCGCAACGCAAGCCGAAGCGGCCAAGCGACCAACGTGCAGCCCCCTCGCCCTCGTCCCAGGCTCTCTCCCACTGGAATCCACCCAACCCGCCCTTCCTCTCCAAAGCACGCGCCCCGCGACTCGGCTCCGCCTACGTGTCAGCAGCGTCCCCGCCGGTCCCCCGCCGGGCGCCCACGTACCCCGCCGCGCTCTCCCACGTGCCCCTCCCTCTGCGCGCGTCCGATTGGCCGACCCGCCCTTCTTAAACCGCGCCTGCCCCCCCGTCCGGGGACCCAACGCCGTGCTCCGTCGTCGTCTCCGCCCCAGAGTGATCGAGCCCACTGACCTGGCCCCCGAGCCTCAGCTCGTGAGTCCGCCGGCACCGGCAGCGCGCCTCGCCATGGCCATGGTGCAGCCGGCGGACACGGCCGTCAAGGCCAACGAGATCCTGGCGCGGTTCCGGCCCATCGCGCCGAAGCCCACACTGGCGGCCGCGGCCGCGGTGGCGTCGCCCGTGGCGCAGGCCGCGACCGAGGGCGTCGTGGCCGCCAACCGCGTGCTGTGCCATCTGCAGAGCAGGCCGTGCCGCGCGCGGAAACACGGCCGCCCCAACGTCGTGCCGGTGTCGCCGCCCAAGTCGGGCTCTGGCGCGCACTCGCCCGCCAAGCGGAAGAGAGCGGCGACGCCGTACCCGCCTCTCCGGTGCGCGGCGGCCACGGGAGCGCATGCGTCCGCGGTCGTCCCGGTCAGTGCGCGCCTCCCTCTGCCGTCGCTCCCGCCGGCGAGTGCGGGTGCCGAGGACCTCGCGAAGGTGGCGGCGGAAGGGAGGGACGTCCCCGTGGAGCGCGACCTGCTGCGGAAGCTGCTTGAGCCCAAGGTCATCTCGCCGCGGGCGGTGCGCCCCGTGTGCTCCGCCATCCACGTCGGGTGCATCCACCGCACCGACGCGACCTGCACCGCCGCCGCCTCGAAGACGGCGGTTCAGGTGGAGGCGGAGCTGGAGGTCGACGCGCTCCCGGCGGTGGTCTCCGACTCCAGCAACCGCGTCCGGCTCGTGAACGACGCGTACAAGGAGATGGTGGGGCAGCCCGAGTGCCCGTGGCTCGACGCCGTGGCTGCGACGTCGAGGAGGATCAGCGGGGAGGTGGCGCTGGTGGTAGCCGACCAGTCCTCCCTGCCGGAGACGTACGGGGCGTTCACATGCACGGCAAAGATCGAGTGGGAGGACGACGGGAAGGTCACCTCCACCGCTGTACCCTGCGACGTCAGCCGGCTGCACTGCGAGTCCAGAGACTACCTCTTCACCTGGAGGTTCCGTACCGCCGACGCCGACGCATCCGTTGGCCACAGCTCCGAGGAGATTAGTGAGAGTTAGGGAAGCTTGCTTGAGCTGCATTCTGTATACACTGCAATGAAACCAAGCGCATAGGCTAGGCTGCTGGCTGCATGTTTAGAACTGATCAGTTTCCTCTTTCGCGAAGTCCATAGGATGTAGACCCAGTTCTGAAATCTGGAGTAAATATAAGATGTCGACTGGAGAATGCAAAGGAAATATAACCTGTACTTTCATGAAACTAACCTACTACCTGACTATTCTCATTTCATAACTATGGGTTGCCCATGAACACACGGACATGCAAGAGTGGTCGTGCGTAAGTAGCAGACTGGCAGCTCATGTGTGATATAGCCAAAAGCAAGTAGGCATCGTCATTCAACTCAGAAATGGTATGATGTCTCTTTTTCAGATACCAGCCAAGCAAGCACACAGGATTGAAATACAACAATGCCATCCACGAACAAACGATTTGGAAGGATACTATTTTGTTTGATTGCAAGATCATGCTTATTACAAGTTTGATAGATGCATATTCTAGCTCGTACTTTCACAACGGACACGATTGAAAGCAAAGGCGGTCCAGGAGGAAAACAACATCGTCCCAATGTCAGGCTCAGAGACTAGAGGTCTAGAGCTCAGGAGGAAAACAACATGGTCCCAGTGTCAGGCTCACAGACTAGAGGTCTTGAGCTCATGCTTGCTCCGCCTTCGGGGGGCCTCTCCACTTGAAGTTCTCAGCGTAAGCCTTAGGCTGCATGGTTAAAAAACAATCCCAGTTATCACAACCAAGCCAATGTATTTTCAGCAACACCGATCAGTGATCAGAACGAAAAATATCAATTCAAACATATAAACACAATTATTCTATTAGCACAAAACATGGCATACGTGAGCCATATCTCACATATGACAGACACCAAATGAGGCAATTGGCTAGACAGCAACGCAAGTTATCACCTTAGAATGAAGCATAGCAATAGAAAGGTAAATCATTTCTCCAGTTCATGCAATATAAATAGATACACTACTTTGAACTGTCCCAAAGCAAGCTTATTCCAGCAACTGTATTGCTTTAAACTAGCATTTGCTTCTATAGTATTAAGGTAAAGTACAGCTGGTAATGAGCCAGTTCCATCGCCTGATTGGACCTGTGCCCGGACGGTCACTGCAAACCAATAGCATGCACGTTGCATCAAAATAATTGGATCGGACTAGTATAGTGCCAGGCAAGTACAGAAATAGCTGAGGAGGATTATTGGCCTTACTGTTTAGCTTTCAGGACATTCCACAAGCATGCAAATATTTAACTTCGATACTATATCACCTGTGTGCCCGTATCTGTTCCTTACTGTTTATCAAATAATTGTGTTTTGATGTAGTAATGCACTTGCTGCTTGTAATTCTAATTCTGGCATAACAAGTGAACTGACACATACCTCAAATGCTAAAGCAAAATCGCTGGTCTCAGGGATAAAAAGCCTAATTCTTAGCAGGTATATGTCTTACATGTAAGAATGCATGCACCGTGAGAAAACTGCCAGAACAGCAGTCACATTGCATCAACAGAAACATCGATTCAACCTACCGAGTATATGGCAGCTAGCACGTAGCAGCGTGTCCTTATCCACATCCTACTAACGAAAGATAGGGTTCAAGTGTCAACCAGGATGGTAAAACTCCGCCAACTGTTCCATAGTTCACACATTCATACATCGTAGCTACAGCACTAATGCCAAATTTGGCTTTTTCTTCCCAACCTCTGACTTCTCAGTTATAAAAAAATGTTGAAGGACTCAAACAACTTACTTAAAAGGGGACATACAGTGGCCATGCAACATGTGAACATCAAGAAATCGTTCAAATGCTACCATCAGCAGCAGGTAATCCATTTCGGGCCTGTTCGCTGGTTGGGGCTGGTGCTGGTTTTTTGTGAGAGAAAAACAATGTTGGCTGGCTGGTTTGAGCTGGCTGAAACCAACAAGTGAACAGGCTGTTCAAGTGCCCATTACCTCTTTCCTTTCAATCAAACTTTTTTTTAAACTAGACTAGGAGCACTGGCATATCATGTAAGACTCATATGGACAACTATACTGACCGCACGCTCAAATATAGGTGAGACTGATCGAGAAATCTCAAAACGCATCTACCGAGCACACGCACACACACCCTACTCACGCACACGCTGAGTTCCCTCAGGGTAAAATCCCCAGTGCAACACCCGGCCGATCCCAAGACTGGGAAATAAACTTGACAGGTGGCCTCCATGACGCGAGGAGCCACCACTGCACTGTGAGCTTCGCAATTAAACCTTTACAATTCCTTTTCCTCCCTTCTGCCCTTCTCCATGCTGGTGTTACCCATGATGGTCAATCCCTCCCTCACCCCAAGGTAAGGTAGTCCCCACCTCAACCAGAATGAGCTCACGCACACACAAGCACCCACAAGTCAGACCCAAACTCCTACCTCCTCTACTATTCGAACCGTCGTCTTAATAATCCACAGCACAACTCCCTCACTAGGTTGACCCCCCCCCCACACACACACTGCCTCTGCCACACATTATAACAAGCATCACGTAATCTTTATCCACACAATCAGCACTAAGGTACACTGTAGCATTTAACATGTTTATGTCAAAGATGAATACTATTGTATTTATCATGTACAAACATGCTGAAACATGCCAAGTTGCACACAGAAAAATAAGGCCATTTACTGTGAAATGCTTTTAAATTTAGTTCAGGTAATAAGATGTGTAGTAGATAGATAGCAATAAACAAAGTTCAAAAAAGGCTTCTAAACCAAAAAGATACTACTAAGGTAGAAATCTTGTATGAAGAAAGACACTAAATTTTTGTCAATATTTGCAGCTGAATTTTCATAATCTGACTGATTTTTCACCGTACAATCCACCCATGCAAATTAAGTATTCATCTATAGAACAGAAACTTGGATCTCCGATGTTCCAGGCTTCCAGCACTCAATGGTTCACTATCTTGCATATTACATACATACAACAGCAAGGTGGCATGTGGAAAGAGAATATATCTTGGAAATATGATAGCATACCATTTCATTAAAGCATCATTAATATATCTGGAAAAACTTTATGGATCTTGTCCCTAACAAGTGTCTTTCACTTCACAGTTCTTGCTTGAAACTTAAATTACTTCCTATGACTTGTCATTGCACCAAAACATGCACACAACACATACACTGAGGAAATAGTATATTCTACCGCCACAATGGCATTTGTAATTTAGATAGAATATTTAGTTGTGAGGGTTTGTACTGCACTGGGAAAAAAAACAGATGCACTGTTGACAATATACAGCTGTATAAGATAAACTTTGCAAGAAGATGACAAGACAACTTTGTAGGATCTAAATACATGGTAAAAGAAAAGCATTAACAAATCAACAAGGATATGTAGGGAGACATACATACCTTCAGAAGAGGTGTATGGCGTTTCCGAACCTACAAAAAAAGAGGCAATGTAAGTATAGTCCTGCATTTTTAAGAAACCTTCATTTCAAATCATTGGATACTTCAACAGTAGCCCAAAAGAATATATCTAGAAAAAAATACAATGAAAATATGGCTTCAGTTTAGTTCAGAAATAAAACGAAACACTATATGCATTCAACAAGAAAGCTACAAGCGCCAGTAGAATTGGAAATGAACAGTAGGTTTTGTAGAGTGATCTATCGGTTATCAATAGCAGTATAGCACTTGTGTTGAATAATAGCCCCATAGGAGCAATACCACAATAGATAGGAGTACACGGAAAGAACTCTAGTAACATATACATAAGGGACTTTATACTTCTAACACTACCACCAGGTATAGTGCAATACTACATCAAATGAAGTTATAGTGATTTCAACTTGAAAAGATAGAACTTAAAGCAAGCAGCACAAGTACAAACTGGAAGCAAATAATTTGCATCGAAAAGCATTTCAAGATTAGCTTGAGAAAAAAAGTAGGTAGTAAGACATTTTAGACAAAGTACAGCACTACATCCTCACACTAGATATTGTCATCAACCTCATGTTTTCCATTAGTTGACAAAAATCAGTATGAAAATGCTATCGAGGGACTAGTATGTGACAGTAGAAAAAAAAAAAACTGGACCTGCGAGGGTATGACCACCCCCAGGCATTGCATTAAGAAGACCTTCTCACGCAGGCCCAGAAAACCCCCGAACCCCTGCCCCACCCTTACACAGGGGCACCGTCGCCCTGTGAGGCTGGGCCTGTCCTTAGACCTGTGCTTTGGCGTGGGACAGAATAGGGGAATTTTTTAACCCCAGCCTGAAATTCGCTCCCACGGGGAGTGGAACTCAGGACCTGAGGAGTGCCGCCGGGACGCTCTAACCAGTTGGACTAGAGGCCCTTTGGCAGTATGTGACAGTAGAGCAATAACTATTATTTGGAAATTAAAATTACTAAAAAAAAACTCATTATAACTGGAACAAAACTATATATAGTGCATCTTGAAGTCTATGTTCATTTCTACCTCAATAGATGAACCACAAACAGATCTAGTTTGTCTACCATCACTGCTTTGTTAGACAACTAAGCATCAATACCCTATAATTGCTTCCTCAAAATTTAACTTTATAAAGATAAAAGGAGGAGTAAAAAGACCCCACAGCCACATGTTAAAAAGAGTGTCATTCAAGCTTGCTTCAATCTTTCCAAATAGGCCTAAAGTAGCAACCGCAAATAGAGCATCTAAATTTCGTGTGATATCTACAAGGAAAAAACGAAACCCACGACATAATTCCATCCATGTTTTTCAGCAAACGCCTTTGCTGACTCTGCACTGTCAAACGTAAGTCCTGCTTCACCGACATTAGCATATGGGTCCCCAGTAGATGTCCATCCCATCAACGGGTTCTCCCACCTAGCATGGATTCAAATGACAACCAATTTGTCAGAGGATGTTGGGGAGGGCGGATTTATTTACGAGAAAACGATAAAACAAACTGCAACAGTTGTCTAATTACTTCCTTCGTTTTGCAGCCAAATAATTTAATAAGCTCTGATGCAATCATGCATGCATATGGTCTACGTCCAAAAAATGAAAATAAGGAGAAATGACCACACTGGTCCAGCATCTGGTGTACTGGCCAAGGGGCATGTTGCATTCACACCATTTTACAGAATTATAACCCTACAACGAGCTGCTACTCAACAGAAGAACCCATCATTACATCAGACGGATGGTAAAGTCATAATGCAGTTTCCAAGGGTGCGAGTAGTGCAAACCAAAAGCATGGCACTTAACACCCCCCAAAAAATAATAATAATAATATTAAACAATACGAGTATTGGCAGATCTAAATTGTATGATGTTACTGAAGTTCCAGTCCAGTAACAAATAAGAATAATAGGAGAGTTTAAGAGAAAGATAAGACTCTACATAACCATTGAGAATCGCAATGCATACTCAAGTATAGTCATTGTTAAGAACTAGCATTAATTTCTGGGTATATACTCCCATTCCATCTTGAGACCATGTAATTTTGTAGTGACATTAAGTGATTGGAGAAAGGGACTTCAGCAGTGCATCAACAATTGGAAGTTGGTAACATGTAACTGTAAGATAAATCTATTAAGGTAGCCAATCTGACAGCAACAAAGCCTTAGGGATAAGATTCAGGGAGGCAAAAAAGGCTAAAAAAGCAGAACAGGAAGCATACTTTTGGGTTGACAAAAAGTTAATTTTCCACCTCCCGACTTTGCCTGAACCTTGCTGGGATGCAGTCCTAGCTGGTGAATAAATTAAAACCTGACAATTCACAAGGATAAGCTGACCAGTTGTGAAGAAGAAACTGAAGCATTCCCATTGGCAGAGATGCATAAATTACAAGAACAAAAACCAGAACATATCAGCAGTGAGCATATCTGTTATAATTGACCCTCTTCATCTCAAAACATAGTTAGTGTCCTACTTATAAAACCAGACAATACTGCCAGTTCAACCAAAAAAAGAAAATGGAATCCATGCTTAGTATGGTCCAGTGCGTTAAGTGTTAACTAATAATTTTCCAATTAAAACTGGGAAAATGATAATTTAGTTCCTTCTGGAGTGGGTGAGAGGTTTTAGACTGCCGACCTACTGCCTGCACTCCACGCGCCACAGGATGCAAAAGAAAAGGGACATGCATGCTTTTGTCGCTTGAGTGACTTGGCTATATGTGAAGTTGTGAACCTTTAGGCTTTAGTTATGCACAAACATTTAACCCGCAGTAAGTATAGGCATATAGCTACTTTGAACCAACAATAGGACCAATGAAATGGGAACCATAGCTTCAGTTATCTGGGTCTCAAGCTTGTGTGATGGGACAATACAACAATAAAGATTGGAAAGTATAGTATTTAAGCCAATCGAGCAAAAATGGTGGTATATATTAAAAGCTTCAAACATAACAGTGCTACTTTTCTATAAGATATAGACCAATGGGCAATGGCACATCACACAATAGTGTTCATGAGGTGAAGCTTCTTCCTATAAGATCCAAATCTGATTCTGATATTTTATTTCAACATTGATTTCACAAAGCTCACATATGTTGCATCTAAGTGTAACTAACCCTGCACGCATCTATCCTGATGAAAATTAGACAACTAACATCCACCCAACATAATCTAGGCTCTGATGATGCTCAGTTTCCTGACCCAGACATGCCCATTTTCATCACAAATACTTCTAGAAGCAAGCATAAACGTGCACATTCCTCTCACAGAAGACCCTCTTGCAGAGGAATCGAACTGGGTCGCCAACTCGACATGAGGGGAAACCCACATCTTATACACATTCTTCTAGTTCACAGCTTGACCTTCAGACCAATCGATAACAAAACAGAACAACGATTTAGCATCTGTATCCCACACCATACTCCAACCACAACCGACACAATGATCCAGTCCCAGCGTCCCCGTATTGACTCCAGAACGAACATCTCTCAAGACGCCCGCATGGATCACACCAGCTACCATTTCCCAGATAAAAACAGAACACAAGAGGGAAGGGATGCACCGCGTTACCTTGCGGCGGAGGTGCTCCGCAGGGATGCCGGAGACCATCCCGATCTCCCCGGGCTTGATCTCAACGAGGGCATCGGAGGCCTCCGCGGAGAGCGTCCGCGCAGGCGCCGGCGTAAGAAGCGCGCGGCGAAGGGAGGGGAGGCTCCGCCGCAGCGGGGCAGCCATCTCGTCGGAGCCGTACACCGGAGAGGAGGCTGAGGGGAAAGGGGGGAGCTTGTGAGCGCAGCGGTCTGCTAATCTGCGGCTGAACGACCTGGTTGGATCGAGAATATGACGGAGCGCATCCTTCTTCTTGGGCCACCAGCCCATAATTGTTGGGTACTAGGACCGCACAGTACACTGGGTTAGGCCTTAGGTAAAAAGAGCAATGGGGCCTTATTTAGATTGCTTCAGAGTTCCAAGTTTTTTCACTCTCTCCCCGTCACATCGAATCTAGGGACACATGTATACAGCAGTAAATATAGATAAAAAAATAACTAATTACACAGTTTAATTGTAAATTACGAGACGAATCTTTTGAGCCTAGTTAGTCCATGATTGGACAATAATTGTCAAATACAAACGAAAGTGCTACAGTGCCAAATTTTTCTAACTCATGCAATCTAAACACGGCCTGGATCTTTCGCAGGCCGGTCTTTGGCTAATTAGGCCCGGAAGTGTTTGTATGATTGTATCATGCATGACACTAAAAATGCATGGTAGTATATACTATTTTTTTTCTCGAATACGCAGGAGCTCTGCATATCATTTTAATTAAGAGAAGAGAGTTTAATAGTCTATCAAAAATGCATGGTAGTATATACTTCCGGTCTTGCATGGTAGTATATACTATTATACTCCATTCAGTCACAAATAAATTATGCTTCGGTGACCCAGTCTTCAAAATACAAATTTACTATTATCTTTTATAGATCATTTCCAAGTATCCAAACTCAGCACATAAACTGTTTAGAATACAATGTCTGAACTAGTCTATCAAAAAAACGAAAAGAAAAGAAAAAACAAAGGCAAACAGAAAGACTTTGCATGGTGGCATACTGGCATGCGTGAAGAAAGGACAGCAACCTTATCTGCAATTCTGCATTATGCATCTGTCAACTCTTCACTCCTAATAAGTGCTGACGACGACACAGTCCGTCCAGAAGGTTTAGAATAATCTGCTGGCTATCAGAGTCCATTAATCAATGGATGGAAGCAGCCTCACGATAATCGAGATTCTCACAGGCACAGCCGATGTAAGCAGATGGTGACAGCCAGTGGATTTTCTTTACGTGTTGCATACTTGCACACGCTGATCCTTAGCCGCCATCATTCTTCAGTAACTGACGCTTGGCAGCGCTAGGTTTCCGACTGTTCTTCTTCAGACATCCTATATACTATACTAAAATTTCTCATCTTCATCCTATCCACTGATCAGTCAGAAAATGACAGAATTCGTTAACCTAACCACAACGGAAATCCAAACTAGCTTACTTCAGCTCACGAACTCTGGTTTACCTATTCTTCCCCTTGTTTTCATTTGACCTGACGCCGAATGTAATAATATATAGGAGTATGATACATACCGGGAGACTGCATGGAAGAGTCGCAGGCCTTTGATCCGTTCAAGCACACGCTTATTTACCTTTACGAGCCGTGATGATTAAATTGCAGCATATAAAAAAGCTGGGCTCCTTCAGAGTCCACGCCTTGGCCAGCAATCAAACCTGGCTAGCTGCAGGTCAACAGCCCGATCGGGAGGGATGCAGTGCAGAGAGACAGAGACGAGGACATCATAATCTTGCACAGAAAGTTAGGTGTGTAATCACTAATCACTGGCACGCACCGGTGGTAATCGTGAAAACGATGCTCATCTCTCGTGCCGCTCGTGAAATAAAAAACCAGCGCGCAGTGGCCGTTTCTGGATGATGGAATTAAATGCGTGTTAGGACAGTTTGTCCTGACAAGCTATACGTATGGGTATCCGTGCTTCATCTCGCTGATTCTTGCTGACTTAATTACTGTACGCGTGCATTAACTGAACATATAGAATAACACATTCTCACCTTAACTATGTAAGGTTGGTGGTGCAGCAACGAATCGGTTGGATGAGTTGGACGGGTAACAAATACAGCAATAGGCTAGTGCACAAGAAACGTCGTACGTCAGCTGGAGTGTGGTATGCTCTTGGAAAATTCCTGCATTTGGTAATGGAAACACGGACTATTCACTGAGTCAAACGTGGCAAGCAAGACAGGGGAAATGGATTGAATAGTGCTTCGCCCCTCCACGCTTGACCAAGCGCGAGCTGCCCTGCGCGGCTGCGCCGTCCTCACTTGGCCTGGTCGTCCCACCCAGAGTCCAGAGACCGGACGAACGACTCGGCACGGATGGATGGATGGCGAGGCCGAGGCGTGACGAAAAGCCACAAGCAGCTCAGGCTTGCAGTGCTGCTCCAGCGTCCAGGCTCTATAAAAAGTCGTGGTCGTCCCCGACACGGGGGGAAGTCGCAAACGGTATGCGAGAAATGATGTTCTGTGGCGCGGGCAGCTTCAAGGACGTCGACAAGGAGGAGGGCGCGGCCGGCGCCGGCGCCGGCGGAGGGAAGCCGTCCGCCAAGGCGAAGACGAAGGCGGGCGGCAAGGCGAAGCAGGGGAAGAACAACAACCCCTACGCGTCGCGGGGGCTGGACAAGTTCTCCGTCGTGCTGTCCGAGCTGAAGTCCAAGCGGGAGAAGATCCTGCGGCGCGTCGGCTCGGACGTCGACGCCGACCATCTCATGGTCCGGTTCGTGCAGTCGGAGAAAAAAGGGTGGGTGCCCATCGTCGTCAAGCTCCCGCACGAGGAGGAGCAGCAGGCTGCCGACGGCGCCAAGAAGAAGCAGAGCAAGCAGGCCAGCAAGCCGGCCTCGCAGTCGTCGACGCCGCCCACGGAGCCTTCCAGCCCCAAGGAAGACCCCGTGGCGGTGCAGGCGAAGGCAACCGTGCCGCCGGCGAAGAAGAGTAAGGCCGGCGGCGTGCGGTGGTCCTGGGCCTGGGGAAGGAAGATGATGAGGCCGTGCCATTACTGGCCGCTGGCCATGACGCTGCTGCTGCTGTGCCTCGTGGTGTTCGGGAGGGTGTTCGCCATCTGCTGCACCTCCATTTGGTGGTACCTCTTGCCCATCTTGAGCGGGGAGGAAGCCCTGAGCGCGGGGAGATCACCGGCGACGAAGCCCCGCAAGGATGTGGGCTTCAAGGCCGGCGACAAACTAGCGGTGGCGCCGCCTAATTCGCATGGCAAGAGGAGCAGCAGCGCTGGCGCCGCTCATGAGATGATTTCACCGAGAAGCCATGCACATCGAAAGAAGGGGTAACTTGCAGGATGTCTTGTGCTGTAGTTTGTAAATTTTGTGTAGTTGGGCGGCCAGAAAGATCAGATTTTCGTGGTTATCTTTCCTCCCTTTGTTAGAGTTGATTTTGACAGAAAGAACAGGATCTTTACCTTTTCTATTCGGGATAAAAGATCTAGAATATGAACAATGACGAGAGAGGGGTGCCGATGTGAGACGGCTTGGCGGAGGAGCTGGAGTCGTCCATGAGGATGTCGATGTTGCTGTAGAGTCTGATGGTGCGGTTCAGCAGTGGCGCGGTGTCCCAGCGGTGAAGTCCGGTGGCGGCGAGGCAATGGAGCTCTCCGTCACTGGCTGCGCACCCTATAAATCGGATTAGGGTTATGTCGGTGGGGCGACTGTGGCTGCTCACGGTGAACCTCGTGAAGAGAGCCATCGGCCCCCACCTCTCTTTATAGCGTAGTGTGATGGGGGCACACCAACCATGTAGGGTTGGACGTCTCCGATCAGGGCGCGAGGTCAAGGCCCAACTCGACCATTGAACCGAGCTGGAGAGATCACCACTAACAATCTCTCATTTGATCTCACCTTATTATTTAAATTTAACTTACTTTATCTCTGCTTCTATTCCATCACATATCAGTGCATAGAGCGTGCCTCATCGTCACGGTCGGTTGCCGTTAGATTAAATAGCTACAATGCACTTCTCTGTTTTAAAACAGATTCTCAATTGGGCCCTTATTGTCCAGGAATCATAAGTTTTCCCTAAAACCCATGCGGCTAGATGTTCTCTGAACACGTTGGGTGGTAAGCCTTTTGTAAGCGGATCCACGAGCATCTTTTATGTTCTTATATGCTCAAGACTAATTATATGATCCCGGACTTTGTCTTTCATAACATAATACTTTATGTCAATATATTTGGCAGCACCAATTGACTTATTGTTGTAAGCATAACATACTGCTGGATTATTAATGCAGTATAACTTGAGTGGTTTATATATATCGTCTACCACTTTCAACCCGCATGAATTTCTTCAGCCAATTCGCCTGCCCTGTGGACTCATAACATGCTATAAACTCGGCATACATTGTGGACAATGTAGTGACGATTTGCTTTAAGCTTTTCCAAGATATAGCTCCTCCTACGAGAGTGGATATGTATCCTGACGTGGATTTTCTATCATCTTCCGTATAGTCAGAATCTGTATACCCCTCTATGTGTAGGGAATCAAATCTTCTGTACGTTAACATGAGACTCTTCGTACCTTGCAGGTAACGTAAAACTTTCTTTACTAATTTCCAGTGTTCTATTCCTGGATTACTCTGATATCTGCCAAGTAACCCAGTAACAAATGCTAAGTCAGGGCGAGTACACACTTAAGCATACTGTAAACTTCCGACAGCAGAACTATATAGAACCGTTTTTATTTGATCGATCTCATATTGGTTCTTGGGACATTAAAATTCCCCATATCTATCACCATTGACTATGGGAGCAGGTGAAGACTTATAATAATGCATATTGTATTTCTTTAGAACCTTTTCTAAGTATGCCTTTTGTGATAATCATAAAACCCTATTTTCTCTATCTCGGTGAATCTCTATTCCTAGAATGAATGAAGCTTCACCGAGATCCTTCATATCAAACTTTGAGAACAAGAACTTCTTTGTTTCTAGTAGTAGATTAACATCACTGCTAGCGAGCAAGATGTCATCCACATACAAGACTAGGAAAATATATTTCCCATTTTTGAAATTTTGTATAAACACAATTATTCTCTATATTTTTTGAAACCCAAAATTTCTTATTGTACTATCAAACTTTAAATACCACTATCTTGAAGCTTGTTTTAAGTAAATAGATTTCTTCAAGCGGCATCACATACGTTCTTTTCCTTCCACAACAAAACATTTCGGTTGTGCCATGTAAACATTTTCCTCCAAATCCCCATTTAGGAACGTCGTCTTTACATCCATCTGATGTAATTCTAAGTCGTAATGTGCTACAAGCGCCATTATGACTCTAAAGGAATCCTTTCATGAGACTGGAGAAAATGTCTCATTGTAATCTATGCCTTCTCTTTGCGTGAAACCTTTTCACCACAAGTCGCGCTTTAAATCTTTCTATATTTCCTTTGAAGTCATGTTTAGTTTTGTAGACCCATTTACAACCTACTGTCTTGGCTCCTTTAGGAATTGTTTCTAAGTTCAAAACATCGTTGGTTTTCATTGATTCCATTTCATCTTCCATGGCTTCAAGCCACTTGGATGAGTGAGCGCTTTTCATGGCTTCTTCAAATGAGGTGGGATCACCCTCCATTTGAAATTCCTCACATTCATAAACTTCGTAGTCGTCATGAATGACTGATCTCCTGACTCTTTGAGACCTTCTAGGGGCCTCGTTAGATGACGCTTGTTCTATATGAGGCTGTTGTTGCGCTCCCTCATGTGTGACAACGGGTTCTAGGGGATCCTGAAAGATAAGTTCCTCATGTTCATTCATTGTTGCCACAAGAGAACTAATAATAGGTGTTGTTACTACAGTGTCTTTTACTGTTGGTACATCAACAACAGGTAGCGTGAAGAATGGCTCCTGAACCATAGGAGTAGGCACGTATACCCGCTTCTCTTCAAAACTAATTTCTCGTGCTACCATGCTCCCCCTAATCATATCATCCTCCAAGAAGACAGCATGCTTATTTCTACAAACTTTGTTTGTCTGTCAGGACAACAGAAACGATAACCTTTTGACTTTTCTGAATAGCCAATGAAATGGCAACTGACTGTCTTGGAGTCTAGCTTCTCTATGTTTGAGTTAAATACTTTTGCCTTAGCTGGACTGAAACAACCCCGATTTCCGCGAAGGGAAATCCACAGAGTCGAAGTGTAATAAGACCGTTGTAGATCATATTACCCAAATTCTAGTCGAATATCACATCCATACCATGATAATATCAGAGTACAAATAGTGTGGAATTACATAAATTTATTACATCGCCGCATTGGCGGAATCAAAGGTAGCATTCATTCAGAACAGCTTGAAGATAAGATCGCCAAACTCGAGCGTAGGAACGACCCCCTCAACCGTCAAACTCCTCAGAGCTATACTCCTCATTGAGAACACGTGTGTGCCAAAATTTATCAAGACAATTTGTAATCGCCACTCCCAACCCTATGAGTATTGCTTTGTGGAAATTGGATGCAAATTGGATATAATTAAGAGGAACCTATAAATTTGGGGTTTCCTATGCATTAGCATATCAAGTATATAATAATGATTGGTCAAGTTTTAACACCATTCACACACCCATTCTACCCCATTCCCATTCTAGAGCCGAGTTTCGATCACGGGATCGATAAACCACCATCTCCACACCATCACCCTACCACAGCCATACCATCGCTCAATCGACAGCCAACTCCCTCTAAGCCTTTGTCTCAAGGCCCGTAGCCCCAGCTACGTCCGAACACTCACTTCGGGGGGGAGAGAAGGACTCATCTCACTATCTAGTTTAAGCGAAACCTGAGGAAAGGTCCATAGCCAGGCCGATTCGGCATATGTATCGATCGATCAACCATACACTCTGCAGAGGTTTTACATAACCACAAGATCTCGCCTTCCTCGGTGACCGTAAATCAATCGGGCTAATTCCGGCGCTTGCTCGCCTAGGATAATGCCACTCTACCATTTAGCCCCTGGTACACCCCAAGTTCGATCAGGGGTGGTTTGGCTCTGTGAGTCATGAGCCGGGTCCACAAGGTCTCCATGAAGTCTCGAGGAAGGGTGTGGGGAAATCCTCCGCACCCGTACCTTCCTCACACTATCCGCTATCAACCTAGCAGTAGTGAAAATATCCTACCAAGTAGTCCGGCCGTCCCGCACCATATAGGGCGAGTGGTACGTAAGGCTTCCCGGTGAATCTGAGTACAAGTAAGTCCTTAGGGATGACCAAACCAGAATGTCTCCATCGGGGTTTCCATTTACCGTGCCACCACAGCACCTCCACCACAGGCTCCTCCCATCATGAGTTCACACCTGGGGCCACCTCATATACCATTTATCCAAAGACAGTATCCATTCCGGGGGTGCCAGTGTAGCACCCCATGGCAAGATTTGCCCTGTGCTCGTCAGATACTCCAACTTGGTCGACACAACCCTCACCTCCACGCACCCCCCACACACACACAAGACTCTCCCCATAGTTCAATTATCACCGATTTCCAAACACGGATCAATGTAGTGTAAGCGTAGTAGAAGTAATAAGCATTGGAATATAATAGCAAGCGTGTTACTAGCCTAACAGCAGGGTAAGCAGGGGTAAGGTTGCATCAAGGTAAAGGCCATCAAGAAAGCATACTACCATGCAAGTCCTACCATAGTGTGATCATAACAACAAAGTAAAGCACTAGCATTTCTATTTTAGCCATGCGTAATAGGTGCTACGAGATTGGGTGGGATGTGGCACCTTCAGTGTAGTCATCTCCGTACTCCTCACGGTACTCACGATCCTCGTTCGTCCGGTTCTCCTCCGAGTCTGCAAACGATCGCATTATAGTCGCTTTAGCGACGTCTATAGAATAGCACAAAGAAGCAATGAAAATTCAGAAGAGCCAAATGCACTCAAACATGGGTTCATTGCGTAGAGCTTGATTTTAGATGAATTTTGGTCCTGGTTTCGTATTTTTCCGAGGTCGTATGAATTAGTTATTAATTTCTGAAGATTAAATCTATTTCTGAAAATGGAAAATGCTGAATTAATCCTGGGCTGACACGTGTCACGCTGTGGTTGGTCCACGTGGCTTGCTGACGTCAGCATGACGTCACCTCGGCTGTGCTGGCTTCTGACATGTGGGTCCCGCGTGATGTCAGCATGACGTGTGGGCCTAGAGTGTCTGTGCCACTGACATGTGGGGCCAGGTCAACGGTCAACGGTGACCGGTCAATGGTCAATACAGGCTGGGTCCGAACTGGGCTCGGGTTGGGCCGGTATGGGCCGGGCCGACCCGGACACGTGGCACGCTGCGACGCTGCCACGTCACAGCCGTGGGCCTTTATTGGGCTTTGTCCACAGCGCGGCTCACACCGTGTGGCTCACGGTGGACCAGCGCTCATGGTCCATGGACCTACGGCGGGGCGCATGGTGGACCAAGTCCACCGTCTCTTCTCCTTGGCTTGGCTTACGTGCACCGAGTTCACGCACGGGTGGCCGGTGAGGGAGGAAGCCCTCTGTTTCTCCCGCGGCGGTGCCCCCGTCGGCGGCGAGCTTGCTGGTGAGCCTCCGTGGTGGTGCTAATGCACAATTAACGCGGGTGGAAGCTTCGCCGAGCCTCGGCGTCTTCGTTGGTGGGGTCAACACGGCGTGTGGGGTCTCGTGCTGTGCCGGCCACGGCGGTGGTTTTCTGGGCACAACGACGGCGTCAGGGAGATGGCTACGGCCTCGGAGAGGCATCTCGGTGGTGCGTGTGAGCTTCGCGAGGCTTCTGCGGGCATGGTGGTGTTCTAGCGCTGCCCTGGCGGCCTCCGGTGGTGGCTGGCCACGTGCACGGAGGCATCGGCAAGGTCTCAAACGGCGGCGAGCTCGTTGGTGAGCCTCCGTGGCGGAGCTAGCGTCTAGTTAAGGCAAGTAAAGGCTTCTGCAGATCCGTGGGGACGCGGCGAGGATGTCTAGGCTCAAAGGCGGGGCTCGGGTCCTCCTGTGGCCGGTAGGGGCTTCCCGGCGGCCACGGCGGTCATGAAGACGACGGTGAGGCGCACGAGTGAACCAGGGGCTCCAGCGGGGTGGTCACGGCGTGGTCGTGGGTGTGCGCATGGGTGCGTGTGTTCCCAAGGACCGGAGACGGCCCTGGCCTACGCGCTCCCGGTGTGGAGCGCCATGACCGACAAGGTGAGGTCCGGCGGCGGGTAGGGAGAGACCGGGAGGGGCTCACCGTTGGTGTCGACGGCGATAGGGTGGCGATGCAATGGCGGTTCGAGGCCATGTAGCTCTGGAAGCCGTGCAGTGCCGACCCGCGACCGTGATGACGATGACGGCGTCGCCCTCAGCTCCGGCGACTTCGGCAGCACGCGGGGGCTCCTTCTTCCTCTATCCCCTCTCTCTCTTGGCTCTCTCTCTTGGCTCGGGTGAGCAGTGGACGGCCACAAGGTGGCGGCGGGGCACAGGAGAGCGCTTGGGCATCCGAGGCTGGGGTTTTTATAGCCGAGCTCATCCATGGAGCTCGGTGGACGGCGGATGGAGAACTAGGGGCGATCGGAGGGCTTCTAGCGAGGCTGGCTAGGGTTCTGGGGCCGTGGCGCGGTCGTGGGCGTGGCGCCAAGGGGGAGACATGGTCATGCTCCCGGCGTGACCCCTGGCCCGCTCCTACCATCGCTGTCGGCCTCCGGTCGGCGGGCAGTTGAGGCGTTGGCGTGGAGAAGATGACACTGTGGATGGGGTGGCTGACGTGCGGGGCCCATGTGGCAGCGGCCACGAGCGATGCAGGCAGGGCGCGCGGGCGATGCGCTGGGCTGCTGGGCCTGCGCGAGCTCGTGGGCCGGCCTGCTGCTGCGCGCTGGCGGGGCTGGCCGGTTGCTGGCTGGGCCGTGAAGCCGAGCAGGCCGAGCCGGCTGCGAGGCCCTCTTCCTCCTTTCTTTTTTTTGTTTTCTTTTTCTTCTTCCTTGATTTGAATTCAAATTTGGTTTGGTTATTTGAATTCAAAATGGGTGCACCAAATTCATTGGTGTTTTAGATATGAGGCCCACTACATTCTTTTATACATATTAGGAATTTATTTAGCTAATTGTATATCAACATAGGTGTAGTTTGTTATATATAAATATAGAATTAGTTTTCTCTTTTTACACATTTATCCTTTGGTTCGAATAGTAATTACTTTATGGTGTGTTTCTTTAAAAGAAGTCGTTAAGCATAACATAAAGCAACTGGAAATCCAAATCACAAGTTGAGTTAACAATATATGCCATGCTTCATTGGATAGTATTTAAATATGCATGATTAACAATGGCATGCCATTCTTATGTGTTGACTTGGGTTAGGGTTAGACCTAATGCATCCCTTAGGTTGGGTTACTATACATGATACTCATCATCACATGGGAGTTTTAAGAAAAAAATTTGTAGTTGGTATTTTTAGTGTATGGATTTTTGGGTTGTTACATGGACAACCCCCATAACAGAATCTCGTCCCCGAGATTAAAGTGTAACGTACTCTTCGAAGAGGTAAGGATATCGTAGTCGGAGGTCAGACTCTTTCTCCCATGTTGTTTCTCTCTCTGTGTGATTACTCCATTGGATCTTGCACATGGGAATAGTCTTGCTTCGAGTCTCTTTGGTATCTCTGCCCAAAATTCTGATAGGATGTTCTCTATACTTAAGTGTATCTTGAATGTCAAGTGTATCAGTTGGAACTACTTCATCGGCACTCTCATACACTTGCGTAGCTGAGAGACATGGAATACGGGATGTACACCCACCAATTCTTCAGGTAGCTCAAGTTTGTAGGCAAGCTTTCCAATCCTCTTGCAAATCTTGTATGGGCCAACAAATCTAGGGGCAAGCTTCCCTTTCACATGGAATCTGACAGTCCCACGTAGCGGGGATACCTTGAGATAGACGAAGTCTCCCATATTAAACTCAAGTTCTCTTCTCCTTTTGTCAGCATAGCTCTTGTATTGACTTTGAGCTATTCTCAAATTCTCCTTCACTTGAGCAACTCCTTCCTCTACATCTTGAATCTTAGCGGAATCAAAGAACGATCTTTCACCCGGTTGAGACCACATCAAAGGTGTCTTACAAGGTCTGCCATACAGAGCTTCAAACGGAGACATCTTGATACTGGCTTGGTAGCTGTTGTTGTAAGAGAACTCTGCATAGGGTAAGCACTTCCCAATCAGAGCTATAATTCAGTACACTAGCGCGAAGCATGTCTTCTAAGATCTGATTTACCCGTTCTGTCTGTCCATCTGTCTGCGGGTGGTAAGCAGTACTGAAATCAAGTTTAGTTCCAATAGACTTGTGTAGAGCTTCCCAGAATCGGGACACAAACTGAGGATCACGATCAGATACAATACTAGAGGGAGCTCCATGCAATCTGAGAATATGCTCAATATATAGATCCGCTAATTTTTCTGCATTGGTCTTGGTCTTCACTGGTACAAAGTGAGCAATCTTGGTCAAACGATCAACAATCACCCAGATGGAATCGTTGCCTTTCTGTGAACGGGGTAATCCAACTATGAAATCCATGGATATGCTCTCCCATTTCCACTCGGGAACGTCAAGAGGCTTTAGCAATCCTGTAGGCCTTTGATGTTTAGCCTTAACTCTATTACAGGTGTCACATCGTGCCACATGTCCTGCAATGTCCGTCTTCATGCCTTTCCACCAAAAGTGTTTCTTCAAGTCTTGATACATCTTTGAATTCCCAGGGTGTATACAATACTTAGAATCATGGGCTTCTGACAGAATTTCCTTTCGTAGGGCTAGATCAGAAGGTACACAGATTCTGTCCTTGAACCAGATGGTTCCTTGTTCATCCTTATGGTGATTGGTCTTGTAGCCTAGTTTCATCAGACCACGGAGATATTCGATCTCTTCACAATTTTTCTGAGCTTGACGGATGCGATCTGTGAGATTATACTGTATGCGGAGCTCATTTAATAAGCCATGTGGTAGTATCTCAAGTTGGAAATCATCAATCTCTTCCTTGAGCTCAGGTGGTACGGATTCAGTGATCAAAGTGTGACAGTAACTCTTACGGCTGAGGGCATCTGCAACTACATTAGCTTTTCCTGGATGATAGTAAATTTCCAGGTCATAGTCCTTGATCAACTCTAGCCATCGGCGTTGCCTCATATTCAGATCTTCTTGAGTGAAAAAGTACTTCAAGCTCTTGTGACCGGTGTAGATATCACACTTGTTGCCTATCAAGTAGTGCCTCCAGATTTTCAAGGCATGCACAACTGCTGCTAACTCAAGATCATGAGTAGGGTAACGGTTCTCGTGTTCTTTCAACTGTCGAGAAGCATAAGCTATCACTCTTCCATCTTGCATCAATACACAACCAAGTCCTTGACGGGATGCATCACAATAGACCATGAAATCTTTGCTGATATCAGGCAATGCTAACATAGGAGTTGTGGTAAGCTTCTGTTTCAATTCCTGGAAGCTTTGTTCGCACTCCGGCATCCATTCAAACTCCTTGGTCTTCTTCAGAAGGTTGGTCATCGGACGGGCTAGCTTGGAGAAGTTTTCGATGAATCAGTGGTAATATCCAGCCAATCCCAAGAAACTTCTGGCTTCTGTCACATTACGGGGTTGTTCCCATTCTTTCACGGCCTCAATCTTAGCCGGGTCAACTGCAACACCTTCAGCTGATAGTACATGGCCTAGGAAGGCAACTTCTTGTAACCAATACTCATATTTGCTGAACTTTGCGTAAAGCTGATGTTGGGCTAGTTTCTCAAGTACAGTTCTTAGGTGATGTTCATGCTCTTCAGCGGTGGATGAATAGACAAGAATGTCATTAATGAATACCACCACAAACTTATCCAGATCATCCATGAAAACCTTATTCATCATGTTCATGAAGTATGCGGGTGCATTCGTGAGTCCGAAGGATACCACAGTGAACTCAAACTGTCCATACCTAGTCACGAAAGCTGTCTTCGGGATGTCACTCTCTCGAATCTTCATCTGATGATAGCCAGATCTGAGATCAATCTTGGAGAAATACTTGGCACCTCTGAGCTAATCAAGCAAATCATCAATCCTTGGCAGGGGGTACTTGTTCTTGATGGTGACTGCGTTCAAGTTCTGGTAATCAATGCACATTCTCATTGAGCCATCCTTCTTCTTAACAAATAGAACAGGGGATCCCTAGGGTGAAGCACTGGGTCTGATATATCCCTTCGAGATGAGCTCATCAAGCTATTTCTTGAGCTCGGCCAGTTCATCAACTGACATGCGATAGGGCCTCTTGGCAATGGGTCCTGTTCCCGGCAAAAGATCAATGATGAACTCTACATCACGGTCTGGTGGCATACCCGATAATTCTTCAGGGAATACATCGGGATAGTCTCTGACCACAGGCACATCATGAACTGTCTTTTCCTCTTTTTGTGATTCTGAACTTGCTTTAAGGGCACATAAGATAGAGGTGGACTTTCCGGACTAGGGTTCACATCTAATGACTTGACCTGATGGGTGGGTCACTTGGACGTATATAGGCGAACATGATATGATGCCTCGGTGGATGGTTAACCAATCCATGCCTAAGATGACATCTATGTTAGTGGAAGGTAACAGGGTTAGGTCGGCTTTAAAGGTAAGACCCTCAATGGTAAGACTCACTCCCTTACAGATGTGGGTGCATTTTAGGTCTCCTAATGGTGAGCTGGTGATGATAGGCTTTTCACGTGGGGTTACAGGCAGGTCACGCTCTTGTGCAAACTTGGATGATATGTATGAACAAGTTGCTCCAGAATCAAATAGAACAGATGCAGTATTGCCATTAACTAAAAACATACCATACACCACGTCAGGGGCAGTCTGTGCTTCCTCGGCGTCCAGATGATTGAGACGTCCATGAGTAGCAGATCCCTTGAACTGAGACTTCTAAGCAGCTGAGTTCTGAGGGCATTCAGCGGCTTTGTGACCTGGTTGGCCACAAGCAAAGCAGGTGAAAGGCGCACCGCCTGTAGGGGTTGGCGCGGGTGCCTTCCAGTTTCCAGTGCCTGGTGCGGAGCGGTTCTGTGCTGGGTGTTCATTCACAGAGCGGGAACGGTTGATATGGTCCTAAGTGTTGTGGTCCTGAGCATAACGGTCCCGGGTGTAATGATCCTAAGCAGGGCGGGAGTATTTGGTGATGTAGCCTCCACTTCCCCTACTCAATCCAGGGTTATCATCCCTGTTGTGGCGAGAGCATTCCCTAGAGGGTGCATCTCTGCAGAACCTCTTGCGGTCACGGCCACGGAAGGACTCCTCAGGCTTACGCTTTCTCTCCCTGTACTCTTCTCCAGCTTCAGCACGGTCTTTCTCAATCTGGATGCAGCGATCCACCAGAGCACGTAGTGTGTTACTCTCAATACCGCCAAACTTCAGTTTCATGTGCGGATTAAGTCCCTTGCGATAATAGTACAGCTTCTCCTTCTTAGAGTTCACAACATAGGAAGGGGCATAGCGCAGAAGGTTGGTGAAACGAGTAGTGTACTCAGTCACCTTGTCCTTTCCCATCTTGATGTTGCAGAACTCCTCGGCTTTGGCCTCCATGATACCCTTGGGAATGTGATACTCAGTGAATGCTTCAGCAAACTCATCCCATGAGATATTGGTAGGGTCTTCATGGGAGTCACTGAAACTGTCCCACCAAGCGTGTGTTGCACCTGTGAGCTGGTGTGCGGCAGCTCCAACACACTCATCGTCGGTGAAAGTAGTGAGGTCAAGCTTCTTCTCCATTTCCTTGAGCCAGTCATCGGCTACAAGCGGGTCAGGGTCGGTGCCATCATAGGTGGGTGGCCTTAGCTTCAGAAATCCTTCCAGCTTCCTTTGAAAGTCATTTTGCTGACCTCCCTGGCAACGGTTTGCTCCTTCAACAAGAGCTGCAAGAAGCTGGGTCTGCTGCACCATCACTTCTGCCAGGTTTGGTGGTGGTGGTGGTGGAATGTTCTCCTCAACAGGCGGCGGGGTATTCTCTAGGTTGAAGGGTATCCCTCCGCGTCCACGGCCACGGTTGTTGCCACCACGGCCCCCGTTGGGTTCGGCTGGTTTGGGGATGGGCGCACGTCCACGGTTCATTAGGCGAGCAGATCGGCGGTTCGGCATCTGCAACACGGATCATAAGAATTTTAGTGCTTGTGCCATAAGTGCTTATAATTCAATTATGATTACATGATTTCGACGATTTAATGAAAAACATTTGTACTATCCAACACTCATTACAAGGAAGCAATAAGATTCATAAGATGCAATAAGATCAAAAACATTTATTGCATGGGTTTTATTACATGGCATCATCTCCAGTAGCTACACTTGAAGACATGCAAGAATCGTACTACGCATAATGTCTCATAATACATCTCATAAGGGGTACATCACGGGGTACAACTCATGGAAGCTACTGACATATCTCATGACCACGCAGGGTCATCTACTCTAACTCGTACACCGCAGCTGGGATACGACTGTTCTCGATCTCGATCTCCTCGTCAGACTTGTGAAGTTGGGACACGTACTTCAAGGCCTCGGCGAGCTCCTCAGTAGGCTTGGCTCCAGGTAGGGTAGGGCAGGCGTCTAGGTTGAGGCGAGTCGGTGCTAACTCAAACTCCTCTATCCTCGGCTTTGTCTTGCTGTGAATCTCCTTGGGTAGCTGATCCCACATACCCTTCATCTCCCTAAGGCGCTTCTTGTCAGACTTCTACCAAGCCTGCCAAGTCCTCTCGCACTTGTCCTGTAGGTACTCGGTCTACCTGAGTGCCTCGATCAGGTGACCCTGGTTGCGAACGGCCTTCTTCCTGAACTCCTCTAGCTCCTGGGTCAAGGTCTTGTTCCGCGATTGGATTTTCAGCATATCAATCCCCTTGGACCTCTCTCTGTCTCCTCTGCGGTTGAACTCGGCCTTCTTGTCGTCCAACTCCCTCTGCAACTCCAAGACCTTGCTGTCGAGGTAGCAGTTCCTGTTGCCTAGGTCGGCTGCTTTGTCCTATAAGTCAGCGACCTCGGCTCTGTGGACTTCCTCACGACGGTTGAGCTCGTCCTGTAGCTTGGCAACTACCTCGAGCAGACTAGCTCGCTCCTGTGCTCCCTACGAGTCTCGCTCCTGGCACTCCCACAGAAGAGCCCGGTCCTGACGTCTCTTCTGCTCAAGCTGGGTCACGTACCTATCCTGCTCTAGTAGGTGGATAGCCGAGACACGAAGGCATCTGTCCTCCTCTGCAAGGATAACTCTGTCAGCTGCGAAACTTTGCTCACTAGGGGTAAGGCTGAGGTCGAGGGCCTAGGGAAGTAGATGGAACTCTGTCGTCTTTAGGTGCTCGTAGTGATCCCTCATCACTCTGCGAAGTGCCTTGTGTGAGACAGCTCGCAGTCCCTCGTCAACTGTGTCCTCTACAGTCAACTCGGTGAAAGCTGGGACAGTCGGTAAGGTGGTGCTAGCTGGGAACTCAACTGAGGTGACAACTGGTCCTTTGATTCCTCCTCCCTGAGTTGACTTCCCGGTATAGGTGACCATGACAAGCTCGTCGGGAACTCCTAACGTGGCGAGAACTCGGTAGAGGATATGTGCAAAACCCCCGAGCTCACGTAGGTCGAAGGTAAGCTTGGCGTGGTCCAGAGGTAGCGGTCCTAGAGGCGGTCATTCGACGTTCGTTGCCATCTGCATGTTTTAAGGAACAGGTGTTAGTAGGTCAATAAATAGATAAGCCTTGCATAAAAGTAAATGCAGGGTCGGTATATAACCGAAAGAAGGGTTGTCCACGCCCTATTCTATCGTCCATTTCTAAGGGTTTCGTCCTATGGTCAAGTATGGCTCTGATACCAACTGAAACAACCCCGATTTCCGCGAAGGGAAATCCACAGAGTCGAAGTGTAATAAGACTGTTGTAGATCATATTACCCAAATTCCAGTCGAATATTACATCCATACCATGATAATATCAGAGTACAAATAGTGTGGAATTACATAAATTTATTACATCGCCGCATTGGCGGAATCAAAGGTAGCATTCATTCAGAACAGCTTGAAGATAAGATCGCCAAACTCGAGCGTAGGAACGACCCCCTCAACCGTCAAACTCCTCAGAGCTATACTCCTCAGCAGAACCTGTGTGCCAAAATTTATCAGTACGATTTGCACTGGCCACTCCCAACCCTATGAGTATTGCTTTGTGGAAATTGGATGCAAATTGGATATAATTAAGAGGAACCTATAAGGCTGGGGTTTCCTTTGCATTAGCATATCAAGTATATAATAACAGTTGGTCAAGTTTTAACACCATTCACACACCCATTCTACCCCATTCCCATTCTAGAGCCAGGTTTCGATCCTGGGATCGATAAACCACCATCTCCACACCATCACCCTACCACAGCCATACCATCGCTCAATCGACAGGCCAACTCCCTCTCGGCACTGTCTCAAGGCCCGTAGCCCCTGGCTACGTCCAAACACTCACTTCCAGGGGGAGAAGAGAAGGACTCATCTCACTATCTAGTTTAAGCGAAACCCAGGAAAGGTCCATAGCCGACCAGTCGGCATATGTATAGATCAGTCAACCATACACTCTGCAGAGGTTTTACATAACCACAAGATCTGCCTTCCTCGCTGATTCTGGCCGCTTGCTCGCCTACGATAATGCCACTCTACCATTCAGCCCTGGTACACCCCAAGTCCAGTCTGGGGTGGCTGAAACTGTGAGTCATGAGCCAGGTCCACAAGGTCTCCATGAAGTCTCGGAAGGGTGTGGGGGAAATCCTCCGCACCCCGTACCATCCTCACACTGTCTGCTATCAACCTAGCAGTAGTGGCAATATCCTACCAAGTAGTCCGGCCGTCCCGCACCATATAGGGCGAGTGGTACGTAAGGCTTCCCGGTGAATCTGAGTACTAGTAAGTCCTTAGGGATGACCAAGCCAGAATGTCTCCATCAGGGTTTCCATTTACCGTGCCACCACAGCACCTCCACCCTGGGCTCCTCCCATCACAGGTTCACACCCAGGGCCACCTCATATACCATTTACCCACCACAGGTATCCATTCCAGGGGTGCCCAGGTAGCACCCCACGGCAAGACTTGCCCCAGGCTCGTCGTATACTCCAACTTGGTCGACACAACCCTCACCCTCCACGCACCCAAGTCACACACGCAGCACTCTCCCCATAGTTCAATTATCACCAGTTTCCAACACGCATCAATGTAGTGTAAGCGTAGTAGAAGTAATAAGCATTGGAATATAATAGCAAGCGTGTTACTAGCCTAACAGCAGGGTAAGCAGGGATAAGGTTGCATCAAGGTAAAGGCCATCAAGAAAGCATACTACCATGCAAGTCCTACCATAGTGTGATCATAACAACAAAGTAAAGCACTAGCATTTCTATTTTAGCCATGCGTAATAGGTGCTACGAGATTGGGTGGGATGTGGCACCTTCAGTGTAGTCATCTCCGTACTCCTCACCGTACTCACGATCCTCGTCCGTCCGGTTCTCCTCCGAGTCTACAAACGATCGCATTATAGTCGCTTTAGCGACATCTATAGAATAGCACAAAGAAGCAATGAAAATTCAAAAGAGCCAAATGCACTCAAACATGGGTTCATTGCGTAGAGCTTGATTTTAGATGAATTTTGGTCCTGGTTTCGTATTTTTTCGAGGTCGTATGAATTAGTTATGAATTTCCGAAGATTAAATCTATTTCTAAAAATAGAAAAATGCTGAATTAATCCTGGGCTGACACATGTCACGCTGTGGTTGGTCCACGTGGCTTGCTGATGTCAGCATGACGTCACCTCGGCTGTGCTGGCTTCTGACATGTGGGTCCCGCGTGATGTCAGCATGACGTGTGGGCCCAGAGTGTCTGTGCCACTGACATGTGGGGCCAGGTCAACGGTGACCGGTCAACGGTCAATACGGGCTGGGTCCGAACTGGGCTCGGGTTGGGCCGGTCTGGGCCGGGCCGACCCGGACACGTGGCACGCTGCGACGCTGCCACGTCACGGACGTGGGCCTTTATTGGGCTTTGTCCACAGCGCGGCACACACCATGTGGCTCACGGTGGACCAGCGCTCATGGTCCATGGACCTAAGGTGGGGCGCATGGTGGACCAAGGCCACGGTGGTCATGAAGACGGCGGCGAGGCGCACGGGTGAACCAGGGGCTCCAGCGGGGTGGTCACGGCGTGGTCGTGGGTGTGCGCGTGGGTGCGTGTGTTCCCAAGGATCGGAGACGGCCCTGGCCTACGCGCTCCCGGTGTGGAGCGCCATGACCGACAAGGTGAGGTCCGGCGACGGGCAGGGAGAGACCGGGAGGGGCTCACCGTTGGTGTCGACGGCGATAGGGTGGCGATGCAATGGTGGTTCGAGGCCGTGTAGCTCCGGAAGCCATGCAGTGCCGACCCGCGACCGTGATGACGACGACGGCGTCGCCCTCGGCTCCGGTGACTTCGGCAGCACGCGGGGGCTCCTTCTTCCTCTATCCCCTCTCTCTCTTGGCTCGGGTGAGCGGTGGACGGCCACAAGGTGGCAGTGGGGCACATGAGAGCGCTTGGGCATCCGAGGCTGGGGTTTTTATAGTCAAGCTCATCCATGGAGCTCGGTGGACGGCGGATGGAGAACTAGGGGCGATCGGAGGGCTTCTAGCGAGGCTGGCTAGGGTTCTGGGGCCGTGGCGCGGTCGTGGGCGCGGCGCCAAGGGGGAGACAGGGTCATGCTCCCGGCGTGACCCCTGGCCCGCTCCTGCCACCGCTGTCGGCCTCCGGTCGGCGGGCGGTTGAGGCGTTGGCGTGGAGAAGATGACACTGTGGACGGGGTGGCTGACGTGCGGGGCCCGTGTGGCAGCGGCCGTGAGCGAGGCAGGCAGGGCGCGCGGGCGATGCGCTGGGCTGCTGGGCCTGCGTGAGCTCTTGGGCCGGCCTGCTGCTGCGCGCTGGCGGGGCTGGCTGGTTGCTGGCTGGGCCGTGAAGCCGAGCAGGCCGAGCCGGCTGCGAGGCCCTCTTCCTCCTTTCTTTTTTTTGTTTTCTTTTTCTTCTTCCTTGATTTGAATTCAAATTTGGTTTGGTTATTTGAATTCAAAATGGGTGCACCAAATTCATTGGTGTTTTAGATATGAGGCCCACTACATTCTTTTATACATATTAGGAATTTAATTAGCTAATTGTATATCAACATAGGTGTAGTTTGTTATATATAAATATAGAATTAGTTTTCTCTTTTTACACATTTATCCTTTGGTTCGAATAGTAATTACTTTATGGTGTGTTTCTTTAAAAGAAGTCGTTAAGCATAACATAAAGCAATTGGAAATCCAAATCACAAGTTGAGTTAACAATATATGCCATGCTTCATTGGATAGTATTTAAATATGCATGATTAACAATGGCATGCCATGCTTATGTGTTGACTTAGGTTGGGGTTAGACCTAATGCATCCCTTAGGTTGGGTTACTATACATGATACTCATCATCACATGGGAGTTTTAAGAAAAAATTTTGTAGTTGGTATTTTTAGTGTATGGATTTTTGGGTTGTTACATGGACAACCCCACATACTTAAATAGTTAAGTGAGGGTTCATTTCCTGTCCACAACTCATATGGTGTTTTGGGCACTGACTTGCTTGGCACTCGATTAAGAATATGAATAACGATTTTCAACGCCTCCATCCATAAATTTATCGGTAAAGAAGAGTAACTTATCATGCTTCTCACCACATCCATTAAGTTACGGTTGCGTCTTTCAGCTACTTCATTTTGTTGAGGCTCGTTCGGTGTAGAATACTGGGCTACTATGCCATTTTCCTGTAAAAACCTTACAAAGGGTCCAGGAACTTGGCCATATGGGGTGTGTCGACCGTAGTACTCTCCCCCACGGTCGGACCTTACTACCTTAATCTTTAAGTTGTGCTAATTTTCTACTTCAGCCTTAAATATCTTAAATTTATCCAATGCTTCCGATCTTTTCTTAATTGGATAAATATAGCCAAAACGAGAATAATCATATGTGAATGTTATAAATGAATCAAAACCATCCACACTCTTCACAGGAAAAGGTCCACAGATGTCTGTGTGAACTATTTCTAAACTTCCTACGCTTTATTTGACACCTTTCTTTATTTTCTTAACGTACTTTTCTTTTATGCAATCTATGCATTATTCTAAATCTAAAAATCCTAAAGGCGGAAGAATTGATTTTTTAATCAATCGTTCTATTCTCCTCCTCGAAATATGGCCTAAACAACAGTGCTATAATTTTGAAGATACATCATGCGCTATCTTCCGCTTATTTGTTGCATTCATAGACGAGGAAGCATTCTCATTCTCAGTACTTACATCATTCACATTCTCAGAAAGTGATAATAAATAAAGCTTGTCTTATCGGAAGGCAAGACCAACACATTTATTATTATAAACAATGTGATATTTGCCATTACCAAAATGACAATCATATCCATCGTCATCTAAACGTGAAACACTTATTAAGTTTCTTCGCAAAGAGGGTACATGTAGAACATCTGAAAGCTTAAGTAGAAAACCATCAACTAATTCTAGAGAGAGATCTCCAATGGCTTCAACTTCAGCTTCAACTCCATTTGCTACTTTAATTATTCTTTCTCCTCTTTGCAGGGTCCTCCTCGTATGGAATCCCTATAATAAATTTGCAACATGAATAGTTACACCTGAGTCAATCCACCAATTAGATTTTGAATAACTTAAATACAAGGACTTATCTATGAATGTAATAATGTCCTCACCTTTCTTCAGAAGGTTCTTCAGGAACTCTGGACAGTACTTCTGGTAATGTCCACGCTTCTTACACCATTTGCACCGATCCTTGTTAACTTGTACATTGTTGTTCTTCTGCTGGTGATTAATCTGAGGGGCTTTCCCATGAGGTTGGGCATTAAAATTCTTCCTTTTATTGTTCTTCACAAGGTTTGCAGAGTCACCCTGTGAGCTTTTAAGTCTCTCCTCCTCTTGCACACAAATTGCAATGAGCTTCTCAATATCCCACTTATCGGGCTGCATGTTGTAGTTAACAACAAAAGTTTCATACTCTTTTGGCAAGGAAACAAAAACCAAATGAATCAGGAAGTCATCTTTGAGCCCCAAATCTATTAGCTTGAGCTTGGATGTCGTGTTGCGTATCTTCAATATGTGTTCTCTTATACCCCCACCAGAGTATTTCTCATTGAATAATTTCTTTACCAAGGTGCTTGCATAAGCCTTTGAAAAGCCAGTAAACTGACTCTCCACTTTCTTAAGATACTCGGTGGCGGTATCACAATATGGGATTGATTCCCTTATACCATCTAAGATAGTGGACTTGGCCACCATCAAGCACTTACGGTTCGATATGTCCCATTTCTTCCGATCAAGATCATATTTCATTCTAACTTCTGTATGATCTCGCTTTCGAGCATTAAAATCAGCATCAGTCTTATTTTCTGCCCTCACCGGGTCCTCTGGCTCAGTAGGACACAGAGAGGTAAGTGCTAAGTCATTCTCGGACAGCGCAAGTGCGAGCTCATACTTCTCTCACCATACTCTGTAGTTGCCCCCTTCAATAGGCGGAATATGCGAGATAAAAGCCATTGGGTTGAGTCATGAAAAACAGTGTCAGAGAAAGTGAGAAAACATAACATAATGATTGCATGCCTTAATTTAACATTGGTGAAAATTAAAACATACAACTTCTTCTACATTGATTCTACATCATCGTTGGGTAGAAATAGAATTAATGCATAAACTCATAAATAAATATAATAATATTGCTATTATCAATGTTGATCAAAAAATAACAATATCATAATTTACTGAAAATTATAACTACTCCTCAAAATTATATCCTCCCGTTGGTTCGAATTTAATTAGAAGATCATAAACATCATCATTTGCAGCGGAAACATGAAAGATAAATTTATCTATTTTTCAAAAGCATTTTACTGTAGTCATCTACTCTTTGAAAAAATTATTCCATTGGTTCAAATTTTGACAGAGATTTAATCATCAAAACTTAACAAAATCCATCATAAATGCTTCTGAAAATAATAAAACAAAAATAAAAAATGATACTGTGCATTGCAGCCTAGTGCGGCAGCAAAGAGCAAAAAAATCTGCTGCCCAAAGACAGCCCAGCTCAGTAGCTCAGCCCAATCACAAGACGCGACGCACAGCGCGCCAGGCCGCCGCAACTGGGCTCGGGCCGGGATTTTGACTTCCCGCCTGGGCCGTTTTCGGTCCAGTGAGCGGTGACCGTCGAATCTCATCCGACGGCTGCGCACGTGGATCGGAGATTAAAAAACCCAGACGCGGCGCTTCTTCCCCAAAAAACCCTAGCCATTCTTGTAACAACCCAAAAATCCACACACCAAAAATCACAACTACAAATTTTTTTCTTCAAAACCCCATGTGATGATGAGTGTCATGTAAAGAAACCCAACCTAAGAGATGCATTAGGTCTAACCCCAACCCAAGTCAACACATAAGCATGGCATGTCATTTGTTAGTTATGTTTATTTAATTTCCAACAAACAAAGTGTTGCATACATTGTTAACTAAAATGGTGATTTGGATTTTCATCTGTTTTATGTAATGCCTAAAACTCCAATGAATATGGTGCACCAATTTAGAATTCAAATTTCAAAACCAAATTTGAATTCAAACAAAGGAGAAGAAAAGAAAAACAGAAAAAGAAGAAAAGGGAGGAAGCCTCGCTGTGGCCTAGGCCTGCTCGGCTTCACGGCCCAGCCCAAATTTAACCACCGCTTAACCCCTTCCCAGTACAGCAGCGCTTGTGACTCAGCAAGCGGCCGGCCCATGAACTCATGAGCCCAAAGACCTGACCCACACGCCGCTCACGCCCATGCACCTCCCTGCCTTCGCTTGCAGCCGCTGCCACACGGGCCCCGCATGTCAGCCCTCCTGTTCATCTTCTCCACGCCACGCCCGAGCAGGCCACGCCGATTCCTTCTCCGACCCAGCCCCCCTCGACAAGCATTGGCGGTGGGCGGGCGGGGTCATGCCGGGGCATGGCCTGTCTCTCTGGCGCGGCGCATACCACGCAACCACTCGCGCCGTTGGATGCAAGCTCGCGCCCCCGATCACCCTTGACCCCCATCCGCCGATCACCAGCCGTCCGCCATTAGAGCTTGGAGCTCCGGCTATAAAAGCCCCGGCTCCGGTTGCCCTAGCGCATTCCCGTGCTCGCTGCCACCTTGCGGCCACCCCCCCTACACACCCGAGCCAAGAGAGAGAGCCAAGAGAGGAAGAAGGAAGGGAGAGGGAGAAAGAAGAAGGAGGCACCGATGAAGCACCTCCGAAGCCGCCGGAGCAAGGATGACGCCACGACGCTACACGGCACTGCACGGCTTCCGGAGCTACACGGCCTCGAACCGCCATTGCATCACCACCCTATCACCTTCGACACCAACGGTGAGCCCCCTCTGGGTCTCTCCCTGCTTGCCGCCGGACCTCACCAAGTCGGCCATGGCGCTCCACACCGGGAGCGCGTAGGCCAGGGCCGTCTCCGGCCTCTGGGAACACACGCACCCACGCGCACACCCACGACCATGCCATGACCAACCCACCGAAGCCCCGTAGTGCACCCGCGTGCCTCGTCGTCATTACCATGTTGCCGTGGCAGCCGGGGAGCCCCTACCGGCCACCTAGAAACCCGAAGCCCCGCCTTGAGCCCTGGACGCCCTCGCCGCGTCCCCATGGATCCGTAGAAGCTTACACGCTCCACCGGGACGCTTCACCGTGGTCGTAGCCACCTCACCGACGCCGCCGTCGTGCCCGGAAGACCGCCGTCGTGGCCGGCACACCACGGGACCCCGCACGCCATGTGAACCCCAACAATGAAGACGCCGAGGCTCGGTGGAGCTTTCACCCGCATCAATTACGCACTAGCGCCGCCACGGAGGCTCACCAGCGAGCTCGTCGCCGGCAAGAGCACAGCCGTAGGAGAAACAGGGGAAACTCCCCTCGCCGGCCACCCGCGCATGCACCCGGTGCATATGGACCGCACCTGAGAGAAGAAGGGTGGACTCGGTCCACCGTAGACATGTCTACGGTCCATGGACCAGCGCCTCTTGGTCCACCGTGAGCCACGCTCACGCCCACAGCTGAAGACCACAGCCCAGTGGAGGCCCAAGGTTGTGACGTGGCTGCGTCACAGCCTGCCACGTGTCCGGGTAGCCCGGCCCAGACCGGCCCAACCCGAGCCCACCAAAGCCCGTCTGAGACCCGGCCCATGTTGACCGTTGATCGGTCAACGCTGACCATTGACCTGGGCCCACATGTCAGCGACACAGAGCCGCTGGACCCACATGTCAGACGGTGACGTCATGCTGACGTCACGCGGGGCCCACACGTCAGAAGCCGACACGGCCGAGGTGACGTCATGCTAACGTCACGATGACGTCAGCTGCCCTGGACCCACACGTCAGTGACCCTGACCCGTTGACCATTGACTTGACGTTGACTTTGACCGGACCCACATGTCAGGGACCCGAGAGTCCCTGGACCCACCTGTCGGAATTGATGACGTTGCTGACGTCAGCTGGACCCCACCTGTCCGCTCGGAACCGAGATGCTGACGTCATGCTGACGTCAGCGTGCCACGTGGACCAGTCACAGCATGACACGTGTCAGCCCAGGATTAATTCAGCATTTTTCCATTTTCAGAAATGATTTAAACTTTGGAAATTTATAACTAATTCATATGACCTCAGAAAAATACGAAACCAGGACCAAAATTCATCTAAAATCAAGCTCTACGCAATGAGCCCATGTTTGAGTGCATTTGGCTCTTTTGAATTTTCATTGTTTCTTTGTGCTATTCTATAGACGTCGCTAACGCGACTATAATGCGATCGTTTGCAGACTCAAAGGAGAACCGGACGGACGAGGATCGTGAGTACCGTGAGGAGTACGGAGACGACTACACTGAAGGTGCCACATCCCACCCAATCTCGTAGCACCTATTACGCATGGCTAAGATAGAAATGCTAGTGCTTTACTTCATTGTTATAATCACACTATGAGAGGACTTGCATGGTAGTATGCTTTCTTGATGGCCTTTACCTTGATGCAACCTTACCCCTGCTCACCCTGCTGTTAGGCTAGTCACACGTTTGCTACTATATTTCATTGCTTATTACTTCTACTACGCTTGCACTACATTGATGCGTGGTGGAAACTGGTGTTATCTGGACTATGGGGAGAGTGCTGCGTGTGTGACTTGGGTGCGTGGAGGGTGAGGGTTGTGTCGACCAAGTTAGAGTATACGACGAGCCTGGGGCAAGTCTTGCCATGGGGTGCTACCTGGGCACCCTTGGAATGGATACCTGTGGTGGGTAAATGGTATATGAGGTGGCCCTGGGTGTGATCCTGTGATGGGAGGAGCCCAGGGTGGAGGTGCTGTGGTGGCACGGTAAATGGAAACCCTGATGAAGACATTCTGGCATGGTCATCCCTAAGGACTTACTAGTACTCAGATTCACCGGGAAGCCTTACGTACCACTCACCATATATGGTGCGGGACGGCCGGACTACTTGGTAGGATATTGCCACTACTGCTAGGTTGATAGCGGACAATGTAAGGAGGTACGGGGCGCGGAGGATTTCCCCCACACCCTTCCGAGACTTCATGGAGACCATGTGGACCCGGTTCATGACTCACAGTTTCAGCCACCCCAGACTGGACTTGGGGTGTACCAGGGCTGAATGGTAGAGTGGCATTATCCTAGGTTAGCAAGCGGCCGGAATCAGCTCAGTTGACGACGGTCAGCGAGGAAGGTGGATCTTGTGGTTATGTAGAACCTCTGCAGAGTGTATGGTTGATCGATCGATACATATGCCGACTTGTCGGCTATGGACCTTTCCTGGGTTTCGCTTAAACTAGATAGAGAGATGAGTCCTTCTCTTCTCCCCCTGGGAGTGAGTGTTCGGACGTAGCCAGGGGCTACAGGCCTTGAGACAGTGCAGAGAGGGAGTTGGCCTGTCGACTGAGCGATGGTATGGGTGTGGTATGGTGATGGTGTGAAGATGGTGGTATATCGATCCCAGGATCGAAACCTAGCTCTGGAATGGGAATGGGGTGGAATGGGTGTGGGAATGGTATTAAAACTTGACCAACTGTTAATATATATACTTGAAATGCTAATGCATAGGAAACCCCAGCCTTATAGGATCCTTTGGATTATATCCAACTTGCATCCAATTTCCACAAAGCAATGCTCATAGGGTGGGAGTGGCCAGTACAAATCGTACTGATAAATTTTGGCACACAGGTTCTGCTGAGGAGTTTGATGGTTGAGGGGTTCGTTCCTACGCTCGAGTTTGGCGATCTTATCTTCAAGCTGTTCTGAATGAATGCTACTCTTGATTCCGCCAATGCGGCGATGTAATAATTTATGTAATTCTGCACTATTTGTACTCTGATATTATCGTTTTATGGATGTGATATTCGACTGGAATTTGGGTAATATGATCTACAACGGTCTTATTACACTTCGACTCTGTAGATTTCCCTTCGCGGAAATCAGGTCGCTTCAATTCTCCTCCTTCTGTCCTCTTTCCTTTCTCTTCCTCAGCGCCACATCCAGAGAAACGACGACGTGATGGAGGCCCGTGGCAGTCGGAGGAAGAATGTGGCGGCTTGTTCTTGGGGTCCCCCCTCGCCGTGCCAAGGCCGCCTATCTATGCCGAAGTCATTGCCGTCGAAGCGACTTTTGTGGCTACATACGGATCCCAAAACCCGCACGTCGGCGTCTCAGCAGCGAGCAGCGGTTCGGCTACCCGCGCAGCATGGATGCTAGCCGGCGGTGGTGCTTTGTGGCGAGTAAACCAGATAGGTTCCTCCCCGTCCATCCGTTCCCCATTAGGGTTAGGGTTAGGGTTTGAAGTTCGATCGGGATTTGCTTTTCTTCCGAATAAAAAATTCGTGTCATCTCCTAATTGCTAACCCGGTCTAGATCCACGCCTAGACTGGCATCAATGATACCATTGATAGAAGGAACATGACCTTAGCCATAGATCTAGTGGGTACTACCTTTTCTATTCGGGATAAAAGATCCTAGAACATGAACAATGACGAGGAACTAGAGAGAGAGAGAGAGGGGTGCGGATGTGAGACGTCACCGACCGTCGGAGGGCTTGGCGGAGGAGCTGGAGCCATCCATGGCGATGTCGGTGTTGCTGTAGAATCCGATGGTGTAGTCTAGCAGTGGCGCGGTGTCCCGGCGGTGAAGTCCGGTGACGCAGTCCGGTGGCGGCGAGGCAATGGAGCTTCCCGTCCCTGGCTGCGCACCCTCTAGATTGAATTAGCGTTATGTCGATGGGGCGACTGTGGCTGCTCACGGTGAACCTCGTGAAGAGAGCCGTCGGCCCCACCTCTCTTTATAGCTCAGTGTGACAGGGGCCCAATAACCATGTAGGGTTGGATGCCTCCGATCAGGGCCCGAGATCAAGGCCTAACTCGGTCGTTGGACCGAGCTGGAGAGATCACCACTAACAGTTTTTACTCCTCGGCCCCTTTTGTGTGTGTGGCTACCTCCAAAAGTGTTTATAAAGCATCGATCATTCGGGATAAATAATTAAATATCAAATAACTCCTGATACTGATATCATGGGTATCTGTATCTCGCAAAGTTCGTACCCTGCTTTTACCTCGAGCCACTCTTTCATATAATGACAAAATTTATCTGTGTCGTGGACATATGGTCCTTTTTCCCACTCATTCGCATGCGGTTTTACCGACCCATCCGAGAAGTGAACTTGTTCTAGATTCAGGCATGTGCAACGATCTGCATCAGCGTGCACCAAGGGGGCATGAAACAAAAGTCAGTCATGTGTACTTCTAGATGCTTGGAAATATACCGGCTGGTTGCCTTTCTAGACGTGCCACATCGACACCGTGACTGCAAACGTTTTTAACGCCAATGCCAAATTGCAAAATCCAACTATCACAGACAGTTCTTAGAGAAGTTGTTCTGCTTTACTTAGGGGGTGTTTGGATCCGGTAATTAAAATTTAGGAGGTGTCATGTGATGGTGTCACATGGGATGTTCGGATACTAATAAAAAAACAAATTACAGAATCCATCAGTACTCTACGAGACGAATTTATTAAACCTAATTAATCCATCATTAGAACATATTTACTGTAGTACTATATTGTCAAATCATGGACTAATTAGGCTTAAAAAATTCGTCTCGCAAACATAGTCGCAAGCTGTACAATTAGTTTCGTAATTAGTCTATATTTAATACTCCATGCATATGTCAAACATCCGATAGGACAGCAACTAAAATTTAGGAGGACAAACAAATACTCCCTTAGTTTTAGTTGTTCTGGATTGTATAACCGGTTTTCGGTTTGGCCTTAGTGCTATTTCTGTATCGTGTGGCTGTACACATTCACTTGCTGAATGTTGGAGGCCGGATGTTTTCTTCCTTGATTATAATAAAAAAAAACAGGCAGGGATGCACATCCCCTTCCATTAAAAAAAAACAGGCAGGGATACACAGAAAATAGCTTATCCAAACCAGAAAGAGTATTGTTTTGGTCTCTAGAAAGACCCACCTGCACGGCTGTACCCGACCTATCGTCAAAGCTTGGCACGTGTAGGCTTACCCGTCCCTATGCTCATTTCTGAAATCATTCATTACTCTGACGTCTGAACTCAGATGCCATTGTGACTGATCAATGAGCATGGGTTCAGGCACTGATGCTCAATATTTATGCTAAGAATTCTTTGCAAAGAAAAAAAACAGTTTTGTTTTGTGGTGCACTCTGGCCTCAGGGTATCAAAGTATCAGCCATGCTTATCAGCCATTATACAGTATTTTTCTCTCACAACAAAACAGCATCAGCTAGCTTATAAGCCACAGAAACGAAAGCAAACAGGGTGTATAAAACTGATACTAATAATAACAACCAATTAGTAACTATCAGAATGGATTTTTCTGTTCGGTTAATTGTGAACAAAGGAGAAATATTATAACTTGAAATCTGAGAATGAAACAATACATTGGTACAACGCAACTGTTTTCCCTCTCCAAAGGACAAAGAAATCTCGGTCATACCATGGGCTTGTGTCATCAATCCTGAGTCACAACATAGGGGAAAAAAGGTTAGAAACTTTGAGTGCATATAGACAATTAGACAGAAGGAAACTTTGAGTGCATATACACAGAAGAACATAGTTGCACGTGGAACACAATGAAATTGGTAAGATATAAAATCCACAATAATGGCTAGCATCTGAATATACCGACCAAGAATTTGAAATGAAACAATGTTACAGAAAATTAACAAAAACAGGCAGTATTTCACTAGAACCATGAAAAGTTGATCCACAAAAAAAATGGCAGCTACCATTCACATGAATAATTTACTGAAGAAGGTTGCCCACACCACATAGAACAGTAGACAATAAGAAACCTTGATATGGTAACTTACCCTGAATCTCTTCCTATAATCTGACTCAATTCGTGAAGTGTGATGTTTCCTCCGGCCATGAACCGACGCTAATGAATCCCTCTCCCCTAAATTGTTAGGGGCTGGCTCACATTGAGCAATGCGAAAGAAACCTTCACGGTCCCAAGTCACGTCATAGTCTACTTTCAACCGTGATCCCTCCTTTAGAAACAAAAGAAAGTTAGATCTCATTATGTTTCCAAAATGATAGAATACAAACAATCACTAGATGTCATCAGCCAATTCTGAAAGGAAAAGGTATTGCAAATGTGTCTCATTAAGTGTTTATAAAAAAGAGAAGTTGTGTCATACGCCCAATGGAGGGGCCGCGCGCGCCCAGGAGGGAGGGCGCCGTCGCTCCCACCGTCGTTACCTAAGTTACCACATCGAGTCTACTAGAGTTTGGTTAGTTATGGAATTGGAGTTTGTTAGTATGAAAGGGAGAATCCAATCCTATAAGGATCTCTCGTAGGTTGCTTGGAGTCCAAGTCCTATAGGGACTATAAATACTAAGGGGATGTAATCAATCAAACTAAGCAATAGACGAGCAATTGCTCCTTCCTATCTCCTCCTCTCCTCTCCCTGCACCTGCCGCTTCCCCTCTACCTACGCCGCCCTCTCTCCCACGCCGCCTCCCAACCCTAGCCGCCGCCAACCCCTTCCCCCAGCACGCCTCTTACACCTGGTATCTCGGAGACCGGTTCGATCCCACGCCGTTGCCATGGGTGCCAACAATGGTGACTTCAAAGCTAGCTTCGACAAGCTCGTCGCCGACCTCCACCAGTAGTTCGACGACATCAAGGGCGAGTTCACCTCCATCAACAATCGTCTGATGACGATCGAGCAACGTGACGGCCCGGCGGAGGCTGCCGCGGCTGCTGCTCGCGTCGAACACGAGCGCAAAGCGATCACCACCAAGCTCGAGGTCGACACCAAGAAAGCCATGGAGGGCGCAGGACGCGCCTTCCTCAAGCAACAAAAGGAGGCATCTCCATCATCTACAATCCCTGAGATTGCGGTTGATCTGGAGAGCAAGCTCTTCACCGACACGACGGAGGGCCCCAAGACCAATCTACCTCCGCCGTTCCCGTACCAGGGGACGCTGCCAGGCTCCTTCCCCGTCCTCACGCCATGCCTCCACAAGCTCAACTTCCCCACGTACGACGGCAAGGAAGATCCATTGCCGTGGATTAACCGCTGCGAGCAATTCTTCAGAGGTCAGAAGACTCCTGAAACGGAGCAAGTCTGGTATGCATCTTACCATCTGACAGGTGGCGCGCAACAGTGGTACATGCGCCTGACACAGGACAAGACGGTGACAGACTGGGCGTATTTCGCTCGGTGTGTCAAAGAGCGCTTTAGGCCCCCTACACGGTGCAACCCCCTCAGCGAGCTCGCCTCCCTTCGCAAGACGGGAACGGTCGACGACTACACCGAATACTTCCTGGCACGCGGGGCTCGTGCCGGGCCCCTCGATGAACAACAAGTGAACATCTACACCGTCGGCCTCCTCGAACCCCTGAAGACCGACGTCGAGCTCCAGAACCCCACCGACATGGAGATGGCCATGTCCTTGGCTCGGGCGTATGAACGCCGTCTCGCAGTGCTAGCCGACTCCAACAAGGCGCCATCGACCAAGCCGGTGCCGCGGGTGCTGCCCCTTGAAGGCACCCCTGTCAACACCAACCTCGACGACCATGACATTGTTTACACCACCAGCCCCTTCGCGCCCGTTCAAGTGCCTCACCGCCGAGGAGATGGCGGAACGACGACGCTCCGGGCTCTGCTTCAACTGCGACAAGCCGTTCACGCGCGGCCACAAGTGCAAGCACCTGTTCGACATCACGGCCGTCAACGACAACGACACTGACGTCGACAACAGCCTCCTCATGATGATCGGGACTGGCCAGTCCCCGGTCCAGGGACGCCCGCCCATGTACCTGGCGGGGGTCGTGTCAGGCACCGGCGTCCACATCCTCGTCGACACGGGCGCTACACACAACATCATCGACATCAACGTAGCCCGCCTCATCGGTCTCCAAGAGTAGCGCATCAACACCACCATACTCGTCGGGAGCGGGAACGAGGTTCCCTGTCGCGCTGTAGCCTTCAGTGTACCCCTCCGCATCGACGCCAACGTCTTCGACATCGACGCCTACCTCCTAGACATTGGCAACGACGTCGACATCATCCTCGACACACCTTGGTTGGCTAGCCTTGGCCGACTGACTTGGGACTTCACCACCATGCAGCTCCAGTACATCCGCAACGGGCGCCTATTCACCTTCACCACCGTGCAGCGACAACATACCCCAGCTATTGTTCTCACCCCCGCAACATCCTGAGCAGGGCAAGCCGAGCCCGCCACCCGAACGCCCTCGACTACATCGACACGACAAATGTCATCTTCGAGCATATGCGTCAAGCTACACTTCGGCAACGCGAGCTCCGTACCATCGCCATGGCCATATCCGACGGTGTGGCCGCCCAGGCTTGGTCACTTGATCAAGGCCTCATCTTCTTCGACAGTCGCCTCTACCTCCCGGCGGCATCATCGCTCCTCCCTGACCTTTTGCAGGTTCTGCGCCGAGGCGGCTCAGCCAACATGGAGCTCCTGGCCCTCGGCGCCCACTCTCCACCGACGAGGGGCCAACACAATACCGACAAGCATCCTACTTGGACGCCCATGGTTGCAAGGGCGCCCCATCACGTCGGCAACGGTGGTCTTCTTCGACAACCTAAGCCGTCTGCTCGTTTGCGTCGACAGCGTCCACATTGCTCTTCAACCCGACTCCACCGCCCACCGTCTCTCGCCAGGCGAATTCGACTTGGGCTCTTTCATGTTCGGCACCATGCTTGACTTGACGACGTCGCCATCAACGCGATCAAGCGCCACAATTTGGCGCCGCATCCCTGCCTACCTCGCCCCCGACGCCAACAACCGCATCCACGACTTCGTTGCTCCACCAAGAGAGATGGTGCACTTCATATTCGGGGCAGCCATACCACGACCTCTACTTGTTGCGGCTCGCCAGACGACGGGAGCTGGCACGAACATTAGCGCGCACCTCTACTTCTTCTACGGCTACATCGGCAATCTCCTCTACTGCTTCGAGTTTTCGCCAACACGCACGCGGGAGAACATCATCATCGCCGACCCCGTCTACGGCCGCATCCTTGGCCGCATCGAGGCCATTCTTCCCGGTGAAGCTTTTCCACCAGCTGGCGTTGACGACTGGACCCTACTTCGGCACGAGGACGCTGTAACACCCCGGTGTTATGCCTACATTTAGGCACTGCAAATCACGCATATCATGCATCATCAAGCATCCTAATCATACATGCATAATCTTGCATATAATAACTGAAACATTACTTCAAACATCTGAAACATGTTTGTGAAACGTAAATGATGCATACACTTATTAGAGTTGTTTTGCTCGATTCTTGCTTGCTAGGTTAGTAGAACATGTTTGGTCGCTATTGTAAATCATCTAGCAATGTTTAGTTCAATTTTTGGAGCAATGTTTGTATTCAAATTAATTCAAAATTTGGCTTCAAGAATAAATTCCAAAAATTAGGGTTTTGAGCTAAACGTGGACTTTGATCTTCCAATTCAAAATCTAGAAAGAATTTGGTTGTGGTCATAAAAGCAAAGTTGTAGGAATTAAATTCTAAGCAACTTTCATTTTGGTACATTTTCAAAAGAGGTCATTTTCTTGCTCAAAATAATATTTGAAAACTGTATTTAAAATTTATTGAAATTGGAAATTAAAAGAGTGTTTCATTTTTCTGGGTCAGCCTCCTTTCCGCCCACCCCAAGATGTCACCAATGAGCCTCCAGCCTTGGCCTTGGCTCGCCTCCTTCGGCTTGACAAGGCCTGTGCTGCCCGGGCTGCCTCACACACTTTGCCGCGCACACACACACAGGAATCCATGGCCAGAGTGAGCATTCGCCACGTGGGCAGCCTTCACAGGTTGGTCAACGCCACACGCCATGGCAGCCACGACCAAGCCAACGCCCACGCTACCACTTACACTGGCTGGTGCCGGTGAGCTCGCCCACTTTCCCTCATTGCGCTTCCCCTCTTCGCCAAAGCCGAGAGCCCTAAGCTCGCCTCTCGCCACACACAGACCACCATGAATTCGGCCATGGCTTCCCACCTCTACTGGTAATCCGCGCTACCAGCCTCCGCCGCCTCCTTCAAGTGTGCTCAGATTTGCGCTTTTCGAGCTCGGGTAGAGCCGCCTCGCCTCTCCATCGACGGCCACGGGCCATGCGTCGTGGGTGTTTCGGCCGCCATGGAAGTCGCCTTTCCTCCTCTTCTCCAAATTTCACTTAGCTACCCTACAAGACTCACCATCTTCACAGATCGACGCGATACGCTTAGCTTCCGCTTTGCCTCGGCCGGAGATGATCATTACCTGTGGCCGAAACACGGCACAGGCGCCCAATAAGCGACAAGATGGTCTCTCGTCACCAAGGCCGGCCAGTTAAGTGGTCGGGTCGAGCCCCGAGCCAGCCGACTCCTCCTCCCTATCAAGGCTTGGGCAGCAGAGTTTATGGTGATGGTCGTGGGTCACTTGTTTCAATGGGCGGCCCAAAGATTATTTAAAGTGAATTGATTTCCTTTATTATTTGTTATTTGAAATCAAAATGGTTTGAAAAATGTTTGGATGATCAAACTTGTTCCAAAATTGTTGAAACAAAATTTTCTAGGTTCCTTATCACCAGATCTACTTGAGAAAAATAGTGCATGTCATTTTTGATATACTTTTCTATAGGATTTTATTTAATCTTGAATATTGTCGATAACTTGAAAAATATGTAGAAAAATATCTAGGCTTCAGAAAAATATGATTCCAAGTTTGTTAATCTTCTTATGTCATGTACTTCCTAGGAAAAATATATTTCATGCATGTGTTTGTGGAAAACTTTAGAGGTGTAGTTCAAGTACCTTAAATGGCTGATTTTTGTTATTTTTGCTAGAGAGCAAACTTTGTATAAAACATGCATGTGATAATTTTTTATACAGTCATTATATACCATGAAGAACCTAGGAAAATATTAATTCGTTGTTTGACACTTTTCATCGTACAAAGTAATTTCATGCTCATTTTTAGGCTATAGCTTGTCATTTTGTGTAGGATAGTTTACTTATCCAAATGCCATGAAATTTTTATGGTAGTCTGTTTAGGGTAGTAGTATACTACTGTAATTTTCTCAGATTTTTAGGAGCATCGAAATATAGGTTGCTATTCAAACCTATTATTAATTAAGGTATAAGCAAGTGTTGCCCTAAGTGTGATTAAGAAATTAGTAAAGCTTTGGTGTATCTTTGAAGCATTTCACAAGATAGGTTAACTTGACATATTAGTAGTAGAAGAGAATGCGAGAGATGACATGTGCTTGTAGCATAGTTTCTTGGATGATGTTGTCTACCTTGCCTTTCAACATGTTCATCGCATTCATCTCCTTCGATGCACCGATTGCATAGGCACTTACACGCATTGCATCATACAGATCGCAAACCGAGAACCCAAATCGTCATTCCCGAGGAGCCCGAGGAGCGCTTCGAGGTGCGGTACGCGAGAAGTGCCGTGGTCGACGAGGAGGACGTTGAAGAACTTCCGGAGTGCCCCGATCACCGTCCGAGCTCCTTCGAGAGAGGCAAGCCCGAGCATCTTTTCTCCGGTTTGCAATGATTTCGTTAAATGCTTTACTTTAAATTGATGCATTACGTTCGGGGAGTTGTTTGCAACCGCTGTTGCATTATACCTTGTTTACCTTTGTTATACTACATCCTTGTTACCCCGGTATCCGCAATGAGTCAATGCTTAGCCGGCTTAGACCGGTAGAAGTCGGGTGATTTCGTCACCGCGAGCTATAGGTGGTTACTCGGATCTGCTTTGGATGACTATGAAGTCATGGTATAACTAAGTGTTAAATGAAGTTGAGACCAAGTGAGACTTGCGTGGTTTTGACCGTAGTGTTTCCGCTCAGGTCGATTAAGGACCGACCGTTGTTGGGCCTCGAGTCATGTTGAACGATGCCTTACATTTAGCTGGCCGGATAAAGTACCTTCCGACCGCTGAAGCCGGGAGATTTTTCGGGCCGAGTAGATTGCCCTGCAACAGACCGTGTCAAGCAGGTGTGGTAGGACACGGGCGGGATGATAAGACCAAAGTGCAAATCGGTATCGCCCCCGCACATGTGGTTCCCGCAAACTCGAGATACCGGAAAGTTGACTCGGTGATCAATATCTCACTTTAGCGGGTGAGTGAGATTTGTGTAAGGAATAAATCACCCGGTGGTTAGGAATCGATTCAATCGCCATCGCTCCCGGATAGTGAGCACTTGACTTGAGTGACTTCATCGTAGTAAATGTTTATGGAACACTTGGATGCTTATAGTGAATATGACAAGATGGAAGTTGTTTAATGATCGGTGGTTATCATTAATTGCTTAATCACATGTTTACTTTAGTATAGGTGCAAATCTAGTCGATAAAGTTAATAATAATTAACTTGACAATAATGCTTTAGAGAAAGGTTCTTGAAATGCTAAAAATGCTTCTTTTGCAAATGAGTCGATACCCTACTATAATGCCCGCATAATCCTTGGTGTCATTTATTTTCGGTTATGTCGGGTAAGTCCGGCCGAGTACCTTCTCGCACTCGTGGTTTTATTCCCACTTGTTGCGAGATGGGCGGATGTACTATGGCTATTGTATCAACCGCCTCTATCCTCGCGATGGTGATGCTTAGGACCATGGGCATGGTCATTCCTTACGCCTCATCTAATGCTTTTGTTGGAGATGATCATCACCGGCACTATATTTGAACTCCGTGTGAGTGTGTGTGGTTTTAAACAAATGACTTCCGCTACTTTTATTCGAACTTGTTTTGTAATAACTTTCATTTAAACTCGATGTATCTCGTTATGGAAACTTTTATGTAATATGTGATTGGTGACCGCTAAACTTATTACGATCATGGTCGGGACACGAGTTGGTTTGAAATCCTTCGTGATTTCACGGACTACCGGGTTATACGGGCTTAAGTTTGCTCAATCGTCTCGCTTCCGTGGATGATTTTCTTACTTAATTTCAGATAATTGGTCGGTTCTCATACGGTGGCATCGAGCATGGTTTAGCGTGTTATCGCTCACAAGTGTATTTAAATAAAAAGGCATTTGGAAAACGTGATTTTAAAACTATAGAGTGTGCCGTTGATCATATCCTTTATGCCCGATTAAGGACTTTAGGTGGCTTAATTAAGCATCGATCGGGGTTCTTGCATCATATTTCTCTTTCGTCGCTCATACGGGCGTGTTATTGTATGAGTGCCACTTGGTTGAGTGGTAATGAATGGATCAATTGCCTCTCACGCCTCGGTAAGTGTGAGTTGTGAGAGCATGATCGGATACACCGCCGATCTAGGGTAAATGCTTATATGATGTCGAGTAATTACATGTTCTACGATGTTTTACAAAGGTATCTCATGTATGGGTCTTCCGTCTGTGGAGGCGATGCCGTCAATAGGACGATGGTTCAGTAGTTACTACCGCTGTACACGATCCGGGATTCGTGTAGAGCGTGTAGATAAAACTTTATCGCTTTTATGCATTCATTGGGAATTGGGCTGAAATGAATTTTCTGCAGTACATAACAACGCTTATCGTAGAACGATTAGCTACGTATTGAGAGATCGTTGTATGCCACCGAATTCGTCGTTAGAAATTATTTATTCCTAAGTTTGTGAGAACGCATTTGCACGCATACATACATCATGTTACTTGTGCATTTCATTCATCTCATGCATTCCTCCCTTATAAATTGATTATCTCATTTTGATAAAAGACGATCACCAAAAGTATGTTTTCAAGTAATAAGAGAACTTTTGCTACAGATGGGCCCAGACGAAGGCATCACCAGAAGTCCACCGGAGGAAGAGCACCCCGACGTCTGCTGGCCCTCGAGGGAGCACCGCACCACGGACACCTTCTTGAGCGAGTTTGGCATGCCAACTTTGCTTGGAGAGTGCTCCATGATGTGGGGTACCCAGAGGGTCAAGAGCCGTGTACTCTTGGAATGAGAGCCAGCTTGGCGAGATGATGGACTTGCAAAGTGGTGGAGATCACGGTTCCTCCGCCTCGGTGATGCTCCAGATTGGGATGGTTGGCATTTGAGTTTGAGGGTCGCACTCCAAATTGAGGGTGCAGAGGGAGCAGCCTTCCGTGTCATCGTGGACATTATGAGCAGATTTCCCAGTTGAGCTTCTTTGCAGCTCTAATGGTACTTTTCCTAGGGATGATCCTCGTGATGCCATTTGGGTTCACCTCGTGGAAGTGCATTGGTCGAGGTCCAAATTGAGGGACAAAGCTAGTGACAACTGTGCAATGAGTGCTATGTTCGCCGCCATCGAGAGCGTATGAGGGTCTCGAGAGTACCATCGGACTTTGACCGCTTTATGAGTAAGGATAAGCTCAAAGGAAGAAGGTAAGAAGAGACAGCACGAGCTATAGCTAGCTTGCGGAGAGCAGTTATCGATATGAACTTACAAATGAGATCGAGCGGTTGAGAGAGGTGATAGAGCTATGCAATGAAAGTGCATACGTTGACTCAAGCCAACAACAATGCGCACCGCATGATTGGACAATTGGTTCAGAGAGGAATGAAGCTCGAACGCAAGAAACCTTCTCTGCCGCAGAGAGTCGATGAGTTAGAGGAATACAACGGCAACCGCACGAGGAGTTTCACGCGCTCTACAATGGGGTTGGCCCATATGCTCCAAAGAACGCCACCGGCATGGACATCGACATTTACGCACAACCGTAACGAGCTCGTAGTTTCACCAGAGGCGATGGTGACGCCTCCGATCCCGGACGATGGCCCCGAGGAATAGGCTAGTTGCTTTGGCGCTAGTATCTAGGGGTCCGTCGCCAAGACCTTTCTTTTGTTGGCATGTAACCTATCGTATGTTGTTTCGAACGTATGAGACTTGGCATGTGGTTGGAACTTGATGTTCGAATACGAGATCCGAACGCATAAAAAGTCCAAAGGTATGTATGCCGGCAATGTGATTGTATGGATGCGATGTTTGCCATTGAAGTAATTCGATTAAGTGTTGTTGTCTTAATTGGGATGAGATTGTTGTGCCTCTGCTTTTATTGCATGAATTTATTCTCTCCAAAGAATTCAAGACGGCATAATTTTTCTTTCACTCGCAATCATTACAACTTCACTCAATCGTTACTTGTTGCCGAAATATGCAGATGACAAACACTCGCCGAACCACGATGAAGTCGCCGAGACCGGTGCTAACGGTGCGGGGACCGTGGTGGTGGTGATGGTGGGAACCACGGCAACAACAATGAACCTCCCCATGAACCACATTTGCCACCTCCTCCCCGCTTACCCCGAGATGTTTCTCGCAAATGCCGGGAGTCGGCCGCAACACGGAACAATCCTGTAAGAACATGGAGGATTTTCTCGCGCACCATCGCCAACAACGCTCAACGTGGTAACAATCAAGGTGGTGGCATGGGAGTGAACCAATATAGCAAACTTCAAGGATTTCATGGACACCAAAGCCACCCGTATTCAAGGAAGCCACAGAGCCACTTGATGTCGAGGAATGGATCAACACAATGGAAGATAAATTCGTGTGTTGAGAATGACCGAGGTTCTAAAACGGAGTATGCCGCACTTCAATTGCAGGGGACGGCATGGAATGTGGTGGAAGCACCATCGCACCACCTTCCCTCCAAATGCTCGATTTCTTGGAGAGAGTTTGTCGAGGCTTTTCGTGGAGTCTATATTCACACTGTATCTGACCGAAATGAAGTTGGGAGAGTTTCGGCGCTGAACCAGGCACCAAAACCGTGATTTAATACCGTGCATGCTTTCAACAACTTGTGTCGCTATGCTCTCGACATGGTTGACACAGATGCTAAAAGAATAGCCGCTTTCAAGAGAGGTCTCAATCCAAAATGATGAAGCATGTTGGTACCAACAACCGTGTCGATTCAATGACTTCATCGGCCGATCGTCTCAAGCGGGGAGAAGAATAACAACGCCAAAGATCGCAGCCCAAGACACGCAAGAGAGCCTTTGAAGGTGGGCCGCCTCAAGCTAGAGCACCTATGGAGGTCGTCCTTCATATCGCCTCTAAGACTGGCGCTAGATTCAAAGCCACCTCACCAAGAAGTCGTAATTTCCGTGGACCTCAAAAGCCGTATAAGATGGCAAAGACATTTTAACAAAGCAGCCAAGAATCATGCGGTACAAGGCGATTCAAAGGAATCTGTGGATCTCACGAGAAGAAGAGGACCTCGCTATAATCGTGATCAACCCGGTCATTTTCGAGGTTTTGTCCGCACTACCAAGAAGAAGCAAAGCAGACTTATAATGCTAGAGTGCACAAGACAACAAAGGATGAAATTCCGGAGGAGAGCCCACATCGCCGGTAAGTTTCCACATCAACGAAAACCCCTGCAGCTTGTTCTATTTGATTCGGATCATCGCATTCTTTTATGAGTCAAGCATTTGCACGTAAACATGAACAACTATGCATGTAATTGGGTTATGGTTATCAGATAAGTTCAAGAGGGTCGATGTTTTGACTAACCGGATGGTTCGAGGGCAACCCTTGAATTAGGTAGCGAGGAAGTTCCGAGTGAACTTGATAGTTATGCCTGGATTAGTCTTGGATGTCATTATAGGGATGAATTGGATGAAAGATTGGGAGGCGGTCATAGATATTGGAAGTCGAGTACTTACCCTTAAGGATCCCTCGGTGAGGGTACTTTCCAAGTACCATTGCCTCGGAGAACGAGACCTTATAAGTGTTACATGTGCTACGGCAATCATTCCTATTCATCGATTCCTAGAGTGTGTGAATTTCCGGATGTATTCCTCAGATGAGTTACCCGGTCTTCGCCCCGAGATAGGGAGATTGAGTTTGAATTGAGCTAGTACCCTAACAGCTCCGATTTCAAGGAGACCATATCGGATGCCTCCAGATGAGTTAGTTGAGCTAAAGAAGCAATTAGAAGATTTGTCAAAAAGGGGTTTATTCGCCAAGCAAGTCCGAGTGGGGATGTCCCGCTTTGTTTGTGAAAAAGAAGAAAGAGGGCACGTTGAGAATGTGCGAGATTACGTGCCACTCAATGTTTGGACCGTCAAGAATAAGTATCCCTTGCCTCATATTGATGTTCTGTTTGACCAATTATCCAAGGCCAAGGTGTTCTCAAAAATAGATTTGAGATCCGGATATCATCGATTAAGATTAGGCCACAGGATATACCGAAAACCGCATTTTCCACGACACGGGTTGTATGAGTATCTTGTCATGTCTTTTGGCTTGACAAATGCTCCCGCATATTTTATGTTCTTGATGAATACAGTTTTCATGCCGTAATTGGATAAGTTTGTGGTAGTGTTCATCGATGACATTCGGTGTACTCCGAGAATGAGAAAGATCATGAAGAGCATCTCGAGAACCGTCTTGACCGACTTAGAGATCATCAAATCGTATGCTAAGTTTAGCAAATGCGAATTCGGTTGAAGGAAGTTCTTTCCTTGGTCACATTCTCACGAGAATGGGGTTTCATCGATCCAAGTAAGGTGCAAGAAGTTATGAATTGAAAGCACCGACCTCGGGCCTCGAGATTAGAAGTTTCTTAGGACTAGCGGGTTATTACCGCCGCTTTATACCAGATTTCTCAAGATCGCCAAACCAATGACAAGTCTCCTTGAAGGATCATAAATTTGTGTGGACAGAAGAGTGAAGAAGCGACTTTCCACACTTTATGGAAATCCGTTAACCATCGCCTCTGTTCTAGCACAACCCGATATCGAGAAACCATTTGATGTGTTTTATGACGCATCAAAGACCGGATTAGGCCGTGTTCTTATGCAAGAAAGGAGAGTCATTGCTTATGCATCACGCCAATTGAGGAAGCACGAGGTCAACTATCCAACACATGATCTTGAACTTGCGGCAGCTTGTGCACGCCTAAAAATTTGGAGACACATTACCGCTTGGTAATGTGTGCAATATTTTCACGGATCACAAGAGTCTTAAGTATATCTTTACCCAAACAGAGCTAAACATGAGACAACAGAGATGGTTGGAATTGATCAAGGATTATAACTTGAATGTGCAATATCATCCCGGTAAAGCCAATGTAGTGGCGAGATGCTTTGAGCGTAAAGTCACATTACTTGAATGTGCAGACCATTACTTGAAGATGGGTTCGATCTAATGCATCCTTTTCCGTGTTACATAGTATTTGATTAGTTGCTCGTTGGAAAGTAAGATAATAGAAGGTCGAAAACCCGACAAGGGATATTCCACATCAAAGAGAAAATAAAAGAAAAGCCGTCTCAACACTTTAAAATAGATGAACAGGCGTGTTGTGGTTTGACAACCGTCTTGTGGTTCCCAAGGATCGAGAGCTTAGAAATAAACTCATGGATGAAGCTCACCTTTCTAAGCTATCTATCCATCCCGGAAGTAGTAAGATGTATCAAGAACTAAGATCTCATTATTGGTGGACCAAAATGAAGAAAGAAATTACAAAGATATGTTGTCGATGTGACACATGTTGTCGAGTGAAAGCAATTCACATGAAACTCCGCGCAGATGTTGCAACCCTTATCAATCCCGAGTTGGAAGTGGGACGATATCAAGATGGATTTTATCACGGGTTTGCCCACTACTCAAAAAAGGACATGATTCGATTTGGGTAATTGTGGATCGCGTCTTACCAAGACCGCTCATTTCCTACCTGTCAAAACCACTTATCGACCACCTCAATATGCCGAGAAGTATATCGCAGAAATTGTGAGGTTGCATGGTATACCAAAGACCATAATATCTGATAGAGGCTCACAGTTCACGGCTCATTTTTGGGAACATTTACACAAAGGCTTAGGAACTAGTTTGATTCATAGCATCGCTTATCATCCTCGCATGGATGGTCGATCGAACGAGTAAATCTTTGTTTTGGAGGATATGTTGAGAGCCCGTGTATTGTCTTCCAAGGGATCATGGGAGTCATGGTTACCAAGTAATGAGTTTTCTTATAATAATAGTTATCAAGAAAGCATCAAGATGGCCCCATTCAAGCTTTATATGGCGTAAAATGTAGAACACCATTGAATTGGGTCGAGCTCGGTGATAGAAGGTATTATGGCATTGACTTTGTAGAAGAAGCCGAGAAGAAAGTTCATATTATTCAACCAAAATATGAAAGCGCCCAATCACGCCGTAAAAGCTATGCGCATAAAAAGAAGGAGACCCCTTAGTTTTGAAGTTGGTGACTATGTTTATCCGAAAGTCACGCCAATGAAGAAGAAAAGGTTTGGAGTCCGAAGAAAGCTTGTCATGAGATTCAGAGGACCATACAAGATCTTGGAACAACGAGGTCCCAGAGCCTACAAGTTAGAGTTACTCGAGACAATGAGTACAGCTTTTCCCAGATTTTCCATGTCTCACACCTCAAGAAATGTTTATGTGTTCAAGGAAAGAATAGAACCTCGAGGTATCCAACTCAAATCAGATTTGGTGTATCGTGAACAACCGGTCAAGTGTTAGACACTAAGGAACGTGCTACTCGGAATAGTGTGGTGAAAACATACAAGATACGGTGGGATCATCATGATGAGGGAGATGCAACTTGGGAAACAGGAGAGTATCTACAAAAAGCTTATGAAGAATTTTATAACAAATGGTTCAGAACCCAAATCTCGGGACGAGATTTTTATAAGGGGAGGGTCAGAACACCCGGTGTTATGCCTACATTTAGGCAATCGCAAATCATCACATATCATGCATCATCAAGCATCCTAATCATACATGCATAATCTTGCATATAATAATGAAACATTACTTCAAACATACGAAACATGTTTGTGAAACGAAATGATGCATACACTTATTAGAGTTGTTTTGCTCGATTCTTGCTTGCTAGGTTAGTAGAACATGTTTGGTCGCTATTGTAAATCATCTAGCAATGTTTAGTTCAATTTTTGGAGCAATGTTTGTATTCAAATTAATTCAAAATTTGGCTTCAAGAATAAATTCCAAAAATTAGGGTTTTGAGCTAAACGTGGACTTTGATCTTCCAATTCAAAATCTAGAAAGAATTTGGTGTGGTCATAAAAGCAAAGTTGTAGGGAATTAAATTCTAAGCAACTTTCATTTTTGGTACATTTTCAAAAGAGGTCATTTTCTTGCTCAAAATAATATTTGAAAACTGTATTTAAAAATTTATTGAAATTGGAAATTAAAAAGAGTGTTTTCATTTTGGTCAGCCGCCGCCTCCTTTCCTACCAAGCCAGATCTCAAGCCAATGAGCCTCCTCAGCATGCACAGCGCTTCGCCTCGCCTTCGCCCAAATTTTGAAGATCACACGCTGCCTGCCTCGCCTCCGCCTTTGCCACACACACACACAAGGTCCGATCACATGCCAGCAGTCGCTGCCAGCCGCATTGTAGTTAACGACGCTGCCACGCATGGTGACCACGACGACCGCCCATCCACGCTACGCGCTTACACTGGCTGGTGCGGTGAGCTCACCCACTTTCCCGCTGCCTTCCCTCTTCGCCAAAGCCGAGAGCCCTAAGCTGCCTCTCCAAGGCCACAGACCACGCCGCGGAATTCGGCCATGGCTTCCCACCTCCTACCGGTAATCCCGCACCAGCTCCGCCTCGCCCTCCTTCAAGTTGTGCTCAGATTTGCGCCGCCTGAGAGAGTAGAGAGCCACCGCCTCATCGATCGCACGCGGCCCGCAGCGTGTGTTTCGGCCGCCATGGAAGTCGCCTTCCTCCTCTTCTCCAAATTTCGCTTAGCTACCCTACCAAGACTCACCATCTTCTCACAGATCGTGACGCTACTGCTTAGCCCGCCTTGCTCTCGCCGGAGATGATCATGGCCTGTGGTCGAAGTGGCCAAGGCACACAAACAATAGTTGCAGATGGTTCGCCACACCAGTAGGCCAGCCAGTAATGGTCGTGGTCGAGCCCCGAGCCAGCCGACTCTCCTCTCCTCGCTTGGGCACAGAGTTTGATGGATGGTCAGGCCAATTGTTTCAATGGGCCGCCCAAGATTATTTAAAGTGAATTGATTTCCTTTATTATTTGTTATTTGAAATCAAAAATGGTTTGAAAAATGTTTGGATGATCAAACTTGTTCCAAAATTGTTGAAACAAAATTTTCTAGGTTCCTTATCACCAGATCTACTTGAGAAAAATAGTGCATGTCATTTTTGATATACTTTTCTATAGGATTTTATTTAATCTTGAATATTATTGATAACTTGAAAAATATGTAGAAAAATATCTAGGCTTCAGTAAAAATATGATTCCAAGTTTGTTAATCTTCTTATGTCATGTACTTCCTAGGAAAAATATATTTCATGCATGTGTTTGTGGAAAACTTTAGAGGTGTAGTTCAAGTACCTTAAATGGCTGATTTTTGTTATTTTTGCTAGAGAGCAAACTTTGTATAAAACAACATGCATGTGATAATTTTGTACAAGTCATTATATACCATGAAGAACCTAGGAAAAATATTAATTTCTGTTGTTTGACACTTTTCATCGTACATAAAGTAATTTCATGCTCATTTTTAGGCTATAGCTTGTTGTCATTTTGTGTAGGATAGTTTACTTATCCAAATGCCATGAAATTTTTATGGTAGTCTGTTTAGGGTAGTAGTATGCTACTGTGTAATTTTCTCAGATTTTTAGGAGCATCAGAAATATAGGTTGCTATTCAAACCTATTATTAATTAAGGTATAAGCAAGTGTTGCCCTAAGTGTGATTAAGAAATTAGTAAAGCTTTGGTGTATCTTTGAAGCATTTCACAAGATAGGTTAACTTGACATATTAGTAGTAGAAGAGAATGCAGTTAGATGACATGTGCTTGTAGCATAGTTTCTTGGATGATGTTGTCTACCTTGCCTTTCAACATGTTCATCGCATTCATCTCCTTCGATGCACCGATTGCATAGGCACTTACACGCATTGCATCATACAGATCGCAAACCGAGAACCCATCGTCATTCCCGAGGAGCCCGAGGAGCGATTCGAGTGGTGCCACCAGGAAGTGCCGGGAAGACGAGGAGAGGACGTTGAAGAACTTCCGAGTGCCCCGATCACCGTCCCGAGCTCCTTCGAGAGAGGCAAGCCCCGAGCATCTTTCTCCCGGTTTGCAATGATTTCGTTAAATGCTTTACTTTAAATTGATGCATTACGTTCAGGAGTTGTTTGCAACCGCTGTTTGCATTATACCTTGTTTACCTTTTGTTATACTACATCCTTGTTACCCGGTATCCGCAATGAAGTCAATGCTTAGTGGCTTAGACCGGTAGAAGTCGGGTGATTTCTGTCACCGCGAGCTATAGGTGGTTACGGATCTCGCTTTGGATGACTATGAAGTCATGGTATAACTAAGTGTTAAATGAAGTTGAGACCCAAGGCGGAGACTTGCGGGGTTTTGGACCTGTAGTGTTTCCGTCTGTGTCGATTAAGGACCGACCGTTGTTGGGCCTCGAGTCATGTTGAACGATGCCTTACATTTAGTTGGCCGGATAAAGTACCTTCCGACCGCTGAAGCCGGGAGATTTTTCGGGCCGAGTAGATTGCCCGCAGCCAAGACCGTGTCAAGCAGTGTGGTAGGACACGGGCGGGATGATAAGACCAAAGTGCAATGGTCGGCCCCGGTACATGTGGTTCTGGCAAACTCGAGATACCGGAAAGTTGACTCGGTGATCAATATCTCACTTTAGCGGGTGAGTGAGATTTGTGTAAGGAATAAATCACGGTGGTTAGGAATCGATTCGAATCGCCATCGCTCCCGGATAGTGAGCACTTGACTTGAGTGACTTCATCGTAGTAAATGTTTATGGAACACTTGGACAGCTTATAGTGAATATGACAAGATGGAAGTTGTTTAATGATCAAGTGGTTATCATTAATTGCTTAATCACATGTTTACTTTAGTATAGGTGCAAATCTAGTCGACAAGGTTAATAATAATTAACTTGACAATAATGCTTTTAGAAAGGTTCTTGAAATGCTAAAATGCTTCTTTTGCAAATGAGTCGAGATACCCTACTATAATGCCCGCATAATCCTTGGTGTCATTTATTTTCGGTTATGTTGAAGTCCGGCCGAGTACCTTCTCGTACTCGTGGTTTTATTCCCACTTGTTGCGATGATGGGCGATGTACTATGGCTATTGTATCAACCGCCTCTATCCCGCGATGGGTGATGCTTAGGACCATGGGCATGGTCATTCCTTACGTCTCATCTAATGCTTTTGTTGGAGATGATCATCAGCTGGCACTATATTTGAACTCCGTGTGAGTGTGTGTGGTTTTAAACAAATGACTTCCGCTACTTTTATTCGAACTTGTTTTGTAATAACTTTCATTTAAACTCGATGTATCGTTATGGAAACTTTTATGTAATATGTGATTGGTGACCGCTAAACTTATTACGACGCATCATGGCTGGGACACGAGTTGGTTTGAAATCCTTCGTGATTTCACGGACTACCGGGTTATACGGGCTTAAGTTTGCTCAATCGTCTGCTCTGGTGGATGATTTTCTTACTTAATTTCGTATAATTGGTCGGTTCTCACATGACGGCCGAGAGTGGAGAAGGGGGTGTCATCGCCTAATGGAGCCCCCAACACTGGAGCAAACGGGCGAGAAGGGCCCAGGAGGGCGCCAGACGCCCCACCCCGGCAGTGCGCCCTAGGTAGGCATGTGCCAGAGGGAGGAGGGCGTCGTCGCTCCCATCGCTCTCGCCGTCGTTACCTAAGTTACCATATCGAGTCTATTAGAGTTTGGATAGAGTTTGGTTACTTATGGAATTGGAGTTTGTTAGTATGAAAGGGAGAATCCAATCCTATAAGGATTTCCCGTAGGTTGCTTGGAGTCAAGTCCTATAGGGACTATAAATACTAAGGGGATGTAATCAATCAAACTAAGCAATAGACGAGCAATTGCTCCTTCCTATCTCCTCCTCTCCTCTCCTGCACCTGCCGCCTCCCCTCTACCTGCGCCACCCTCTCTCCCACGCCGCCTCCCAACCCTAGCCGCCACCCTCACAGCCGCCGCCAACCCCTTCCCCTAGCACGCCTCTTACAAGTTGTCATTTCAAATGTGTGTTAAGGTGGAACAAATGATGCTTCTTGAAAAGGCTGTCTCAGTTACCTTACCACTCAATAGAGACATGAAAGGAAATGAGCAATTCCTAGCAATTGTTGCAACTGTCAATTATCATACCAATACTTCGAACTTAAGGTTACAATATGTACAAGCATTTCGAGCTGCTTCGGGTTTTGTTGTCCTTTACTAATTTATGATATGTGTACTCAAATTAGTGCACACTACTACAATTCATTAGGTTTTCAGTACATGCACTGCAAACTTAGGCACTTTCAAAATCCTGAAATAGTTCTCCACAGGGTTTCCCAGACAAGAGAGTGGAAAGCAAGCCATAAATGTTACATAAAGTAACAAAGATTGATAATATCTAGAAGTATTTGAGATGTTTATGTGATTACGTTGCGCATGAGCACTTGAGAAGGGCAAATGATATGGAACGCCCATACAATAGCACTGCGGGTAGACAATTCAATCCTTATGGAATGAATGATGAATCAACTTAGGTGCCATAAATATAGAGATGAAGCAAATGTCTCTGATTTCACATGTTGCTTCATTATGTGTTCTAATAAGAATGAAGTGTTGAAAAATGATACATAACTGAAAAAGAAATCTTACCTTCTCTAAAGAGCGTCCACATAATGCCTTCATTGCATCATGGAAGTCATCATAGTTCTCAAATTGCACCCGAACTTTGCAATTAAGTCCAGATATGAGCTCCTTATTGGCTCCATCTCCTTTTGCTTCTATCTCATCATCATTGGCAATCTTTAGGTTCCTGAAATTTGGATGGAAGAATGTTGCAAGGAAGTACTAATTTTAAAAGTATCACAGACAGTCAAATGCATTGCATAAACCAGTACTAATTAACTGAGATTTTTTTCATCATATTATTTTGAGGGCCAGTCAGGTAAAAACTAGATGAATACAGATACCAATGAAAAAAATGAAATTGAAGGATCTCTGCATCACCACTTCTGTGAAGCCAATTCACAGGAAATCATTTTTGCAAACTTGCCAGTTTATTGAAAAGTGGTATACTAATCATGGTGTGTTTTTGGATTTTCTTTTTCTAGTTATGATTCAGAATATTCTACACAATTAGTCAATTACAATCACCACTAGTACCTATTTACTAATTTATGTAAGAAAGTATCATATTACCAAAGTACAGAAAACAATAGAGAAAAATGGACTAATACTAACACAAAATGAGGAAGGTAACTCCAAAACTGTGATACAGGTTTTTGCTTATGCACATCAATTCAGTAACACCCATGCACTTTTCAGGATAACATGAGGGTTAGGTACGTGAGAATAAATATTGTTGTACAATTAAAACAAGAGGCTGCCGACACAAACAAAATTGAATCAATGAATCCAACAATGATATGTTGGTCATGCCCAGTTAGTTTAGATGTCTTTAGGCTTTTGCTGTTTCCATTTCTTGTAGCACTAATTCAATTGGGATGCAGCCCACTGATGCAAAAGCACTAACTAGATAATAAGCGAAAGACACATAGTGGACTACGAGCCAAACAAACTCGAGAACACCAAAGCTCACCCTATTTTACCAAGCGCTGAGAAAATAGTGTGGGTGACCAGCGTGGAAGGTTTGGATGATATTCTTGTCTCTGCAAACCATCTGGAAGGCACGCCACGGACAATAATGGTGTCTGGCCTTTTTGCTATCTTTCTCACAGGATTCCCTGATACCAGCAAATGTCAATCCCAACTCCACCTAAGCCAGCAATGCAATCAAGAAAACACGATACAGGAACCAGTTCATACTGCTATTCAGTAGCTCGGAGGAGTAGAAATCCTCCCATGTCTTCTTCATAGTTCTGAAGTCGTCGGACGACGGGATCTCAACGGTCATCCGGAACTTCACCCCCTCGAGGTTGAGCTCGATGCCTTCGAGCTTCTGGACCAGGGTGCTCCGCCACTCGAAGTACTTCTCCTCCTCCTGCTCCCGGGTCATCTCCTCGGTCTCGCCGTCGCCCTCGCGGGGGCGGAGGAAGGAGAGGTCGCGGACGTGGAGGAGCCCAGATGCTACGGGCTCCTCGCGGCGGCGCTTCTGGAGGTCAGGGAGGCGGCTCACGGAGAGATCAGAGTCGGGGAGGAGCGGGAGGGAGAGAGGCGGGTCGCGGAGGAAGGCGAGGAGGGCGGACTTGAGCTGCCACTCGTCGAGGGGCCGGACGGTGAGGTCGGCGCGGAAGAATGTGAGCAGAAGCTTGAGGCGCGGCGAGAGGGAGAGCCCGCTCGGGAGGGGAAGTGGCTCGGTCGGCCGGAGCGCCGCGGCAGCGGACATGGTGCCGTGGTGGGTCACGGCGGCGGCTGGCAGCCTGGGGTTTTGGGTGCGGCGGCCAGCTGACGGGTAGACGGGGAGAAAGGACTTGACCAGAGAAGTCGGAGCGGATGGCTAGATCTAAAATCAATAGTAACGCTCGCGATCATCTATTATTTGAAATTAACACAAATATGATCCAATCCAATTGTTCTATGTTCAAACCGGTTTAACGCAATGGTTTAACAACACAAATATGATCTAATCCCTAGTCTACTTGCTTGCAAGTTCACAGATTAGTAGAATTGGAGCAAGTTCACAGAATAAGCTTATCTATGTACCGTCAATTCCTGTTGGTATGGTTCTCCTGTGTGGCTAAAGCTAAAATTCTGCAAATCTGGGGCTGGATCCACTTCGATTCATGAATGATTTGTGTGCAAGTCAATAATCCAATGGAATATTTGGTATTCCAAGTTCCAAGGCATCAATGCACATACATAAACATAAGGGGAAATGCTGAGGCTTTCACCATGTAGAACTTATGACAACTTTCATATAAATCTAGAAATGCAAGACTTCATTTGCTCACTTTTGGCAAGAGCTCTGTGCAATGAAAAAGCAAACAAAAACAGTCCCCACGGGCCACGGGCCACGGCAAAACCTTACAGCTTCATGCTGCTGAAACAACCTGCCATCAATCATGCTAGTCCGCCCCACCTTTCCCAGGCCCATCTGGAAGAGAAACATGCTGCTGCTCAAGAAACAATTAAACATGAAGGGCGTGAGCCATGACCGTATCATATAACAATATCAGAGCCTACAACCATGTGGGCAGTGCCGTGGTAGTGGCATACAGGCTGATGCGGTTCACAAGTCACCACAGACCTGACAGAACTGTCAGAAGAAATGATTACACAAATTGCCGCAGAAGAGGCACGACACACTATCCAAGGCCTCGTTTAGTTGGCAAAATTTTTAAAAAATGTTACTGTAGCACTTTCGTTGTTATTTGCCAATTAGTGTCCAATTATAGTCTAATTAGTCTTAAAAAATTTGTCTCGTGAATTCCGTCTAAACTGTGTAATTAGTTTTATTTTTTATTTATATTTAATTTTTTTCGAAAGGACGGCAAAAGCTTGCCGCGATTTCTATTAGACGAAGAAAAGAAAAAGAAGGCAAGTGCCCCGTCCAGTTCTTTGAATGAAAACTGGGCAAAAAACCATACAACTGAGGAGAGCCCCGCTCATCCTACACAACTTGATACAACAATTCAGCACCAACTTGTCGAATCGACCCCAGCCTAACCAACTATCTCAACTCACGCCGCCACTTGCGGTGGTCGACGTCCACTCAACTCGACTCTACTAGAACAAACTCTCCACCACCGGCACCACCCACGCAACACAACAATGAAAACGACGACTAGTTCGCCACGAAGCCGCCGTCCCGCCGAGACAAATTCCACAACGACGCCTTCAAGAAGGTAACGACGCCCAAGCGCATTGCCGCCGCTCGTCAAGGTCGGATGGGTTTTCACCGTGGAGAGTCTTTGTGGACGCGACGCCCTCAACGGGAAACGGCACCCGCAGTGTCGCCATCACAGAACCTTCGCCCAAAGAAACCTTGGCATCGTCGGTCAAGATGTCGGGTCCTCGCCAGCACCAAAGACGTCGCCGCCGGACCACGGCCGAGGCCACTCCGAGGGGTCGACCGGCGGCCACACAGCACAGCAATTGTGCGCCAAGACCCGCCGACCGGACCACATGTCAAGAATGACCTTCCATTGCGGTGTCGTCCACCTTGGGCACCGTCCCATGCCACGAAGATCCGGACCGGGCAAGGCCCTGCACCAAAGACTCCCCGAAGACGCCGAGGCCTCGTCCTCGTTGCGGCCGCTCCGCGCCGACCTGGATCATGTGGGGAAGAACGGCATAGAAGGGCCGCTTCAACGCCGCAAGCATGAAACCCAACCACCGCCACAAAATGGCCACCATCGAGAAGGAGAGGGCGGCAGAGAGGAACCCCGGCCACGCCCCGCGCACCAAGACGGCACACGCTGCGTCGGCAAGCCCCAGCAGGAAGTGTGGCCTCCACCGGGCCAACAATGCCAAGAAGACCACCACGGAGCAGCTGCCATCGCCACGCCACACGCCGCCACCGGCATCGTGAAGGAACCACACCGCCACCGTTGATTGCCGCCAGACGCCAAGACGCCGCCACCAACCACAGATCCACCTCCTTGACAAAACCGCCACCGGTGGTTCAGTAGAACACCGGTGCCGTGTAGTCACTACCACCGCAGAGAGCACCAACCGCCCAGTGAAGGCGGATCCGCCGCCAGAGCGCCAGATCCGATAGTCGGAGCCGCCACCGCCCATTGTTACTTGTAAGACGCCGGCGAGGACCAAGACGGCGAAAGGCAGCCTCCATCCCGCGCCCACTCCACCTCCGCCAAAGCAAACAAGTCGTCGCGCCACTCCGCTTTCGACACTGTCGCTGCCATCGCCGGACCAACGGAGAGAGCACCACCACCACCTACGGGCGTGGCGCCACCACCGCCACAAGACAAGCACAAGCCACCGCCCCACCGCCACCACGGACACCACACGTCAAACCGCCGTCGACCGCCATGGATGGGTGGCGCAGAAGCGAAAGCACCACCATGGCGTTGCCAGATCCGGCATGGAGCTGCCGGATCCACCCCTCCACGGCGTCGGATCGCCACCTCCGTCGAGGATGGGGTCGTCTTGAGCGCGCGTCGTTGCTCGCAAGCTGCTAGCGCCGTCGCCGCCGCGCCCACCAAAGCGGACGGGGAGGGACGAAGAGCCCCCGCCGCCGCCACCGTCATTGCGACTTCACGGCGAACAACTCGGGCGGCGGCGAGGATGAGGGCCGCGAGAGGGAGGTGTGCGGCGGCGCAGGCTTGGTCCGCCCGTGTCGCCCTTGGCGAGCGACGCGGACGTCTGTTTTTCACTCTTATTTATATTTAATGCTTCATACATGCGTCCAAAGATTCGATGTGACGGTAAATCTTGAAAAATTTTGTAAAATTTTGGGAACTAAACCGGCACTAAACTCCACAGAAGAACGGGTCGTTGCACATTAACTCAGATGCCACTGTGAAATTCCAAACACTGCCTTCCTCTTCACCAAGACGGGAAATCATATACCCGAGTTTGCTGCTTCCGCATGCCCATCTTGCATTATCTAGGGCTTTCATTTTGGCTGCCAGTTCTTCTGGTTCAGAGCGCCTTCGGAGTCCCATCACAAGAACCATCGACTCCAATACCTTGGCATTTTCAGCAATATACACAAGGAAAGCAAACTCATTGTCATCCCCATGAAACTCCCGGAGCATTAGTCCTGGACACACTTGATGGGACCAGCTTCTTCCCAAAACTTGACGTTCAGGCAACCAGTGGGCTCAACATTTTTTTCCGACTGCAATTCAAGTTCACGAACAGGAACAGTTCAGTCATTATATGCAACAACAACGTAGACAAAGTGGCTAGTGACAACAACAAAAATGCAATTATAGCAAAAGTTTGCGAACAGTTCAGCCATTCGCTCCTACTTAAAAAATACGAGAACAATTCAAGCCCCTTCGTCCCTACGTTGCCCTCAGCCCCACACCCATTTTGTCCGGCACTCACCCTCCATCCATCGATCCATGAGGTCAGTCGCTCCCCAATCAGTGCCCGGGAGGCCGGACATCGATCAACACCTGCTTGCGCCCCACAATCAGCAGCTTGATCCGCCACAAACTCTCTCCGGGTTCACCGCCAAGAGAACGCCTGTCTCGGACAGGATCCCCGAAGACGTGTGAGAGTGCTGGTGGCAGACAGTGGCTAATGTGGATCAGCGGCGGCGGTGTATAACCAAGATACATTGTAAGCCCCATTCCGAAACCTCCGCGCGTCTCGTGCTCTCCCGTCTTACTCCACTCAAGCTATACAGGAAGTGAAATAGGCAGCAGGAACAGCAGGAAGTGAAATAGGCAGCAGGAACAGCAGAACCTTCTCGCTCACACGCAGATGGCCCTACGCCAAGGCGCTCTCACATATCTTCTGGGTCCTGCATGCTAGGTGTTTTTGTTGGAATGCTTCTGTGACTGCCATATCACATTAATGTCAATTAAAACTTGGAATGGGACAAATTTTTGGTTTGTAGGTTTTGCTACATCAGCTCAGGCCTCGATTTCAAATATGTTCAAAATATTGCCCGCTTGTAGGTGTGCAGAAACTAAGTAAAAAGAACACAAACACTACATAAATGTCTTAGTCACTCTGGTAGCAAAAAAAAAAAACTGGATCAAGTAGGTCATGGATTATAATATTATTTCTTTAGTGTTTAATAGATGAAGTACACGAGAAACTTCAGTATTGCAGTTTACACTACAATCAAGTAGGTCTGTATCAAAGTGAAAGATTGTTCTATTGTGACTAAGTGAATGCTGAGGTTTAGCCAATTACGGTAGCTTTATTTGGATTAGCCAATTAAACAGAGAAAGAATAATGGCAGTGTAAACTGTAATGCTGAGGTTGATGTCCAGAAAATGTTGCCGATCTTCAGATCCAGATGCGCAGCAGAGATTTAGATCAGTCACATAAAAAAAATATTTATGCTATTCGTCCATTTTGTCTCAGCCTAGCAAAGATTTAGATCCAGAAACAACTCTTGGTAATCACCTTCCCTCACTTCAACATAGGATTCTTTGTATGTGACTGATGAATATCTGCTGGAGATTTTTGTATTTCCTGTCTAACAACTTGTAGTGGTGGTTGTATCAAAGACATTCACAACAGCTGAAACAATGTTAAATGCTCAAATTCTTAAGGAGTGGATCGTTTCTTCTCTTGGGTTAGTTTAGTACCTGTCTACCTGAAAATATATTTTCACCCATTATCCCAACTTACTGTGATTTGAGTTATAAAAAAAAGTTCATTCAGGCCAAAACACACGATTGCTGACAGTACTAATCTTAAGATACTTATGGACCTTCTATTTTCCACCCAAGTTTTACTGAACTTTTTTCTGTGTGAAGATGGATGATATTTAAATTTGAGTTGAGATGTATGGAATATTTCATATTTATCACATTATCTAATCTATTAGAATATTCAAATTTCATATTATTCAAGATTTTGATTATGACTGTGTTGATGACTGAGAAATGTGCAACAGCTGGTCCCACTTGCAACTTCTACTGCAGTTGGTCATTGAACATACAAAGGGTAATGTGCATTTTGTGTTTACTTTGTCCAAATGCTGAGATTCACTATGATTCTATTGAGCAAATTATTACGGTGCTCTGTGGAATGGATGGCATTTCTCAATTTGCGCTTTGTAAGTCCTCCTAACTCATGTATGAACCATAGACTCACAAGTAAGGTATGCTGCCATGTTGGTCTGAGAAGTGAGAACATTGTTAATGGATTACATTTCTTAATTTGTGGTTGTTTACACTCATGTACTCTATGTGTTAGAACTTGACATAATGTCTGAAGTAGGAGAGGACAAGAGGTTTTGGCTCTAAGTAATTAATGCTCTAAAGCAAGGTGACAGTTGTCTTAGCAAGAATTATATCTTGTGCAAGTTGTATTGTGTTTTTGCCTAGCGTGGTTTTAGCCTTATTGGCTATCATCTTGCATTTGTATTTGTATCCACCATGACCAATTCTTAAGGGTGTTATAACCTAGGAGTATTGATCAAGTGTTCTGCAGCAATGATATGTTTTAGAATAATTGTTATCCTGTTCAAATTTTGTGTGCTCCTAGCAACGCACAGGCCATTAGCTAGTATATGCAACAACAATGTAGTGGTACAAAGTGGCTAGTAACAACAACGAAAATGCAATTATGCAAATGCCAAAGGAGATGTTGGTTTTACCTGGATACACAGTGTTTCAACATTGGGAAAACATCTCAGAAAACTTGGCAGCATCTTGACCTCATTGTGAATTCTGAACTGCAGGTGCAGTGCCAACATCCGCACGCTTGGAACAGTCGTTTTTGGACTTGGCTTTGTTCTTGACTGCAATGCACAAAATAACAAAACCATGACACTATCTCATTAGACTCTTCAATTGGCAGATATCATTTCAAGCATTGATAGAAATGAAGATAAATGGAAACTGGGACCTTGATAACTGTGTTGCCAATCTCCAGTACGTGCACTCCTGGCTCCAAGTAACCCAGCATTCTCAACTGAGGGGCATGGCCAATCTTGACTCTCACGCTTGAGCTTGGGCACCTCCAGACGAAGAGCCGCTCCAGGCATGGGGCGTCCACTACTGACACTTCTTCAACAAAGCATAGACAGAACTGTGCGCAGCGTAGACTGTGGCTGGCAAGACGGGCGCGCAACTTCACAGTTCCAATAAAGGCTAGGATCTCAAGCACCGGACTAGCGGAGAGCAGGAAGTCGAGGTCGCGGTCCTCGAGTGCGACGGCACCTAGGACGAGCTCCTGGAGACTGGGGAAGGAGACGCCATGTGGGAGATTGGCTGTGTCGACGAACCTCCATGCGCCGAGATACAGGCGGCGGAGGGAGGCACAGCTGAAGAGCGCGTCGGGGATGCGCAGGTCAGCGAGGGGAGAGGGGCGGTTGACAAAGGCGAGCTCCTCGACGCCCTTGGTGGCGAGGAGCTGGAACCAGAGAGCGAGCACGGCGCGGTCCGCATCGACGGCTTCCATGAACTGGCAAGAGAGGCTGACGAAGGGGAACGGTCCAGGGTGCGCGCGGAGGGCGTCGGAAACGGCGCGGCGAACGGCGCCCGAGACGGCGCCAGGGCTCGGGGGCCTGCCCTCTGCGCCGCCGCGGGGGAGGAAATGGGTGTCGGCGAGGACGAGCGGCGCCGAGCACCAGAGACCGCGCCAGCGCGTAGAGAGCACGGCGGTGCGGGCGCCGTCCTTAGCGGGGAGGCAGGCGAGGACGCGGCGGAGGATGTCGTCGGGGAGGCCACTGATGCGTTCGACTCCTTCACCTTCCTCGGCGGCGGCGCAGGACAGGGTGGCGGCAACAGAGGCCGAAGGCTTGGGGAGGAAGCTGTAGATGAAGTCGAGCACCATCTGCTGGTAGACGTCCAGCGTCCGCGGATCCAGCCCGTGCCGCATCAATGCGGGCGCTGTGTCATCCGTGCTCAGCGCACCGGACGGCGGCCAGCACATGTAGGCGGGGATGGGGATGCGGCCGCCGCCGCTCATGTCGCAGGGTTTTGGGTGGCGACTGAAACAGAACTGAACTTGGAACTTCCGGACTCGGGACTTGGGAGTAGAGTATGGCTGTATGGAGCACTTGGGTATGGGTTTGGGCTGGACCAGAGCTGAAAAGGTGGATGGGGCCGATAACTCACTATCGAAAGCTGAAAATGTCCTGGTTATTTCTCGGCTCGAATAAGGAACACCCGAAAAATAAGGGTGCCAAAAAAAATAATCAAAAAAAAATAAAGCACGACTATAGTGCTAAATTTTCATCATGAAGAACCTATCATGAATGAATTTCATATGTGTATGGATGTTTAGTTTGTCATGAGAGTTCTTATGCAACGGCGTCATACAGCAGCACTCAAAATGCTTTGCCTGATCGGCTCCCTTAACTTCAGTGTAAGAACTATCAGGGCAAAAAAAAAAAAAAGGGGGCTCCGTTTGGCAGCTCAGTCGGCGGACACAAGCGCTGCAAAGCATTTAATGTTTATATTCTTCTACCAAGCGCAAAATAAACCATATGATCAGATTTTATATTTAATGAAGACATTTTATTTTTATATTCTTCTACCAAGCGCAAAATTAAACCGTGATTTACAACCAAACTGTATGATCAGATTTTTTTTATATTTAATGCAAAATACCAAAAATTGATATCTGGAGAGATAAAAAAGCTGCTAAACAAGCCCTAGCAAAATACCTCTGGTCAAGCTGCTAGTACAGCCCCTGAGCATTAAAATACCAACAACCTTTTCTACCACCTCCCATTCTTCCCGATGCCTGCCTAAATTTTTTTGTTTGCTCATATTTTGTACCGGTGCAATGGCGCCTGTGATGATCGATATTTCAACAGAATCCTTCACAATGTACGCTATTGTTTCGTGGTCGCCGATCCTCTATTAATGGACAGGCAGACAGCATTGCTCTTCGATCTCTGCTCTGATTTGCATGTCCCTTATTACAAAACGAAGCCGTACACCTCATCCTCGAGCATGCTTGCTCCTTCGATCTACACTTGCAAAGTAACACAGCCAGAAGCAGCTGCAGCAGCAGCAGCTGCAGCGTGGCCATCCCGGCGAGCGACACACGGCCGGTTCATTGCCCTCTGCTATGGCACGCCTGCCTCAGCGCCACGGGCGGATCCGAGAACGCGCCGGCGACGATCTGGTCGAACACGAACTTGTTGGCGGCCTCGGTGAAGTGCACGCCGTCCCAGCTCACCCTCTTCGAGGGGTCCTCGCACGACTTCCCCACCACCACCGACGTCCCGTTCACCTGCTTCTTCCCGCCGCAGCCGATGCTCAGGTCTAAGTTGTATCGGCCGCCGCCGTGCCCGCAGCAGGTCAGCAGAGGGTCATCGAAGCCTGCATCACAGACAATACAAACATGAGCTCCCCCGCGCGTGGAAATGTTCAGAGCCTGCATTACAGACAACACCAACGTGAGCGCCTTACCGAGCTTCTTGGCCTGGCTGATGAGCTTGTACTTGGCGGTGTAGACGTCGACGTAGGTGAACGCGGCGTCAGGGTGCGTCTTCCGGAGGCTCGCCACGGTCTCCTTGAGCCTTTGGTTGAAGAGCTGCGCGACCTTGTTGTAGGTGACGGAGCAGCCAGTGCCGTCCGCTGGAGTGGCGAGGTCAGGGCGGTGCAGCAGCGCGTAGGGCAGGCAGCCGAGCGGCCCTGTGTTGTGGATCCAGAAGTACCTTCCTCCACGCGAGTACACGCTCTGCAAATTTGCATATATTCAGCTAATGAGCAGACGATCTATGTAACGGTGTGTGTGCGACATCTTTCAAAGAGCAACTTGATGCCGCCCTGTCAAAGAGCACCTGGATTATAGATGTGAGCCTCTCCATCAGATCAGGGATTATGGCTTCGACTTCTTCTTCAGTGCTATTGTTAACAAAGTAGCTTGAGGTGATGTCGTTTTGACCGATGTCGAAGGTGTAAAGTGCCTGGGAGAAGTACTCTGCCCTTGGTAGGATCTCCCTGTAGATACCGCCTACATGTAAAAGATAAAAGTGTTTTAAAATAATTTTTTAACGGAGTAAAACATAAATACTATCGAGCTTGCTGTGGTACTGAATACTGATAGAGATGGTTTCAGAGGGTTTCTGTTGTCACCTTTGTTGTTGTAGACGAGTTGGCTTCTGTTGATGAATTGTTCAAACTCCCAGAACTGCACGTCCAAGGAAATGGGGCTGTAGCCAGAGAGGAACAGAGATGTATTCTGTCTTCTGATTGACGAACCAGCTGTTGCAAAATTGGCTCCCTGTGTGAAGTTGCTTCCAATTGAGTTCAGGTACGCGCTGAGGTGAGTTAGTCCCAGGCTTTCAGCTGCAGTTCGGGAAAAAAAAAAAAGATAATACATTAAGAAGCACCACTTTGTCATTTGATCGCTGAAGAATAACTGTCTTGGCACTAGTCTATGGCAAAACAACTCGACGCTTTACAACAGTACACTGGCAGTCTAGTGACAGAATTTTTTGTTACCAGCTGACATTCAGTGCAAAATACAAATTGTGAGGTGCATGAATTTGGCCAAAAACAGTGAAGCCATCAGAAAATTGAGTAGAGATATAGCACAAGGTAGTTTCATACAAGTTGAAGCCCCAAATTCTTGTGTATTCAGTTTCTTACTGAATTCCTGCATTTCTAACAGGACCTGCATGCATGTATTTTGTATCACTTCGACACTTCCTACTGTATGCTGTCCAGATTCTAAGTGTTGTATATACCCTTAAAACTACCAAAGGACAAGTTAAGAAAAAGTTAGTGTCACCCTTTATCCTTCAACTCTGGTCACAATCTATAAAGTGAAGCATCCATATATTTGATAAATATTCCTCCACTGCCACCCAAATCTGATCCCTGATCGTTCCCTCCTCATGCCTGTTTGCCCCCACTATATTTTCACGTACCTACCAGAATAAGCTAATGCTCTTTTCTGTCCTTCCCAGTATCAGCATCATCCCAAAAGGCTAACCTTGTTTGTTTCACCTGGAATGATCACTCGGAAAAAATCCTGGCTAGAATGCTAGCTAAATTTGTATAAACTTTATCAGTTGGATTAATTCTTGGGGTGATTCTACTGTAACCGAACGGGGCCTAAAGGAGTTCGTCTAAAATAAAAGGCTAAAGGAAAATCGGCATCCGCGTTGGCAGGCCAACAGGGGATCTCCATTGGTCGTATCTCCGAACAGCATGGGCAGTGGCCTATGATCGTATGCAAAGATGCTTTGCGCAAGTCACTGAACTTTTTGTCAGATTGTTTGGAATAAAACCAAGATCGTGCCGGGAGGCAAGCAGCTCAAAATAACCACACGCGTGCTCACGTGCTGGATGGCTGGATGGAGACGGGGACGCGCATCACGGTTGCCCTGGAGGCACGCCCGCACGCGCACGGGCCGGTCGAGCTCGAATGGAGCCCGTGCTCGCCCGGCACATGGCCTGAGAGGCTGAGACCGGTGTTTCACGGTTGCTCGGTTCGGCTCTGCTCGTTGCGTTCCAGCCGAGACGAAGGGCTCAGGTAACGAAAATTCTACATTTCTATACGGTAGAGGCTGTTTTAGCTTGTCGTTTCGGAGATCCTGAAGCAACCTTCTGGTTTTGGTTAGATTAATAATAAATGTACTTTTCTAATTATTTGGCTCATTTAAACCATCTTTTCAGGCGGATTTTGTGGTTGAGGCTCTTTGTGGCCTCCTCCCGCACACAAATGATACAAATACATTATTTTTACAAATCAAGCATCCAAATCACAGCGCAGAATCGTAGTCCCTAATTAAACTTAAAAGATTCGACCACAAATTGAGGCCTGTCAGGCCGATTTCATTGCGAGCTCCACAAGTCATTGTAATTAGTCCATTTATTTTCTGAAGCGTTATATTAAGTGGCACAGTGGAGGCGACTCACTGTGGCCGGAGCTTACGCTTGGCGTGCCTTGGAGACGGAGGGAAGGGCGATGGGGGGAATCTTTGAAGAATTTTGGGCCGCCGGCGTTTTTTGCCGGATTGGACCTTAGTCTCGATGGGGGATTCGCGAGGATCCGGTGCGGGTGGAGTAATCTGAATTTCGTTGCGTTAGACCAAATAAGAGAATAATTTTTTAGGAAAACAGATAACAACGAAAATTCTACTTTTTCTATACGTAAACTAGCTCTAGCCCTTGATCCCACCAGGACCAGAGTCTTGTTACAGGTTACTGCTCATTTTTCCCCCAAACTTTTCTTCGCCGCTGGACCAATGGCAGGACGAATTAACGCTGCATTCATTTGGTCCCGGCAAGTGAAGGCGGTTTTGGGTGTGTCAGACCGACGCGCAGTGCAATCATAGCCATGAGTGATGAGCAGGTGAAAAGTGAACAGTAAAATGCCCGCGCAGGCGAAGACCATGTCCATGGCGGCGAGTTCAGCGGCGGAGTGGTTCGGGGGCAGGCGAGACGTACGAGCACGAGCGTGCGTACCGATGAAGTCGATGACGAGGCGGCCGTCGCAGTAGCGGCCGGCGGGCATGCCGAAGAAGGTCCTGCCGTTGGGCGGCGGCGCGGCGCCGAAGAGCGACGACAGCCCGCCCGTGTCCGAGTTGGAGTCGCCGAAGTTGAACACTGCCGGGAAGTGGCAGTCGCCACCAGCGCCCGCGCCGGCGCCGGAGGCCCGCAGCGCCAGCGCCAGCGAGAGCAGCAGCAGCGCGGCTGCTCTGCTTCCCGCGGTGGCAGTCGCGGCCGTGGCCATTTCCCTCTCCCTGCGTGGCTGCGTCGCGACACGGTGGAGGCCCGGGGGCGGGGCCGGAGGAGACGAGGAGTGAGACTCGCGGTGCGCTGTGGCGGTGGACTGATGGAGTAGTGGGTCGTGGGTTTGGAGGCGGATGGGGACTGGTCAGTGGATGGATTAACGGTGCCGTGGCGGGCGCGGTGGTCAGTGGATGGATAGAATTAACGGTGCCGTGGCGGGCGCGGTGGTCAGTGGATGGATATGGGCCGGCACGCACGCGGTGCCGTGGCGGGCGCGGAAGAGATGTGGATGAATTAACGGTGCCGTGGCGGGCGCGGTGGTCAGTGGATGGATAGAATTAACGGTGTGGATGGATATGGGCCGGCACGCACGCGGTGCCGTGGCGGGCGAGGTGGGAAGAGATGGCGGTGACGTAACGGTGCGGCGCGCGCCTTCTCGGACAAGGCCAGAAGGGAGGACGGTGTGCCGCCGCTGGTTCCTATAGCGTTTCCTTTTGTTGGTGGAGCACGCAATAATAATGTGCGCTCACGGGCGCGGCGCGATTAGAGTGCTCGTGCGGGGCGGCACGGCGCGGGGCTTGGACACATACGCACGCGGCACACACACCTTGACGAGCATCCCAGATAGGAGTAACAAACACGGTGGCCCTGAGCTCGCGAAAGGCGGGGAAACGGGGAGGCTTGGATCTGAAGTAAAGACTATGATTGGGTTGCGCATTAGCCGGAGTCCCGGACTGCAGCCCTGGAAACCACCGTGCCAGCATCGATATGTCATCACAGAGTATAAAAGGGTGGCATGGCATGACATCATCGGAATTCGGGACGCAGAGTGTAGAAGCAAACTTTCGGGGAGGTGGCTGTCACGCAGAGTCTAGGAGCGCTGCGCTGTGTACTGTGTTCGATGGGCCGTGACTATTTGATGCTCGTGATCGTGGATTGTGCTAGTCTTTGTAGTCATTGGTCAATCATCAGACTTTGATGTTCAGTGTGCGGGGCGCTTTTAGGCCCTGAAAATGGAAGTGATGGACTGATGGTCCATTTTGAGCTTACAGCTTTTTTGGGCTTTGCGATGTTGTGTACTTGTTCCAAAATAATGCAATCCTAGCTTTTTAAAAAGTCAAACATTTAGAACTTTAACTAAATTTATATATAAAGTACTATTATTCATGATAATAAATAATTACCGTTAGATTAGTTATAGAATATATTTTCATAATAAATTTTATTTAAAGACATAAATGTTAATATTATTAACTATAAATTCGTTCAAACTTGAGTTATTTTGACCAGCACGGATCTCATAATTGTATTCTTTTCTGGATAGAGAGAGTAGCATAGCATAAGAGTAGCTCCAGTGCAGGAGATAATCGAACAAAAGAGTAGCTCCAGTGTAGGAGATAATTGAAGCGTGGGGAAAAAAAACGAACCGAACACACTGGACCATTCGGTTGTTGGTTGTTAGGCTATCTCCAACAACAACACCTAAAATATAAGACATATTCGTCCTTTGGGTAACACTACATGCAAAAGGTTCAATACATATTCGGCATCTTCTCCAACAACAAGACCCAAAAGAGAACCATTTCTGTAAATGAGTTTCTAGGAGAGAGGATGTCCATATTTGGATTATGCCTCTCAGGCAACCCAAAATAGATCTCCCGTATAGGTACTCTGTTGGAGGCTGATTTTGGATCTCTCGCTAACTATTTTGGGTTTGGATGTCCATATGGGTTCCTTATTAGAGACCGTCTTAGAATGAAAATCGACCACCTAGTTTGGTGCAAACCATAGCCAGAGAGCGGGTCCCATAGAGCCAAGAAGGCACACGAAAGGAATATGCTTTTTCTTAACATTGTTTACATTGCTACGATTTTAATCGACAACTCAGTCATTGAACTTCGACTCCTTGGCTCGACGTAGCACTGCATGTGCCCTAAGTGCATAACCTGATCTACCTATGATTTGTTTCAAACCCGCAACTTTGTGTTGCATCCATATAGTGGCATACATTGAACTCGGCAGGTAACTATGACCATGTGTCGGTGCAGAAAGTGACCAACACGTAAATATTTGTAGTTTTGTCGTACGTTGTGATCGAAGGTGGCCTAGCACTCAATGACACAGGGTTTATACTGGTTCAGGCAACGTGCCCTACGTCCAGTTTGAGTCGGTCGGTGACTTTATTCCTGAGATCAGGTGCTCGAAGTTTGCAGTGGGGTTACAAACGAGAAGGAGAAAGATAGGGGGTACAAGAGGTCCGGTCAGACTCTGGTCAGAGGGGCCGAGAGTGACGGGAGCTCCACTATGTGCTATGTGTTCGAGCGTGTGCTCGAGGTTTGAACCTGGTGGTTCTATTGTTGTGTACTAGTGAACTTGATCGATCTGAATCAACTGAGTTGTGTTGGAGAGAGCGCATCCCCTTTTATAGATGAAGGGGATGACCTTACAACTGAGAGGGAGAGAGTGCGTATGTTTACTAAGTCTTGTTGCCCACGCGGGCGGGTACGAGATGATGGTAGGCTCCCATAATACTGTTGAATGTCAGATGCACATGGGAGGTTGCGTCGTCTTCTTCCAGTATGGCAGATGTCGGTGCCTGCCACACTGTTGATACCCAGAGGCATGCAAAAGGTTTTACCATGTTCGCCTGATATGGTAAATGTCGGCGCCCACAACACTGTTCATGCCTCAGAGGCACGTGGGGGAGCCTTACCGTATTTGTCTGGTATGGGAGTTGATGGCGCCCACAAAACTTTAGGGGAAAATGTCGATGTCTACAACACTGCTTGCGTTCTATCATGCCAGGGAGGTCGCAGGATACTATCCTGCAGGTGTACAGGGTACGACCCTCGGTATTGCGGTTGACTTTGAGTGCCCTACCTTACTTTCTCCATCCATTTCCTAGTCCTTACCGAGCGGGCGTCCCCGGTCGGTTGTCCCCAGTCGGCTCTGATTGCGCCAGCCGAAGAGGAGCTGTAAGCAGGGGTTTGGCGCATTCCCGGTCGAAGAAGCGGGTTGGAGTCAAAAGTGGTGTTTTGGCCAAGCCTTCCGGTCAGAGAGACCGCCCGGAGGCAAGCTGGAGACCAAAGCAAGCGCTCCGGTCGAAGATGCGGGCCGGAGTCGAAAGTAGGCGTTGTTCCTCCTCGGCCAGGCCTTCCGGTCGAAGATTGAATCGGCCTTCTGGCTTGTCGTTTATGTACTTGGGGCGACCCAAGAGCTGTGCGTTGTTCGCAGCGTTCGTCTGCTAGGCCGAGCCTTTGCTGGGAAGCTGGTCCACGAGGGGTAGAATCGTTTGGAGAATTTTTGTCTTGACGGCGGGTGCGCGCACCCGCGGGTGTAACCCTCGAGCCCCCGGGTGATTTGGATAGAATTGTCTAGAGGGTTTATCGTGTTGCCAGAGGGGACGTTTTGTTTTGTCGGTCGCGTACACGAGCGCACCCGCGAGTGTAGCCCCCGAGCCCCCGGGCGATTCAGGCAGAATCGTCTGGGGCGGTTTTGTCAGCGGGCGTGTGTGAGTGCATTTTAGTTGAGACAGAGTCATCGGAGCAGCCCGCACAGCCGAGGCAGTTAGTTTAGGGATCGGACGAGACAGACTCGCGGATCCTAGCGTCGGTGCAGCCCGCGTAGCCAAGGCAGTTAGTTTAGGGATCAGGTGAGAGACTCACGGATCCTAGCGTCGGTGCAGCCCGCACAGCCGAAGCAGTTAGTTTAGGGATCAGGCGAGATGGACTCACGGATCCTGGCGTCGATGTAGCCCGTGCAGCCGATGCAATTAGTTTAGGGATCGGGCGAGGCGAACTCGCGGATCCTAGCATCAGTGCAGCCCATGTAGCCGAGGCAATTAGTTTAGGGATCAAGCGAGACGAAGCTCGCGGATCCTGGCCTCGGTGCAGCCCACGCAGCCGAGGCAGTTAGTTTAGGGATCGGGCAAGACAGAGCTCACGGATCCTGGCTTCGGTGTAGCCCACGCAGCCAAGGTAGTTAGTTAGGTGTCTTGAGCCCCAAGTCCTGTTGGGCTTGGTAGGGGTCGGTTTGAGTTTTGTGCGTTATCCCGTCCTCGGTTTCTCACAACCGGAGGGGCTGAGCTTTGTCGCTTGCCTCGATCGCTCGGGCTCAAGTGACGCGCTCGGTGAGCTCACTAACGGGTATGATCGAGTGGAATCCGGGTTCGTCGTTCATGACGGGGTCAGCATAGCCCTCTTGTGACATTCCACTGCTCCTTTACCAGCAACCCGGCAGATGCCTGGGTCATTCCGGAGACCGACCCGGGTGGCCCGCTAGCCTCCCCTCGATGGAGATTCTATAGGTTTGGCGTGAGGTTTAGGATCGAATGAGAAGGTTGAGATGACCCTGTCTGCTTTGGGGCAGACTGGGCGAGGGCCGCACGAGGCTCATCTACATTTTCTTTTCTGGCTCTGTTTGACGTGAGGCAGCCTCGAGCCCTTCATGGGCCGGCCTTCGAACTCCCGGTCGGTCGTTGCTCATGTTGAATGAGGCAACTACCGCATCGTGATGCAACACGGAGCGTTGTGATGCATTTAGCTACATGTGCGATGCCTTAGTTCCCGAGCCCCTAGGCAATTTGGGCCTGAATCATCCGAGGGGCATGGGCGTATGGAATGAATGCGTGTATAGATGCAAGAAATGATTATAAAGAAAGAGCGGGGGTCAATAATGTTACCTTGATGACTCGAGTGATGGGGTTGAAGAGCTCTAATCGGAAATGTTCGACCGGGACCCATGCTCATCGTTCATGACGGAGTCGGCATGGCCCACATGGGGCGTCCCTTTGCTCCTTACCTATCTCTCGTCATTTTCCTGGGCCGTTCGATCGACTTAGGAAGCCCGATGGTCTCTCCTGGCGGAGATCCCGTTGTTTGGGTTTTTCCATGTCCCGCTTGAGAAGGCGAGAGAGCGCCTGCATGGGGTAGCGCTTTGTTTCTCGCACCCGATCGTGCGGTAGTGGTGGGCCATACCCAGGCCACGTCCCATCTAATTAGGCACCGTTCCATCAGTCAGTGTGCGTCCCATCGGTCAGGGTGCGTCCCATCATTTCCCATCCGTATTGAATGGGGGAAAGGAGAGGGTTTCTCGCCCCAATCGTTTCACCTTTCCTCAACTGCTCCGCCTTTTCTTTAAATAGGGGAAGGGAGAAGGAAAAAAGAACTCACAAACCCGTTTGTGATTCTAGAGCACGATGTCGAGTTGGAGGTCCCCCAATCTAAATGAGATGGTGTTGGCCGCCTTCGCCGAGAAAGGGTTGGTTCCGCCGAAGGAGGTGGCGCACTGGAGGGTGTCGTTTGTCTCCAGCTTTGTCACCGTCTGCGAGGCTTTTCGTTCGGATGGAGCCATACGTGGACTCCTTCCGGCGAGTCTTCTTCGGGCAAGCCTTGTCGGAGAGGAAGATGCTCGGGACTGCGCCGGTGGGAGGATTCGCCCTTGTAGCTGCTCAGGTTGGCAAGTTCATAAAGTTTGATGATATATCTTCCAACCACGGCAGCCATACCTTGGAAGGTAGCGTCCCTGCCCAAGAGTTGCCTCGAATGCATGAGAAGGTCAGGAGCTCCATGCTCTTCTACTGAGCATCTATGGGTGCGACGCCCTTGAGATACCCGTTGCGCTTTGCCGAAGTTGAGGGAGCGGAACCGGGCGGGTCCCTTGAGGTACCCGTTGTGCTTCGCTGAAGTCGAGGGAGCGGAACCTGGCAGGTCCCTTGAGGTACCCGTTATGCTCACTGAAGTCAAGGGAGCGGAACCGGGCGGGGCCCCTGCGGCGGTGGTTATGTCCGGCGGCGTGTGCCGTGGATTCTCCTTTGACGTTAGGCGATGCCGTCGAGTGGCCACAGTAGTATTTGGAGTAGAAGTAGTCAGCAAATGTAATCGTTAAGTTAGCGGGGGAGTCCCCGTGTGAACAATTTTTGTGTCAATGAATGCATCAGTTCTGTTTTTTGTGATAGAATCGCTATCCGTCCCTTGTTTTTTATCCTAGCATAGCTTTGTTTTTTATCCTTTCTTTTTTCGCACTTGCCTAATCGTTCCGTAGGCTGCATCTTTTAAGAACCTAGGCATGGCCCGCGGGGCTTGGCTGCTCGTAACCGTAGGTCGTGGTGGGGTGTGTTCGGTTGGGAGTAAGAACAAAGTCACGTAGGGTAATCAAAGGAATGGAATAGAATGCCCTTTTGTTTGGGTAAAAAGTTTTTACCATGTGATAGTAAAAAAGATAGGTAGTATTTAGTATTGTACCCTCATAGAGCCCCAGAGCGACTCGGGCTGAAAATGTTTGGGCTAGGGTGCTTTATAGGAGCAAGTGTTTGACTAAAAAGCGGTAAGACCAAATTTAGGGGGGAAAATGACGTAGTTGTTCAATGTTCCAAGTGTTGGTGAGAACGTTGCCTTTGTCGTCCTCCAGTCGGTAGACGCCCGGTCGGATCACTTCGGTTACCATATAGGGTCCTTCCCATGGTGGAGAGAGTTTATGTTTTTCCTTTGTTGATTGGGTCCTCCGGAGCATGAGATCACCGACTTCGAGGGTCCTCCCCCTGATCTTCCTTTCATGGTACCTTTAGAGAGTTTGTTGGTAGTGAGCGGAGCAGATGACGGTCGTCTTGTGGGCCTCCTCAAGTAGGTCGACTGCGTCTTGCTGAGCCTCCGTGGATCGGTCGCAGTCGAAAGCCTTCACTCTTAGGGTGTTGTGGTCGAGGTTGGAGGGCAGCACTGCTTCAGCTCCGTAGGCGAGGAAGAAGGGTATGAACCCTATGGATCGGTTCGGTGTCGTTCTCAGGCTCTAGAGGATCGCTAGGACCTCTGCAACCCATCGCCCCGCGTACTTGTTGAGTCGGTCGAAGATGCGTGGCTTAAGTCCTTAGAGGACCATTCCATTGACACGCTTGACCTGACCGTTAGTACGTGGGTGTCCGACCGAGGCCCAGTCGATCCTGATGCTATATCCATCACTGAAGTCCAGAAACTTCTTCCCAGTGAAGTTAGTCCCGTGGCTAGTGATGATGCAGTTAGGAACGCCGAACCGGTAGATGATGTCGAGGAAGAATCTGATCGCCTCTTCTGAGCGGATGTTGGTGATGGACTTAGCCTCTATCCACTTGGTGAACTTGTTGACCACTACGAGTAGGTGAGTGAAGCCGCCCGGGCCCTTTTTGAGGGGTCCTACTATGTCGAGGCCCCAGACCACGAATGGCTAGGTGATGGGGATGGTTTGAAGCTCCTGCGCCAGCAAATGGGTTTGCCAAGCGTAGAATTGACATCCCTCAACCTGCGGACAACCTCTGCATCTCGTAGTGCGGTGGGCCAGTAAAAACCTTGGCGAAAGGCTTTTCTGACCAACGACCTCGGGGCCGTGTGATGTCCGCAGATCTCGGCATGGACCTCGAGGAGGAGCTGCTTCCCCTGGTTGGTGGGGATGCACTTCATGAGCAACCCCGATGGACTTCGTTTGTAGAGTTCGTCACCGAGCGCAACGAAGGTCTTGGCACGTCGAGCGATCCATCGGGCTTCAGTTCTTTCGGGCGAGAGAACCTCCTCGAGGAGGTAGGCGAGTAGCGGTGCTCGCCAGTCTGTTTGATCGAGTGCCAATACAACGACGTCGGTGGGTGACGTCGTCATAGAGGCACTGGAGTCGGAGCCCCCGAGTGCCAACTTGGCGTCGGGGTGTGTCTGTATCGGACCTTCCAGGACACGGGTGGATGGCTCGTGAAGATCATTGATGAAGATCCCGCTCAGAGACGGATCTCGTCTGGCGGGCAATTTTGCTAGGAAATCGGCGACATCGTTGTCCTTTCGGGTGACGTGATGCAGCTCGATTCCCTGGAATTTGTCCTTGAGCTTGCGCACCTCTTGGCAGTATGTTGTCATGAGGGGGCTTTTGCAGGAGGACTCCTTCATGATCTAATCGATTACCAGCTCCGAGTCACCTCGAACGTAGAGTTGCATAGCACCAAGTTTGATGGCGATGCAGAGTCCATTGATGAGGGACTCATATTCTGCGGCGTTGTTTAAGGCTGAAAAGTGGAGATGGATGGCGTAGCGGAGCCTACACCTGTCTAGGGAGATCATAACCACTCTATCCCCCGAGCCGAGTGCCATGACGGGCCCATCGAAGTACATTGTCCAATATTCGTGGGTGGCGTATGGGGTCAGTAGCTGGACCTCCGTCCATTCGGCAACAAAATCCATGAGAGCTTGAGACTTAATGGCGGTATGGGGGATATACCTGATGTCGTGGCCCATGAGTTCGAGTGCCCACATGGAGATCCGTCTCATGGCGTCGCGGTTGCGGATGATGTCCCCGAGCGGGTACGAAGTGATGACCGTGACTTCGTGGTCGATGAAGTAGTGCAGGAGCTTTCAGGTTGCCATTAGCATGGCGTATAGGAGTTTCTGCGCCTGGGGGTATCAGACCTTGAGATCGGTGAGTAACTCCCCGCCGAAGTACACGGGCCACTAGACCTTAAGGTGGTGTCCTGGTTCCTCCCTTTCGACGACCAGGGCAGCGCTCACAACATGGTTGATTGTCGCGACGTAGAGGAGGAGGGGTTCTCCCCATTCAGGAGCGATGAGGATTGGGGCCGATGTCAGGGATGCTTTAAGGCTCTCCAGAGCCTGCTGAGCTTCCTCAGTCCAGACGAAGGCGTCCGTCTTTTTGAGGAGCTTGTAGAGTGACATCCCCTGTTCGTCGAGCCGAGAGATGAATCGGCTCAGGGCAGCCAGACAGTCGGTGAGCCTTTGCACGCCCTTGATGTTGTGTATAGGGCCCATGTTGGAAATGGCCGTGATCTTTTTGGGGTTGGCCTCGATATCGCGCTCGGACACGATGTATCCTAGCAGCTTCCCCTTTGGAACCCCGAAAACACATTTCTCGGGATTTAATCTGATGTTGAACCTTCGGAGGTTCGTGAATGTTACGGCCAAGTTTGCGATCAGGTCGCAAGCTTGAGCCGTTTTGACCACTATGTCATCCACATAGACGACGATTGTTGGTTTCGGCCGCTCGACTTGATCAAGCTGATCGAGCTGGTCGATTTGGTCAGCGAAGCATTGCTGCATGCACCTTTGGTAGGTGGCGCTGGCGTTCTTCAGGGCGAAAGGCATGGTTACATAGCAATACGAACCATACGGGGTGATGAACGAGGTTGTGAGCCTGATCGGACTCTTTCATCGCGATCTGGTGATAGCCCGAGTAGACATCCAGAAAGGAGAGGATCTCGCAACCCAAGGTGGAGTCGACTATCTGGTCTATGCGCGGCAAAGGAAAGTGATCCTTTGGACACGCTTTGTTGAGGCCAGTATAATCAACGCACATTCTCCACTTTCTGGTCTTCTTTCTAACAAGAACGGGATTGGCGAGCCAGTTGGAGCGGAATACCTCTCTGATGAATCTGGTTGCCTGGAGTTTGGCGATCTCTTTGCCTATGGCCCCGTGCCTCTCATCGTTGAAGCGGCGTAGGCGTTGCTTAGCGGGCTTTGAGCCTAGAATGAGGCGTAGTGCGTGCTCAACGACGTCTCATGGTATGCCTGGCATGTCAGATGGCTTCCATGCGAAGACATCGCGATTGGCGTGCAGGAAGTCGATGAGCTCGCATTCCTATTTGGCCGGGAGCTAGGTCCCGATCCGCACCATCTTGGTTGGGTCGGTGGGGTCGATTCCCACCGCCTTGGTTTCTTCGAGCGGGCGGAAGGCGGTCGAGGAGGTTGGTTTGTTGCAGTCTGGGACTGTTGGGGTCGACGACTCCCCAAGCCGCAGGAGCTCAGACTAGTTGATGACCGTGGTGGCGAGCTCAAAATGCTCGCGGTCGCACGTGAAGGCGTGCGAGAAGGCGCTGCTCACGGTGATGAAGCCGTTCAGTCCCGGCATCTTCAGCTTGAGGTAGGTGTAGTTGGGGATTACCATGAATTTGGCATAGCATGGCCACCCCAAGATGGTGTGGTAGGACCCTAGGAAGTCCACCACTTTGAAGGTGAGGACCTCCGAGTGGAAGTTGGCTCAGTTGCCAAAGGTGATGGGCAGGTCGATCTGTCCGAGTGGGTATGCCTACGCTACTAGGATCACCCCGTGGAAGGGAGAGCCCGCTAGGCGGAGTTCCGACCAGGGGATGCGCATGGCGTCGAGGGTGTCGACGTAGAGGATGTTGAGGCCGCTGCCTCCGTCCATCAGCACCTTGGTGAGGCGCTTCTTGCGGACGATGGGGTCGACGACGAGCGGGTAGCGTCCCTATCTCGCGATGTGGGAGGGATGGTCCCTCTGATCGAAGGTGATCGGAGATTCCGACCAGCTCAGGAAGGAGGGGACGGCCATCTCAGCGGTGCATGCCTCCCTATAGCGCACCTTGTGCTGGTGTTTGGACCAGATGGCATCAGATTCGCCGAAGATCATGATGCATTCCTCAGGGTCAGGGAAGCCGTCTCTGTCCTTGCCTGCTGCGCCTTCTTTCTTGGCTGCCGCCTCTTTGCCGTCTCATTCTTTCAGCCCGCTGGCCTGTCGGAGGAAACATTTGAGGAGCTCACAGTCCTTATAGAGGTGTTTGATGGGATAGGCATGGTTGGTGCATGAGCTATCTATGAGCTTACTGAAGTGGTCAGGTAGGCCTTGTTAGGGCTGCTTGCCCGTGCGATCAGCTACGGCGACCAACGCGGTGTTGTTCGGTCGACGCCGATCCTTTTTGTTCTTCTTGCCCCTCTGTGTGGAGGGGCCCTCGTCTTGGTCCACGCGCTTGGCCTTGTCTTTGTCTCGGTCTTCGTTGAAGACCGCTCCGACTGCCTCCTCATCGGAGGCGTGGTTAGTGGCAACATCGAGCAGGTCGCGAGTGGTACGGGGCTTCAGATAGCCAAGCTTGTGGATCAGGGACTCACAGGTCGTCCCGGAGAGGAATGCGCTGATGACGTCCATGTCGACGCCATCAGGGAGGGAGTTGCATCGTTGGGAGAACCTATGGATGTAATCCCGTAGGGACTCGTTGGGCTCCTGCTGGCAGCTCTTGAGGTCCCAGGAGTTACCAGGGCGGACATACGTCCCTTGGAAATTACCGACGAAGACCCTCGTGAGGTCCGCCCAGTCACGGATGCTGTCGTGTGGGAGGAATTCGATCCACGCCCGAACATGTTCCCCCACGCAGATGGGGAGATATTGAATGATGAAAAGGTCATCATCCACCCCTCCGGCTCGGCAGGTGAGCTGGAAATCTTCGAGCCAAATACCGAGGTTCATTGCCCCGGTGTACTTGGCGATGTTGGCGGGCGGTAGGAAGTGCTACGGGAACGACGCTCTCTGGATACGCCGACCAAAGGCCCATGGTCCCGGGCCCTCAGGGCTGGGACTCCGGTCGTCTGGCCGGCGACCATGCCTAAGGCGCGTTTCATCGCTCCCCTCGATGGTTCGGTCGAGACTCGTGTCGCCTGCCCTCACCGCCGCCCGGTGGACGTCATCATCAAGTCGGGCCTGATGCCGGTTGTTGATGACGTTGCGAGCGTCTCGGTGCGGACCGGGCCATTCACGTACCGGCGGTCGGTGCGGAGCAGGCGCCAGGTCGGACCACGGCGCAGCCGCTGCCTCTCGAGCCACGCTTGGCGGTTGTAACGGTGAGCGGATGGAGCGATCCGTCTGGTGTGTCCCTACTCCCCCAGTGGGGAGAGAGGGCGTGTGTCGGAGTCGCGATGCGGAGCTTTCCTCCTGTTGAACAGCGGTGGCTTCTACTAGCGTCTGGAGGTTTCGGTAGACTGCTCGCTCTGGGGGTCGATGGGCTCGGGAACGTCGCGCAGAAGCATTACCATAGCGGCGATGTTCTGGCTAGCCTGAATGAACTGTGGGGGGTCGTTCCCCTACCATCGGCGGCTACCTCGGGACGTCCGCCATAGCACACTCCCAAGACGGACGGTGGCTAGGTGCCACATCACCGATGCTGGAGCCATCGGTCTCAACCTCGTCATCCAGGAGTTTGTGGAGAGTGGTGGGAGCATAGCTTGCCATTCCCACGAATTCGGATGTGAGAGGGGGCGGCGCCAGCGTCCTTCAGAGCCCCCGAGCGCACGCGTCCGCTGGAGACGCGAGGCCATAGGGGAACCGATCGTACAGTGTTTGCGGTGCGGACAAAACGGTCCCTCCGGATAATCGGTGGGAGATAGTAAATAGAGAGTAAATAATAGTATGCATATTACTCACAGCGGGGTTTGAGCAGAGAGTTTGCTCAGAATGAAGCACAGATGCCTCATCGTTGAAGTCGTCGTGCGTCCCAGAGCCGATGGAGGGCGCCCCTCCGACGGGCGCCGGAACAAGTGCCTCCTTGCGGAGGTGTAGTACGCCGAGCCGGTCGGCGACAAAGTCCAGGCTTCTGAAGAGGAAAGCCTAGGATGGCTCGAAGATGGGTGGAACCCACATCCCAACAGGTGGGAGTGCAGGAAACTCCAGTGAGCCGAAGCGAGTCATATCGCTTGAGCCCGCCATGGCGAAGGAGGCAGAAAAGTGGACCATCCGATGACCAAAAGTGTTGAACGTGTAGCGTCTTCCCCCACGGACGGCGCCAACTGTCGGTGCAGAAAGTGACCAACATGTAAATATTTGTAGTTTTGCCATACGTTGTGATCGGAGGTGGCCTAGCACTCAATGACATAGGGTTTATACTGGTTCAGACAACGTGCCCTACATCCAGTTTGAGTCGGTCGGTGACTTTATTCCTGAGCCCAGGTGCTCGAAGTTTGCAGTGGGGTTACAAACGAGAAGGAGAAAGATGGGGGATACAAGAGGTCCGATCGGACTTTGGTCAGAGGGGTCGAGAGTGTCGGGAGCGCCGCTCTGTGCTATGTGTTTGAGCGTGTGCTCGAGGTTTGAACCTGGTGGTTCTATTGTTGTGTACTAGTGAACTTGATCGATCTGAATCAACTGAGTTGTGTTGGAGAGAGCGCATCCCCTTTTATAGATGAAGGGGATGGTCTTACAAGTGAGAGAGAGAGAGAGCGTATGTTTACTAAGTCTTGTTGCCCACGCCGACGGGTACGAGGTGATGGTAGGCGCCCACAATACTGTTGAATGTTAGATGCACATGGGAGGTTACGTCGTCTTCTTCAGGTATGGCAGGTGTCGGTGCCTGCCACACTGTTGATACCCAGAGACATGCAAGGGGTTTTACCATGTTCGCCTGGTACGGTAAATGCCGGCGTCCACAACACTGTCCATGCCTCAGAGGCACGTGGGGGGAGCCTTACCGTATTTGTCTGGTATGAGAGTTGATGGCGTCCACAACACTGTAGCGGAAAATGTCGACGCCTACAACACTGCTTGCGTTCTGTCATGCCAGGGAGGTCGCAGGGTACTATCCTGCAGGTGTACAGGGTACGGCCCTCGGTATTGCGGTTGACTTTGAGTGCCCTGCCTTACTTTCTCCATCCGTTTTCTAGTCCTTACCGAGCGGGCGTCCCCGGTCAGTTGGTCCCAGTCGGCTCTGATTGCGTCAGCCGGAGAGGAGCTGTAAACAGGAGTTTGGCGCATTCCTGGTCGAAGAAGTGGGTCGGAGTCGGAAGTAGTGTTTTGGCTAGGCCTTCTGGTCGGAGAGGCCACCCGAAGGCGGGCTGAAGACCGAAGCGAGCGCTTCGGTCGGAGAGGCGGGCCGGAGTCTGAAGCGGGCGCCGTTCCTCCTCGGTCAGACCTTCCGGCCGGAGATTGGATCGTCCTTCTGACCTGTCGTTTAGGTACTTGGACCGGCCCAAGAGCTACGCGTTGTTCGCAGCGTTCGTCTGCTGGGTCGAGCCTTTGCTGGGAAGCCGGTCCACGAGAGATCCTGGGTTTATGAACCCGACACCATGTTTGTTTGAGGGTTCACTAGTAGCGGGTCATGGAGAAGCAAGAAACTAGGCAACCAGCGAGAGCTGCGTCATGCGTTTCTAAAATTTTGTTTTCTTTCACGTTGAGTGTGCTATAGAGAAAGCAAGTTCTTCACGAGGATACAAACGGACTTATTCGTGAGTCCGTAAATAAACTTAATTTTGGCAGGTTCTTAAAAAACCCGCAAAAATTAAATCTATTTGCGGACTTGTGGACACGCTCGCTTGAATGTTGGGTGGGCTTTTGGCCAGCTGATGAACCAAATATGGTCTCCTCTTGGTTTTAATTTGCATTGTTGGCACATACTCTGTATACGATAATGGAGAATTTGCCAAAAAAAAAAATATACTCCCTCCATTATCAAAAGACTGTTATTTTAACTTTAAATCTAGATAAGTGTTTGTACAGGTTTAAAGTCGGTCTTTTTGGACCGAGAGAGTACGAGGTAATGGAGAACTTTTCTGTGTGGCGAGGCTGCTGTTGGCCGGGGGTGGGGGAGGAAGGGAGTAGCGAGGTTGAAGGCGGTCGCGGCGTAACGTTGTCCAAAGAAATAGTGAAATTTTGCAATCGGCGAAGTAACTAGCCGTGCCGTGCCGTGCCGTGGTTCAGACGAACGATATCCAACTCCAAACGGGGTAACGTGCCAGAGACGAGGCCACGAGGGAACGCCCCGCCACATCCTCCCCGAGCTCGGCGTCGCCCGGGCCAAATGGCGGCTCCATCCGCTTCCGCCCCCTTGCTCCGTTCCCACCCCCACCGCGGCTCGCTCGTCCCCTCGTCGCCGCGCCACCGTCCCGCGGCCGCTTCCCTGTTTGGGTTCCCTCCCCGCAGACCCGCATCCTCCCGCAGGCTCCCATACACCGCGGTGCGGTCCTCCTCCACTGCCTCACCCTCGGCACCTGTAGAAGAGGCTCCCGCGGCCGCGGCCCCGACCGGAGACGCGGAGGAGGAGCGGGTGGTGCTCCCCACCAACGAGTCCTCCGAACGCCTGCTGCGCATCCGGCACACCGTACCGCTGCTCCCCTTCTCCCCCTACATTTCAGTGCTTGAACTGGCATAATTGTATGCTTAATTTGGTCTCGGTTCTCATCAAAGTGCCGTCACTCTAATACGTGTACAATTTAGTGTCTCGTCAAAACTATAAACATCTCAGTGTCGTTCACAATTGCTGTTGTAGTGCGCCCATGTGATGGCCATGGCTGTCCAGAAGCTATTCCCCAACTCCAAGGTAACAATAGGTCCCTGGATAGAGAATGGTTTCTACTACGACTTTGACATGGAGCCCTTGACGGATAAGGACCTCAAGAATATTAAGAAGGAGATGGTGAGTCTGCATTCCTGCACTGAGCATGTGTGAATTGACCTGAACCGCAAAGTGGTGGTTTTGATTTGTCAATTTGGTATGTTCAACTGTTGATAGGATCGGATCATCCGACAGAACCTCCCACTGGTGAGGGAGGAGGTGTCCAGAGAAGAGGCTCAGAAGAGGATTGAAGCACTCAATGAGCCCTATAAGTTGGAGATTTTGGAGAGCATTAAGGAAGAACCAATCACAATATACCACATTGGTTAGCCTTATAAATTGGTGACTTGGAATTGGATATCTTTAAAGAAGAGACTTGCCCATCGTGATTGGCTTATTTATGATAGCATGTATTGATGATATCCTTCATGTCATGTAGGAGAAGAGTGGTGGGATCTCTGTGCCGGGCCTCATGTGGAGTCTACTGGAAAAATAAACAGAAAGGCTGTTGAACTTGAGTCCGTTGCTGGTGCTTACTGGAGAGGTGATGAGAAAAACCAAATGCTACAAAGAATATATGGAACTGCTTGGGAAAATGAAGATCAATTGAAGGCTTACATCTACTTTAAGGAGGAAGCCAAGCGCCGAGATCATCGACGATTGGGTCAGGACCTTGATCTGTTCTCTATACAGGTACGTCTTACATCTTAATTTCTGAGAAAGCATATGTAAATACAGAAGAGTGATTCCAGCAATAAAACTGAATGATGCCAGATTGTGTGGTTTTGTTAGTTTTTAGAGCCCTTAAATGTCTGATGGTTCTTGATAGCTTTCATGCATGGGAGAATCTTTACAGTGTACCATGTCACCTATAGCTTCGTACAACATGGCGAAAGTGAACAAGATCTGAGTCCACAATATTGGTATGATTCACTGTGCTTGGGATTTGTAGACAAAGTGGCCACTTCGCTCTGGCCGATCTTACTATGTTTGAATTCATAGTCATAGCACAACTTTGTCTGATTTATATTCTGCAACTGCTAACATCTATTGATGTTTCTTAGTAAGCGCGAAAAATGTGGTGTTTGATGCAGACAGTTTGCTATAACCTGACTATTCCAACATAATATTGTCCATGTTCTTGATTTACTTTTCTACTCTATGAAATAGATAACCAGGTCTAACTTCTAAATATGACTTGCATCCTGTGCATGAGTTATATTTTTTATTAGTAGTGACTGTAACCTATGTGTATTAATCAGGATGATGCTGGTGGTGGTCTAGTATTCTGGCATCCAAAAGGCGCTATCATCAGACACATTTTAGAAGACTCATGGAAACAGATTCACTTGCAACATGGTTATGATCTACTGTACACTCCTCATGTTGCAAAGGGTGATCTTTGGAAGATCAGTGGACACATAGACTTCTACAAAGAGAACATGTACAATCAAATGGATGTTGAAGATGAGATGTATCAACTGCGGCCCATGAATTGCCCTTACCACATTTTGGTATACAAGAGAAAACTACATTCATATAGGGATTTTCCTATCAGAGTGGCGGAGCTAGGAACTGTCTACAGATATGAGCTATCTGGTAGTCTGCACGGGTTGTTCCGTGTAAGAGGGTTCACACAGGTGCTTCACTTCTTCAGGTTCCCTCATAGCACTAATATTTTACTGATGGGATCATGATCATTTCATACTTTTTAGCAAGGTTCCTGAGGTGTCACCAAGGCAGCGGTATGTCTAGGTCGCCACAAGGCCCTAGTTACGCCTTGTCACCTAGGCACCGCCGGCATACCCAAATCACCACAGGACGCCTTACCGCTTTAAGAATGTTTATTTTTTACTTATTTATAATTACTACTAGATGAGATGAACAATGCTAAATATGTTGTTTTCTTTTCGAATGACATGCTTTGTAGTACTGCTATGCAGCTTTTGCTCCTTTCCCTGAAGTACCTTTTGGCGTTATTTATTGCTTTGTACGTGCTTATGTAATGTCATTAGCCAGCAATCAAGTCCACATATGACCTTTTTCTGTTTCCAAGAATACACAGCATAGGTCTCAGCACCTTTTGTTTCAGTTCTTTTTCTAAACATACTATCCTTAAGTTATGGAATATGGATATTTTACTCTGTAACGTTTTGCTAACAAGCATAGCACTGGATGGTTGGTACTAGAATTTTCTCACCACTACTTTATAAAGTTCAAAACTTCTCTTGCTATTGTTTTCAATTCTCAACTATTTCTATTTATGTAGGATGATGCCTAAATTTCAACTATTTCTATTTTTGTAGGATGATGCCCACATATTTTGCCTGGAGGACCAGATAAAAGATGAAATTAGAGGTGTTCTTGATCTAACTGAGCAAATACTTGGACAATTTGGTTTTCAGTATTATGAGATAAACCTTTCAACTAGGCCAGAAAAATCTGTTGGCACTGATGACATATGGGAAAAGGCAACGATTGCTCTGAAGAATGCATTAGATGATAAAGGTTGGGAATACAAGGTTGATGAAGGTGGAGGTGCTTTTTATGGTCCAAAAATCGATCTAAAAATTGAGGATGCTCTTGGAAGGAAATGGCAATGTTCTACTGTGCAGGTAAATTATATATTTTTATGGGATAAAAGGTACTCAAATGTGTAAATGGCATTGAAGGTCACCAAACTTGTATTGTACGTGCAAAAAGGTCACCGTTCTTCAAAATTAAACTAATCCATGACTAAACTTTCTAACTGGATGGTCTAAAATCACCAATAATGTACCACCATCCAATAACGCTCACATGGAAATTATAGTGAAGAATGCGGTATAATAATTTTTAAAAAAGTCTTCCAACATCCTTTAATCCATATGTTACTTATAATTTGCCCTAACATCCTTTTTTTTACGTTAAAAAAAATTGCCCTAACTTTCTACACGGTAGTATACTAGTTTTCACCCACCCAATGCAAATTGCTCTGCCAGCCACCTTATGGCTAGTGTGCTGCTGCCAGATAAATACATGTTGTTGTGCCCTAAATCGACACGAGAATGAGATGGATTATGAATAAACTCTAGGAGTCTAGGTTGAGACTGATGTCTCTATACTAAATAAACGGAGTATACATATGGTCTTCAGTAATCTGTTCAGAGCAAGGGGGGGCAGCTGCCCAGCTTCGCCTCCATGAAGCTCCGCCAGCGCTGCCCAGCACTGGAGTTGAATATCTAAGTACATGAATTAGTTTGTGAACATATTAATTCTAATATGACTAGCATGCAGGGGTTCAATGCAAAGGTCAAACTATTGGCACACCACTCTAATCTGAACCCATTGCCATGTTGAACAAAACTTGGAGTCCATGCTAGCGTGATTAGACAAGTTGCCACATAAGTCACCTCAGGTGATCCACTTTGAAAGTTTAGTGATGAATCAGTCCCATTTTAAAGGTTGGCGATTTATTTGCATGTACGCCACAAGCTCAATGTCCTCTAACGCTATTTACTCTACTCAAATTGTTCGAAGAGAAAATAGGATACACTAACGCTCCATTTTCTTATATGTTATAGGTGGATTTCAATTTGCCTGAACGGTTCGACATTACCTATGTTGATTCAAATTCTGAGAAAAAGCGACCCATCATGATTCATAGAGCTATCCTTGGGTCTTTGGAGCGCTTCTTTGGTGTCCTGATTGAACACTATGCTGGTGATTTTCCGCTTTGGCTTGCCCCAACCCAAGCACGTATTCTACCTGTGACAGACAATGAGGTTTGATTCATTTGCTTTGCATTATCGTTAACCATAGGTTGTTAAAATTGAAAGCATATGTTCACTGACATTCTGGATTATCTGGTTCTCTTTCGATTGAAGAGTTGTTTATAGTTCAGATAGATGTTTGCCTTAGTATTATTTATGAAACCATGACATCTTGATTTGTATTTTCAGTTGCAATACTGTAACGAGGTGGCCTCAGAACTGAAATCAAGAGGGTTACGTGTTGAAGTCTGTCATGGAGAGCGCCTACCAAAGCTAATAAGGAATGCTGAAACACAAAAGGTGCCACTCATGGCAGTTGTTGGTCCTAAAGAAGTTCAAGCCAGGACCCTGACTATCAGGTCCAGGCACAATGGGGAGATCGGCACGGTGCCCGTTGATGAATTCATCACCAGGCTTCAACTTGCCGTTGTAAACAAATCATCATTATAGAACCGATGATCCGCTAAATTTCAGTCCAGAATGTAGAACATTAGATCCTCTGCACATAGATCTGTTCCCTCAAAGTAAATAGCAGCTGAGGTCTGCAGGAGCAGATCCAATATTTTTTGTGCATAGTTCACAGTTGTCATCAGTCATCACAGGTCACAGCATCTCTCTTACCCCCTAAGGAAAATCCCACATACTACTCTGTACATTTTGGCTGAAGGGATGCTTTTAGTTAACCACGTCCAGACCATGATCATTGCCATTAGTACCAATGCTTTATCCGCCTCCATACGACATGCAGTTTTTTTTACAGCTCAGCCATCCTCGTTAAGGATTCACCATTTCAAAGGCCTATATGTTTTACATCGAAAGTGTGCGACATGAGACGGTGGAGCAATTATGCCTGGAGTATGCATCATATATTCGTACTACAAAATGCAGTGGCTGTTTTGGATTGATGCAAAACATCTCCACTAATGTGTGTTTTGTTCATCCTTAGCCTCATCATATCCTGGAGCATACTTAAGTTGGTCGTGAGATCGATGTCCGAACCAACCAATCTTTGTGGGTGCAACTCGGGGAATATGTGGGTCAGCTACAGCTTGGGTGCAACTCGGGGAATACGTGGGTCAGCTACAGCTTAGACGGTCTCCAACAGATGACTCATACGGATCAGCTACAGCTTATCGACGACTTTATTTTATGTTCTCCAACAAATAGATGACTCGCGGAGACTACGGATATCCAAAGGATTATCAATGGAGAAGACTAAAAATGGATATTGAATTCTTCCTGCAGCGATACCCAAACGTAGAATGGGTCTTGTATTTTGGGTGATGTTGTTGGAGATAATCTTATAAAACAGAGAGAATCTCAAAAGCTTGTATTATTCAGATAGTGTTAGAAAACCTAAAATCCATGTCACAACCTATGGGCATATCTTGTAGCTGAAGGAACCTGGAACCCTGTTAAGCTCAAATAGTGCTCACCACCAATCTTTTTCAATATGAAGGAATGTGATTCTTCATGTCAACCTGAATTTTTTATAATAGGATTAACATTAGTTTTTGTCTGTAGTGCACGGTTAACTTTTTGTCATAGGCCGAAAATTAAAGAGAAGTGTTCAGGGGTTAAATAAAGACAAGGTACTCAATGTCCATCCGTTCAGAGCTCATACATTTGAAGTTCAACTTTTGTTCAACTATCGGTGAGCAAACTTATTCATAACAATTTTTCAACTTCTTTTATAAACAAGACTTTACATAATAAATTACTCAAATAACATAACTTATTTACAAAAGTTATTGTTGTCCAACTTCTTTTGAAAAAATATACATACAATTTATCGAACACAAATTTTTATGTAATTTATTTTGATCAAATTTCTCAATATACAATACAAAAAAGGAAAAAGAAAAGGGCAAGAAAAAGCAAAAGGAGAAACGGAACTGAGAAAATAAAATCTGATAGAGAAACAAAATAAAAGGAAAAATGAAAATTGAACAGACGTCAACCCATGAAAATGGCCATGGATAAATCGTTCCAAGCACAAGCTAAGACAAATAGAGAAAAAAAATACCAAGCTACAGGAGAAGCGGTAGATATGGAAAGATAAAATGATCATCTACTGTTGGTCATATACACGTGAAAGTGAAAGAAAAATTAAAAAAATACATATATGTAAATACCACAACAAAAAATCTTTTGATCGTCAGTTAAACACAAATCAGAGAACAGAAACCACATTAGTCGGACAACCGGGGCTAATCACCGCAAGACTCAAGTGGCTTGAAGCATGGAATCACCACATGGTGTCCGCAGATTGCAGACACATCCGCTCCCCACGAACACTCGCCAAACTGAATTTTACGAATCACATAACTTATACACATACGTTTTTGTTGTCTAACAAAATTTCTAGATCTGATTTTATTCATAGTATGAAGAAGAAAAATTGATAAGTTAATATAAAAAATTTAAAAATGGAGAAAAAAAAGAACAAAATGAAAACTGCATGGACGTGGACGACTTGCTCCAAAGTCTAAACAGGACACTGCTGCAGAGGAAAAAAGGAAAAAGATAAAGTGAGCTCTATGGGGGACCGTTGGGGTTATCCGATTGCAAACGGATCCACCCACAAAAAATACATGTGGTCTGTGTTACTGGAGATTGACCGCTGGATTCGAGAAAATTGTTTCTATGATCGAACAAACCAAATTGGTTCATGGCTGCGCATCTTTCTCCTCATCAAATGATGCTCGACAACTTCTCAAGCTGTCGGTGATTGCGATGAGTACACAAAAGAACTTTACATCAAATAATTTAACCTATGGAATTTTCGGTCGGTTTGCTTGATTGAACCAAAAGCATGGACAGGTCCAACGAAGACCAGCGATTATCAAGGTAAAGGCAAAGCTGCTCTGAGTCTGGCCGGATCTGGCCTATATGGGTGCGTTTGATTTCATGTCTAATTTGTATCCTGGCTATAATTTTAGCCTGGACAGACTTAGCCTGCCTCCACCAAGCTAATCCTTGATTGTTTAGTTGTCTGTACTGTCTAAACCTGATCAGCCCAACAAAGTGTTTGGTTGCCTAGTTTATTTTGATACAGTTACCTCGGAAAGTTTACCTCCTTTCGGGTATTTCGTCGAACATGTCCTAGGCAAGCAACAGCAGGGCGAACGCGCCACTACGGCGGAGCAGGGTGAACACGCATTCACAGCAGGGCGAGCACGGCACGGACGCATTCACAGCAGGTCGAGCACAGCAGGACCGCATTCACGGCAGCTAGCACGGACGCATTCACAGCAGGTCGAGCACAGCAGGACCGCATTCACGGCAGCTAGCACGGACGCATTAGCAGGTCGTCTCCGCGGCTCGATGCGCTACGACCGCGCTTCCTCCGGTGGAGCAGAGAGAGCGGAGGAGACCGGTGGAGCGGGAGGAAGCTCAGGACCTCGCCGGCCGCGCCCGTGCAGCCTCGTCGGTGGAGACGGACGCACTCGCTGGTGAGGCACGCCGTGCAGCCGAAGCCATCCTCACCACCCAGGACCCCATCGGTGCGCCTCCCCGCTGCTCCATCACTGTCGCCGTCGTTTTCACTATTCCTGACGGTGGGGCGGAGCGAAGCCGTGAGGGCCGCGGCGGCGGCGGCGTTGGGTGGCGAGGTGTCGCGCGTTAGGTGTCGGTGCCGCCGAACTTCGAACGTATCCTGGTGAGGCCGCCGCGGCCCTCACGGCTTCGCTCCGCCTCTTCCGTACCCGCCGCCGCATGGGGGTGGCCAACAGGGAGGGCCGCCGGATCTACAGCGAAGGAGGAGGTGCTCCGCCGAGGCCTCCACGGCGACCACGGCCCCGAGCTTCCCCTTGGTCGCCATGGCCGGATCTGCAGCGGCGAGTGGCGGGGACGAGCAGGGGACCACCACAGCAGAGTACCGGCGGGGAGGAGCAGCAGAGCAAGCGGAGGTGACGGGAGTGAAGACCGGGCGGTGACGAGAAAGGAGCAGCGAGCTGGCTCGGGCCTGGCTCGAGGAGAACGGCCGATTTGAACGTTGAATCCTGGCCAGGCCTCAGCAGTACGGATGGCCAGTGTAGCCTGGCTCCAACCCACTTCAAGGGCGCGTTTAGTTCGGCAAATAGCCCGTTCGCTCGTTGGTTTCAGGTCAACTCAAATCAGTCATCTAACAGTGTTTTTTTTTTAAAAAAATTTAGCATCAGCCAACTCAAACCAGCACCAGCATCAACTAGCGAACAGGCCCAAAGATGACACCTGTAAACTTTGCATAGTGCATGATTCTCCACTATAGCATTTCGTTTGTATTTGTAAATTATTATCAAACATTGACTAATTAGGTTCAAAAAATTTATCTCACAAAGTTAAAGTAAACTATGCAATTAATTTTAAAAATCTTCTTTTTATATGATGCACTTTTAGAAAACTAAACAAGAGCCAAATAGACTAGAATTAGCTCCAGAGAGCATGCTATAAATTGACCACCCAACCAAACACGTCCCCTGTATAGGCTGACAGCACTGCAGTAGTGACCAAAGCACACAAGAACCCAAGCACCTCAGCTCAGCCTCGCAGATACGTTTCAGTTGCGGAGCGAGTGTTCAGGGATTAGGGGGTGTTTGATGCCCCTCTAAAAAAGTTGTTGTCCCATCGAATGTTTGACACACGTATAGAGTATTAAACATAGATTAATTACGAAACTAATTATATAGTTTATGACTAATTTGCGAGACGAATCTTTTAAGCCTAATTAGTCTATAATTTGACAATGTTTTGTTACCAGTAAACATGTGTTAATGACGGCTTAATTAGGCTTAAAAATCGTCTCGTGGAGTATTGACGAATTATGTAATTTTTTTTTTATTAGTATTCGAACATCCTATGCAACATCCTCCCGACACACCTCTAAATTTAAGTAGCCGGATCCAAACACCCCTTAGCACTTGTCGGTTCATCCACTCCAAGCTCTCAGTACTACTGATCCTGACACTGGCCACGGTGGTGGCCGCCGCACGGGCTCAGCTGTCGCCGACGTTCTACGCCTCGTCGTGCCCTGCCGCGCTCGTCACCGTCAAGACCGCCGTGAGGGCTGCCGTGGTGCTGGACCGGCGCATGGGCGGCTCCCTGCTCCGGCTTCACTTCCACGACTGCTTCGTGCAGGCAAGTCCACAGCAGTCGGTCGAGGTGCAAGATTCTTTGTGAACAACAAGTCATGTGACGAGCTGTGTATACCTGCCTGTGTATGTACGTGCGCCAGGGCTGCGACGCGTCCGTTCTGCTGGACGACACGGGCAACTTCACCGGCGAGAAGAGCGCGGGCCCGAACGCGGGGTCGCTCAGGGGGTTCGGCGTCATCGACACCATCAAGGCCCTGCTGGAGGCGCTGTGCCCGCGGACCGTGTCGTGCGCCGACATCCTCGCCGTCGCCGCCCGTGACTCTGTCGTCGCGGTACTAGCGGATGACCATCCCAATCATGAGCCAGTAGCAGTAGTATTCACTGAGGACTCCAGCTCACTTAACAGAAACATTGTCTTGCGATCTTTGGGTGTGCAGCTCGGAGGGCCATCGTGGACGGTGCAGCTCGGCAGGAGGGACTCCACCACGGCGAGCCTCTCCACCGCGAACACCGACCTCCCCTCGCCGGCGTCCAGCCTGAGCACCCTGCTCGCCGCATTCGCCAGGAAAGGCCTGAGCAGCACCGACATGGTTGCTCTGTCTGGTGCGTTCCTCACTGTCACTGATCAATCAATCACGGTTCCATCAGTGATCAGCCAGCACCACAGCGCCTGGGTTCAGTGATGTCCTGCCATGGTCACCGATCGACGTGACCATGCAACTACCAATTCCCATGTGCTTCTACTCTAACAGCGGTGGCAGCTTGGCAGTTAGCACCCGCGCCACCGCCCCCACCGCCACGTACCGCTGGTCACCACTGACACGTGAGCGGTTGCATATGCACGCAGGAGCCCACACGGTGGGGCAGGCGCAGTGCCAGAACTACCAGGCCAGGATCTACAACGACGCCAACATCAACGCGGCCTTCGCGGCGTCGCTGAGGGCCGGCTGCCCGGCGGCCGGCGGGGGCGGCGCGAGCGCGCCGCTGGACGCGTCCACGCCGAACGCGTTCGACAACGCGTACTACGGCGACCTGATCGCGCAGCAGGGGCTGCTGCACTCCGATCAAGAGCTCTTCAACGGCGGCTCCACGGACGGACTAATCAGGAGCTACGCGGCCAGCTCGGCGCGGTTCAGTAGCGACTTCGCCGCAGCCATGGTCAAGATGGGCGGCATTGGTGTCCTAACCGGGAGCAGCGGAGAGGTCCGGCGCAACTGCCGGAGGGTGAACTAGCTAGCTTGCAGAATACTGCATTGCATGCATCGCACTGGTGGAAGAAATTGGGTGTGCTGAGTTATCCAGCCATGGTTTTTTTTTTTAGAACACGACTTCACGCGTATTTCAGGTTATCCAGCCATGGTTAAAGGAAGTTGTAAAGATTTAAGGGCAACGAGTTCATATAGCTTGTACTCCATTTCAAATTATAAGATATTTTGGTCTTTCTAAATGCATAGCTTTTGCTATACACTTAGATATACACTATGTCTAGTACTTAGTGAAAACAATGTATCTAGAAAAAAAACATATTTTAATTTGAAATAAATGGAGTATAATATATCTTAGACCAAACTTATAAAAAATGGTATGGTATGGTTTAATTAAAGTTAAGCTTGTAGAAACCTTGGACCATGCTACAAGGAAGTTTGCCAATAGTGGCAACACTAAGGGGGGCTTTGATTGAGGCCACTCGGTGCTAGCTAATATTAGGTCGTTGATTGTGAGTGCGAGACTTGTTTTAGATGGATATCGAAGTTTGTCGGTCTACTGTACCAATGCGTAGTTTATTTATTGGACTCTTCCTGACCAATTCGGGGCAGCCAAATCACATGTCAGACTTTGGCAAACTAAACTAGTTTCGGCGAGGCATCCACAGGCAGCAACCAAATGTGTCCCAAGGCCCCATTTAACACAAAACTAATGGCTTCTAGTTCACTTGTGACATGTAGGGCTGACGCCAACACTATAGAAGGGAAATGTATTCCTCCATTCACCCACACCCCACCCCACACAAAAAAAAGAAAAGAAAAGTGGGACTAGCTACAAGTGTATAGTAAGTATTTTCCAGAAAACAAACATACGAATAGGGGGGAGGGGGTGATAGTTGACAATTGAGCCTAACTTCTTGGTTAATTTCATTGTGGTGTTGGTGTTACTTACCACTCATGAATCAATGTGTATATATTCCTGAATTATTTCTATAAGAAACGACACTATACATTGAGTGGTAGGTTGTAGACTTTTTTGGGGAATCTCAGTGCTTAGTGTATCAGTCACTGCCTCACTTGGCTAGTAGCTCATATCAACAAAAATTGAATAGAGCATGAAGATGATGCATGAACTTTGTTGTAAAGGGGAGTTTGGTGGTGTTATACACCTTTACTCACTCGGAGTTGGACAACGGCCATTAAATTTGGCAACATGTACAACATGGATACCCCATAACTTATAGGCAATCTGGGTGTAGGAATAAATCGATCCTCATCTTCAACATATGATCTTATTATCACTTCATTTCTTTAACATGTTGAAGGCAAGTTTGAGCACATTCATACTCAACAAATCCCAAACACTTACAATAAATTTATATGCTTGGGGGTAAAATAAGGTTTAAGTTTAGGGTTTTCACCTGAGCCTACAACATTTCATCGTAATAAAAAAATATTTGCATTTCAAAACATAATTAGCTAGTCCATAAAGATTACTGGACCAGAGGGAGGGAGTAAGACATCCCTTCCAGGCCCATGTTTAGTACTAGTAGCAATAGGTATTCTTATTCCATGCATGACTAATAATTGAGTTCAATCATAGTTGTTTCGTAGCCATGAACCGCAACTGTCTAGACATATTTATATTTTATATATAGGGGTATACAACTATACGCACATGATATACACAACCTGAAATATGGCAGTGGTCGAGTTGGTATAATGAGATCCATGCCTACCCGAATACTCTTTGCGAGGGATGCATACCCTAATATCCACCCACGGAAAACTATCAAGAGCTTGAGTAGTTTCAAGCACTAAGTACATTTCACACATATATTTGGTACCATATATAAATGAGGCCACAAAGATTTCACATAGATCACTAGGACGATTTTGCAAGTGCCAACAGAATCGGGTGCAGGGTCCTATTCTATCTTCTAACCATACGTTCATCGCCAAGCCTTACTAGATCAGCCCAATTGAGTCAGATCGGGCACAAAGTTCTGTTCTATCTTCTAACCGTTCGTTCCTCTTGCCAAGCCTTTGGGTGGATACTAGATTAGCCCAAATGAGTTTGAACAAAGGCTTGTCCCATTACAAACACATGTGGTTTGCATGATATTGCTAGGTTGAGTATCTTAGATGAACCGATCCTTATGCGATTGAGGTGGTTATCTTCTACTCACATATAAAGCCCACTTACCAAACATTTTACTCAACACACCCTACCTGCTTTGTGTTAGAAAACACTTCCTAAAGTTCTGTTACTAGTTTTCCAAGCTTTTCTTTTCCCACCTGTTTTCCATGAAAACTCACACTTTAAGCATTTTTTGTATAAGATGATATTTGAGTAAAATGATCTATCCTCTCCAAAGAAATTTTCGTCGTCTTCGAAGAGAAAACAAACTAATTATTTAGCACTAATAATTCTAAAATCATGGACTACTCGAGCATGTTCCAAGGGTGGGTGAAGCTCTAGGTTTTCAAGGGCACGTGCGATTTCAGTTGCTCCAAAATAGTTATGACTATGCGAATTGTCACTAATACAACTATTGGAAAGCCAGAGGGCGCCTAGCTCAAACGGTTAGGTGACCCAGTGGCACTCCTCAGGTCCTGGGTTCGACTCCCCATGGGAGCGGATTTCAGGCTGAGGTTAAAAAAATCCCCTCGCTCGTCCCCATGTGCCAAAGCGCAGTGGAAGGCCCCGCCCGGTTCTCATACGGTGACGGCGCCTCCTGCGTCAAGATGAGGGTGAGGGTTCGGGGGTTTTCTCGATCTATGTGAGAAGATCCTTTTTCTTAATGGAAAACCCGGGGGCCATCATAACCCCCCGCAGGTCGAGTTTTTACAACTATTGGAATAACTTTTATGAAAACATGTAACAATACCACATACCAAGTTGTGTTGGTATTGTTATTTACACTCACAGAATAAAAAAACGGTCAAGGTGGTAGGGACTTGTCTTCGTTGATGTCCTGGTATGTCATAGTTGTAGGTCTTTTACCTAGTGTTACCTTGAAATCCAATGTTCTCCCGAAAACAACAAATTCCCTTGCATATATATATGTATGTATAGCATGTTGTATTAGGGTAACTATCACAAAACAACACATAAATAGAAGAGGATAAAAAGAAGGAACTGGGTTAGAAAGAATGGTTGTAGCAAAAGCTTTTAAAGGGAATGCTATTTCTCCCGTCTCAAGATTTGGATAAAAGTCTCTAGATGGTGTGTGATTATCATTTGGATGAAGCATATTTGTAGGTCATTTTGGGGTATAGAAGGATAGAGGGAGCGCGGGGGTGGGGGGTGGGGTGGGGTTGTGGTTGGGTTGGTTCTAGGTGACGCTCAAAGTTTGCAAAGTCGCATTTGGAAGATGACATGTTTTCATGTAATGTTTTTCAATATTTTTATGAACTTTCAGACTCTTTGGTCAAACTTTCTAAAGTTGCGCTATATATATAAGCTCTAAAACCTTAACCATGTGGTGTGATTTTTTTGTCTCTTCTAGGATATGTGCTATATCTTTAGCACATTTTCTTTCCTAAGCCGCTTAGAATTGCATCTTTTTAGGATGATATTTTCTAAACTCAAATTTAAAATAGGGAAAAATCACCTCAGGTTGTTTGGGTGGCACAAGTGAAAATGAATATTGTAATGATTTTCTCGAGTTAATCAATCCTTTAATTAGCAAGAAAAAAGAGAGGAGAAAGACAACACGAGCAACAATATGAGAAATCGGGTTTTAGGAAAAAAAATTTTTTTTTGTCAAAACCGACTTTTGAGTTTTATTTATAGAAAACAAAATTTGGTTGTTCCGGTTTTATCTCATGTAGCCAAACAATATTTTAGGTAGTTAATCTCTAAATCTAGTTTGTTAACAAAATCTGGTTTTGATAATACTCGAGATCCAAACAACCCCGGAAAGAAAATGCTAGTATAAAGATTGTTTTTTAAAAGAAAAGATTGTGTTTTTGGAATGAAAAGATTGATAACCTGCTAGAGTGCTAGGCCACAAGCGGGATCCACATTCATGCTAGCCGATCGATTTTACCGGGGCCCAGCCCAGAGGGAAGGTCAAACATAATCGCTGCCACACCCACCACCAGCTCGTGTGAAACTACACAACTCACGATTCGGTCCCCACGCCCAAACCCTTTTGGCAGAATGGCAACCCGAAAGCCTACCAGCGGCAGCGAGCAAGATTGATTGCCCTGAAGAAACCGGCGCGTCCGTCCGATCCCTCCCGGGTCTCGAGTACATGCTCCATAGTCCATAGGGTAGCCAGGTAGGGGAACCGATCGAGCCGCGGGGACGACAACTGACCAGCAGCGAGGCAGCCACCCGGCCAGCCCCCTCAATTTCCACGACGCTTCGGCAGCTCGCCGTCCCCTCCTCGTCTCCCTCGCCCCAAATCCCCCTCCCCTCAAACCGCACTCCCCCTCGCTCCAAATTCCCATCCGCCCCCCAAACCCCACTTCACTCAAAACCCTACTGCGCGCGCCCCCGATGGCCGGCGCCACGTCCTCGGAGGAGGCCGTCAAGGTGAGTGACGGGTCCCGTCGTTCACTGTGGGATTTTGGGTGCTCTTTCGCGCAGGGTTGATTTGTTAACGCTTTTCCTGGTGTGCGTCCGTGCGTGCGTCTCGGTGCGCGGGGATGCAGGCGGCGAAGGTGCTGATGGTCGGGGCGGGAGGCATCGGCTGCGAGCTGCTGAAGACGCTCGCGCTCTCCGGATTCAGCGACATACACATCGTGAGTCTCCGCTCCGTTTTTACCTCGAGGCTGGGTCTAGGTTTACTGCCCCGCTTTGCTTGAATCGGGATGTCGCAGGTCCTGTGGATGGCGGTTTGCTGGTGTGTTCTGGGCTTTAGTGGGATCTATGATAGGGATAGCGTTGACCTAGAGTTGAGAAGTGGACCTGTACTGTTCAACCCACGAGCTGGCAATCTGCTTCTATGATGGCGTACTTACTGTAGCTTAGATGACTTCAATGCTCTTGCTTGCAAAGATGCAATTGTGCTTGTGGGTTCTATATTGCATTTTGGGGGCACTCCTCGTTACAATTGTGTTTAGCGCCTTGCTCTCTGCAGGCCCTTTCTTCTCCTGGTGCTTATTTTTATGTTGGCATGAAACATTTTCATTTTTTACCTTAAATTACATAGGTTCAGTGTAGTTTATAACCAGTTTATAAATGGACGCATCCTAGTCCTTGTTTAGGTAACCAAAGTACACAAATCAATGTGCTTGAGATATCTACGATCTATTTCCTTTTACCGCTTAGTCCCATTAGACAAGTTTCCGGTTGGTCTTATAAATCAAAGTTATTTCGCAAGCTACAAAGCCTCTATCTTGCTAGCATAGCAAAGGGTGAGGCAAATGTATTTTTGTGCCATCTATTATTTGCTCCCCCCCACCCAACACCTACGCCCAAAACAAAAGCGTCAAGGCTAGCATAGCAAAGGGTGAGGCAAATGTATTTTTGTGCCATCTATTATTTGCTCCCCCCCACCCAACACCTACGCCCAAAACAAAAGTGTCAAGGAGGTCCCGGGTTTGAATCAGCGTCACCTTGTGTGGGACCTTTTAGCACTTTGTGATGCCTTTTTTTTTATTTGCTTCACTTGAAGGGCGGGCCTGGTGCAAGCGGTAGAGTCTTACCGCCTGTGACCGGAAGGTCCCGGGTTCGAGTCGCGGTCTCCTCGCATTGCACAGGCGAGGGTAAGGCTTGCCACTGACACCCTTCCCCAGACCCCGCACAGAGCGGGAGCTCTCTGCACTGGGTACGCCCTTTTATTATTTGCTTCACTTATATTATATATTGTGCACAGGCAAACAATCATTTATCTTACGGCATATGGTATATCACAGGGAGATAAAAAAAAGTTCTGGTGCATCTGTAAATTTGTTCATTACTTTGATGTCTATCATTTGACTCCTATTATGGATTTTATCCCTCTTATATTTTGACGGTTGGTAAGTTTGCATTTGTAAAGATTATACTCCCTTATTGCTGATGGTAATAATAAAAATCTGTCTGTTTCCTCTCAGACGGTGCACCCAAGTAATCCAACCTTTTTCTCTGCAGATTGATTTGGATACAATTGAAGTTAGCAATCTGAATAGACAGTTTTTGTTTCGGCAGAGTCATGTTGGGCAGTCAAAAGCTAAAGTGAGTTTCACATATGACTAGAATAATTGTCCATGTAGTAGTTTTTCTTGTAATCACCTGACTGTTGTTTCTTTTTTCTTACACTGTTTTATACCATTTGTGTTGCCAGGTTGCTCGGGATGCTGTGTTGAAATTTAGGCCAAATATCAATATAACACCATACCATGCAAACGTGAAGGATTCTCATTTCAATGTTGATTTCTTCAAGCAATTTAATGTTGTTCTGAATGGTCTTGATAACTTGGATGCTAGACGCCATGTTAACCGCCTTTGCCTTGCTGCTGAAGTTCCTTTGGTTGAAAGTGGCACTACTGGTTTTTTGGGACAGGTAAGGCAACCAAATACTGCAGTCGCAGTTTCAAAATCGCTTGTGCTAGTATATGCTTATAGCTGTTGCTGTTGCTAGACCCTTCAGGGTCATTGTTGTATCGTTGTACTACCCAGTCTTGGCTTTTTTTTTTGATATAGTCGGCAGCTCTCCTGCCCAATTTGTTTTTTTTTAAAAGTACTCCCTCTGCCCCAAAATATTCGTTTATCTGGCTTTCAAACGAGAAACTTAGGATAGATGGCAAATGATGCTGCTGCCCCTATAAAGCCTATGAAAAAAAGCTGACACACTGCTACCTCTGTGCGGAACGAGTGAACTGGAAGCAGTGCAGTTCGGTTGCAAAGCCTCCATCGGATTTCTTTACCTTTTTTTAGTCGATTTTTTTATTCCTTTGGCCCATGCCACGAGGTTTTGGTAACTTCTGCCTACGATCTCAACCTATGTGTAACGTTTATTGTAGGACAAAATTCAAATCACAGATGTGCCAATAATATGTGACGGAGGGAGTATATGCTTATAGCTTTATTTCATATTGATGTATTCCTTGTGATTTTAGTTCATACTGATGGCCTATAATTTTTTTTTGTTGTTTTTTATATGTACGAAGCATGTGCGTTGTGAGGTATCTAGTTACATCTGTCAGTAACAATGGTTTTTGTTTTTGATTTGTCCTTTTCTTTTACTAGCAGTGTTGTCTTGATTTCTCAGCTAGTGTGCAACTTTTTGAATTCTCAACTAGCACACAACATATTTTATCCTTAGAGAAACTCTCATGGCGTATCTTCTTCTGTCAGTGACACTGCAATATTGTTTATTATAGATGTTCACCTTTCTGGTTTTAGATGTTTTGCATTTGCCATAGAATACATAATGATCCCTGGGATAAATGTTTTGTCTTTTTTCCACAACGGTAAATCCGAATTTCTTTACAAAGGCAACAGAATTTCACAGTTATAGATAAATGTTTTGTCTAGGCCTTTGATATTCTTTTATTTAGAAGATTTACATCAGTAGAAAATCTGTGGGGATTAAGTTAAATTTATGCAGGTGTATATGTGGTCATTTTCTTAGAAGTATATTGCTGCTATGAAATCTCCGGGGTATAAATTTAGTGGCCTGAGAGGGTATGCTGACACTCAACTAGCATTAAGCATTAACTTGTTCTGGTTGTTTATTTATGCCCGCAAATTAAGATAATAAACGTCATTTAGTCTTACAGAGAGGATGCTGATAAAATCAGATGGAACTTTGGGGTCTAGATAGGCTAGTCTAACTCTGAATTTGATATGACATTTTTCTTTCTTCCATGAAATTTTACTATACCTCTTTAAAATGGTTGTTTATTTAGCAGTTAGGACTTAGGGATCACCAAAAGTATGATTATAAATCATCTGCAAGATTCAAGCGAATTTCTGATGGTTTGATACAATCTTTTTGTACATATTATATGTGCTGTGTGTTCTTTTTTTTTCTTTGGTTAGTAATATAATTAGATATGGTGATTGTATTGGATTTTGGTACTGTGCAACTGGTGCTCTCAAAATTTGAAGCTTGAGACATTCAGTAATTTTGCAATGCTGGTGGAATATGTACAAGTCAACTTATCGCAATATATCATCAAATGTGCGCATTGATTTGGTCTGTATCAATTGGCCATTGCATCTTAGTATACATATTAAATTTGGTACATTGTTTATTCTCAGCGGAATAAACGATACATTTGTTAACTCAAACGTGTCGAATATTTGTCACTAATAACTAACTTAATCAGCACCACCCTGCATTTTACTCCAAGCTAATGCTTTGCTCAAAGTACTTTCCATTCCATACATTTCAGGTTACTGTTCATGTCAAGGGTAAAACAGAGTGCTATGAGTGTCAACCAAAGCCTGTCCCTAAATCATATCCTGTCTGCACAATTACAAGCACACCATCAAAGGTTACCTACCTCTCTGGCTCAACTTTTTATTTATTTGTTTTTTTGGATAGTTTATTATGCTGCATACCCGCTCTTGTTTTTCTTTGTGTTATTGTATGCATGCAAGTACGTCGGGCTCATTAAGGACATGTACAACAATGTTGTGACTAGTGTTCGAACAAGTGATGGAGACACGGATGACTTCCCGATTAGGATAGGACTACATCAAGGGTCAGCTTTGAGCCCTTATCTGTTTGCCTTAGTGATGGATGAGGTCACAAGGGACATACAAGGGAATATCCCTTGGTGTATGCTTTTCGCGGACGATGTAGTGCTAGTTGATGAAAGTCGGACAGGAGTGAATCAGAAACTGGAGTTATGGCGGGAGACTTTGGAGTCCAAAGGTTTTAGACTCAGTAGAACTAAAACTGAGTATATGAGATGTGACTTCAGCACTACTACTCGGGAGGAGGAAGATATCAGTTTGGAAGGTCAAGTAGTGCCTAGGAAGGATATCTTTCGATATTTAGGATCAATGCTACAGAGAGACGGGGATATTAATGAAGATGTTAGCCATAGAATCAAAGCAGGGTGGATGAAGTGACGCCAAGCATCTGGTGTCCTATGTGACAAAAGGGTACCACAGAAGCTAAAATGCAAGTTTTATAGGACGGCGATTAGACCTGCTATGTTGTATGGTGCAGAATGTTGGCCTACGAAGAGACGACATGTTCAACAGATAAGTGTTGCGGAAATGCGTATGTTGCGTTGGATTTGCGGTCATACAAGAAGGGATCGAGTTCGGAACGATGATATCCGTGATAGATTAGGTGTAGCACCAATTGAAGAAAAGCTTGTCCAACACCGTCTGAGATGGTTTGGACATGTCCAACGGAGACCTCCAGAGGCACCGGTGCGTAGTGGAATCCTAAGCCAGAATAGTAACGTGAAGAGAGGCAGAGGAAGACCGAAGTTGACTTGGGTAGAGGCAATAAAAGGAGACTTGAAATGATGGAATATACCCAAAGACTTAGCCTTAGATAGGAGTGCTTGGAAAACAACTATTCACGTGCCTGAACCTTGATTGCTTCTGCTGGGTTTCAACTCTAGCCTACCCCAACTTGTTTGGGACTTAAAGGCTTTGTTGTTGTTGTTATTGTATTGTATGCATGCAAGTGTAAGTTTCTAATCCTTTAGTTTTTCATTGTTTTGAACATCTTGTGGAATGTGTTTGCTATTCAGATTCATAAATGTAAACTATTATGTATTGCATATTTTTGTATACGAAAAAATAATTATTTCCCCATTTTTATGGCAAGTTATTTCAATCCAATGTTTTATTGGATTTAGTTGGGCATGAATGCCATTGTATTCTTACAGACAGTTTGTTTTTTGGCATCTCTGATGCAGTTCAATTTTTAAATATCAACATTTTTCCTTGAGCACATTAATATCAGCATGTTGGGTTTATACTGCTGTGCATTTACAGTTATGTTATAGTACGATAGAATCTGATGGCTTCTTAGGTTTAGCACTAATGAGTGATTTTATCTCTTTGCAGTTTGTTCATTGCATCGTTTGGGCGAAAGACCTGCTTTTTGCAAAGCTATTTGGTGATAAAAACCAAGATAATGATCTTAATGTGCACTCGAAAGATGATACCAGTTCAAAAACAGATGTTTTTGAAAGGAATGTAGATGAAGATCTTGAGCAATACGCCCAGAGAATATATGACCACGTATTTGGTTACAACATTGAAGTTGCCTTGGATAATAAGGAAACTTGGAAGAATCAGAGAAAGCCAGACCCAATATACATTAGAGATGCATTGCCTGAAGGTGCTGTTCAGCAAAATGGTCGTTCTCAGGATCACATGAATGACGAGCAGGATCCGTCTGCTATGGTATCCCTAGGCTTTAGAAATTCACAAGAGATATGGAGTCTTGCTGATAATTCAAGAGTGTTCTTGGAGGCTTTAAAATTATTTTTTGAGAAAAGAGAGAAGGTTCATATGCTTTCTTTTCTGAGTTGTATGACATCTTAAAGTTTTTCTTTATATAGAAATTAACCCAGGCTTGATTTTCTCTTTCAGGAAATAGGTAGCCTTATTTTTGACAAGGATGACCAATTGGCTGTCGAGTTTGTTACTGCTGCAGCAAATATCAGAGCTTCTTCTTTTGGAATACCACTGCATAGCCTTTTCGAAGCTAAAGGTGTTGCTGGAAATATAGTTCATGCTGTGGCAACTACTAATGCTATAATAGCTGGTCTAATCGTCATCGAAGCAATTAAAGTGCTCAAGGGTGATTATCAAGGTTATAGGTAACCACATTCTAAACCTGTCACATTGTATTTCTTGCACCAACGGTTTCTATCTAAGATTTGCTGTTCATGTCAAATGCTTAGTTTCTGTTTATGCTTGCTTCTGAACAGTCAACGTTGTGAAATTTAGACTAAAACGGAACTTGTTTTCTTTATCAGTTTGTCATTGTATATAATTTATCTTGTTGCTTTCCTATTGGTTTTTGGGCATGTATAAAATAGAAGTAATGTAACTTCATGGTTCATGTTTTACAGAATGACGTATTGTCTTGAGCATCCAGCAAGGAAGATGCTCTTGATGCCTGTCGAGCCTTTTGAACCTAGTAAATCATGCTATGTCTGCTCTGAGGTATGTACTTATCGAGTTAGGCTTTTGTTACATTTTATCTGTTTCTTCGGCACTGACATGAAGTAAAACTGAACGCAACAGACCCCACTTGTGCTGGAGGTTAATTCTAAGACAACAAAGCTCCGGGAAGTCATTGAAAAAGTTATAAAAAGCAAACTTGGAATGAACCTCCCTTTGATAATGGTTGGCGCCACACTTGTTTTTGAGGATGGTGAAGATTTGGAGGAGGATGAGATTGCAAATTATGCTTTAAACCTCGAAAAGGTGCTGTGATACTTTCTAAGTTAATTTTCCTGTTCAAGAAAAGTCATTTGTATGCACTGTGGCATATATTCTAAAATTCTTGTTTCTTAAAATTTTTTGCAGCCCTTTGTTGTGTTCATGATCAGTTTAGTGTATTTGTATAAACTTAAATTTTAAGCTTTCAGCCCTTAGTTGTGTTTATGCCCTGCTTAGTTGATCCATTATTGCAGGTCCTGGCTGAACTTCCAGCTCCAGTTCTAAATGGTACAACGCTTACAGTCGAGGATTTGCATCAGGAACTCAAATGCAGTATCAACATCAAACACAGGTTCTTCTTTTCTTCTTTCTGTTGACTATGCACCCTATAATTTCATGGTTCCATTTCTTTGGAAACCTTGGTGGTTGGCCTGTGTACCTTTACACTCATCTAAAGAAACTAGAGCTGCATGGTATTATGTAACTTGTTGCACCTTGTTTTGAATTAACCTAGCTTCTATGCTAGATATGTAATGAGATATGCCATACCTTACACTCATCTACAGAAACTAGAGCTGCATGGTATTATGTAGCTTGCCCTTATTTTGAATGAACCTTGCTTCTATGCTAGAGACATAATGAGATATGCCATACCTTACACTCATCTACAGAAACTGGAGCAGCATGGTATTGTGTAACTTGCCCTTATTTTGAATTAACCTTGCTTATATGCTTGATACATATTGAGATATTCCATTTCTATGATTACTGGATGCCAAATTGCTTGTGTCCTACAGACACAAAATGCTGCCATTCCATACTATTGCGCCGATACACAATTCTGTATCTTCATCAATTGAATAGTCCATGCAGGGATGAGTTTGATGAAGAGAAGGAGCCTGACGGAATGGTTCTTGCTGGGTGGTCTGGCCCAGTTGATAAGCAAATTACCAGTAATGGTGAGAATAGACCAGTTCCATCTTCATCCAATACAGAAGATGTTGATGGTACTGCTGAGGATATATCAGCGAAGCCTGGAATGAAGCGTAAGCTGAACGAAATATTAGAGGCAAAGGAGAATTTTGATGCTCATGAAAATCCTTCGGATGTTGGATCCAGCAGCGCTCAAGTTGTTGAAGACGACGACGACGACGAGCTTGTTGTGTTTGATGAGGACCCAAGGCAAAGCAAGAAGAAAAGATTGCAATAGCATCCTGGTGCAGCGATAACAACTCTTGACTCCCGGCATCATGGCTAACGCATTGTTCAATCATAACATCTTTGATAACTTATCTATGCAGTGATGTGCTAGGTTGATGTTGAGACATTGGTAACAATTCCCGGGACACTTTTTTGGCCTCAGATACCGCCCTGTAGGATTGTAATTTGTAGGTTTTAGGCACAAGAGCAACTAATGCTCTGCTGACAGCCTGCTGCAAGATAGCATTTGTATCTCAAGAGCCAAGCTATCTAGTATATTAAGTGCGATTCACAGGGTCTGGAAAGATGTACTCATAATCCTGTTAGCGCTACGCTATATGTTAGAAACAAGGCCTCGGTTTAGAAGCTATCCCAGATTACCTATATTATGGATCGTTTTCTTCGAAGCCAGTGAATGATCATTCATGAGAATATCGCATGGTACTCCTTACCAGAATGACCAAAATCAGTTCGAGAGAAACAACAGTAAAGCAAAGCTGCTCTACCTTATGTCACGGCTGAAGCTGTTTTGTGGCTCCACAGTGCAAGTCACAGCTGAAGCTGTCTTGGCCACAGAGCTACCAAATCGGCCCAAAATTCTCAAAATCAACAGGATTGCAGGAACTATCAAATCGTATCAACAGTCCAACGTCTTACGAAATCGGCATCCCACATTTTTAAAAAAAAAAAAAACAATAAAGATCGGCATCCACATTTCCAAAAATAAAATAAAAATCGGCATCCCAACTCCGAAGAACGGGAACACTATCCATCCGCATCATCAAAGAACCTCCAACTCTGATGAGGTAAAGCATCTCAATTTTTTTTTTTTTGAGAATAAAAGCATCTCAATCTAACTTCTCAAGCAGACGAACAAAAATGAAGAAATCCATCAATGCAGGAAAATCCGCATTAGTTTCCGGCCGCCGCCGGTCTTCTGGAAGACCTCCAAGAACGCCGCGCCCCTCGTGTGGCAGACGAGCGCGCACACCACGACGCCGAGGAGGAACGCCGCGAGCCGCCGGAGCCCGTCGCCTCGCCTGCTCCGCCCTCTCCCCAACACCCTTGCCCATACGTCGAGCACCTGGCCCAGGCCGGACACGTTCCAGGCCTCCGCAAGCGCAGCGAGCCTGTGGCCGCCGAGCACCAGGGCGAGGGCGACCGCCGCGACCTCCTCGGCCGATGTCTTTCTCCTCTTGCCCAACCTAAACCATCCGCCGCCCCCGCCGCCGGGAAGAACGATGAGGGGGCGTGGGCGGGGAAGCAGGCGGCGCAGGGAGGTCGAGACGAGGCGGCGGATGGGCGGGAATGCGATGGTCTTGGTCTTGGGCTTCGGGCGGCGGCGGCCGCCGCCACGGCTGCAGTTGATGTCGGTGGAGACGGGGTCGGCGAGGGAGAGGCGTGGGGGTCGGAGGAGTTGGGGTTGGAGCATCGTGCGAGCACGGGGCGATGGATGATGGGTGGAGCGAAGGCGAAGGCTGCGTCTTGCAATCGTCTCGGCGTTTTTCCGGTGGCCAATGCGGTGCGTGCGGACGCTCGGGCAGATGATGCTTTCAAATTTGGAATCCGCAGGCCCATGAGAACTTTATATGGTCAAACTAATTTTCTGCAAATTCGTGAAATCTTCTGCCAAATGGGGCTGCGTCTGCCGTCTGGCGTTGGTCTGGCCGTCTGGGCCATCAAACCCATCAAAATAGACGATTTTGCCTCGTTGATGATCCAGGGAAGCAGGGGCGGAGGGTCTGACGTTCGTGTAAAACTTTAGTGACCTTAGGACGCCGTTAAAACACGTTGTATCGAATAATTTTTCTACCTTAATAAGAAGATGCCACAATCTCTTTGCGTGATAGAAAAAAAATCAAAAAGGAAGGCAGAGGTGAACAAAAGAAAAAATAAGTTTTAAAAAACGGACTTGTGTCCAGACGGCCGATCCAGAACGCTTAGCGTCGGATGGTGCTCCCGCACATGCAGCTCCTTCGCCCCGCACCTATCACGATCTGGAGGCCTCGCGGGCCCACGTATGCGGGGGGACCACTCGAGCCCGCTCCGTTTCACATGCCCGCATACACGCAAGAAGCACCACCACCAACAAGCTTGCACGGTGACCCACGACGACACACTAGCAGCAACGACATGTGCTTCCCCGAGATCTACTTTTGAAACATCCAAATGAAACACTTGCAATATACGTCTGAAAACGGATGAAATGCGCTTGAAACATGCATGTATAGCAATAGCAACATGTGTAACACCAGATCTAATTTTGAAACATCCAGATGAAACATTTGCAACGTACGTCTGAAACAGATAAAACACTTTAAACATGCGCTTGAAACATGCGTGTATAGCTATTTGAACATGTGCAACATCATGATCTATTTTTGAAGCATCCAGATGAAACATTTTCAACATATGTCTGAAACACCTAAAACACTTGAAACATAAACTTACAACATGTGTATTGTGTCATTGCAACATGTGCAACGTTCGATCTCCTTTTGCAACATACCTTTGAAACACTTGAATTATACGTTTACAACATGTTCTTTCAATACAAACATCTCCTTGCTGCTTCGCGAGTGGAGGCTCGTCGGCGCGTGGAGGTCACTGGTGTGCTCGCCGGCAGCTCGGAGCTCGCCGGCAACACGGAGCTAGACGGGTGTGGGGGCACTAGGGCAGCATGGGCGGCGGTGCGCGCAGAGGGTGGGTGGGTGGCGCGTGGAGGTCGCCGGTGAGCTTGCCGGCGGTGCGTACAATTCTGTAGCCTTACTGAAGCGCAAAACATTAAAAACTGGCGTGATCAATGATGTAGAATATGGAGAAATTAAGCCCATCAGATGAGCAATGCTCAGCATAAGGGATTCATTCTTCAGCTCTCTACGAATCCATCAAATACAGTTACAAAATGTCTGTAGTCTTTTTGGGACACATGATGAAATATGAATGATCAACCTTCACCGGGGAAAAAGAGCTTTAAGGAAAAAAAGATTTCTGTGTTTCAATTTGCTAACAGAAGTGCGAACACAACAATTGGATGTAAGAATAAAAAAAAAAGTCCTGTCTGTTATACCGATGGTGTAGGGGGGCATGCTGCTCTTTGCCCTTTGTGCAATGCACATCTCTTCCTCCCTTCAACCGGCCTATTCATACAAGGTGAACCATCTGATGTACGGGCGCCACAGGTACACGGCCATCCTGAGCTTCTGGAAAACGAAGCACCAGTGGCCTCTATTCCACTGTCCTCCTCACACCTTTCCATTCCTGCAATTGACACCATTTTGCAAGGCCTGTTATCTGTCATTGCTGTTATCTGAGATCCTGAGCCTCTTGATGGGTGTGCGCTCGCCGATTTCCTCTGTGATTTGAGCAGATCAAACCACATTCTCCCAGAAGGCTGCTGCTCCTGAGACTCAGATTCAGCATGGGAAGCCTTCTCTTCTAAGGCACAAGCATCCTTGGAGATTTCACGTGCTCCATCTTCTGTAGGAGCTTCTCCAGTATTCACATTTTCTGATTCCAAGCTATTGCTTTCCCTCAAAGGTTCCTTAAGAGTTCTTATAGACATATTTTTGGGCAATATTTCGCTTTCCTGTTTGGGAACTGAGCTGTCCAAATCTTCAGTTGGGCGAGGTACGAACTCAGTAATTGCAATCTCAACTTGGCAAGGATAGCTAGTAGGAGAACCTTTTGGGTTGCCTTTGACTCTTTTACCTTTGTGTAAGCTGCACCTCTTTCTTCCATGAACTGGGTGCTCCAGACAAGAAGAACCATCTACCAGCACCACTCCACAAACAGAGTTAGAATCTTGTATCGGCACAGTTCTCCGTTTTGTAACATCAATCTTTTTTACTTTGTATCCTTCGGACCTCCTTCTATGTGCTTGTCTATTTGCACAGGGAATATCAGATATTTTTTTCCAGGGAATATCAGTCATCTCACATTCACTGTCCTCAGAGTTAAGTACCTGAGGTCTGAAACGAACAATAGTACGAACCCTTGGGAGCATACTTTTAATTATGCCAGGCGAGGTGTTAGCTGACCGACATACATAACTGAACTAAGAGGAATCATTTATTTATCCCATCCACCATAGAAGGTGGTAGCAACTCGACTAGCTTCCTCATAGTCATCCCAATCTGCATAGGCACAACCATCGTCTAGAGACCCTTGAGCACACTCTTGGGGATTCTCTAAAGAGGGAGAGTTAACAAGAGTGAGTACAACATACTCAGCAAGCATATATATATATATATCAAAGCAATGCGATCTGGTCATCTCAAATGATCAATAATATATCATCTTGTTGTTCAAAATAACATTTGTAGAAAAGTCGAGTTTAATTTAAAAACACTACTATCACTTGTATCTTTAGAAAGATCCACCCATAGGTTCCCGTAGCCTATAATCCAAGAGACATGACATGAATTCATGATTTAACGCTACGCAGGTTTGTATCACTTTAGCCATAATTACCTTGACCAATTTTCCATCGCACTTCCTTTGGTGCAACTCATGGTCAAGATATCGAACTTTTCCCATTTTGTATAATTATACATCTACATCTATCCACGTGCGCTAATATATGCGCCTGGGTGTACTTCATCGACACCAGATTGGGGATTTCATCACCCAACCCTCTCCTCACTTACCATAGGGATTATACAACAAATCCATGGGTACTAGAATCGGTCCGTCCCAAACGAGTTCATGGTTGACACGAATTTATACGGCCCAATAACACAAGTGAGAGTTGGTTATTAATCCTACCAAACTTTTCCATCCAAATATGCAATAAGGAATTAGCTACTCCATCAGCTAACCCCATGTCATCAAATTCACATGTCATCCATCCGTAGTCAATGTGACACCTCAGGTGTCAGTTTTAAGTTAAGCAGTTGATTCAGTCTAATCCAGGCAAGTCAAAGGATGATTATGAGCTTTAATTTGACACCTGGCAAGTGGTGACAGATGTGGAGTAAAACTCTTTCAAATGAGACCTAACTTAAACTTTTCAAAGGCAAAGACAAAACTCTTTTGTTCAAAAGTAAATTTTATTTCAAAATGTGCATGACTAGTTTTAATCATGTTTTTTCATGTGCATCACCTAATCATGAACATATTTTGGTCACATGAAAAGTTGCATGTTGTTTTGGATCAAAAAGTTATATGAAGTGATAATTTCTGCTTTGCTTAAAAACACTTTTGTTAATTGAGTAGAAACATGCGATGTCAACTAAACCTTGCATTCATGTTCAAACAACTCTAATTTAACTCTTGAACAAAAGTTAGTTAGGGTTTATATTTGGAAAATGTGAAGAAAATGCTAAAAAAATAGCTAAAACTCTTAGGTTAAACCTTTTCATGTTGCTGCTTTGGTCAATATAGAACTTTAGTTTCTGTTCCAGTTTTGAGGTTTGGCCTTTAATAAAAGTTGTAGTTTAGTTTGTGTACAACAAATTTTGTTTTTGGACCCAAGCCTAAATCAACCTCTAACCTGTCCAAACAGTGATCACAAGTTTGAATGCAGTGCTATTTTAGCTTTCCAAAAATCTTTGGAAGTCCTTGAATATCAGTAATTCAGTTCAATATTTGGTGAATTATTAAATCAATTTTCATAAATAAAATTTGTGCAACTTTGCTTCTATGAATTGGTGTGATATTTGCACTTTGATATTGAGCTATTGCTTGGATTGTTTGATCAATGTTTGGCTATTAATTAATTGCCCAAAGTAGCAAATCAATTCATTTCTAGCACCGTAAACTGAATGCAGTTTTTTAGTTTTAGGGTTAGGTTTTCAAAATTCAAAACCTTCCATACTGTGAGTTTCTGTGGATACTCATTTAAGCAATGTTGGAGATCCCTTTTAGTTCTATAACTTTTAGTAATGGAGTTTTAACCCAGGATGAATGGTTTGAGAGAAAAATAGAGAGGGAGAGGCACTGTCAGTCGGTGAGCAGTGGTCGGTTGGCAGCAGCCTGCTCGGCTGCTATGCCGCCGCCGACGGCCACCTTTTCAGCGTTTCGCTGTTTAGGCCACGCCATCACCATGAACAGGGGCTGAGCTACGCTGTCAAACTTGGAGAAGCCTTGCCACGCCCAATTAATGCTCCCAACACTGATAACTCCTCCTTTGCTTCCTCCTATGTTGCCGCCGCCCTCCTATGCTCATCAATCAAATTCGTCGTCACCGTTCAACCCCCGCTCAATTCGTTGCACCAGTCGCTGCGCCATGCACTGCCCTTCCTTCCCCACCCAGCTACGCCGTGCCTCGTCGTAAGGTGAGTGCTCCCGGCCCAATGCCACCGCCATGGGCGATGGCCGCCGAGCTCACACTCGCCGTGGCCAGCGCGTCCATATCTCTCTTTTTCTTCTCCTTGTTTTAGCTTCACCAGGAACCGCAATTGCTTAACCGCTTGATCGTTGAACATTTCAAGCATCAGCTTCGCCAGAACATCACGCGCAATCGTCGTGCTCTGGATGTCGCGTCGCCATGCGTGCGGCCATGCCTCGCTGCAGCCCTGCCGAGCCTTAACCCTAACCCCTAGATCCCCGTGCGAACTCCTTGGAGCCCATGCTCGTGGCCACCGGCCAAACCTTGGCCGGAGACGGTGAGTCCGCCGCCGCCGCCTGACTTAGCACCACCGCGCCGCTCCTAGCGCCACTGCCTAGCTTAGGAGTCGAGCGCCCCAACTTAATCTACCTCGTTAGATGCGGAGTGAGACGAGGAGTCCAACGGTGGTGGTCCCGTCGCCGGCAACCTCGCCGACGACGAGCTTTTGCCTGTTGATCGGGCGGATCTGCTCTATCCCTATGGCAAGTGGGGCCAGGCTAACCGAGGGCCCCGCATGTCAGTCACTCTGGGTGCATGGACCGGGTGCTCCTAGCGGCAGTTAGGGTGGTTTTTGTTGTTTTTGTTTTCAGAATTTGTTTCAAACTTGTAAAATTTATAACTTGTGCTAGGGAGATCTAAATTGGGTGAAACTAATTTTGTTATTTTTGTCTTGTTGTGCTCTACATGTTAGACTCATAAAATTTTCTGTTTGACAACTTTTTATTTACTATTTTTATTTACCTAGAATAATACCTTTTTAGCTTCCAAAAATGATATCTTGGGCCATAAGTATCAAAAATTCATGAAACCAATTTTCATGATTTTCTAGTGACTTACTCCAGCTCAGAAAAATATAATCTCTGCTGTTTGGCCAACTTTTATACGTTGTACTGTTTTCCTAGTAAATTATATGTTTAACTTGTATTGTTTGTATCCTAAATTGTGTGTGTGTGAGGAAATTTAGGTGATATGCTATTCACAGCATGTGTGCTGTTGTATTTTTCTAGGAATTAAATTTATACAGCAGCTGGCCTTTTTCCTTTTTGTACATTGTTAATTATATAAACATAAGATGAATATGCTAATGATAGAAAAGGAATGCAATTTCAAACTTATCTATGCATGCTACTTGATGCTTGCCCAACTTTTCTCTTTTTGATAAATGATTGATGATCATGCTATGGTGTTTTGTGAACCCCTGTTGATATGCTAAACATATTTGAAACTAGTGCGCTTTATGTGAATTAGAATCTTTGTCTTCTCTACTGGAAAAGAGATATGCACCTAGAAGGTAAAAAGAATTAAAATTTGATTACCATCTTGCCATTTCTATGATGTATGTTTAGTAGTAGAACCTTCAAGATTGACATGGCTAAATTTAGTGTTACCCACATCAACCCTAGTGCTTTTGTTTGATACTAAACTTAATTAGTTCTCGATAGATAAATGTTACGGTGTTGTCTTATTGCTATCTTAGCATGACAAATTCGTGTGATGTTTAGTTGACACCTTATTCATTCATGTGCCTAGGTCAATTTTGTTATCACCTTATACTTGTCCTTGTTTGCAATCGTGTGATGTTTTGGTTTTGTTCTTTCTCATATGCATGCATTGCATCTTTGCAAATATTATATAGGTACGCTAGATGTATGACGAAAGGGGTGAAGAATGTGGTGCTGAAACCAACCAAAAAGCGATGTTGGTGAACGGATCCAAAAGATGGGAGGACCCCGGGAATACATGTCGGGCAAGAGATGCTCACCAAGTGAATATCATCTAACAAACACTGACCTAGTGTTGAACCCCAGGCAAGCCCCGGAGCATTCTAAGCCTCCTACCTCTCTTTTAAAATACACTTGAGTTTATATTTTGTATTGTGCTTTAAGTATAGGAGTTGAATTGAAACCCGTTGCTGCATGTCTTACCTTGTCTACAATATATATACCTGTATCCTTACTAGTATGTATAGGTCGCTCTATGCTTAGCTATGCTTAGACCGGTAGAAGTCGGGTGATTCCTGTCACCTACGAGACATAGGTGGCTACTCTGACACGGTTGGCTATATTTGCTATCGTGGAAAAGAATCAGGTGATAATGGATAACTAGAGACCGGACGGGATCCAGTGCTATTATGGTTATTGTTGATGCCGACTAGGCATGTATTCTTTGATCCCGTCTATGTCATTTAAGGACCGCTTTATTGTCGGACCTTGGTTGAGAATGAAGGTACCAAACACATAATAGGGCCCTGAGTTATAGTTGACCCTAAAGCCGATTAGCTCATTCGAGCTGAGTATATTGGACCGTTAGCATTGCTAGGAGGAGAGCCTGAAGGAAGGGGACTGGTCCAGGACCATGTTTGCTATGGGCTTTAGGCTTTGGGCAATTCATGTGAGGATGCAGGATCATGAGTTTTGCGAAACGGTCTAGACTCACCGTTGAATGGAGTGAACGGTGACCCACGCGAGCTAATGTGGGCTCGTATGGGTGTGTGTTTGGGATTGGCTAGCTGGATGTAATCGATTCAAATCGCCGTCTCTCCCGGATAGTGAGAAACTCATAGCTTGCTCCGGCAGTCGTAGTAATTGATGAAACATGATGGTTCTGTTGATCATGACAATTTAATATGGTTACTACTATGATACTCATTAATCAAATGATTGTTACAGGATAGATGCAAACTTAGCTATAATTGGCTTCACTGAACTTGATGCTAAAATATTAAAAATAAGAACTTACATAGTAAGCTCTTTTGCAAAAGATTATGCTATCAACTAGCTCCACCAAATAAACCACACATATCTTTGGAATCTTTATTTTTCTTCTATCGGGTAAGTCTTGCCGAGTAGAATTGAGTATTCGGGGTTTTATCCCACCCTGTTGCAGGTGAAGTGCTGTGTCTGCTGAAGGTGGTGACTAAGTGCCGTTGGGCTCGGCTATTCTGTATTTGCTTCTCACCTATGCTTTTGTTGGAGGGTGTCATCAGAGCTAGCAATATGATTCAAAATTATGATTTGGTAATCATTTCAAAGTTATGTTGTTTTAACCTATTGAATTTGAAACTGAACTTGTATTAATTACTTGTGACCCTATTGTAATATTATTTTCGTTACAAACTCCGTGTATATGATATGTATTTGCTTAATAAGTACGATCTTGGTTGTGAAGTTGATTTATCGAGGCCTTCGTGGTACTCGATGGACTACCGGGTTTATATAAGTGACGGTATGCGTGTGCCAACATGTTTAACGGGAACAATCATACTTAATCTTGTATAAATTAGGCGGTTCTGTCACAGCTGGTATCTAAAAATAATGTTTAATGCAGGTTACTCTTATTTTCTCAAACTTTGTATAAAAACTCAAGGAGAAATGATCAAAGATTCTTGCCTGAGTTGTAAGGATTCAACTCGGGCTCAGTTTGGTTCGTTGGAAGATCCTGTGCCGGACTTTGCTCGCTTCCTATAATTAGTATAAATATATATTGGTATTTAGCAAGATGGAAAAAGAGTATATATCTATACTTAGCACATACGTAGCCATGTGTTTATCCTACAGTCAAGGAATAGCCTCCTGCTGTTTATTATCAATTAAGCTGTGATTTCTAAAAGAATATTGTATAGCTGTGCTCAGTAAATCATTGAATTAGTTTGGTATTGTTAAGCCCTCTATACTCTCACGTGAGCTGCACCTGCGCTCAGTTGATTGGAACCATCCACCACGGCATAGTACTAGTACTACTACTTTGCAACCCAAAACCACTAGCAGCTAGCAGGTCAACAGGCCAGGCCACACACACGCACTCTCCTGTCTCCCTTCTCTCTCTTTTGTTTCTTTTCCCCTTCTCCAGATCGACAACCATGGCTGCTGGACTTTCTGAGGATTCCTACCCAAAACAAATCTACGTGGTTTCTCTCTCTCATGTGTGCAGGTCGGCGGCGGATGTTTCATATATTGCATATGTATGTTTTAAGTGTTTTAGATGCTTTAGATATATGTTACAATTGTTTCATATAGATGTTGCAAAAGTAGATCGGGGTATGTTGCATATGTTGCAATTATTTCAGAGTTATGTTGCAAGCGTATGTTTCGAGTGTTTCAGATATGTTTTAGAGGTATGTATTCCAGACACATTTTGTAGTGTGTTTATCTGGATGTTGCATATGTTTTACACATACATTGCATGTGTTTTATTTGGATGTTATGTATGGTTGCAATGGTTTGTTTTCAGGTGTTTTTTAAGTGTTTTAGAAGCATGTTGTGTTTCAACTGCCTTCAAATGTACGTTGTAACTGTTGTATTTGGATGTTTAAAAAATAGATCGGGTGTTGCGTTTCTCCTCCCCACCTCCCGCTGCATCGTCTCGGTGTGTCCTCCCGGCGTCGGTAGGGCATCCATACGATGCCACAACCGTTTCCTTCCGAATTGTAGGCGCCGCGCCCTCCCCCTCCTGTCGCGTGGAGCGCGCGAAACGGAGTGCAATGTGGGCGTCCGTCTGGACGCTAGCACTACCGATAGAGGTTTAGTATAACAACCTGCTAAGAATGAAAAGTGGACAGTATTGAGCCAAACCTCTTTTTAAAACAAGTGGTTTGAATATGGACCACCCCTGTGGCACTGAAGTGCGGCCTACTCCGGTGGCTGCAAGATAGAGAGGTGGGAAAGAAGGCGTAGGGCGTGTTTGGTTTTCTAGGAGAACCTTAATTAACCTTACCAACATGGAACCCAACAAACTCGTCAAGCCGAACGAGTCGAATACGGTCTCTGGCACTGGCAAAGATTTTGAAGCAAGTTGCCGCTCAACCAAACTTGTCTCACTTGCGATTCCTCACCAGGTAAGATAAGGCGAGATTTGGCTGAGGATCCAAATGCGCCCTTAGGTGTTAGCGGCGGCTATGCTACCGCGCATCGAATGGTCTAGTAAATCACTTCATCAGCCAGCATCTGCACGTTGGGAGACTCCGTTTGCATTTCCAGAAGGTACTGTACATGTTCATTCCAGGCACATATACGGGGGCGTGGCTGCGACGGGAAAATGCAGCCTATATTCCTAGCATAGATCACAATACTGTAGTGTCACAAATTATTTATGTACAATGTATGTCTGATGGAGATGTACACCGGCGTCACATAATCGTTTCGTCGGCTAGGCAGCAGCAACATACCGCCATGAAGCTGCATCGCATGGCAACGGTGTCGAAATCAGTACAAAAATAATTTGCCACATTCTTCATCCGTCAGCAGCAGGAAAATCGACCAATAATAGGCGTAGCTTCGAGCTACGTTTTGTGGCTTACAATCCGACGATGAAGCCTTGCCTCGCCGGCGGAGGGTCCGGGGCCTCGCGCACCGACGGCGCCGACGGAGGCGTCATCGGCCCAGAAGACCCTGCAGGGAAAGCGCAAACGCATGCAGACACGATCAGATGAGCCGAGACATGCGTTACAGACAGCAAACGTCCCGTGGGAGATGAGTTCAGACTTCGGAGCACGTACTGCTCGCGGAAGACAACCTGGGGGCGGACGGCGACCTGCCCGCCGCGGAAGGCGACGAGGACGACGGCACTTCCCCTTGGGCTCCCTCGCGATGGGAGGTGTTCCTGTGCAGCATCTCCCGAGCGTTGCCGTCGTCTGCGGCTGGGCCGCTGCTGGGGCTGGGGGCTCCGTCCGACGTCGTGGTCTCTCTCGGCAAACGGAAACAGTTTCAGAGGCCAGAAGAATCCGCTGCACGGAGAGAGAGGGCCTCTATTTGTTCAACGCGACCACCCCAAAAAAGGGTGAACGTTAGCTCTACAATGAACAAGAACAAAGCCGTTACGTTTCAGCAGTCGACCTGTTCTGCGTTTTTTTTAATCGCTCCTAGCTGTTGGCTGTGTCATCACACATGTAGCCGTCTGTCACCTGCGCCAGCCATGCGGCCATGCCATCTATTCTCGGCGCCTCGCTGTCATTTCCCCAGAAACGGGCAGGCGGCAACGAAGCGGCACACGCGTCCACCCAATCGCGGATCGCCCAACAAAAGGCCAACCATCGTGGCGGCGGCGCTGTCCCGGCCCGCATTTTCGCCGTGGAAACGTGGGGGCCGCGTTTCGCGCCTTGGCGGTTGCTTACCCTAGCCCGCACTGGCCACGCGGTGTTCACCCACCCGCCGGGCCACTCGGCTGCGGGTTGCTCCGTCGCGCTTCTCCTCCGTACGTTCCTCGGCTGTCTTTACGCGGGGAGTCTGGTGCTTGCTTTCGCCGGCCGGCCGCCTCGCCGTGTGTGCGTTGCATGTGAGCGCATGGACCCGGCCAGACTGATGAGCTCAGTGGTGGGCTGGTGGCCAAACGGAGGGGGCAGTCGTCGTGTTTCCACCCACTTGTTCAGGTAGAGGTAGCCAGTGTGACCCCAGTGTAGTGCTCACCGACGGGGCCAGGCCGGTGACCCCGTCGTGTAGGGCACACGTCTTTCTAGCAACTCAATGGAAAGGTACGGGGTCTACCGTTCCAACGGCACGGCAGTTCAGTCCAAAATTTCCAAGGACGCGTTGCGGAGGGTTTCGTGAAGACACCCGGGGGTTTTATGAAAACTCTTACTCCGTAGTTATAACAGTGAAGTTTCAAACCAAGAAAGTGCTGCCATTAAGTTTTGGACCATGTTTCCGGAAGAAACTTTGGGAGTTTCGCCGGACTTTCAAATGTTAATTTCCAAATTGTTCCACCAATTATGAGCAAAGTTACAAACCTACAAACTCAACTAGGCTCGAACAACACCATATGCATAAATTAGGTGCTCCGTAGTTGTCAGGGCAGTCAGCAGAGGCTATAGCCTCAGGAGATAGAACATGAGGAACCTCAAGATGAAAGTGGCGGGTTTGAGAGGAAAGCAGAAATATGGAAGAGCAAGGAGTAATATCTTGGGACCGCAAAGCAAGTGCATGAACGGTGGCTTCCAATATGTGAATAGTAGTCTCAAATATCTGTTCCTACATGGTGTGAATCTTTTGTGTGAGGCTAACACTCCTAGGTGCTTACGTTATGCATGACCTAACTTATGAGGTTATAGGGCGGACTCTAAAAATAGAAGAGCCCAAGTAGGGTTGTTTGGATCCCTTGCTAGGTAATAAAAAGTTAGAATAGTGAAGGTCATTTGGATCCTTTGTCAGCTGTCACGATGCTTGCGGGAGCAAGTTTTTCCCTTGCTTTCCTTTGTTAGCCAATTTGGCTCTCCTGGTTTGGTGAGGAAATAAAACGTGCCCTGATCCACAAGTGTCCATATTTATCATCTGACAAAAAGAAATAGTCCCTTAGAGTATACCATCTTCCTTTGGAAGATTGGAAAATCAAGCTAGTTTCAAAGAGAGACGAGTGAAGCATGGCAAAACAAAAGAACACATGAAAGAAAAAGGAGCGATGGAAAGGGTCCATAATTGTCTGCCTGCCCCCATGATAGCTGCTTGTTGAAACTTCAAAACCAGCACGAACATTGTTACAGGACATGGCAGTAGGATGCCCCCCGGCACGACCGTCTGCCGGTGCCGCTCGATCGATCGATGAAATGAGATCTGACACCTTTGGCCTACATGCCGGCCGAAGCTTGTTGCCGTGCCCATCGATTGGACCAGAAGCGATCAAAGAGCGTGCGACATAAAAGCACTCAGAGTGCGCTAGTGTGTGTGTGGTGGTGTACGTTGAGACAGATTCATGCTACAAGCTAGGTTGGGCCCAACGTTACAAGCCAGTCTCGTCGACTGCCGGCAGAGGGGATCTTGCTCACTGGCTCGTGGTCGATCTCCCCATGGTTTCTTCCACTTTTCGGCAATGGGTCTAATGAAAATAAGACAACATGGGCCAAAATACATGAAGAACAAACAATATATAGCTGCTATATAATTCACATTTAAAGATTGTACAAAGCAAAGCATGCATGCAAAGCCTTGCATCCTCCGGTCAGATGCTTATTCGTCTCCTGCTAGAAATTGAATTAATTTCTAAGTAGTTTCTACTACAAGGTGAAGGTGATCGATCATACACACACGGCTCGCATAGGTACAGTTTGGTTCGCGGGCAGGACGGTCCAACCGCTCAAGTCAGCATCGAGGATTCGACGAGGTGGAGGCATGAGGCATCAAGCATCCGATCGATCCTCACAACCTCCTGGTGCTCTCGAGCCTGGTGTAGCCGAGGATGCAGTTGGCGTAGGCCACGTTCCGGAGCGCCTTGCCGTGCCACTTGCCGACGGTGGCGACGCCGGAGCGGAGCGCCTTGAGCAGGCAGTCCGCCGTCTTGACGACGCTCCTGACGCCCATGGGCAGCGACAGGTAGGGCGCGTTGAAGAGGTGGGACTCGAGCGACGCGGCGGCGAAGGCGGCTGCCTGCTGCTGCTGCTGGCGCGGCGAGGAGGAGGCGACGAGCATCCGGATGACCTGGCGCGCGAAGCCGGCGCCCAGGGAGTGGCCGCACACGCAGACGTTCTCGGAGCCGAAGCGGTCGATGGTGGCGCTGAGCGCCTGCACGGCGCGAGCCAGCCTGGCGGAGCCCCGGAGGCTGTTCCGGGCCAGCAGGCGGAGCTCGTCCTCCACGTCGCGGCGGATGGTGGGCGCGCGCAGCAGCGTGCCCCGGAACGCGATCACGGCGCTGGGCGCGCCGCTCGGGCTCGGCCTGCCGGCGCCGGCGTCGGGGACGCCGTGGTGGTCGCGCTCGAAGACGGCGCCGAACACGGAGCCGTCGCGGTCGTCCACCAGCTCGTGCGCCAGGCGGAAGTGGAACGGCTTCCACCACTGCTGCGCCACCGCCGCCGCGTCCCGGCGCTCCTGCCGCTCCAGCTCCAGCAGGTACACCGCCTCGATCAGGCACGCCATCACCATCCGCCGGTAGTCGTCGTCCCTCCTGATTGAACAACAATGCACACATCCATGAGCACAAACATCTCTTGTATTATTGATACAAATAGAATCGAACAGCCAACAAACCAAACACACACTCACCAGCTCGTGTTGGTGAGCTCTCTCCATGTAGTAGCATTCGAGCAGGGGAAGCTCGCTTGCTGCGCCATTGCCATGGCCACCACCGAGCAGCTAATCCTTCAAGCAACCAAGCAACCGCTGGCTTTTACACTGGTCTGATATCTTGTTCCTTCCTCTGCGTGCTGTGGTGTGCTGCAGCTGCCGTTGGTGTCGTAGTAGGGAAGGAAGGCGTGGCAGGGGAGGCGGGCAATATATACCCCGACCCGAGGGCAGGGGGTGGCCAGGAGGATCAGGCCAAATTTGCTTAGCTAGTGGAGCAAAGCCCGTAATCCATTTGTTTAATTGCCGGGAATAAAGGCCCCCTACGCGCCAGAACAAAGCGCGATCGATGGGAGCCCGTCCCCTCCTCCTTTCCCAGTTCGAGGACTTAGACTGAATCGACCGGATCGGACCGCACACGAGATCTCGATCGGCCTGGCATCGGTCGGCATCGGGCGCGGGTGGATGGATGGCAGCCAACGCGAGCGCACCAATAGTTGCCGCCAGCCTGCAAAGGCGGGGCAGCGGAGGGGAAGCAGGCACCAGGCACGCGGACCGCGAGTAGGCGACTAGACGGACGGACGGACCACGGCGACATGCGCTTTTCCTGGGGAGCATAGATTCGCCCCGGCACCGTCTGGAGCTGCAAGTGCTGGACCAAGCGTGCAGTGTACCTGCGGTAGCTCAGCAGCTACCTCCACTGCCCCGCCTGAAATTAGGGACGTGCAGGTTGATGACCAAGTAACTATGACCCGGTGGTCCAAGCGACATGTAACACGAGGCTCTGATGAGAGGTCAACAAATATGCCTACATCTGCCCATCTGCTAAAGATCCCATTTCACACCACTGTCCAGTTTTGAATTGGACTAATGCAAAAAGAATATTGCTCCAATTGTCATCTTGTAACTTCTAATACTGCAAGCTGCCGTTGTCCTATTTCATGTTTACTAAGAAAAGACAGCTCAATGTTGAAGCGAAGCTACTATGGCTGTAATACCTGTTCAAATTGCAGACAGTGAGCTTACGCCTTGTTTAGTTGGACCTCAAAGTCCAAAAAGCTGCTACAGTATCTATGTTTGCGGCCCGTGTATGGAGCATTAAATGTAGACGAAAATAAAAACTAATTGCACAGTTTGGTGGGAAATTGCGAGACGAACGTTTTGAGCCTAATTAGTCCATGTTTAAACACTATTTGCCAAATAAAAACGAACGTGCTACAGTAGCCCCAAAATCCAAATTCACCCAACTAAACAAGGGCTTAGGTGATACACTTGAAATATTTTGCCAACTTGAGTACTAGTTGTCCTTTTGCCAACTTGAGTACTAGTTGTCCATTTTCATCCTACAGCTAGTGGCACATACAGAATATCACTTACATGGGGTTCATTATAATGAATTGAGAACCGAGCAATTGTTCGTTTATTAGAGTGCCCACCTGAGCTCGAACCCTGGTGTTCAAAGACTCTGGATACCTCACTGAGGTGGTGTTTGGTTGCCCTCCTAAATTTTAGTCGCTGTCTCATTGAATGTTTGGACACATGCATGGAGTATTAAATATAGACTAATTGCGAAACTAATTGCATAGTTTGCGACTAATTTGGGTGACGAATCTTTTAAGCCTAATTAGTCCATGATTTGACAATATGGTGCTACAGTAAACATGTGTTAATGATGGATTAGTTAGGCTTAAAAATTCGTCTCGTGGAGTACCGACAAATTATGTAATTTATTTATTTATTAGTATCCGAACACCCCATGCAACCATCTTCCCGACATACCTCCTAAATTTTAGTCACCGGATCCAAACACCACTGAAAACTGGTTTCAGCAAATTTCCTGGCCAGCCAGGGTCTGTTACTCCCTTCTTTTTAGAGGAACCCGGAGAGAGAGCAGAGGAGTATTAATATCCATCAGCCTTCACGTCCATCGTGTCAACCACTGTGCCGGTCAATTTGTCTAAAATTTGACCAAGGTTCTGTTCGCTTACCTGAAAAGCCAACTGGAAAAATATTGTTCGCTGATTTATCATGCGAGAGAAAAACACTATACAATGGCTGAGTTCAAACAAACGGAGCCCAAGTTTACACTGATTAGTATTAACATTTATGTCTGAAATAAGTTTTATTCCAAAAATATATTCCGTCACTAATCTATTGATACTTATTTTGTATTAAAAATATTAGTATTTTTTGTATAATTTTGATCAAAGTTGAAATTGTTTGACTCCTCAGAAAGTCGAGAATTACATTATTTTTAGGACGGAGTACTACTCTAAAGGGCTACTATTTCTCTGACAATTACGCGTGCGTTGTTCAGTCAAAGTTGCTTGTTTAAAAAAAAGAAAGTGCAAATTTGCTGCTACAACCGGCTACTATCCACACTATAGCTCGAAATTGCCGTGAACCGCATGGGGATGTGAGCCCAGATAATGCATGCTTGGGCATTCATTCACGAGCTAGTACTCGTACAGTCTACCAGGCTAGTACTACTCCCTTTAGTCTACCAGGACATGGCTCTATTGCAGACGTAATAGTACTCTGGCGGAGGCATGCACGTTAGGCCCAACCATGTCAGGCAAGTTGGCGCCAGAGAAAGCGGTGCCGAGGTCGACGCCAGAAAATATGGCGTCGAGCTCGGCGCCAAGATCCACGGCGCCGAGCTCATGCCGCGTCCGCGCCACGCAAGCAACCACGTCAACGACACGTAGAAAATGACCCTGGACCTCGGCGCCAAAGCAATTAGCGCTGAGACGTGTAAGCCCGACGTCAATTGTCACGGCGCCGAGGTCAGGGTCTATATTTTAAAAGAATACTATTAGGGACGTATTTATGAAATAATTTCAGAAAAAAAACTGAAAAACAAAAAATTCGGCCGGCTAGCAGTAGCAGCGGCCGGCCCGCCTGGGTTGCTCCTGTTCCGGTGGTTGGTGTCGTCACGCAACGGCAAGCGACGGATGTCCGAGGACGGGTACGGGTACGGGTACGGCGGCCCGCGACAGGTGGTGAATAGAGAGATATTTAGTGCCGTGACCTGGCGGTGAGATATTTAGCTAGCGCGCGTGCCATCTGCGTCGGGCACGCTTTGCACTACTAGGAGTACTTACTAATAATAGAGGGAATTTGTGCGCGGCGGGTATTGTAATAAAACCCACGTTTTGCGCTCCTAATCGGGGAATTTGTGCGCCGTAAGCACAGCTTAATCCGGTCTTAATTGGCTCCGCGTGCTGATTCGTTCACACTGACGGATGCCTGCGCTTTCCTGCCTTTGATCACAGTGACGTAGACGTGTGATCCATCGGTGACCCGTACGCCGTGCTTGGTGCGGGTGCTTTATGCCTTGCCGGGCCCGTTGGGACCCAGGGTTCGGAACACATTTGGACTCCTTGAGGGTGGCCCGACCAGGCCCGGTTGTTTTTGGGCTTGGGCTAATCAGGGTTTCGCCCTTTCCTTTTTTTTAAAAAAAAAACTTAGAGTTTCACCTTGTAGAGCTAAAGTCGGTTACAAACTAAAATGCATATGTGCCAGGCCGATACTCCATCCATATTCCGAATTATAGTGTACTAAATTTATCTGACTTTTATTAAGTTTAGAAAATTCTTTTAAGATGTACAAGATCAAATAAATACACCTAAAACATAATTCATGAAGACTATTAAAACTAATTTGATGTTGTAGATTGATGGATCTTTTTTTCTATAAACTTGTATTGGTCAAAGAATAAATTTGATTTATGATAAAGTTAAAGTTATCTGTAACTTGTAACAGAGTAAGTAACATTTCAATTATATACGCGGAGCCAGTCCAAGAAGTACACACAATGATGTTCCCGGCTTAGCGAAGAAATTTGGAAGATTCTCGCTTCACTTGGTTTCCATTATTTGTATCATATTCTATGCTCTTGCTGCCCCAAAGAAAAAAGAGAAAGAGAGAATATGCCTTGACTAATTGATCTTGATGTGAGATGAATAGTTTTGGAAAGGATCATCTTGGTTTTTGTCTATCTTCACTACGCCCTTTTCTTGAATTCAAAGAATCATGCAAGAATGAAATTGAGCGTGAAGTGATTCTTTAATATTGAAGAATGCAGTGATTTCAAAAAGAATTGTTCTAGATAGCAACACTTCTCTGTTTTACAGATACCAACACGGACTGGTATTTCCACTTAGACGACGCACAAATCTAGTCCACGCATCTGGATCAGCAACTAAACCATCAAGTTACAAAACAGTAATTCTACATACTGTCGGGTGCCTTAACCACAAAACCAAAAAACTCAAAATCAAACATCATCATCATGTTGTATCGTTCAATAAAAAAGGAAGATGAAAATCTCCCATCAAAAAATTATCATCATGTTGCATGCGCATTATTTAATCCCCAAATCCATTATAGTAGGAAAAAAATAAAAAAGTACTTACAACACGTAGAATCGTCTTCTACAACATAAAACATTGCCCATTATAATAACAATAAAAAGGATGGTAACATAATAACATATATATATATGAAAACATCCCGAATCAATATGACAAATCATATATTAGTACAACAACAACAAACATTATGTAATACAACATCTCGATTTTCTTATCGCAACATGAAAAATCATCTATTAGTAAAAGATCATGTACTGCAACATCACAAACTATCTCCTATGACATCACAAAATCGACTATGGAATATGAAAAAAAATGAAGCATTTCAAACTAGGTGACCTCATGCAACATAAAAGAAAACCATGTATTGCACCATCACAAATTGACTACAACAACATCACAAAATCAACAATGGAACATGGAAACGCAACATCTCGATCTAAGCACCTTTTGAGTGCTGCAACATTTAAAAAAGGTAATGCCAACAACTAAATTAACTTTATGAAAAATAACTAACATCATAGAAAACAAACTAAAACTCATAGGTTGCTGCAATACACTGGGAGAAAAAGGTAACCCTAACATCAAAACTTACTTTCTACGATGCATGAATCATCTATTGCAACATTCAAAAATCATTCGTTGCGATATACCAAAAGTCTCGTACAATACAAAGAAACAGCAAGCACAACATTATAAATCAGTCACTGCAACATCGTTGGCCATGCGGACTTGGATGTGCAACAAGGCATGGGCGAAGGCTGCAACTCTAGCTCCAGATGTGAGCCTAGGCTTGTCATGTCCTACTCACTAGAGAAAGGAGCCGCCGCTGGACAGAGCTGTGTTGCGCCAAACCTGAGCAAAATCGCGGTATGGATAAGAATCAAGTTCTCATAAGAGTTCAACCATGGTATGAATAAGAACCAAGTTCCACACTTTCTCTCCACCACATATCACTATATTAGCCTTTCCACCACGTATCATTATATCAGTCTCTCCACTATATTCCCATAAGAGATTGATATGTGGTTGAGAGGAGTGAATAAGAACCAAGTGCTTCATGGATGCCGATGGGTCTGAGTGAAGCAGAAGCCACTACTACATGAATGATTTTTTAGGATTACCTTCTATTTTTCAAGGTTGACTTAACAAACTATATCTAATAGAGCTGTGTTGCGCCAAACCTGAGCAAAATCGCGGTATGGATAAGAATCAAAGTTCTCATAAGAGTTCAACCGTGGTATGAATAAGAACCAAGTTCCACACTTTCTCTCCACCACATATCACTATATCAGCCTTTCCACCATGTATCATTATATCAGTCTCTCCACCATATTCCCATAAGAGATTGATATGTGGTTGAGAGGAGTGAATAAGAACCAAGTGCTTCATGGATGCCGATGGGTCCGAGTGAAGCAGAAGCCACTACTATATGAATGATTTTTTAGGATTACCTTCTATTTTTCAAGGTTGACTTAACAAACTATATCTAACTAGGATGCTTCGTCTTTGGAAATCGATGTCAATGGTGGTGTAGGGTACAACTGCCTCTAAAAATATATCAATTTTTAGTGGTGATAGCATTAAGACAACCACCCTAGAAAATATGATTTTCAAGGGGCAGTTCTCTTAAGCCGGCCACTAGAAGTAGGACTGATTTCCAGGTGGGAGGGGAGGGGGCCTTATTTAAAAGGACCGCATCTGAAAATACTATTTTCAGAGCTGGTTGTAGCCCTCACATTGTGTAAATTCTAGCCTCGAATCAAAATTCACAGCAGACATAGATCCTAAAAAAGCAATGCTAATTCACTCTCTTCCCACTATAAGAGTAGTGTCGGACCCAAACTCTCTCTTCTCCATTATTTATAGTCATTTATTTACGATGGCTCTGGCTCTGCTTATCTCTTTGTCTTTCTTTCTCATGTCATGGATTAGAGAAGCCATGCTCCACGGCTAGGCGCGCGAAGCACAGCGCGGCGGACAGGTGTGCAAGGCATAAGCAAGGAGGCGGTGGCGGGCAGGCGTGGCTGCACGGCGGTGCGGTGGTTGCGGGCAGACCTACGTGAAGGATAGAAGGTGAAGGGATTATGGAACCATACTCCCTCCGTACTGGTATTAGAAGTCGTATTAGCATGTGGTGCAGTTTGCACAAATGAAGATGTTTTAGATCTCTTAACCTTGTTTTGGACGTGAATGCCCCCGCATCGTCTGTTTGGTTCCGTCGCGCCGCTTCACAAGGAGCAGTAAAGTCGCACCGCTTCACGATGTTGTCGTCCCCTCCGCTCCCTTCATAAAGCTCACAGTCCAACTGGCCGCTCGCCCTCGCCCTCGCCGCACGCCGCTGCCCGGTAGCCCTACCGCCGTCGCACGCCGCTAGCCGCTCGCCCTTGCTACAGTAGAAGATGAAGCCCACGCCAGACTCCATGGATGCATCCTCGGCGTAATTAGCACCGCATGCCTTGTCTTCCTTCCTCGCCTGTTGCCTCTCTTCGGCTGAGACGCCGTGCCTCTCTTCGTCCTCGCCATGGACTCCGACTTGTCGCTCGCCCTGGACTCGGAATCGCCGCTCGCCGTGGCCTCCTTGTCGCCGGACTCGATGGTCATCGCGCCGGAGTCCGTGGCTCCGGATCTTCTTGTCGAGTTGCAGGACTCCGTCCCGCCGGAGTCGGAGGTGGCGCCCAAGGATGACTCCTCCCCGCTGGACTCCGAGATGGTGCCAGAGTCCCTCGAGTTCGTGCCGGACTCCATGGCACCGGAGTCGGAGCACGCGTTGCCGCTGGGCGCTTTTGTTTGCGCTCGCTGTCATCTCGTCCATGAGGACCGCCAAGCGTGGGATCGTGCACACTCACGTTTCTGGCCATGCTCTCGCTGTGGTCTCGTGCACTTGGAATACATGCTCCTCGCCATGCTTTACTGCCTCGACGAGTTCGACTGCAAGGTTTTCATCCCCGATGTGGACAAAGTCGTGATGCATGGCAACAGTATCAAGTTTGATCCACAAGTGCTCAAGATGCTCGACGAGAAGTGCGAACGTGAGCTCGCTGCCAGGAAGGATGACGGCACAGCAACGGTAAGACAACAAGCTTTACTTCTAATTAGTTAATTCTTGCAAGGAAAATAACAGCAACAATGTCTCTACTAATGAAGAACACAGCAATGTTCTAAAGCTTCCAATATCTAATTAGTAGCTTTTTCTCTCTACAATGCAGCAAGTGTAGTATCGACTTCATCTAGCAAGGATGGTGGGGCACGGGATAGAAGTTGGCAGGCGCCCTTGTCTTTCTAATGTCTCCTTTTTCATGTGAGGGATCTTGAAGTTGTTGTTGCCTTTCTTCTTCATTGCTTCTATTAAAACAGTTTGTAGTGTTACAAAGATGCGGTTTGTTTACGTGGACAATACTCCATGAATGCCTACAAAAATCGGTGATGAAATTAGTTGTTGGAATGATGAAAATGTGTGAACAATTTGATCAATCATGTGTGAACACTACTGTTGCACAATGGCCGAACTAGGTCTTGAATAGTTTTTGCATTCTTTTTGTATTGAATTGCTTGAATTGCTCGAAAAAACCCAAGTCCAAAATGTTGAAATCGGGAGAATTTGGTGGTGGTTGAAATGAGCCGAATATCAAAACCATCTCTCTTTGCATGCTCACAAAACAATGGATCATCCAACTTTAAATGTGAAGGTGCATTGTCTTGTTGAATGAAAATAGGATTGCCCACATCTTCTCTTGGCCACTTGGCTCTAATAGCCGGCAAGACTTGGTTAATCATGAATTCTCTAATGACATCTCTTGTGATACTTGTAATGGGCTTCATAATCATATCTCCACGGACATGGCCGGTTATTGCATTACTTCTTTGAGCCGGTTCATAAGTGACAAGAGGAAAACATCCAATTCTACCATAAAAAATGCACTCCCCATCTCTAAACCTCGTCCGAGCACAAACACACAAAAACATGAGCCTAGGGATGTAGTTTTTTTGTTACAAGTCCTATGTGGATCGTCTTCTTCAGGGAGCAAGTAATACTTTTCAGATTTTTGGGTGAGGTAGAACCATTTAAACCTTTTTTATTACCTTCAGTGAGATAGGGCTTGATGCTACTAGAATGGCGCCTTAGCAAACCTCTTCTCAAATACCTTTGCACCTTCCATTTGCCAATGTTTAGTTTGGCACAAACATCTTGTATGGTCATCCTCTCCTTCAGAGGAATGTCACGCAAGGCTTCCAAATCAATAGGAATTGCCTTACGACCAACTCTACCCTTTTTTAAACTAGAGACCACAACCGGGACGGAGTTTGCAAGTTGTGTTTTACCTCTCCTCCATATGCGCTGAACTGTCCGAAGGTGCAGATCAAATCGATCAGCAATAATCTAGGTATCTTTCTTGTGGAGTATCCCGTTATTGCTTCTAGCCGACAACGCTTGATAAACTTGCTTTCTCAAATCTTCTGACATCTCTTTCCTTCGATGGTGCACTTGAACATTAGCCTCGGCAACATGCTCTATTTCAAAAAAAAACATTATCATCCTCCAGTACAGGCTCATTCGAAAAGCAAGGAAGCAAGGAAGCAAACTTACCGATGTCATTATCATCCTCCAAAGACAGAGCTCGTTGAGGTCTAACCCCCCGCTGTTTTCTTCTCAAACTTCCCGCGAGCACGTTTAGATCGAAGGTAGCAAGTGAGCTGGCCATTTCGCGCGGTGTTTTTGTTTGTGCTTGTTAATTTTGCGGCCGGCGGGCGTATAAATCTGAACGGAACCCAATCGTCGTCGCAATGAGAGCGCCCAAATAAAAACAAGGAAAACTTGCACGGCAAAGCGTCCAATGAAAGCGTAGCTAGGCGTCGGTAGCAAGCGTTCAACGAAACGCAAAAAAACGAAGCGCGCCATTGACGGAAAAACGGAAAACGACGCGCCCAGGCACCAGCGTGCACGTCCCGCACAGTGCCATGCAAACACATGCAAAATAAAAACAAGCAAAAAATACGACGTGGTAGGGGATCAAACCTGCACTGCGATGGTCCCCGCGCCCACCATGCTGGCCTAGCCAGTCCGCCGTTGGTTTGTTTCTCATATAAAAATACCGCAATTGCATTTAATAGGGGTAGACATGGAAAATTTACCCCTAGTTAATGACTCCTTGGTATATACAATCATGTCATAAACGACTTCTAATACCAGTACAGAGGGAGTACATGAATTTCAATCGGGATGCGGCATTGCCACGCCAGTAAGCTATGTTCAGTACAGCAAGTTGCTTTGCAACTTGACACGTGTAGTCCAGGGAGGTCATGACGGGCAGGACGACGGTTAGTATCAGAGTGAACAGTGATCTTAAATTGTACTCCGCTCCGACCTTGGTTATGAAGTAGTACCTCGTTGTGTCGTTGCCTGTGATTATATAATAACCTGGGCAACGGACCAAGAAGGACAACGTTGCATATAAATCACATACCGGCCTTCGTGTCACGACTTACGACTAAGACTGTAAGTACTCCTCTTTCCTAAATATCTATCGTTTTTGTTTTCAAAAAATAATTTTAACTAAATATATATTAAAAAATATTAATATTTATGATACATAATTTATATTATTGAAAATATTTTTAAATCTAGTTTTTTAATAAATTTATTTAGAGATGTAAATGTTACATATATTTTTTATAAATTAAGTTAAACTTACTGTACGTACATCGACGACAACAGCCTGTTATTTAGGGATAGAGAGATCACGTGGCAAGAGGCATGCTCAGGCGGGCCCGGCATTGCGTGGCACTGCTGGCGCAAGCAGCGGCGACGTTTGCACGCCTGCCTGTGATCGCTCGCCCTGCTGCCAAAATATCTGGTCACTGTCTATCACTGTGCGTCTGTGTGTTAACGACAAGAAGTTCCGTACCGCTTACCGAGCAGCGGGCGACTCAGACTGTTACGGGAGACTCATTTTATATTTTATGTTGACTGAGGGTGCAATCTAAATATGAATTTTTTTTTTTTGAAAACCTATTTATAGAAAAGATTTTTTTTGAGTTATGCTATTGGGAAGATGTTGAATGAGTATTGAATTTTTTTATCTATAGTATTATTCAAATGTTAAATACATCTTATATTTTGAGTGTAGTTGACGAGACCGTCTCAGGAAGGTGAGCAGGTCGTCGGTGACTGCTGCGTGCCGCCGACTGCCGTGCTGCTCTGAACTTTGATGAGGCTCTTTGCTTGGATAATGATTAAAAAAGGGCTTGTGTGGAGGCGGCGTCAAGGCGCTGGGGGGTGGCGTGTGGGCTACAGCACTTTACAGCACTTGTTTCCATAAATATTTCAACCTGATGAATTTGTGTTAAGGAGGCCTCAAAAGATCTCGTGAGTGTGTGTTTTTTTGGAGCTGGACCATGGGATCCGATGCTGGCTTGGAATTTTGATGAAACAAGGCCTAAGTCATGTCGTGGTGCTCAAAAAATTCTCTCTCGCCACTCTACCGATGCCACAATTCTTTTCTAAAGACCGGTGCCTTTACGCTAGGCGGACCCCACATCACAGAACGTAACCAGCTCCGGAGAGAGAGCGTGATTTGGCATCAATGCTTGGACAGAAAAATATTTTTCCCAATTCGGCATTTGCACGGGCTTGCACCTTCTCTCTCCTTTTCAAGCACCGGTAAAACCATACATTGTGGCCAGTCTAAGGAGGCCTAAAAGAAGGTGTGGAGCTGAACTAGGGATCCGATGCTGGCCATGACGTGTGTGTGGAGCTGAACTAGGGATCCGATGCTGGCCATGACGTGTCATGATTTTTGGGTGATGGGAGAAACAGAAAAAGATGCGCTTATAAGCCCAAACCAACAGGGCTATGATTTTTTGGGTAATAAAGAAACAGTGCACAGAGAGCTCAATGCAGAAATGAAACCCCGTGGGCGCATGTTGATTAGTGGCGAAGGTTTGCAAGTCATTTCAGCACGTTTTACACTGGCAATCAGGGGACTTATTCACTCGCGCCTTGTTAATCCAGGGCTTTCAACTGCGGTCAAGTTGATACCAAGCTTTTCTCTCTTTGGCTCTTCTTCTTTAACAAAAAGAGAAACGAATCGGAGGAATTCCATTGTTAGGAAGACATGGAAATTGGTTGCCAGACGCCAAGACCCGCTTTGCTGTGCTTTTAGCCGGGCAGGGTCTGGGTCTGGTAGGATGGATGTTTTTTTTTTTTGAGCAAATGGATGTTTGCCTTGGGTTGGGCTCATTTAGGCCTGCATGTTGATGGGCGCCAGCCCAGCCCAGCCCTGCCCGGCCCTTTGAGCCAACCTGCTGGCCAGAACCGAAATGCACATGCATGAATACACTTTGGGGGAGTAACGTCTTGAGAACGTAGACAGTTCAGTCTTCAGTGGGGTTACTTTTTACGGTTTGTGAGTGGCTGGACCGACATATCATAGAACAAAAGGTTTAGGCGCGCTATACAGTAGACCATATTTTGGGTAGCTTGTGAACACAGCCTGTTCATTTACATTTGGCTTTTGACCGATAAGTTAAATTTGGTCTTTGGTTTCTTTGTGAGAGAAAAAACAACATTGATTGGCTAATAAGATTTTTTGAAAACCAACGAAGCGAAACATGCGTCGTATGTTGTTACCTGGTTTAGAAGGTCATGCGGATTGCACGTCGTAGCTTTTTGGAAAGTTGTAGGACTGTTGCTCTGGATGGCATCGAACACATCCTCTGCAAGAGCAGCTCCAGTGTAGAAGTGTAGAGCAGAAATCCAACTGTGGAGGAAAAATTGAACTTTACACACTAGAGTGTTCGGTTGCTGGATGTCAGGCCTCAAAATCGACCTTTTAGCCGTTCGAACCGTGGGCTCAACAAATACATATACTGCAATGCAAGGCACATATAGTCTTTAGTATAAGATGTGAAAGTTGATCAGTTTTGTGAAGTAGAATGTTGTGCTTGTTTTTTCTTTACTTGAACATAGGCTATAGCAAACAAATCTTACACTATATAACTTTCTGACACGCCAATTATGTTGCAAAGGAAAATTGGTTTCACACTGGAGCTTTTTTTCTTTTTGTGCCCTAAGCTGTTTGCCACCAGAATTCTGGTGGTCCCTCTCTAGTCACAACCCGACAAAGCCCGGCTCAAGTTGGAGCCCATCAGCGTCCACGGCCAGCCCAGTCCAACGAACCCAGATTTTCAAAACGCGACACGAGCCCGCTCCCGGCGACCATGCCGGTGGTGCGGCAGCGGCGGCGCTGAGCCCGACTGCCAGCCACCCGCAACCGGAGCAGGTCCGGCACCGGCAGAGCGATGCCTGCGCCCGCCGCACCCGTAACCGCCAGGCTGAAGAGGGAAGACTGCCCCCGCACCAAGCACGACTCCCTCTTCTCCCCATGGAAGGTGCGAACTCCCCGTCTCCTCACTAGTTCTCCTCGCCATCTGCTCCTGTTTCTGTCGCGAGCTGGCTGATGGCACGATGCAGTTCACAGGATCTGGCTCCCCGACCTCCAATTCGCCATCTCGCCTGTGAAACCCTGTGTCCAATCTGGAAATTCTGGATTCTTGGTTCGCGCCCCATCTGCGCCTCAACCTCTCACTTATCCCATTTCCAGGTTCTTGTCGGGCCGTCGGACTGGAGGGACCACGCTGCCGGCAAGGAGGGGGTCCAGAGGTATCGCATCCGCAACCTCCCGGACAACTTCCCCGGCCTCTACGAGCTAGGCGTTGCCGGCGCGGCCGACGAGGGCCTCAGGGCTCGGAGGCGTGATGCGCGAGGCGTCGTCGTGGTGTACCTCGGGCAGGCTGACAGTGTCCGGGCGAGGCTGCAGCAGTATGGCCGCACGGGGTCGCATCTGGACACTGCGAATTCGCTGGGCTCTGCTGGAAGAGATGCGGTGAATGCGCTCGCCGCGGGTCCTGGACTGTTCAGAGAAGTGTTCTCCAGAGGCTACTCCGTCGTGTTTCGATGTGCGCTAGTAAGCGTTTCTGTTGATCCTTTTTCCATTCTAGGATTTGCGGGGTGGTGGAACTGTTGTATTGTGCAAGTGTAGTAGCGTACTGCTTAATTAACATGCCAATGATGTCTGAGTTCTGAATGAGAGTCTAGTTTGAAGGTTTCTAAACTGCAAAGAAACCAATGATTTAGATGCCCACAATATTTAAGTAGCCTCCCATACATAGATAGCATTATGTTCAGCTGACAGAGTGATATTGTGTATATGTGTTCACATGACAAATGTTATGGTTGCTCACTTAATCCATTTCACATTGTTTCTTTCTGAATGTACACTTTGCTTGATTTTTTCCATAAAGAATTATCATTCTTCTTCAGCAGTTGAATTGTTAGATGGTTTGCTCTTAGCTTGTATAAATAGAGTAATAAAAATACTTCCTCCTAAAGGTTTCTAGTCTTACCTTCACTGCTTCCTGCAGTGTTACATTCAGAATTGCATTTAACTACAGTTGAACTATCAATATGCTGTTCCACATGAAAGACAGCCTAACTTTGCTCACCTGTTCATGGAAAACTACTTGGTGATATATTTGTGTCGTAGCATTCCCTAACTAGAATTTTTTTTTACGTTTTAATATCAAGCTGTACACCAAGTACAAGTGAATTGGAATGGAAAAGGAATTACCCCCCACCCACCCACCTACACACACATTCATTCATTCCTAATGCGTATTGATTGGAGGAGATTATTTTGTTTCGAAATATGGCCTAATGGGCGTACCCAGTGCAGAGAGCTCCCGCTCTGTGCGGGGTCTGGGGAAGGGTGTCAGTGGCAAGCCTTACCCTCGCCTGGGCAATGCGAGGAGACCGCGACTCGAACCCGGGACCTTCCAGTCACATGCGGTAAGACTCTACCGCTTGCACCAGGCCTGCCCTTCGAAATATGGCCTAATGGATGTAGGGAAATCCGTCGATATTTATATACTTCTTGGTTGCTTTAAAAAAACAGAAAGGGTAAATTATGAATTCTTGGTTATCCTTTTCACCTTAGCAGTTAACATCGTAATTCGATTATTATATGAGTGGTCTTAACATTTTCCATTCTTTTTTGTCCTTTCTACTATTGGAAACAAACAGATGGACAATAAACAAGAAGCTGAGAAGACTGAAGCACTACTGCTGAGAGTATTTGATTATGCATGGAACAAGCTTCAGAATGGTGCTTGTCGCCGGGAAGAAATACTGCACAAGTTAGAACTGCGAGCAGCCAACCATAGATCTCTACTTAGCAGAGTAAGTGACATGAAACAAAAAATATTTGGAGAGAAAGCAGGTATAAAAATAAAGGGAAGTCGGTCAGCTAACACCTCGCCTGGCATAATTAAAAGTATGCTCCCAAGGGTTCGTACTATTGTTCGTTTCAGACCTCAGGTACTTAACTCTGAGGACAGTGAATGTGAGATGACTGATATTCCCTGGAAAAAAATATCTGATATTCCCTGTGCAAATAGACAAGCACATAGAAGGAGGTCCGAAGGATACAAAGTAAAAAAGATTGATGTTACAAAACGGAGAACTGTGCCGATACAAGATTCTAACTCTGTTTGTGGAGTGGTGCTGGTAGATGGTTCTTCTTGTCTGGAGCACCCAGTTCATGGAAGAAAGAGGTGCAGCTTACACAAAGGTAAAAGAGTCAAAGGCAACCCAAAAGGTTCTCCTACTAGCTATCCTTGCCAAGTTGAGATTGCAATTACTGAGTTCGTACCTCGCCCAACTGAAGATTTGGACAGCTCAGTTCCCAAACAGGAAAGCGAAATATTGCCCAAAAATATGTCTATAAGAACTCTTAAGGAACCTTTGAGGGAAAGCAATAGCTTGGAATCAGAAAATGTGAATACTGGAGAAGCTCCTACAGAAGATGGAGCACGTGAAATCTCCAAGGATGCTTGTGCCTTAGAAGAGAAGGCTTCCCATGCTGAATCTGAGTCTCAGGAGCAGCAGCCTTCTGGGAGAATGTGGTTTGATCTGCTCAAATCACAGAGGAAATCGGCGAGCGCACACCCATCAAGAGGCTCAGGATCTCAGATAACAGCAATGACAGATAACAGGCCTTGCAAAATGGTGTCAATTGCAGGAATGGAAAGGTGTGAGGAGGACAGTGGAATAGAGGCCACTGGTGCTTCGTTTTCCAGAAGCTCAGGATGGCCGTGTACCTGTGGCGCCCGTACATCAGATGGTTCACCTTGTATGAATAGGCCGGTTGAAGGGAGGAAGAGATGTGCATTGCACAAAGGGCAAAGAGCAGCATGCCCCCCTACACCATCGGTATAACAGACAGGACTTTTTTTTTATTCTTACATCCAATTGTTGTGTTCGCACTTCTGTTAGCAAATTGAAACACAGAAATCTTTTTTTCCTTAAAGCTCTTTTTCCCGGTGAAGGTTGATCATTCATATTTCATCATGTGTCCCAAAAAGACTACAGACATTTTGTAACTGTATTTGATGGATTCGTAGAGAGCTGAAGAATGAATCTCTTATGCTGAGCATTGCTCATCTGATGGGCTTAATTTCTCCATATTCTACACCACTAGTTGCTCCTGAGTCCTGACGATTGTATTGAATATTAACATGATCACAAATCCAGTAACTGCGATCTAAACCGAAGATAAATTTGTTTATATGTTTAGTGGATCTCTACTACTTCACTGTTCTGCTGCTACGTCAATCTCCTGATGTGATAACTGAAGAAGAATCGTTTTACCATCTGTTGCCTGGTGGTAAGGAAGAATCAGTCTTAGCGGATGAAATGGTTGGACGTGATGGGAGTCAAGGTAGTCCATGGAAATGCTTATCCCACCTTCCACGAGATCTATGCCTGCCTCAAGGAAATTAACAGAGACGCATAGCAGACAACATGCATGGTAGAAAAAGCAGGTCTAGCTAGAAACTGGCTAGAAGCTGGTAGGAAGGACCGGGTACTCCTCGTTTAAGCTAGCTAGGCCAAAGGAGCTGCTGAGGGATAGAATCATCTGGTAGACAGCTATGGAGCACTGGAAAGAGAGGGAGAACAATTAAAGATGAGATCCATGTCAAGTAGTTGTTCCTGTTTATCATCATCAGATGTGTACTGATAATATTATTTTTTTTGCGAGGAATATGTGAAGGGGAATATTTGCGATGCTTGGTCTAGGATAAGATGGCTCAGCTCCAATTCAGTAATGATAAAAAATTAAAATAAGAAGGTTTTGATGGAAATCATGTGGCCACGTCATCCTAGCTATAGCACTGGCAATGATCTTGAGTTCAGTGAATAAACATTGATTCTATTCGACCAATACATGCAAATGTTTATTATATCATGTATAAAACTACATTAATTAATTATCTATAGATGTTGGATTGATAACTACCATATGTGGGAGTCAGTTACACGCTTAGCACATCCATTTCGCCCAAGACGTGTACTAGTCCTAGGCTTCTAGTTCTAGGCCCTAGCCCCATCGTTCATCTCTTCACGACAGGTAGTGGCTAAGCTTGACCATGGCTGTCATCGTTGGCAGATATTATGGTTGTTATATCATGTTGTTGGTTGTTTTCTTTATCACAAATGCTATACAACACACATGTGTTTTAGCAAAAAAAAAAAAAACACATAGATTTTTTTTACCTCTCTCCCTCTCTCTTTCTCACCGGTGACCACCGGCGCCGGCGATGGCGACCAGCGAGCTCGCCCCGGCGCCTGCGCCTGGCGGGCCTCCCCGCGCCCACGGCAGTGGCGGTGGCGGTGGCGGCGGATCTGTGATTTATCCTTTCATAGAAAAAAAAATTGTGATCTATGATGATCTGTAATCTGTGGAGGCTCGAGGTAGAAGAAGGGTGGAGGTTGTTGGATCTTAATCCTATGGTGCAAAAAAAATCATGTGTTGAAACTGCATAAAACACATGATTGAGTAATAGACAGACTCTTTCTTTATTGTGTTGTTCACTCTTCTATTAATATTAATACATAGACCTATAGTTAACCTGTGGACTTCTCTAAAAAAGCTTTGCTTACGATTGTGGACGATAGCGATGAAGGGGCCAAGTTCATTATCCACCTTGATACGCAATGTCATACCCCCGCTGGCTAATAGCTAAAAGGATATACAGAAGAATAAATTATTTTCAAATTAAACATGAACTAAAACATCACATACGTCTCCTCTAGCGAAAAATTATCTACATCGTAAATGAATAATTACTTATTCTCTTCACCAAAAGTTAGTTGCCCAATGTAGCGGGTAGAACTTGATATGTATGGAATTCCACCTCTAGCTGCGTATAAGCAGCATTACCAGAAAGCAAAATGCTTTTGCAACTGACATATTAGTATAACCATTCCAATTTACGCAGCATCACCAGAAAGCAAAATGCTTTTGCAACTGAGATATTAGTATAACCATTCCAATTTACGCAGCATCACCACAAAGCAAAATGCTTTTGCAACTGAGATATTACCATAACCATTCCAATTTGCATGAGAACCACATGATGGACAAAAGGCGAAGGAAACTGAGGAAAGCAAAGGGGAAAACGCAGCAGCACTACATAATTTGGGCCCGAGAGTATATCACAGTTTAAAATTGGGTAGGTCCGGATGGTATGGTATGACTGGGACGTTAATTTATGTTTGTGCATCTGATGGACTGGAAAAATTAATTTATTTCCCATATAGATACAGGTACATAAATGATCATTACCCATTTTTTGCTAGCAGGTATAAAATACAGTGTATGATACAAAAGGCTTATGACTTTTCGGTTTATCTTTTTGGGCAATATCTACTAAATCATTAACAGAACTATGCAACATATCTAATTCAGCTGACAGCTATTGTCTTTGTCATTCTGGTATACAGCATACTGTTAGGAGTCAACTGTGGGCCAAAAAAATTAATTGGCTTTTATATTTCTAGGGTGAGATGTTCTGGAATGTGCTGGCTGGAAGACGTCAAATGAAGATGGTCCAAGCGATCTCCTGGATGCCATCGGTGAGTCAGAAAGCAAAGGCTCGTAAACAGAGCTCTTATTTTTGGCTGGTGCTGTGGAACCGGCTACCATCATATTATCTTTATCTGATCTCAGTTGGGACTCCAGATTCACCAGGGTGTACATCGGCCCCCGTGAGCGCTCGGCCTTCTGAAGAATGTTGATCGCGCTAGGTCTGTATGTATATCTGAAATATTTCAGAGCTAATACAGGACCCATTCCAACTCCACTGATCAACTGGAACAATGACACATTAAGGTCACTACGATTCGACGAATGCATGAAGCCTTTATAAAACCAATCAAAAAACATCTAGCAGAACTTACCACCAGCGTTATCCAGTATGACGGTTGTCTGCAAAGGCGGAACATGATGGTGTACATTCCAGAAGTGGGTATACTGCTGATAAAGAAGTTGAGGACATAGAAGGCAATGAGGTTTCCCCATATGGCCAGAAGTTGCAGAAATGTGAAGGAACTGCAAGTAAGAAGACAAATAAGGACCACTCTGACAAATAGCAGTTCTTAGTTAGGAGGCTAAAGTTTTTCTAATTCGTACTTCATCTCCAATGTCACAACAAATGCCTGCAACCAAATGCTTCCTGAGAGTGCAACCATTGAGAGCTCCTCCATCTCGCTTTTCTCATTAGCGTATGCATGGATGGTTATTAAGAAAATAACGATTGCCTGCAAGGAAAAGAGAACATACACATTAGCCGGATCAACAAAAACATAATAATATAACTAACTTAAAAAATACTCAGTTCCTGTCTTATGGGTCATCTGCTTAAGTATATGTCAATGCGTACATTTCTTAAGTATAGTCAATGAGTCAATAGTGGGTTTAACTGAGGTATTTAAGGAAATGGTGAAGCAGAAAACTACTAAGATAAGAGCTTTGCAGTGTTTGAGAAAAAACATAAGAGGTTTGCGTACACTTTTTACAATAATTGTGAAGACCATATAAGTAGGAACCACTAGAGTGATTGATAGCTCTAAGTGATGTCTTCTTGAGCTAAATAAATCCAGGGTTCTGGATCTCAGAAACCAGGACTAAGGTGCTGTTCCAGAGAACAACTGCTTTCAGTTTTTTACTTATCCAATTTGTTGGTCAAATTTTTTTTGAGTTTTGTTGAACTCTTATGTTTTGGTAGTATCTAAGCAATATGTATTCCAGTAGCATTTTGAGCTCTTCTAGTGAAAATGCACAAATTAACATTTGCAAACCATGAGCAAAAAGGCAATATAGAACAAAGAACTTACATGATACAATGATCGACCAAACCAACCAGCAAAGGTACTTGGATTGAGAAGCCTACAAAGATATTCAAATAGTTAAAAGAAATTCAAAGTGTAAGAAAATAAAATTTATCTAGGATACTGCAGATAAGAATAAATCACAAAAGAGATACCGACCCTTAACAGCAACATGCTTACCTTCCGGCTTGGCAGTAAAGTAATATCTCTGGATTTTGCATCACTGTCTTTTCAGATAAATCCTTGTCCAGTACAGTAGTTAAAACAGGAATGCTTGTGTAGAAAACATTATAAGCCATCAAACTAACTGAGTTGAATAAGCTTGTTCCAGCAATGCCTGAAAGAAAAGAAAAACTGCGCACAGAATATGAGCAATCAAGAAAACTAGCACACACTATATGTCCAACCACCATAATACAAGTACAAAAGGTTTATGGCTTACAGTATCTGAATAAAGCAAATTAACAATGACTTGTAGAAAGAGTACTGCGAAAGAAAGGCAGTGCGATTGTAGGAGTACCGCCCATGGACAAGAATCAGCCTTTTCAGGAACCTGAATTCTGTCAAGTAAAAATAGAAGTGTCAGAAAGGTTATATAAACTTGCACGGTATTAACTACTCCAGAGTTTAATCAAACTATTGTAGAACCTAGACTAGAACAGAGAGCATATAAATTCACACGAATTCATACCAAACCACAGCTAAGGAACTGTTATGACCTCACATAAGTTGAGTACGAGTTAATGAAAAATGACCAGACATGCTTCATTAACCGACAGGCTATAAAACTTACGACCACACAAAATATTTCACTTTCTCAGGGCACAAAAGTACGAGTGTCAAACTACAGGACTACAAGATTCATCTTCCCAACAGACAACATTGTAAGATGATGTTTCCCACACAAATGGAAATATATTTGAGTTCACAGCTTAATTTCCATGTGAAGGCCAAGAAAGCTGAACACATATTGGCATATCACTATTATAACAACAGTATCTTGAACATAGAAAATAACTGAACTTGTATCTCAATGCGCCCAGGGCAGCATATGACCAAACAACTCGAAATATTCATATCTACTTGTTTGGTGCCGAAAGAACTCGATCCAAGCACCAAAAAGATAAATTGTATAGTCATTAGGCTCCCCTCTTGTTCTAGAAGGAATATATATACCAGCTTGACTGGCTGATCTTTTTTCCTTTCCTTTTCTTGGTTGAGTGGAGACAATTTGGTTACCAATTAGTACAGTCCTCACATTTCACAATCTACAGGTCAAAGTTTCAATCCCTTGAAAACCTAGTAGAAAGTCCACATGAAGAACCCAACCAACCCATGGTCGGTAAGAGTCATCAAACTGCAGTTGTCTGCCAAAAGGCCAAGATGTCACTGTTGGGCTATGCAACACCAATTGCTTTGAGTACACTTTGGTATTCCCAGACTCTCTTATTGACTTTAACACACAAATGATTCACTTATAACTGACTTGAAGATGTTCATGCATACAAAAGTAACTAAACAGAGTTGATATACCAGAAAAATTAAACAAGATAATTTGCAACAAAAAACATGAGAACAAATAACAGTAATACTATCACAGCTATCTAGTATACAGAAACCATGATAACGTCTTATAAGTAAAGGATGTAGCGCCATAAGAATTGTGGTAGCAGAAGAAAAAAATAAGAAGATGTTAAGTACTCACTGCCAATGCTATAGTCAGCAGCCCTTGCAGCTTGAAGACCTTCCCTACCACTAATTCCTACACCAATGTCAGCCTGTTGTATCATCCTTACATCATTCCCACCATCACCGATTGCCAAAGTTCGATAGTCACACGACTTTAGAAGCTTCACTAGCTATGGAAACAGGATGTTAGGGCAAGTAATTTACAAGGACAAACAGAGTAATACTCCGTTCCAAATTATATCTCATTTTAGCTTTGTTTTAAGTCAACTTTCACTAACTTTGACTAAGTGTTTAGAAAAATATATTAACATCTACAATATTAAATAAATGTACTATCACAACATAGTTCATGGTAGAAACTAATTTGACGTTGTAGATGTTGCGTTGGATTTGCGGTCATACAAGAAGGGATCGAGTTCGGAACGATGATATACGTGATAGATTAGGGGTAGCACCAATTGAAGAAAAGCTTGTCCAACATCGGTTGAGATGGTTTGGACATGTGCAACGGAGACCTCCAGAGGCACCGGTGCGTAGTGGAATCCTAAGCCAGGATAGTAACGTGAAGAGAGGCAGAGGAAGACCGAAGTTGACTTGGGTAGAGGCAATAAAAGGAGACTTGAAAGGATGGAATATACCCAAAGACTTAGCCTTAGATAGGAGTGCTTGGAAGACAACTATTCACGTGCCTGAACCTTGATTACTTCTGCTGGGTTTCAACTCTAGCCTACCCCAACTTGTTTGGGACTTAAAGGCTTTGTTGTTGTTGTTGTTGTAGATGTTGGCATATTTTCTATAAGGGTCAAAATTAGAGAAGTATGATTTAGGACAAAGCCAAAGTGAACTACAATTTGCAACTGGGTACAAAAGATTAGAAGATAACACAGACCCAAGTAGACCTCCGATGGATATCATGTTAACTTTTGCCAGATCCTTATGTGTATACATGTGTTTTGATTAGAAAAGTAAATTTACCATGTTTTGTCTTATGCTAGCTCCTTAAGTAGCCCGTATGTAAACAAGTGTTTGATTAAAGAGTCAAGTCCAATTTACACCCATAAACTAGTGGGCGAATTTGAAAAAGCACCTCGAACTCCAATACACAACATACACATCTTAACTTTCAAAATCAAACAAAATACCCCCCTCCCCTCCCCCCACACCCACATGACACATATCCAATACAAGATGACATGGCTAAAAACCAAAGACAAGTGGGGCCCACATGATACATATGTCCCACATCAGCCAAAACCACCATCTAAACCACTATGAACTATTTTATTGGGTAATTTGTCCAGCTCTGAAAGTTAAGGGTTGTATGTCGTCTCGTATTCGAGTTCGAGGGTGTTTTTTAAATTTCGCAACAAGTTCAAGGGAGCAAATCGGACTTTACTCTTGATTAAAAAACATATTTCTATGTTGCACTTTATTATTCAAAATAATGAATTGTTCTTTAAACATTACTTTATTCATACAAATAACTAATGCTGATGAATATATTTTGTTCAAGCAAGAAAAAAAGGCAATGGTAAAGAATTACCTGAGCTTTTTGTGAAGGTGTAACACGACAGCATAATGCAGTTTTTGAAAGAACTGATAGTTCAGTAAAAGCTTCAGTATAGTGTGACAGAATAATCTCTAGTGCCCAGCCATCCACTACAAAAGCCAGCTCCTGTTTCAAGCAAATACAAAATCATGGTGCAAGTCAAGATACTAACTTTCTTTAAGGTGATAATATCATTGTAAAGGCATAGATTTGAAGTCATCCTAATTTTACAAATACTTAAATCGGCCAATGGACCAACTGGTCACTGAATCATCACAGATGGCTTTTATTTTGATCATGCTATTTGAAAAGGGTTAAATTAGCCATTCAGGAAACTTGGTTTTTCCCTCTCAAGGCCTTAACAATGACCGCATCAGAGATCAGAAAGGTAGGTTGACAAGGAAACGACAGGCCATCCTGCCAGAAGAGAAAGTAACAGCGGCAGGGAGTAGTTCAGATCTGAGAGGAGCTGATGGTGGCATATAAAGATAAGAGTTACAGCAAGTAGTGTCAGGACCAACCTAAGTTCGCTAGACCACCTGGATTTTTTTGTGACTAATCCAGGCCAACAGCCCAGTACTGTGGCAGAGGTGGATAATCCCTTTTCGATATAGCTAATGAAGCAACTTAATGGCAACTGTCACCACCAGATATGCTTCTTCATAACCCAGTGAGAGTTGCTGTTGCAGTTGGCTGTGCCTCATTCCAGCAGGTGATGGTCTTAGAAGAGAGGGAATTTTAGTCCTTTCAGGCCCTGTTTGGATCCATTAGCTAGCTAATAGCTCATACCTAACATTAGCTAGTTAATTATTAGCTTGTTTTGTCCAACTAGTGAGATAGTTGTTAGTTGGGTATTCAGCTAACAATTAGCTAGACTCTGTTTGGATACAAAGGAGCTAATTATGAGCAGCTAACTAGTAGCTCAATGGATCCAAACAGGGCATTATATGTTTGAGTCAGCAAATAATAGGCCTGAATCAACATGTGCACGAGGTGTTCAAACAGGACCAAAACTCCTATGGCGCCCAAAAGATTATAGTTTAGAGTCTGCTTGTCCTTCCACACACTGAAAGCTACCAAAATGAGATGTGCAATACACCACATTTAACAAACCTTAGGCTCTGATGACGTAATCCTCATGGTAAGAAGAACTCTTTCCAAGCTTCTAGCAACTTCATCTTGAGTTTTCCCATTGATATGCAAGAGCTGCCCTTTAGGTTCTACAGACAGGCAACAAAAGTAAAAATGGTATTTAATTCATCTCCACATCACCATTATTCAAGAAAAAAACTGCACTGGGCCCCCTTTAGAATGTACTTTTGATGAGCTACTCAGCTGACACTGGTTTTATTCACTCCCTGTGGCCTCTATGGATGCACTTACGTACATGCCAATTTAGTGTAACCAAAACTCTTTTCTATTCCTTCAAGCTTATTCATGGTTATCTTTTAAGTCTTTGTCGTTTTTCTCATTTAAAAAAGGATTGACATTTTAACACAATAGACTTCTTTACAACTCTGCTCAATCAATAAAGAAGAAAGGAAATAAACATAAAACCTCCCGATAATTTTTCACTTTACGACCATAACTCACTTTTGTACATTGACACCCCCACAACATTTGAATATTGAATAGACACCTGAGAGAAAAAAAAAAAGTTCATGGAAAAAAATTGGTGGTTTAGGAATCCCAAGCCTAAGAGACTTAAATATTTGTTCGTTAGCCTCTTGGATAAAAAGGTATATATAGAAGACAAAGATAAGCTCTGGAAAGAGCTGATAGACTTTAAGTAGAACAGAGCACTGATAAGTCAAATATCTTCTTGACTAGGAGTACAGGGGCCTCTAGTTTAGAGGTTTTTATGTGGGCTTCTCAGGCAGCTAAGATGTCATATAGCCATATAGGTGGAGGATAGGTAATGGAAAAAAAAAGTAAGGTTTTGGGAAGATAAATGGCTAGGTTCTTCAAGCTTAGCTATTCAGTTCTGGAATCTATATATGATAGTTAATGAGAAGAATTGTACTGTAGCAGAACTGTGGTATTGGGAGAACCTTGAGTGCAGTTTTAGAAGGTCTGTAGATGATAGTTGATGTATATGTGGTTATTAGAAGTTTGTCAATTAGCTTCCACTCTTCATTTGGCACTTTTCAACTAATGGGATTTATTCTTCTCAGTCTCTTGATAAGGTCATAAATTTTAGAAGCATTAAGACTGTTCATGTTTCTGCTTTGAGGTCTGTCACGGTTCGGCCAAGAGTTCATTTCTTTCCCTGGTTTGTTTCTCATAACAAAGTGTTAATTAGGGATAGTTTAACCAAGAGAAGGAAAGTCGATGATAGTAGTTGTCTGTTATGTTGTGAGTATGAATCAGTGCAACATTTGTTCTTTGATTGTGCTGTGGCCAAACAGCTTTGGAGTATGCTTCCTGATATACTTAAAGTAAACATAGGTGGTAGTCTGGATGATGTAGGAAAGTTTTGGCAGAGTAACAAAAGGCATGGTTTGCTTAATATGGTTACTTCTGCTGCTCTTAGTATCTGGAAACTCAGAGATGATCTTTGTTTTCAGAAAGTTGGCTGGAAAGGAATGGATGTGCTGTTGTACAAAATGGCTGGCATGGTACAAAATTGGATAATTCTGTGTACAGCAGAAAAGAAAGTGGTTGAGACAGATTACAATGGAGATCAGGAATTTGGCAAAAACAGTTTTATGGCTTTGGAACTGAAGAAACTGGGAACGAGGTTAGAAGAGTTTCCGTCCCGGATCAACATGGAAGATCTGGCGCACTACAGCTGCAAGGAGGGAAGGTACAACCACCTGGAGGTTCTAGTCCCAGAAGCTTGGTGGTGTAATCTGGTCAACAGCATGAAGTTGATGTAATTTGTTTCAGGTTTTAGTCTTGGAGGTTGTTGTGAGGTTCTCCGAGTTTTGAACTGACTGGTCCCGGATCAACTTCCTATGCTGTAACGATTTCGACCGTCTTTTGGTTATTTGGTCAAAAGACTGGGACTGTAGCCCTAAAACTCTAAAATAAGTTTATGGAACTACAATGGAGTAAAGCTGTAAAAACTAGTATATTGAAACACACATACCTGAAGAAATCAAGTTGCACAAAAGAGCAATTTGAATGGCAGTACTTTGTTTATCACCAGTTAACATCCAGAAGTTGATTCCTGACTGCCTCAGTATTTCGATAGTTTCTGGTACCCCATCCTATGAACAGATCCAGATATAAGGGCCAGGTGGCCGGCGAACGCCAAAAAGAATAATGTATTGTTACATGATATGAAAGCAAAGCCAAAGTAGAACCTGGAGGCGATCTTCTATTGCACTGGCACCTAGAATCTCCAAGCTATGTTCTAACTTTTGGCAAACCTCAGCGACTCTCCACTGAACAAAGCAAATATAGAGGAATTATTTTTCTATCAAATTTATCTCAATTGAATTAATAAATATGATAATTACCTCCCTGTCATTCAACGAGCTATTAGCCTCCTTAAATGATTGAGACCATTTAGTGTATTCCTCTGGTTCCAGCTCACGCCATCCCAAGCAGAGTGTGCGCAACCCCAGCTGAGCATATTTGTCAACTGCATCAACAAACGTCTTTGTCTTTTGTCCTGAAAATTAACTATCATGAGATCCTCAGCTCAAACACAATTTACTAATAGAGTTGCATCAACAAAAAAATCTATGTTCTGCTTGCGAAGACCTGTTAGCTAGAATCCTTGTGTGCTGCATGTGTCCAGGTTCATTTTGTGTAGGTACGGAGTCTTTAGTACTAGCAGATTTCAGTTAGCAGTTTAGGAGAATAATAGGCAATCATAGCACATTAATTAGGAGGATATCAAGGACAGCTCCCTCCCTCCCTCTCATATGACAAAATGGTGAGGGCTTGTGTGGCCGCATCGACAAAAAACAACTAGTGTCACTATGTACTGTGTCCACCAGAGAGAAGCTAGTGTGTGTGTTTTTGATAAACTCTCAAGAGAGAGGGAGTGATTTGCAAGAAGACCCACAGTCAAGAGAACACAGCCATTTATTACTTCTAAAGTAAACTGTGGATTAAATTTATGCCACAAAATACGAAGAAAGTATGTAAATGCTAGGTTCTAAAATATTTAAAAGATACTGAGAAAATGTTACCAGAATAAGCACAAGGAAGCATTGCCTCATCGGCTCCTTTGGACAAGAGAAAAATCTTGCCACTCTGACAATCCAAAACGACAACAGACATTCTTTTCCGGTCAGATGTGAACTCAAGGATGTCAAGTATCTCATATTGCATCACTCGCCAGTTGAAGTGAATTTCTGCTTTTAGTAGATGTCTAATTATTTAGCCAATAAACCATACAAAACAAAACAAAAACAAAACAAATTTAGGAACCAGAAAACCTACCTGCATTGTTTCCATTCTTGCTCACAAGAACCATATGCAAATTTGCAGCCGCATTAACCAGAGCATCCTCATCCTGGGACTGGGCTTTATACAAAATTGATCCACTAGGACTGGAAGCCATAGCATTGGGTAAAGAATAAATGGTAAGAATGAACAGAATATGTGGGTGAAACTATCAGAAGGATGAATGTCTAACCTTTTTATAGGAATTACTGTATTGCAGAGTGTCATGACTTTCAAAAACTTGATGACATGAGGGGAATTATTGGCGACAGCGTTCAGTAATTCAACATCTAAACAGGGAAACTGATTAGTCGACATAAATACGAAGTTTTTTTAAAACTGGCATAAATGTGAACTTGAAACAGTATTAAGTAGTTCCACATCTTAAATAAGTTCCAAGTACATTTGTATCAAAAGTAGAAGTGGTTAACAACAGAAAAGGCAATTTAGAAGAAAATCTTGCAGGAGGACCAATTAAAGCTAGCAAAAAGAGGCTCTTTCTTGTTATTATGTTGTTGAAAGATGGAAGCTGGAAACAAAGATGGCAGAACCCAGATATGATCTTGTTCTGAGAAGATAGTGAGAAAGCACACTGGATCCTAACTTTTGCAACTATTAAGATTAATAGTTAATTGAAGTCTTAAGTATGACCTCTGAGCGCATCTCCAGATTCATTCCCATAAAAGGTACCCCCGATACAGCACCTTCTGAAGATCATCTTGTTCTCAGTCAATGTCCCAGTTTTATCTGTCAAAATATATTCAACCTGCCCCAAGTCTTCACTAATTGCTGTGCTGAAAATTATTGCGTTAAGGTAGATTTAGCAGAGGAAAAGAAAGAACAATTGCACGTCTCCTTATTGATAAAAATACGCATGGTTGCTTACTTTGCTGCATGGGCAGGTATGTCGTTTTCCAGGTCATACATATCCTCATCCCAATCTATGAACTTCGCATACAGACTTTTAACAAAGTCCAAAGAAACCTACAAGACACATAAATCCTCTTTAGAGCATCACTGACAAGTATCAAATAGAAGCAACTTTTCATTTGGTATGACCGTCAGAGAAAGTATATCTACTGTGCAATGTTTCCCTCTAGCATTATGGCATTGCTTACTTTTAGAAAAGACAATAACGCAGCTACATACAGAAGGAAACTATAAAATGGAAAACATGCACTGCATACAGAAAGTGCAGTTCACAGAACTATGCTAAAACAAATAGAGAATTCAATAGTTTTCAAGTGAAAATGAGTTTAAATAGTACTAAGATGTCTATGCAGACCACTGCCCATAGACCAGAGTAACTGAACATCCAGAATATCGATGAGCTGTAAGTGTTTAAGTAGTCATGAAAATGCAACTATGCAATTGCAAGAAGATTTTTGCACCAATTAAATGGTAAACACAGCATGGCTGCAATAGCATATTTTAAAAAGGGTGGACTGGTGGTTGAAATATATGCCAACAAGATATCAGACAAATAGTTGCCATAACATGAGAAATGGAATTATATAAAAATCTGAAGACCGTGTGAATTGAAAAACTCAATGGGCATACCTTTATTGAAATGGGAATCATAATAGAACACAATAGTTCAAACCGCAGAGGTATAACCAGAATCTGATACCACGGTTCATTGTCATCATACTTAACATACCATTGCTACACGAAGACATGCAAAATATTAGATGATGAGCAAAATATAGAAGGCCCAAAAGAACAATGCGGCCATGTATAATTCAGTTAACGAGAGTTTTCACGTTTGGGCAGGTGAATTAGCACAATGAGTAATAAAGAGGTCGCATGTCAGATTCTTGAGATACTTTGTAATCACATGCCCAACCTTACGGTCAAGTTACAGAACTTAATCTTGGCAACACACAGAGCACATTGGGAATATTACTTCAACTGAAGGCCACAAGGAAATAGGAGTAAACCATAGAGGGGGGGAAGGCCAATCCTAGATGAACACACCCATCACCAAATACTCTTCAGCTCTAATTGGGTGCTTAATTTTCTTAAAATTACTTTGTAACTACAAGGTGATCCCATCTTTTATTACCTACGAATCTCAAAATGGCAAAATTTGAAACCTATGAAAAGAGATGCACAATAAACTCTATCATTTCAGTAGTAGTTTGTGATAAGAATTTACATCTTGCAAATATTTTTGCAGGTCCCCAACACACTAGTAACAATGGAGCTAATATGTAGGACACAATGAGAAAATTTACAAGCAAAACTACCTTGCGAGCTTCCATATCCTTCCAAACATTGCCAGCAGCCCCAAGAACGACAACGACTGTAAGTTGAAATAAGAATATGGCACCAGTAAGCTTATCAATCATTGCATCCATAGCAGTTAGCTTGGGTTCTGGGACACCCCTACTCATCCCCAACTTAGTTTCATTGCCTGGAAGCGGAGATTGTCAATAATCAGTCTCCTGGTAAAGTTGAAGTTTAAAATAAATCCATGTCACAAAATCTAATTCATACGTAAAAATGGTAAGACTGAAAACACATTTTGCCAGTTACTCTGCAGATTACTATAATACCATTGAAACTAAATTTGTAGTAGGTGTGTGAGCAAAAAAATCTAACAATAATGTGTTCTACATGATTGTTGTAAGGCTAAACAGCGTTATCTTTACTGAAAGCCCTCAAATTATTTAAATTTCTGCAATCAAGGCACTAAAGCACAATCTCACTGAGTACAGCCCCTTTTCCTGTCATCAATGTGCAATGAAGCCCTTTCAAGTTCAGTTTTGTTGAATAAGCCCATTAACTATTAAATGTGTCAGCTGCTAAGGACAAAATCACATAGCAACAAGCGTTTTTTGGAACTTTATAGTGTGTAATGTGTACAGTAGTACATATATAATTGAGTTAGTACATAGTATTTGTTTGAAAATTACTGATTTGTATGAAAGTTTTCTCCTGAGAACATTAACAAGTAGTTGTAAGATTCAATCACCTAATCAAATTTCACCATCAATCCTCATTGGCTCAAATCAATACCCATATCGTAGATAATTTGGTATACCGGCTGAAATAGTCTAATTGGCCAGTATAAGTAGGGGCAAAATTGAACATATTGAATAATAAGATTTGGAGGGCCTTATAAATTATCAAATTCTACCTGAGTAAGACAAAATCCATATCTCACCAAAATGCAGTTCTTTCAAACATGTTGGGCTGTCAGGTTATCGTACTCCTGCATCTAAGGTGAAATGCACACCAGTTTTAAAAGGTGATAAAGAACTAGACACTAAAAGGGCTATCTTTGACTGAGTTTGACGGTGTGTGTGTTGTAAGGGCTCTGTCCCCTTTTTTCTTCTTAATATAACGATATGCAGCTCTCCTGCATGTTCGAGAAAAAAACTAATAGTTCTATCCACAAGCATGCTTGTTGACAATCTGATAATCGACAATAATACTTATGATGGTATTTGGTACCTTCGAAACCACAGGATCATAGATGAATACTCAGTATGCAGGACACACGATGTATATAGATTCGGGCTTCCAAAGGATAACAACTAAATGTCACGTGTTCTTCCTATTCATTGATGATCTGATTACAAAGAAAGTTTGTAACTTGAACACCTAGGTCTGGATGCAAAGCCCAACCTACGCTACTGATTGGGCGAGATCAGAAAAGGGGTGACATTGACGAGCTTATTAGGCTTCTCTTGGACTTTGAATTTGCTTAACCCCTGGACGTCTCCCCTCCGCTTATATAGACAGCAAGTTGGGCCTTATCCATCCAGGGGTTATTTCTTGTGGTTGTGGATCAAGGTTGTCGTCCTTATCTTCCGTCAATTCGGTTGCACCCCCACTAAGGAAGCCTGCAAACTTGGGCAAGTCTCATCTTAGATGGACTTTGTCAGTTACCTTTCCAAATATCCTACAGAGGACACAAGTAGGATGGTCTCGCCCTTTATTTGTATATCCATATCCATACATAGCCTTTCTCAAATGTTATGAAGACTATATGCCAAAGTAAATATTTTGATATTGATCAATGATAAAATGTAAATGCTATAGAAATCCAAGTTGTCAACTTAAGTAACATTGCCGACAACAGCCTTGTTTACATTAATAGTGGTCATTCCATGATTATTGTAGGATGACCCCATTCTTAACCTTTTGTACTAGCCTTGCTGTTACATGAAACAAAACAAATAGTATCAACAAGTTACCTGTATAAACTGCTACGCCACAAGCCCATTCTGTATTTCTCAAGTAGCATGACTGCAGCAATGTGTTATTAATAGTCAATGGGCAAATGTCATTATCAATGAATGGAGGAAACAGGCGGATGTTTGCATCAAATCTTCGTATGTCTTTATCTGGTATCGGGCACTCGATCACACCCTGTTTAGTTAATTCATAAAGGTAATGAGAAGTTAAATGAAGGCATACTAAAATGGGGGTCCCCCTGCTGTTTTCGCAAAAGAAAAATTAAATGAGAGCAGAGCAGCAAAAACAAAGAAAAAGAATTAGACTTTTAACCTTTATTTTGTGCAGCTGTTCAAACTCCAGCCCTACGCAAGGTGGTGGGCTTGCTCTTGTCTTCAAATCAATTTCCCCATCAAGAGCAGCTGTCTACAAACATAATTAGAATTCAAGAATGGAAGGATAGTATATATTCAATGTGTAAAGAACTAACTGGATAACAATAAACTCAAAAGTATGTCCCATCTAAGGAGACAAAATTCAAGGTACATGTCGAGAAATAATAAAACATGGTTGCCAACTAAAATTATTTCTGGAATCACGTTTCATCACTTGGGTAATAAATGAAGAAGAAAAGTTTGTCTGGAAATCGAATCACAAGTAGTTTCAGACTGTTCTATCTACTGGAAGGATACAACTTCAGCTGAGATCTCTCTTTAGCGCTAGAAAGTAATAAATATTTTGCTTAAATACGAATTAGCTCCGCTCAGATGTGGAGTTTTATTAGTTTATGATGCGGCGCGGATGGTGTGGTGAGCGCAGAGGGGATCGGAGGAGCAGATGAGACTGGGAATTAGAGCGGAGAGAGTAGCAAGGAAGCTCGGCGGTGGGTTCTTCTCCGGTGACGGCGGCAGAAGCGCCCGGCGCCACCGCAAAGGGTAAAACCCCACCCCGATACACAGGGAGGTTTATTCCTTCTTCGATAACTGTTTACAATCCTAAAGTACCCCTTTAAAGATTAGGAGCACTTGCCAACAATAATGAAACTGATCTCCTAAAAATCCTCCCCTAATTCCTCCTTTCCTAACAGCCGAGCCTTGTAAGACATAATCTGCTGCTGATCTCTCTCTCTCTTGCTGCAGCAGAGTTGGCATTTGGTCAGCTCAGCTGTCCAGTCTCTGCTGCTGTAGCAGTATGGCAATAGGCCACCTCTAGTACATTGATTGGTAGCTATTACATCAGCCATGTCTTGGTAGTGGGCTGATCTAAGCTTTGTACTGCTAGTACTAGGAGTAGTTGGGGCTGTACTCAGACATACTCATGTGTACCTTATAGTTGGTACATGAGTTGTATATATATCACACCTAAGGCAATGCAAAAGAGAAGTTTAGTTTGCCACATTCAGAAGCAAAGCTTCGGCCAGGGCTGAGCTTGTGCTGTGTGTGTGTTCTTGAGCTCAATCTCTTCTTCTACCTCTAGCTGAGTGAGTGTGCTGGTAAGCTTACTGCTTACCTGTGCAGGGCAGCAAGGGACCAACAAGTGGTATCAGAGCCGTACAGCGTCGCCGGACTAACCGCCGGCGATGGCGGGTAATGGCTCGGAGACGGGCGACAGCAGCACCGCTGCTGGAGCTGCCCAGCCACGACAGGAGGTCATTGTGCGCACGGTGCGGGAGGTCAACGGCACCAGTTGGCCGACGCTGACTCGCACCAACTATGGCGAGTGGGCGGTGACCATGAAGGTCAAGCTCAGAGCCCGACGGCTCTGGAATGCCATTGACAAGGGCACCGACAACGAAGAAGATGACATGTCAGCGATGAAGGCTATCCTCGCTGCCGTGCCGGCGTAGTACAGGGAGCCATTGGGGGCGAAGAAGACTGCTAAGGAGGCGTAGAAGGCCATTGCGGCGATGCGCGTCGGTTCCGACCGCGCAAAGAAGGCGACGGCCCAGCTGCTGAAGCAGGAGTACGCAAACCTCAAGTTCCGCAATGGAGAATCGGTGGAGGACTTCTCCCTCCGCCTGCAGTCGCTCATCAGCAAGCTGAGGAGCCACGGCGTCACCATCAACGAAGAGGAAGCGGTCTCCAAGTACCTCCACTCCGTGCCGGTGAAGTATATCCAGATCGTTCTCTCCATAGAGACGATGTTAGACCTGTCCACCCTCACCATTAGGGATGTAACCGGCCGCCTGCGGGTGGTGGACGAGCGCATGGAGCAAGCCACAGCGACGGCGGAGGAGTGGGCGGCCCGGATGAAGAAGTCTCCTCCAAGGGCGGCGGCGACGGCAAGCGCCATAGCAAGGCTTCTTCAGAGAGGAAGAAGAAGAAAGTTGACCCCAGCGCCTGCGGGCGCTGCGGGGAGACAGGACACTGGGCGAAGGAGTGCGGGCCGCAAATAGGAGAAGAAGGCTGAGCCACATCTGGTGCAGGCTGATGATGAGAATGAAGCCACTCTCCTGATGGCGTCGTTTTGTGCCCTTCACGATGTCGAAGCAGAGGAGAAAGCAGAGGAGGTGGCGATGGCGGAGCAGGGAAAAGCTTCGAAGACCGTCGACCTCGACGAGCCGCGCGCCCAAGTCCACCTTGGACGAGTGGGCGACGAGAAGGAGCAGAGGTGGTACCTGGACTCGGGGCCAGCAACCACATGACGGGCTCCAAGGCGGCCTTCTCCGAGCTCGACAGAACGTGACCGGCACGGTGAAGTTTGGCAACGGCTCAAGGGTGGCGATCCGATGGCACGGCGCCATCATCTTTAGGTGCCAGAACGACGAGCACCGCGTGCTGACTGATGTGTATTACATCCCGCAGCTGCGTTCAAGCATCATCAGCATTGGGCAGCTGGATGAGCGCGGGAGCGAGGTGCTGATCAAGGACGGCGCCCTCAGGATCAGGGACCGGGAGCAGCGGCTACTCGCCAAGGTGAAGAGATCCCGGAATCGGCTGTACCTGCTCGACTTGAAGGTGGAGCAGCCCATCTGCCTGGCGGCGCGGCGCACGGAGGAGTCGTGGCTGTGGCACGCCCGGTTCGGCCATCTCAGCTTCGACGCCCTCGACAAGCTGGAGAAGATGGTCCGGGGGCTGCCTCACATTGAGCACACAGGCGAGCTATGTGACAGCTGCCTGGCCGGGAAGCAGAGGAGGTTGTCGTTCCCGAAGACAGCGAAGTACCGCGCGGCAGAGGCCCTCGAGCTGGTCCATGGTGACCTCTGCGGGCCAATCACGCCAGCAACGTACGGCGGGTGCAAGTACTTTATCCTGCTTGTGGATGATTGCAGCCGCTACATGTGGCTGCAGCTCCTGACGAGCAAGGGCGAGGCGGCGGAGGCGATCAAGAGGTTCAAGGCGCGTGCAGAGGCCGAGAGCGGGAAGAAACTGCGCGTGCTGAGGACGGATCGCGGCGGCGAATTCACCTCCGTGGAGTTCGCTGCGTACTGCGTGAATCAAGGGGTGGTGCGTCACCACACGCGCCGTACACGCCGCAGCAGAATGGCATGGTGGAGCGGCGGAACCAGACGATGGTCGGCATGGCAAGGTCGATGATGAAGGCCAAGAAGATGCCGGCGGAGTTCTGGGGCGAGGCGGTGACCACAGCGGTGTTCATCCTCAACCGCACGCCCACCAAGGCCCTGAAGGGCAAGGCACCATTCGAGGCGTGGCACGGGCGCAAGCCGAATGTGGGGTTCCTCAGAACGTTCGGCTACGTCGGCCATGTGAAGAACACCAAGCCTCACCTCGGCAAGCTGGAGGACAGGAGCACACCCATGGTGCTCCTAGGCTACGAGGAGGGCAGCAAGGCTTATCGGCTCTACGATCCCAAGGGAGGCAAGGTGGTGATCTCCAGGGACGTGGTGTTCAACGAGACGGCGGCCTGGGATTGGGAAGATTCAGGCACGGGGGAAGCCGGTGGCGTCAACGGCACGTTTGCCATCAAACACCTGGTGATCCAAGGGGGAGGAGATGCTGGCGTTGGAGAGCAGGCTGCGGACGGGCCAGGTCCGGCAGCAGAGGCGGCCGAGGAGGAGCCGCCAAGTCCGTCCATGACGGGCGCGGGCGAGCAATCTCCACCAGCAGCGGCTCACTCGCCTCCACCTCAGTCCCTGCTTCGGCAGGATAGGGGACGCCTCCGCTCGAGTTTACATCTCCGCCCACCGACATCGACGAGTACGTGGACGCCTTCCACGACAGCGAGGAGGTGCGCTTCCGCCGGGTGGACAACATCGTCGGCGACGGAGGAGCTCCTGGGCTGGCCACTCACATCCTCGACGATCCAGAGCCGCCCACATTCGCGGTGACTAAGCGCAATGCAAATTGGCAACGGGCAATGCTGGAGGGGATGAAGGCGATCAAGGACAATGGGACATGGGAGCTGGTTGATCTGCCGGCTGGATGCCGGCTGATTGGGCTCAAATGGGTCTACAAAGTGAAGCGGGACGAGCGCGGCGCCATCGTCAAGTACAAGGCACGGCTCGTCGCCTGTGGCTTCGTCCAGCGCGAGGGCATCGACTTCGAGGTCTTTGCTCTGGTGGCGCGCATGGAGTCCGTCCGCCTGCTGCTGGCCATTGCAGCGGCAAAGGATTGGCGCGTCCACCACCTCGACGTCAAGTCAATGTTCCTCAATGGCGAGCTCACGGAGACGGTCTTCGTCAAGCAAGCTCCAGGCTTCGCCGTCAAGGGAGCAAAGCACAAGGTGCTCAGGCTGCGCAAGGCGCTCTACGGGCTTCGGCAGGCCCCACGGGCGTGGAATGCCAAGCTCGACGTCACCTTGGGCGAGCTTGGGTTCACCCGCTGCGTCATAGAGCACGCGCTCTACACGCGGCGACGGGGGAAGGAGGAGCTCGTCAGCGGCGTGTACGTGGACGATTTGATCGTCACCGGAGTGCGAGCAGAGGACATCGACGGTTTCAAGCGTGAGATGGCGGCTCGTTTCAAGATGAGCGATCTCGGCGCGCTCTCCTACTACCTCGGCATCGAGGTGAAGCAGAGGAAGCAGAGCATCTCCCTGGGCCAGTGCGCCTACGCGGAGAAGCTGCTAGAGCGCGGCGGCATCGCGGAGTGCAAGCCGTGCGCGACTCCAATGGAAGAACGGCTGAAGCTGTCCAAGCACAGCACGGCGGCAAAGGTGGACACGACGCGCTACCGGAGCATCGTCGACGGGCTGCACTACCTCACGCACACTCGGACGGACATCGCGTTCGCGGTCGGGTACGTCAACCGATTCATGGAGGACCCACGCGAGGATCACTGGATGGCGGTGAAGAGGCTGCTGCGCTACGTCAAGGGGACACTCGATCAAGCGATCATCTTCCCCAAGCACGACGGCAAGGGTGGGTTGCACCTCACGGTCTTCAGTGAGGCACCCCCCAAAACAGAGGAAGGTGAGCCGGAGCTCACTGTCTTCAGCGATGCGGACATGGCGGGCGACATCGATGGGCGACGGAGCACCTCCGGCTTGCTCGTCTTCCTTGGAGCAGCCCCCATTGCTTGGCAGTCGCTGAAGCAAAAGATCGTGGCGCTATCAACGTGTGAGGCAGAGTACGTCACAGCGGCCACGGCGGCGTGCTAGGCTGTTTGGCTGCGCCGGCTGCTGGGCGAGCTGACCAGTAAGGAAGCTCACCCGCCAGCTCTGATGGTGGACAACCAACCCGCCATCGCCCTCGCCAAGAACCCTGTCCTCCACGACCGGAGCAAGCACATCGACATCAAGTTCCACTTCCTCCGAGGCTGCGTCGATGGAGGGCAGATCGTCATTGAGTACGGCGAGACCGGCAGACAACTCGCTGACATCCTCACCAAGTCACTCGGGCGCCTGCGGTTCATGGAGCTAAGGAAGATGATTGGCATGGATGAGGTCAAGGCTCAGGATTAGCAGCAGGATTAGGGTTAGAATTGTAAGACATAATTTGTTGCTGATCTCTCTCTCTCTTTTGCTGCAGCAAAGTTGGCATTTGATCAGCTCGGCTGTCCAGTCTCTGCTGTTGTAGCAGTATGGCAATAGGCCACCTCTAGCACATTAGTTGGTAGCTATTACAGCAGCCATGTCTTGGTAGTAGACTGATCTAAGCTTTGTACTGCTAGTACTAGGAGTAGTTGGGGCTGTACTCAGCCATAGTCATGTGTACCTTATAGTTGGTACATGAGTTGTATATATATCACACCTAAGGCAATGCAAAAGAGAAGTTCAGTTTGCCACATTCAAAAGCAGAGCTTCGGCCAGGGCTGAGCTTGTGCTGTGTGTGTGTGTGTTCTTGAGCTCAATCTCTTCTTCTACCTCTAGCCATAGTGAGTGAGTGTGCTGGTAAGCTTACTGCTTACCTGTGCAGGGCAGCGAGGGACCAACAAGCCTTAGCCACGGCTTGGACTAGTGGCTTGTTTGGGGCGACGCCGGTACTGGCAGCCCACAAACGAGTCCACAACAGTTTAGCAGCTCCATGTCCAAAAGAACATTAGTTTCTTATCCTAACAAATTAAGTAAAATATAAACTAACTCGTATTAAACATAGGGGAATATCTTGGAACACCCCTCTAACAACAATCAAGCTAAGGGAGTCCAACCACAGTTTATTACTTATATCACACTTCATGTGAGATTTCATATATGATTTATGAAAACACGATGGGGTTGCTAAAAGGAATAATATATGTACTTTAGTTCACTCTGACTCAGTGAAATGCCCCACATGGGCAATAAATTAAAGGTATCTCCTGAGCAAACCATGCACAATACAAACAAACAGAAGGTGTGGTGGGGGTACAGCATTTATTTACCTCAACGTGACAGATGCCTTGTGGTTCAGAAGTTCCCAACAAAACAAGATCACATGGTACTTCTTCATTCTCTCGAATCCAAACTATGTTACCAACTCGGATATCTTGAGCTTGAATCTATATAGCAAAAAATGGAGAGGGTCATATTCTCAGGTTCAATGTTCTCACAACTGTGAGAAGAAGAGGTAATATATACTGAAAGTACAGCAGGAACTGTTAGACTTTGATAGTGTCCTTGGAGGTCAAGGTACACATCTAACTGAACTAAACTTTCACAACAAGCATTGTTGTTGCAAACTTGCAATAATACCTTAAATGGGTTATTGGTCATGCATAGCAAAGTAGTTACATGATGTAGCCATAAGTATGTAAAGCAATATTTCAAGATGTAGCTATGCAAAGAAGCAAAAGGTAGCAAGCCTGATACAAGAAGGTTACATGGATATATTTTGCACTTTACTTTCTGGATACAGGCACACTTCTGATTTTCTCTACCATTTCAAATTAAATGGTTAAAGGCATATCTGAAAGACCAAAGATGTGCACATTGCGAAATGATAGAGGATGACATAGGAACATACATGTTTCCGGGCACCATTCTTAACAATCCACACTTCTTTATCATTCGCTTGTTTATCTGAAATATACCTGTTGTAGTCATCCCATGCCTCTTTGGTTGCAGAAACTGCAAAGATAAATATAAGTGGGCCCCAGGTACTTGCAGGATTTACAGGAGTGATAAGTGACCATAGTTGCAGACAAGCTATCAACAAGAAATATTGATTCATGAAGCGCCTGAAACACCAAAATAAATAGTAACTTTTCCATCCGTACCAATTAACTTATGCAATTACAACAAGGTCTAACATGCTTGAAATCATGTGATTTTTTCAGCCAAAGGAATACAATTTACATATATACCAATTTGCTCCCTAGTGAAGAACTGGGGATTTGGGTCGGGGATCAAACCTTGACTGGCCAACCAAAAAGATACAATGTGACAGCATGGAGTATACTTTTACATGAAAAATCATCTATCAACTGTAGCATCCTTTGATCAAAATTAGGTATGAGAGAAGCATTCTAACAGCACTAAGCATAAGCAGTGTTCCCAATATGAACTCATGTGTCCTGATCAAACACAGCTTGGAGTGAATGATTTCGCTTGATCAGACTTGGTAACTTTCTCACATTAGTATATTCTAATTGTAAAATAGCATCTACATTACTAAAGTCTAAGTAGACGTTGAAGTAACACAGCCAAAGAAGATTCAAAGCCTTGTCTAATTATGCATCACTGTCAGAACCTACTTCACGCAGTATAGTATCAAAGGATTGAACAAAAAGGCCATTCATATCAACTACATTGTAGCAAGCTGTGGTAACTGACAACTGACAGCACCTCTTCATCTCTCACACTTCTCAAGTCTGCCACCCACTTCCTTCACTTTCAAGATAGATATTTTACTTTTCTCTGTTTCCCAGCCAGGAGATAGCAGTACTAGCATAAGATGGTTACATGTGTATCCCAGTGTATCAAACAGGTAAAAGAAAATTGGACTTGTGTACGAGTATCATGCTAGTGTCCGATGAGTAAAATCAATTGCATAAAAAATATAACAGGTTGAACAATGTCGAACTCGAACATTTATAAACTAAAGAAAATTATCCAACCACACACCAGCCAGCAGCAGCAAGGACACACGAAATACAGAGACAACCAAAACAGACAATTTCATTATTTCAGTTGAACAAACATCATCAGCAATATACCAAGAGAGTTCCATCGATTGAATATTGTATTGTAAAGAGGCAACTAACACATGCGGACAAGTGGATCATCACAGTTCTTGTCACCAGGGCTTCTCTACTTTCATTCAAAAAAATTGAACAAATACATCTAGTAACAAACCTGAACTGTTCCCATAGGTTTTTTGGCAGGAAGTTCAATAAGGTATACTTTGTATTAGAAATCCGGTTATCACAGTAGTCGTTCTGATAAGACTCATCATTTATGTAGACAAAACGCTTCATTCCTGAAAAATAACCATGCACGCTATGATAATCTCTTCAGCTTGATTGTCCAGGTGAGGTAAGCTGAGCAAGCCTGCTTAGAAATGTATGTCAGCAAAAGAATGGCAGCTATAGATGAGAGCAACATGTGAAATCAACATCAATATACGCAGGCCACCTACTGTTGATGAAACTTCAAGTATGCAGTGCCATACAATTAATTTGTACTTCCTTCAGTTTTGAAGAATTGATAGTAGTAAGGATTATATAACCCCCAAAAGAATTACAAAGTATGATGTGCCAATGCCTTCCAAAATACTGCATAATTTAAGATTATGAAATTCTGCATCATGTAACAATGGTCTCAAAAAAGAAAAGGCAGTACAACAAGCATATGGGCTTGTGACTACTTGAAGAAATGGATACTTGCGTCCTTCAGGTAAGGATATGATGAGACATCAGGATGGCTGGCAATTCAAAACATGTGTGTGCATAGAAAACTAGTAAAAATGTCGAACAAGCCATTTTATCAACAAGTAACTCTAATTTCACAGTAAACTGATTAACCACACCAAACATGATGTGCCATAGCATGCATTAAGATGATCTTCTGATTTTGCATAACCAACGCATTAAGGACTCCCAACTAAAAACCACATGTAAACCTTACTGGGGCAGACCCAATTAAGGACATGGGTGTACAAATGTACACACGATTAAAAACGAAGTTAGTGACTTCTGATCAGATCAGATCCGAATACAGATAGCCAGATAGCTTAAGTTAGGGTTCGGGTGCTCAGTTTTGCACAGCATGAAGGAAAGAGAAGGGGCGGCCGGGCGGGTATACCTGGTGTGATCGCCGGGCAAAGGGCCCGGACCTGGGCAGCTGGGCGTAGGGCGGGCGGCCGGCGGCGGATGCCCCAGTTGTCGCGCACGCGAGGTGCACGGGGGAAGAAAAACAGGCGTGAGTTCAGGAGATCAATTCTTCCCGGCTAGCTTCGAGCCTTCGACGCGCGCAACTGGGCCGATTTGGCGATTTCTCCTCTTTTCTTTTCTTTTTTTCTGCAGGTGCACGCGCATGCTGCTTCGTTAGGGAGAGTGGTAGATATAGGAAAGAATTCTTTATTTGATTTGACACCAAAGTGATTTACTCACTTTCTTATTTTTTGAGAAGTAAAATAGTTTTAAATTTTAATCAAATGTATCTAATATAAATATTAATATTTATGATATATAATTAATATTATTAAATAAATCACTGAATATATAATAAATTTATTTAGGCCCGTTTGAATCCTTGGAATTGAATTTATTTTAATAATCATAATTTAGACACATGTTAATTAACCTAATATGGTTGTATATGAATTATATTTGTATATTATTGTTGTCTACATGAGAGATATACTTATATGTTGCATTTCTACACAGTGAAACGAATTGAAAAACATGTTATAAATTACAAAATAGAAACATAGCATGATGATCTATAGAATCAATTTACATCTCTCACCCTGTAAATTTGAGATAGATTTATATGTAAACTTTAGAAAGTTGTAAAATCTCAAATTCCAAATCAAATAACCTAGTTTATTAATTAGATTTCAATTCTTCTAAATGAAAGGATCCAAACGGCTCCTTAAAAATATGACAGTGCTATTGTCTACGAACCTAGTTAATTTTAAGAAATATTGATGAACATGACTCCCACAACGATATTCTTTTAGGATGGAAAGAGTATATCTTACTCTTTTATGCCTAATATAACAATACGGTATCATATACCATCTGGTTCAGTTTCTTCTACTTGTGAATTTTGAGAAGATCTTTTTTAGGATTGCTTACTCTTCTTGTCATGAAGCCTTGGTTAAAATTTCACGATATTTGAAGAACATTCGAATGACTTTGCCTTTTTTTTCTTCCAAAAACTCTTGTGCTGAAATCTGCATATCGGATCGGATCATCCAATACTGCAATCTGGTATTGGAAGTGCATATCCGACCATCCAGTATCGCATATAGGATCGCCCAATATTGCACTAAGGTTTGGTGTTTTCCTTTGCTCCTTGCCTGTTTGGTTTATGCACTTTTCCCGGTCTTGTTTTGGAGGTTAGTAGGCACGTATGTGATCTTGGCGAAAGCTAGAACAAAAGAGTGTTTGAGTGGAATTGGATATAAGCCAAATTCTTTCTCGGTGAAGAATTTTTATCGGCTCCTACTCACCTCCTACGGTGGCTTTCCTTCAAGAAATCATTTCCTTCTCTTTTTCTTAATTCTAATGTCACATCACTATTTTGCTTAGTTGACATCTAATTAATTGGCCATAAAAATCATCCTAGTTTATGGTTATGGCTTGGGTCTATCCTAATAACATTTTATAAGCCAGGTGGTTGGATAGTTCAAAATAGACTACAAACTAGGTTGTTTGAATATACTAAGCCTTTCTTTAGTAGTTAGCAGTTATATTTAGTCCATCCAAATACGGTCTTAGTTGTAAAAAACTACTTTGTCAGCTAATTATTGGCGGATTAAATACGACCTTAGGAGTTAGGACATTGGAATGGACAAGATTTCTGGCCAAGTAACAGAAGCTCCTGGAGAGGGCTCTGCAAACAGCTCCATATGTCTCGCACACTGCACATAACGATTCTTTTCTTTCCATAGTACAACTGTTGCCGACTGGCCGCTGTAATAAGAGTGTACAAGACTGTCCTACTTTTCCAGGTAATGCATAGGAGTAGGTTGTGACAACTTACAGACAGAGCACTGAAAGTGAAGCACCCTTGCTCACAGACTGAACCCTGCTGTCGGATACTCGGATGGGCATGGACCGGTAGGCGCTGCCGCTGCTGAAATTTCGTCTCAGCGCAAGGTATTCAGAGATCTTAACCACAGCTAGCAATACCTCAAGCATGGCACACTAGTCGCCGGCCATATGGAGGCATTCCCTTCCCATAGCGTTATCGGCACCAAGACCTGTATTTTGTTTTGTTAGCTGTACTTCTGTAGACAAAAAATGAGCTGCAATGCTGCAAACGGAAAGAATATGTTCGAGTATTCTTTTTGCTCTTCTCCTTTCCTTGTCTAGGTCACTGTGTTGAACTTTCTAGGTGTTGAACTTTCTAGGATCATTAGGAGCGTAGATCTAGCCGGTAGAATAGTTCTATTCGGGATAAAAGACGCAGCACATCCTAATACATATAGAACTAGAGAGACATAGAGGGAAAGGAGAAGGTGTCGAACCTGACACCGCGGAGAGAGGTCTAGAAGCGTCGGCCATCTCGTTCGTCGGTGAAGTCTGCGCACGGTCAGCGACGTTCGAGAAAGAGGTCGATAAAGCCATCGACGTCGGTGGAGCGGGACGGCGTGGCTGGTGGCTTTCCGTCACTGGCTGCGCCCCTCTAGATCGGATTAGGGTTTAGGTGTCGGTGGGGAGCTCGGCTCAGGCGAACCTCGTGACTTGAGCTGTCGGGCCCACCTCTATTTATTGTGTAGTGTGACAGGAGTCCTCCAGCCATAGTGGACTGGACGCTCCCGATCAAGACGCGGATCAAAGGCACAATGAGCCCGTTAGACCCAATTTAGAATTAGAGATCAATCTAACACGCTGTTATCGGCTCTTGTCTGCCTACAATACAATGTGGATGCATGAATAATTGCGCACATATAAAACTCGTTTCTGCAGGTGGCATGGCAATGTATATATATATATATATATATATATATATATATATATATATATATATATATGTGTGTGTGTGTATTATAGCTCAAAAACAGCTGAGTCCAATATTTTACTGATGACGAGTCACGAGTGGGGTCTTTGTGCATGTGGCACACCCATCAGTGGAAGCGAAATTTCAGTTGCAAAAAATAGCTAGCACGTGGATTTCAGATCGCTTGGGATCAGATCAGACGATAATGCAGCACGATCAGTGCCCCTACGTTATTATATGTCACCTTAGGGACCGCCCTCGAACCCAATGATTTCACATGAAACAATTTCATCTCTGCAAACGTTGAAACAATCTCCTGCATTCCAAACGTGGGGCTGCGATGCTCAGAGTCAGATTTTTTTAATCACGCTACTGTAGCAAAGGAAAGTTTGTCGCCACGCCGGTCCAGTCCAGTACTCCAGCTGAGGTAGCCATGCCGACCGATGGACGCGGCCGGCAAACCGGAAGGAGGATGGGCAATGGGTTCTTGGAACAGTGACGGCTCAAGAATAATAGGGTCGGAGCACTGGAGCAGGGCATGTGTGAATGATTGTATGATCGGCGACGGCGATGGGACGAGGACGAGACGAGAGAGTCTGGGCAAAGCAACAAATCGCCGCGCTCGCATCATGGGCGGCAGCGGTGGGGAGGCATGGTCCGGTCAGGTCTGCGTGTTGTGGCATCAGGACGCAGCGTCGAGCTGGATCTCACTCACTCGCCCAAGTGTGTGGCGTCAGGCGTGGCTAGCTTGACAGGCATGGCCCAGCTTCTAGATCTCGGACCAGGGCACTGCGTCTGGGTGGGCACGACGAAGAAGATCGATGCACTCCGGTGGAGTACAGCACGTACTAACAGGCAGCAGAAAATGGAGTGGACGCTGTCCCATTTCGCGAGTACATGTGTGTGTGAGAGAAAGGGCATGGATCGGCCTGATCGGCTGATATTAAAACCGGATGATAAATTAGTTGAAGTTGATTTATTTTAAAAAAAAATACTATAAATTCTAGTTGACAAGTCGACTGTAAGTTCAAGCGAACATGGCTATATCCATCCCAGTCATCATCATCCTGGGCTGTCCGTTGATCACGCAGTAATTAGCCTTGGTCGCGCGCGTCTCCGGCGCGCCAAAAGGGCGACACGTTTCGGCTCGTCCACGGCCGGGGCACGGGCCGGGCGGGCGCCAATGAGAGGAGATCAGGTACGCGGAGCCGTGTCCGGCGCTTTCGGCCGCACGGCCGCGGGTCTCCGGCCAGCGGGAGGGGAAAGCGGGGTGGATGGTGTCGTTGAATCGAACATCGGGGGACGGCCAAGACAGGACAAAACGGGAGTAGGGAAAAGGAAACCCCGCACCCCGCACCGGACAAAACGGGAGCGGGGAAAAGGAAAAGGCTGCTGCAGTGATATTATACGGGCAAGGCGTGGTGAGTGCGCGGTTGCTTGCTTCGGGCGCCGGGACAGACGCGCGGTGATGATGGTGTCGCCGTACTTTGGCCGCGCGCCGCCTCGGAGGTCTCGGAGCGGTTCAAAACGAAAAGCTCCCGGCGTGCGTGCTGTGCGTGCATGGGCAACGGCAAAGCTCGCCGGGCCCGGTCGGCATCGGTCGGCGTTGCGTGGACTGCGGGGAAAGTTCCGTTTTCTGATCGCATCCGCTCGTGACCGTGAGTTTCTCGCCATGACTGGGCCGGGTCGCAAAGCCGATTCAGTGATTTGCCGTTGCGCGCGCTCGCTCATTGATCAGATCAGGTGCAGTAGGGCTGCCGCTTGGCGAACGCGAGGGAGGGTCGCATTGCACCGCGGCGCACAGGAACAGAGGGTTCACTGGTTCAGACAGGAGGGCTGTTGCTGAAACAGTTTGTGGCACTGGAATAATTGCAAGTCTCTCTCCTCTTTCTTTTTGAAAAGGGAGCATGAGGAGCACTGGTGAATTCCCTCTCTCTCCTTTTTTTCCCCGGCGAGGGCCTTTTTATGATTTTTTTGTTTGTTGGTATGGGGACGTTTATGCCAATCCAAAATGGATGCGGAAGCTCGGGAGATATCAGCATGTTCGGGAGGCCATATCGTATCATGGATTATTTATTGCTGGCTGGTTTGATGTGAGAGAAAACACTGTTCTCGGCTGGAAATTTACGATCGTTTACGAGCAAGTGAACAGACTGAATGATTGACGGAAAATTCTGTTTGTTGGGTGTCAGGATATATACATGTATATACAGTTGTACACAATATACGTACACTGATGTGTACATGCCATGTGCAGTAGGATAGTCATGCCATACCGGGTGCAAGACATAAAATGAGGCAAAATCCAGCGTAGTCTATATATGTATGGGTACGTACGCTACGGAAACGTACAGAGCAATAGAGCATGAGAACTTTGTCGCGTCTGCAGCCTCATGATCTACAGCAGTATCGTACCCCATGTCGACCCCATAATCTGAATACAGAGTCGTCGGACACGGACAGTACACACAACTGCAGTGTGAAATATGACCACAGCTTGTGCGGATCGGACCTGTAACGCAGAACTCCGATCCTCGCTGCTAGCAGCTCTGCAACTCCTCGCGATCAGATCCGTCGTTGCCCAACCCGGCCAGACGGGGATAGAAGACAAGAGCGACCATGTTTGTTTGACATGATAAGCCATGGTTTAAAGTATTATTAGCTGATTTATTATGAGAGAAAAATAAAATACGATTTAGGACCCGTTTAGTTACTAAAAAATTTTGTGTAGTACCCGTTACATCGAATCTTGCGGCACATGTATGGAGTACTAAATATAGACGGAAAAAAAACTAATTGCACAGTTGGGTGAGAAATCGCGAGACGAAACTTTTGAACCTAATTAGTCCATAATTAAACACTAATTACTAAATACAAACGAAAATACTATAGTAGCTAAAACCCAAAAAAATTTGAATCTAAACACGTATAAGACAAGCGAACATGACGCATGATTGTGCATCGTATAGTTCTGTATGATATGACCGCTCTATGTGCACTAGGCCGGCCAGACAGGCAGACACACACTGCTGACATCAGACTGGAATGGCATAGATTATGACATGTTCAGAATTAGAAGGACACGAATCTGGTCGTGTTCGATTAAGGCCTCGTTTAGATCACCTCCAAATTCTAAGTTTTTTCACTCTTTCTCCATCACATTAATTTATAGCCGCTTGCATAGAGTATTAAATGTAGGTAAAAAAACTAATTACACAGTTTAGTTGAAAATCACGGGATGAATTTTTTGAGTCTAGTTGGTCCACGATTGGACAATATTTATCAAATAAGACAAAAGTGGTACTATTCATTAGGTTAAAAAAAAACTTTCAATCTAAACCAGGCCTAAACCTGATCTCTGCTGCTTCCTCTTGTAAATTCATATTGGTTCATCCAAAATCAAACTTCCTGAATTTTGGTTATCAGTATCTAAAATTTTGTATAGATTAAACACGATATTGACATGACTTACTGGATTCATCATGAAAACTATTTTTATAATGTATACATCTCTTATTTATTTACGATGGTAGACGTTGTCACTAAAGTCATAAAAGTTTAACTTATAAGTCCCATTCATCTCTATAAATACATGTACGCACATCTTGCTCCTATGATTTTTTATCTTAAACTTGATAAAGTCATCATAGTTGCCTTAGGAATACGTTACCTACGACTAAACTCTCGAAGGATAACTGTTTCTTCATTGTATGAATATGCGATCATTGTCACCATATAGATGACTTAAACTCTAGGCTGATACCGCTCAACCACACAAAAAAAAAATCTAATCAACTAAACTAACTACTTACGGCCTGTTTGAATTCACAAAGATTATAGAAGCTGTCTTCTAGAATCTAGTGAGGGATCCAAACAGCCATAGCTTATAGCTAGTTTTTAGAATCAAGAGACTCCAAAATCCATAATCTGGTAAGGTAGAATAGTTATTTTGGTCCCTGAACTATTACTCAAGGCTCAGTTTCATCCCTGAACTATCAAAACAGTCGTTTTAGTTGTCTTTAAACTCTACTTATAGACTCAATTTCATCATAGAATTATGAATTTGATCGATTCAATCCTCAAACTTTACATTTTAGGCTCAATTTCATCCTAAAACTATGAAGATGATCATTTCAGTCCTTAACTTTTGCATTTTCGGTCTTTTAACTTTTATTTTTAAACTCAACTTTGTCTATCGTTCTATGTGGAACGCAGCGTGGTTGCACCTGGTCAGCTTCAACACCACCAGCGATTGGAGATAGAAAAATTATATTTATCCAAAAACACTCTAGTGGCCATTAACAATTTCAAGCTGTTATTTTAATGTTAACTTATAATGGTACCGTTTATATATATATACATGACTATAAATAATTTTTGTAGGAGCAATTACAGTTACTTTGAACGATATTTATTTCTTAAGAATGCATGGATATATTAAAACAATAGTAGATATATAATTTTTTCCTTAGCTACTTCTAGCGTTAGGCTCAACTGATAACCATTTGTGTATAAAATAATATTTTTTATCTGTTGGCTAAAAAAATCATATTTAAGAATATTTAGATCTATATTTATATTCATCTTAGAATATGAATACAAATGTTGAAAGTATGCTATCCGATTCGATAGCTAGGATGACGATAGGGACAATAGTATCTAACGATGACTCTCAAATCGCAGGTGGTGCTGGACAAAGGACGAAGTTGTGCCAAAATGCATTTTGATAATTCATGGATGAAATTGTGCCTAAAATATAAAGTTTTCTTTTCGGATAGACAAAGTTAAGTTGAAAAATAAAAGTTTAAATACCAAAATGCACTTTGATAGTTTATGGATGAAATTGAGCCCAAAATGCAAAGTTTAAGGACGAAAACGATCATCTTCATAATTCTATGATGAAATTAAGCCTAAAAGTAGAGTTTGAGGACTAAAACGAACATTTTAAAAGTTCAGAGATGAAACTGAGCCTCGAGTAATAGTTTAGGGACCAAAATGGCTATTCTGCTATCTGGGTGGGGCTTGTTCGGCTGGTATTAAAGCCAGCTGATAAGCCGGCTGAAGCTGTTTTCTTGTGAGAGAAAAATACTGTAAATTCTAGCTGATAAGTCGACTAATAAGTTCAAGCGAACAGGCCTACAGCTTTTTTCGGCTTCTAGTCATCAAGAGACTATTCTGCCTCTCTCTCTCTCTTTCTTCTATAGCTACAACATAAAATAAAATAGTGAGGTTACTAAGGTAATTTGAATCTAAAAGTTGTCAATCTCAGCTTTTACAATCTATGTATCCAATTAATCTCACAACTGAGATTCTATAATCCTGCTTCCACAGTCTAAGATGTAATGCGAACAAGGCTTTAGTTTCGAGTCGGATTTACATTGGCAATCACTGTCTCGTGAGTGACAGGGCAGGGCGAAGATGTGTAAACAAGACCTGGCACACATGTACAGTATCTCTGGAGGACGCGAGTACAGTATCTGCATATGAATGTGCGTGAGAAACAGTGAGAGTGGGAGACTGATTTGTTAGTCTGTTACCGATACGGATTACTCCCGCTCTCTGCGGCACCCGAGTCTTTTCATTCAAGGCAATTTCTCTCACTCTCAGCTGAATGGAGACGGCCGGCACAGTCAATCCACAGTCCCGGCACTCTCTCCCTTTCAAAGCCCCCGTGAACCGAAACCACCATGCCGTGCTGCCTGCCTTCCCCCGCCCCTGCCCGGCTACAATACTCCAGGACTCGAATGCACAGCGCGGTCAACAGCACTTGGTCTCAGTCGACAGCAGCTGCTAGACTCACTCAACATCACAGTCAGTGCACACATGACCTACCTAACCACGCAGATATATGGAACCCTCTTCATGCGTCTCCACGGCACCATCCGGCCTTCTGCACAAGCCGATGGAAATTAGGTAAAGAGCGAGCGGTGGGAGACAGGGGCGGTTGATATGGGGCCTAAAGTACCAGAGGTGTCTCGTCGGATATTGGATATTAGATGTTTGAATGCTAATAAAAAAATAAATTATAGAATCCGTTAGTAATATGTAAGACGAATTTATTAAGTCTAATTGATCCATCATTAGCGTATGTTTACTGTAGCATTATATTATTAAATCATGGACTAATTAGGCTTAAAATCGTCTATATTTAATATTCCATGTGTAATTAGTTTTATAATTAATCTATATTTAATACTCTATGCATATGTCAAACATCTGATGGGAGAGCGACTTAAGTTTAAGAGGTGGAGCAACAGCTGCAGCTGCAGATAGCGGCCTGTGCGCGCGCGCGGCAGCACCGGGCAAAGGAGACAGCGAACATGAACGGACGGACGGCCAAGAGTAGGCAGGCAGGCAAGCAAAGCAACGCGGCCGAGCGCCGGCCGGCCGGCCGGCAGCGGGAGCGCACCACCAGACCAGCCGTGCCCAACGGCGCTGCAGACAAGCGCGTCTTTTCGGCCTTCCAAAAGCAGCGAAACGAGCCGATCTCTCTATTTTTAAAGAATTGCAATTTGCACTGGCGCTAGCAAATTTTATATGAATCTAGTACGAACTTTCTCCGAAAATCTCAAAAGGAGGTGCCGAATACGCGTGCCTACGGCCGGTGCTGTTGGGCTGTGGTGGTGATGATGGTGTAGTCTGGTGGTGGTGGTGGTGGCGGCCAGCACCGCATGCACGCTGAGCTCCAGGCCGTCCAGCTTTTTGCCGCCGGCCGCGCGCGCGCCTCGTTCTTTAGCCGGCCTTTCGCCGACGACTGCCGCCTCGCGCCTGGGCCATCGGTCGACCGGTGCTAGCGTGGAGGGTGAGCAGGAGATGGCATATTTTCCTTCGCGTCCTGCCTGAGGGCGACACATGGACTGTGGAAGGGAATATTTTTCCCGTCACCTCAGCGCTGGATGCCTGCCAAATCCTCCAAGGTTGGCGTCGTTCTCCAACGGTAGTTTCGGGCCATGCCGCGTCCCAGGATTGTTGGACCGGATTTTACATCTTTCCCATCCTTTCTCCTCTCAAGTTGGAACGGCCAAACGTAGAGTGAAACACCCATCCTTCTTATGTTTCCAAATGTCAATTATACCTTAGTATCAATTTAGGGTGTTGCAATTTGTGTGCCTAACTTTTTTTTTGTTTCAGACGATGGACATAAATCATTGAATTTTAATCGGACTATGAAGTCTTCTTTTCCTTCCTCTGTTGTCACGGGTGATGCTAAATTTCATGGTTTTTCTTGGTCCATTTGAGTGATAATGTGGACAACTTTTCTCACTGGCTAGTTTTTTTCGCCTAGTTGTCACACGTATCCTCTTCCCGCCATATTACTACCGTCCCTAACAACATTCTTGCTGCTAGTTTCGCTCCCCTCCCACTACCTCATCTTGCTCTAGCTGCTCTATTTTGGAATTACTTGCGCTGCCCAATAGTCGTCCTTATTGCTAGTGGCATCCCACCTTATCTCTCTAGTCACACACACCTCCAAGAGTTCTGGTGTCTCCCAAAATTCTATTATAACCCATCAACTGAAACCAGAGCTCAACACCACCCTCTCAAAACCTGAACGAAGGATCTTTCCATTGTCGTTGGTGCTCATGTGTAGCATGAATCCTACCCACCCACTCCCACCAAAAAAGACACCTATCTCAGTTGATTTTCTTATCTTTGTATCGATAGTTTAGCATGCAGATTATTCATGCCACAACACAGTACCCCTTGATGTGTGGTGATGTAATCCTTCAATGCCACTAGGTTAGCGTAGCCATGCATGTATGATGTCTCAGTTGAGGGGAGGCTTCCTTACATCATGACCTTGGAGGAAAAAGGAGATGTGAATATCTATACGTCACTATGTAATAGCAGTGGTGCTACTATAACACACATTATGTAATAGTGATTTCAACATGAGAGGTGCTAGGGATATTATTGTAGGCAAAGGTTGAAAGAGGTTGGATTGAGGATGAGCTAGAGCTGACGAAGCATCAGTCGTGCCAAACATTGAAAGAGGTTGGATCGAGAATGAGCTAAAGTTGAAGAAGCATAGATTGGTAGTGTTGGGAAACACTTGTAGCCTATCCTCAATCATGATCCTCAATCATACGAGAAAATCAGTTTGAAATAGTACACATATATAATTAGATACTAAAAACTCATAAACCAAATGAGTTTGTTAGTTTTTTGTTCGAATAACTTAGCATGGTCCTCATATTTTGGGCTAATTATTTTTTTCGTGGGAGATAACATAGCTATTGATTGCGATGTGTTATGATTCCTTTGTCAATCTTAAGACGTGTTGGCCTAATATTTTTGAAAGCATTCATATAGGTAGTGTGTGAATGAGTTCATATGAATGAGTGTGTGCGAATATGTATATAAGTATATATGTCTTTACTGTATATAAAAAAAATAAAAACCCCATGACGGAGATGAATGCATGGCATATTCTAAGATTAGGTCCTGATTTATGTGGAAATAGTTCATTTGATCAGGATTGCAAATCTCGTACGTGCACACATATTAGACCATATAAAAAGTAATAAATGGTAATATTGCGAATTTCTACTGCTTGATAACAAAGTTATGAAGTTAAATGCACAACTAACGAACAATGGGTAGAAATTGCCAGCACGTGATTTGACAGTTGTATATTGTAGGTTTACGAGGAGAGTATTGCTACATATACAACAATTTGAGTACAACTAACTTAATATCCACCGTTAAAAATCATATAGAGAAAGCTTATAAATACATTGGATGGTGTAGATGAGTGGTTGTACTTGAGTTGTACTCAAAGCATTTTTCCTTCTGGAGTGAGAATGGAGGAGCCAAATGCTCGAATGGCTACGCTTCCCACCAATGATAGTGGATTTGTTTTTGTCTTAGAATTCGTCTTAAAATATATTCCCACCATTCTAAATTATAGGCCGTTTTGTCTTTTATAATACATAGTTTTTGCTATGCATTTAGATATACATTATGCCTAGATACATAATAAAAACAATGTATTAGAAAAGCTAAAATGTCTTATAATTTATAATTGAGAGAATACTATCTTGTTTTATTACCTCCATATAAATATAAACATAATACACTTATAAGCCGTACCAGATGAGCGGCATACGTTTATTTGTAACCCTTATCATGTCGTCGAGTAGTTTCTCTATGTCAAATCAGTGTGTACATTTTCTTGATTGTACTTGTTTATGCCTGTCCTTTCCTAACAGAAATGGCCTAAATAAAATCCCATCAGAACTGCACACTGTCACAAACGCAAACGGTCTTTCAGTTCGTTAGCAAATCAGGCCAACACACACACACAAAAAAAAATCCCCCGTAAAAGCCAGCAGGGCGCCAGGGCGGGGCAATGAGGTCGAGATGGGGAACGAAAGCAAAGGCAAAAGGCGGCCACACCCACTGCGCCACTCAGTAAAGAATCCGTCCACTCCAATGCGAACCATTCCTTCGTCCCCCTCCTCCCTCATCGATCCGGCCAAAAGCGAAGCAAGGCAGAGCATATTGCTCCATCGGTCTCGCCAAAAGAGCAGTGGAACTGGGGATCGAGAGGGCGCCAACAAAGCGAGCCGAGCGCATCACGCAGGGCTCCCCTTTTCTGGCTCAAAAGAATAGATCACTCTTTCTCTCCACACACACACGCGTAGGCAGCCACACTTGCTTGGAATTGGATTGCTGCCACTCACAATTCCCTCTCATAGCCTGGCATCCTAGCTATAGCTGGCTACTGGCTAGCCTCCTCCTCCTCCTGGCTGGTGTCTGCTACCCTTGCCGGTTCTCGGTTCTCACCGCGCTGCCATTAAAACCCCCCTTCCTTGTTACCACGGCGATCTTGAGCAAGCGCACTCTTCATGTTGCCGCCTCGCCGCAGTAGCAGCTTACATGGATACGCTGTTTAAGTTGGTTAGCCTTCAAGCCTCCGAGCAGCAGCAGCAGTCGGCGTCCTACAACTCGAGGAGCACCACGTCGAGCGGCTCCAGGTCGTCGTCGCACCAGACCAACGCATCCTACAACTACTACTACCACAGCACCAGCAGCGGCGGCGGCGGGCAGTACTACTACGGCCAGCAGCACCAGCACCAGCACCAGCAGTACTACCTGGAGCCGTACCAGCAAGAAGAATGCGGCAATGCCCACCACCTTTACATGGATGAAGACTTCTCCTCCTCGTCCTCGTCGAGGCAGCACTTCCACTCGCACGGCGCGGCGGTGCAGCCGCCAACGTCGTCCGCGGCCACGCCCACGGCGCCGACGCCCCCACTGTCCACGTCGTCCACGGCCGCGGGGGCGGCGCACGCGCTGTTCGAGGCGGCCGACCTGTCGTTCCCGCCTGACCTCAACCTCGATTTCTCGTCCCCGGCGTCGTCGTCCGGCGGGGGCGCGGCCTCGTCGGCGGCGGTCGGGGGAGGTGGCGGGGGAAGATGGGCGAGCCAGCTGCTGCTGGAGTGCGCGCGCGCGGTGGCGGCCCGCGACAGCCAGCGCGTGCAGCAGCTGATGTGGATGCTCAACGAGCTGGCCTCGCCGTACGGGGACGTCGAGCAGAAGCTGGCGTCCTACTTCCTCCAGGGGCTCTTCGCGCGCCTCACGGCGTCCGGCCCGCGGACGCTGCGCACGCTCGCGGCGGCGTCCGACCGGAACACGTCCTTCGACTCCACGCGGCGCACGGCGCTGCGGTTCCAGGAGCTCAGCCCGTGGTCGTCGTTCGGGCACGTGGCCGCCAACGGCGCCATCCTGGAGTCGTTCCTGGAGGCCTCGGCGGCGTCGTCGGAGCCGCAGAGGTTCCACATCCTCGACCTGAGCAACACGTTCTGCACGCAGTGGCCCACGCTGCTCGAGGCGCTCGCTACGCGATCCGCCAACGACACGCCGCACCTGTCGATCACCACGGTGGTCTCCGCTGCGCCATCCGCGCCGACGGCCGCCGTGCAGCGCGTGATGCGGGAGATCGGGCAGCGGATGGAGAAGTTCGCGCGGCTGATGGGCGTGCCCTTCAGCTTCCGCACCGTGCACCACGCCGGGGACCTCGCGGAGCTCGACCTCGACGCGCTCGACCTGCTCGACGGCGGCGCCACCACCGCGCTCGCCGTCAACTGCGTCAACTCGCTGCGCGGTGTGGTGCCGGGCGGTGCCCGAAGACGGGACGCGTTCGCCGCGTCCCTCCGGCGTCTCGATCCGCGGGTTGTTACTGTCGTCGAGGAGGAGGCTGATCTCGTGGCATTTTACCCTGACGAGTCCGAGGAAAGCGGCGACACGGAGGCAGCGTTCTTGAAGGTGTTCGGCGAGGGCTTGCGGTTCTTCTCGGCATACATGGACTCGCTGGAAGAGAGCTTCCCCAAGACTAGCAACGAGAGGCTGGCACTGGAGAGGGGAGCCGGACGTGCCATTGTGGACCTGGTCTCGTGCCAGGCGTCGGAGTCCATGGAACGGCGGGAGACGGCGGTTTCATGGGCGCGCCGCATGCGATCTGCCGGCTTCTCTCCGGTGGCGTTCAGCGAGGACGTTGCCGACGACGTGCGGTCGTTGCTCCGTCGGTATCGGGAAGGATGGTCGATGCGGGACGCCGGTTTAGACGACTCGGCAGCCGGAGCAGGCGTCTTCCTGGCGTGGAAGGAACAGCCTCTCGTGTGGGCAAGCGCGTGGAGGCCATGATAGAGATCGAACTTGGAGCTCGTCGACGCAAATGCAAGCTCGGTGAGTACGCGCGTACGTGGAACAGCATGAGCCACAGGAGAAGCAAGGGCGCCATCCGCCATTCCTAGCCGGCGTGGTTGATGCATCGATCCATGCATTGGATCGCGCGCACGTGCATGTGTATGGCGGCGTCTCTCTCTCGCTCCTCCTTGCATTGCTCGTCTAAAGCTGAATGGCTCACGCATGTAGGGTTTTGGAGCAGCGTAAGCGTAGTAGGGATTGCTAGCTCACGTACACATTGATTGCAGCAAGGTGATCGAGCAGGAGGTATGGTCGATAGTTTTAGGTTTTAGACTTGCATCTATTTCAAATTTGGATCATCGATCGTCACAAGTTCTTGGCGTGATGATTCCGATTTGTTTGCTGCTTTTTTTTTATTCCTCACATTCCCCTGTGTTTCTTCTTGTAATTTAAGGTTAACAACTTTCTTCCCTTTGGAGGGATTTATGTGCATGGTTTTGTCATACGGCGTCTCGTGAGTAGCTCATAGCAGCTACATTTGGCCATGAGACTTATGCTTGCATTGGATGGTTGTTCAGATGTTGCTTCCTATCTTGTTGATTGTTGGGGATTGTTAGGGCTTAGGGCAGACACTTGCACGGCCTACTACTTTTGCATTGGTTACCAGTACCAATATCAAGCTAGCATGAATCAGGCAAGCAGCTGCACACTATAGCTAAGACTAGACAACACCTAGTAGACCATATATATACGAGGTAGCTAGAGTGCTCTTTGTTTGTTCTTCCCCCATTATATTTACATTATTGGAGTTCCTTCTTCTATATATTTGAAATGATCAAATGCCAAAGTCGTTTTGGTCTAGTCAAAGTCTCTGTGTCATGCATTTTACCTGATCCACAAAGAGTATGATTTAGTCGACGTTTTCAGGATCTGCGCGATATCAGGTACGGTGTATATATAGTCAATAAAATACAGGCCAATATTTTAATTGAAATTCATTCTAGCTAAATACTGAAAAATCTCTCATCAGAATAGGTATATTTATGGTCATCTTGTATGATGACCATAATAGTTAGCTTCAATTCTCAGAGAAATGGACTAGTAGTTTTTTTTTTAGAAAAGCTATTATCAGTTCCTTTCCTTCAAATAATTTATAAGTTAGTGTGACAAATGGCCTTATGTTGCTTGAGAAGATGATCTAGGGGAACATTACATATATTTGTTTTTTTAGAACATCTAGCTCCCAAATAGAGAGCAGCTAATAATTCGGTGTCCAAATCAGTCAGTAGTCCAAGCTGCCGCATCAAATTTGTTGTGTCGATTGCAAGCTAGCTCAGACCTTTTTGAAATCTGCTGGAAAGACCGGCCTGTCGTTGACAGATTAGTTTGTACGCCGTTTTCTAATGGTTTAAGTAGCTTACCTTTGATCTCGTGCATAAGACAAAGATCTGGAGTTGTTAGGAGCTTGCAACGTACATGGTGGGGAGTGACAACGATCGGTATGTATGATGCCATCATCATCAAACTCATAATAATAAGCTGATGATGAATAGGCCGGATATAGAGTAGAATTATAGGGGATCGAAAGCATGGAGGATATATATGATGCCAAAGCGATCATCTGCTTGAGGGTTAGTTGATGGAGTGATATCATGAGCTCATAGCCGTTTGTAGAAAACACATATAATTTAGTTTGTAATAAGTTATACCCTCGCCCTGTCGTTTTCATGCAGAGAAACAACTGCGGCATTGCCACTGCATGTCTCTGCATGTCATTATTCTTGACACATGCATGCACATCTTCAATGCCTTTGCGTTGATTTCATGTTGTGATCTGTTTGGCGCGCATGCACTCGCGACCGATCGAGAGTCATCCTCGAAAGCTAGCTAGCTAGCATGCAGGATGTGCACGTACGTATGCGTGGCAGCAACAGAGTAACTAACAACATCATCAACAACAACAACATAATTGCGAGAAATAAACAAAAACATGCAGAAAAGACGACGACGTCACGGCGTACGTCCTAATTAACAGGAACACACGGCAATATGATTCATCAGATGATAAGCTCAATCTGGTCTTCTTGGTCAGGGCTGCGGTGATGGCCTCTCTGACAGCATCCCAGTATGCATCTGCTAGTTTATCGACCCCAATCACGGGTACGGTGCACGCCTGCCAGCAACTGATCGAGATCGGTGAGATTTCATGGGCAGCGCGTCATAAGACTGCAGCGCGATCGCAGAAGCCGTAGCAAACGCCGGCCCGGCGGGGCGCATGAGCGCGGGTCGGCTAGCCGGACCGGCCAGGAGCGGCGGGTATGTAGCGCGCGCAAGCCCCGAGGGCGGCACGGAAAAATACGCGGAGTAGGCCGAGATCGAAGAGCCGACGGCACGGCGTGCGCGCGGCGGTCGGGTCGTTATCGCGTGGGCGGGTGGGAGAAGTGTCTGGCTCTGGCTCCGGGCTCGGCTCGATCGCTCTCGCGGAGTCGCGGACGAGGGGACGGGGGGAGCGAATCTGGCGAGGAGAGGGTGGCGGAATCTAGCAAAAGAAGGTGGGCTTGGATCGATCCACTGGTGGCCGCCCGGCCGGCCGGCCGGCCGGCTGGCTCTGCTGCGCGCGGCCTACGCACCCATGCATCCACGCCCCTCTCCGCCCCGTTTCTCCCGCGACATCATTACGCGCGCCGACCAGACCCCAGTTCGCCCGGCCACTCGTCTCCATCCGAGGGGGTGTCGCAGTCCCAGGGCCTCCTCGCCCTTCGTCGTATCTCCGGATCTCCCTACCGGCCGAGGTAGCTCCGTCGGCCGGCCGGCCGGAAACATCCCACTTCAAATCGGGACTTTGGCATTTCACCCATCCTCAGAAACGGGTTTCGCAGTTTTACCATCCCTCAAAGTGGTTTCGTAATTTTGCCATTATGAAATGGATGCAACTCGCTGAAATACACTTTGGGTAGTTTGAAGACGCCTCCTTCCATTTCTACCCCTGGCTGCTGTTTGAAGGGGTAGTTTGAAGGCGCCGGCAACGACCTAAAGCGAATCCGCTTCAGGTGCCTATCATGCACGAACAGTTTTGCGCGCAATTGCTTGATCAAATGCGTGATCAGCTAACGGAGCATCGAACGTGTGCAGCCGTGACATGTTCAACAAGTGGGAGGCGCAGCGGTGGTGGGGGGAGAACTACGACCGCGTGGTGGAGCTCTACAGCGTGCAGACATTCAGCCGGCAGCAGGGCATCTCGACGCCGACGTCCTCCATCGACGACGCCACTCAGGTCCGTTGCCGACTCGCCGTCTCGACCGCCGGTCTAGCGTACGCTTTTGTGCTGTCGTCGTGGATCAGGCCACACCAACTGAAACTGTTGGCATGCAGAGAGACTCGTCGTTCTACTCCCGCGCCGGCTCGACGAGGGAGAGCCCGGTGATCCTGCCGCCGACGGCAGCGGTGGGCAGGGAGCAGCCGATCGTCCGCGCCACTTCGTGCAGGGCCATGGCGGCGGCTTCCACGGCCCGAGCTGCGTGCAACCAGTCGTCCAGTGCCGTGCCGGACCCGTCGGACCACGTGTGGGCGCACCACTTCAACCTGCTCAACTCCGCGCCGGCGCCGCCGGCTGCTCCGCACCTGGACCCGTCGCGCGCTACCACGTCGTCCCTGGACGAGGCGTCCGTGTCCGTGAGCAACGCGAGCGACCTGGAGGCCACGGAGTGGGTGGAGCAGGACGAGCCCGGCTTCAGGCAAGTCAATGGCCACACTAGCTATTCATTCTCCGGATGCAAGATTCATCGTCGGACATCTAATCATGCTGGAAATCTTGTTATGCTAATGGGATGTGATCTCGCGTTCTTGTTGCTGCAGACGGGAGAGGTTCGGCGAGGATAGGGCCAAGGTGTGGTGGGAGCAGAACAGAGACCGAATACACGCGCAGTACCTGTGACGTCGGAGCAAGCTAACTAGAGTACTGTAGGGTGCATCGGCTCCGCCTTGGCGAACGCAGCCGCGGCAGCGGCATGACCGCCGAAGGAGAGGATGGTCGGCGAGGAGGAGTCCGCGGGGGAGCCCTGCTCCGTCATGCACGAGTCCCAGCTGGTGTTGACCTTGGCGGCCTTGCGCGGGTGGTGCGGGTGCTCGGCCGCCGCGGGCTGCTGCTGCTGCAGCATCGGCATCGTCGACAGCGCCGCCGCCACGGCGTGGTCCACCTCCCCCTGCCCGAACGCCACAGGTACTGCGTCGTCGATGAAAGTAACAGCAGCCAGGGGTACAGGGGTAGAAATGGAAGGAGGCGTCTTCAAACTACCCAAAGTGTATTCCAGCGGGTTGTATCCGTTTCATAATAGCAAAATTACGAAACCACTTTGAGGGATGGTAAAACTGCGAAACCCATTTCTGATGATGGATGAAATGCTAAAGTCCCCTTCAAATCCCAGCTGGTGAGCCGCACGTGTGTAGTCCACGGCCCTGTTCGCGTGCCCTTAAATCCGACTTGATTCGTTTCTTTTTTCATCCGGAACCGTATTTTTCTCTTGCAAATTCCTCTAGCATCCCTTTAAACCATCCAAATTCCTCTAAGCGAACATGCCACATATGTCCAGCAGGTTCCCTACCGATCGAGATGCGTCGTATACTACCAGCCTGCTAGCAGATGTGTTCTACTCCCTCCATTCCAAATTATATATAATAATATATCTAAATATATAATAAAATAAATAAAAAAATCAAAACAACTTATAATTTGAACCGACGGAGTAGAGTACTTACACAACTACTCCGTCCATACCACCAACAGTTGTAGCGTTACGTGTTTTCGAATTTCGATCCGTGTTATGTTAACTACTACGTAGTACTAGTACTACGTACTACGTGGCCTGAGGCGCCGTTCGGCTGGTTAAAAACCAGCCAGAATTCACTGTTTACGATTGTTTTTCATTGTTTACGCTCTTACAATTTTTTTTCAGATTCATTCATCCAAACGAACAGGCCTCCGACACGGTGATGAGCTACACAGCAATATAGCTAGGATCCGTGCTTTTTTCTTCCAGCACCCAGTTGATTGGCTAGCTAGAGGATTATATCGCTGACGATGGCCTCCCGTACGTCAGGCATATATATAAATAATATCATGCAGCCGTATGATTGAAGTGTTGTTTGTCGCTGTACCTATCGCTGCTGATTTATTTCACCGGAAGAGGTCATGTGCGTACATGGCCACATATATACATTATAATTGGCCGTTTGAATTAACTAGCTGTCCGAGGTCCTTGCTAATTATGACCCTGTTCGTTTAAATTTATCAGTTATAGTACATTATTTTTCTCTCATAACAAATTAACCAAAAATATTTTTTAGTCTAGCTTTTCAGCGAAGCAAACATGACCTATGTTCAAGAGGTTTTAATTAACCTCTAAATGACGAGGACTGTGATGGAGACCCCCTGGATACAGTCAGAGTCCCAGAGATATGGTATATCATCAACTTGACACATCAGAAAGTTTTCGCTTTCTCGAGTGTGGGTCAAACTGGGCCATGAGCTGAGCCAACTTTCAATCCAATTCTGCGCAAATCATGATACCGCCGGTCCCTTTGCAGCCTTTGTCCATCCATTGTAAATAGTTGGGCGTGCATGCCTTTGGTTTTATCCACAAGAAAAATGAGAGGCTGCCCTTTGCCCTTTTTAGCTGGAAGTGAGTCCAGTGGAGTACATATTTGTATATGAAAAACAGAACACGACCTTCTCAATATAGGTTTAAGCTGTGCACGAGTCCAGTGCACTATCTTACCGTTACTGATTAGTGCATAGTATTTTTAACCTTCAATTTAAATTGCATGAACGTGCTAAAAATCTAATTAATTCTATAAATTTCTAGAAAATTTTATCTACTACCTCCATCCATAAAAGAATGCAATTCTCGCTTTTCGAGAAGTCAAACGATTTGCAGTTTAATCAAAATTATGTAAAAATACACTACCATTTACGATACAAAATAAGTACCATCATTAAAATTGGTTATGAAATATATTTTCGTAGTAAATCTAGTTGGAGACATAAATGTTAATACTATTCACAATAAAGTCGGTTAAAGTTAAACTATAGTTTGACCTATACGCAACCTTGCATTTTTTTTTAGACAGAGGGAGTATCAGGCCTGTAAACTGTAATCATTAATTCATTATTGACATTCGGGTCTATTGTGCTTATTGAAAACTAAAAAAATATTTGTCATTATATGGAAGAGAAGTGTGTAGTAACCCCTAAGCTAGCTATATCTAATTTATTGATCACTGCCATTATAAAAAACAGCATAAAGTAACAATCAAAATCTTCATTTAGATTACCTATATACACCCTCCGTCCCAATATATAAGACGTGACTACTTTTTATTCATGTCCCGTAATATAAGGCGTGCTCTATGTAACACCCTAAAATTTGCTTATCTTGAAATAAAGCTAAAATAATTTAATTTTGTATTTTTATGCTCATGAAAATATGGGGAAATAATAAATTTTCATTAGATTAAAATTTATCTTAAGGTAGAAACGTGTTTGTTGCATTCATGCCGGACGCACCTTGTGTTTCTATGTGCAAAATGTGTGTGTTTTTAAAATACGTTTAGGAGACGAATATCTATCTCTAGGAATTTTTCAGCTTCTTTCTAAAATTTAATTCCTATCTCCTTCACTTTAATCTTTATGTTCCAAGTTCCCAACAATCTTTTATGAGCTCTAAATACTTTATTTGGGTTCATCATGTTCCGAAGTGTCTCTGAAAAGTTTCCCCAAATTTTTGGAGGTCTCGGAGTATTTTTCGTAGCTTAAATATCAATTTTGGACTTTTCTAGAATTATTTTATTCGCAAAATTAATTAATTTCGAAAATAAATAATATATCACATTTTCTAACCCACTCTTAAAGCCCATGTGTAATAATCCTAATAAATTCTAAAGGCCCATGCATTTATTTATCAATGGGCTTTAATGATTATTTATGCCCATTAGTAAATATGGAGGGTGCAACGTCAATTAGTACCATATTTCTATTTGATATAGATGTGGGGAGTTTTTCTCCCTATAGATATGTACCAACCCATTGGGCAAAGCACACCAAAACTACCGTAAGGGGAGCCCCTAGTTTAGGAAATCCCACGTATAGTAAATCAGATTTTTCTCCTTCTCTCATCGTCGTCGCCGTCACTGCCGCGCTGCCCAGCCCGACCATCCTCTCTTTCGTGCAACAAGTCGAGCCCACCCCTGCGCAGCTACTGTTGCCATAGTCGTGTGGTGGTTGTACGGGAGGCCAAAGGATGAAGATGAGGTAATTACGAAATTACCATCAGTTCGTAATATCGTCGTCGTATATTTGTTTTAAGTCCGTTTTGAGTCGTTCCAACTGCGTTAAATTCGTATCGATGTGATCTACATGTTAGTGTCATCGTTTTTCATATCAAGTGACTTTTATATATATGCTTAAATATTAATTTGATTAATATGCATGCAGCTAGTTTTTATAAATAAAAGCAACATAATTATATACAATGCTTTTTTACAAATAAGTTTTAGCATGACTAATTGCTAACATAAATATGTTTCTAAATTATAACATGTTTAATCTAAACACACATATCAAATTTGATTAGATGTTCTCACATGTCAGTTTGTATTTGCAAGTTAAAGTTGAATTGGCATAAATGATATCAAAATATTTATAAATAAAATATGCTTCAACTCAATTTTTAAGTATAAATATGATTTGTTTAATCTAAATTAATGCTACTCACGTAGTTTTTTCTAATTAACATAAATCAAGCTTATAGTTTTTTCTTTTATAATATAAAACCCTGTAGTCGTTTCTTTACGATCGTAGTTCTGATTAGCGTGCTTTTCGTGTCTGTGTGTTCGTAGCGACATTTAGAACATCTTTAAAACATTTTTACTTGCTATTCATTATATTTGGTGTACTGTTCTAATTTAGTTCTATTGTTTGATTCGAGTATGATTGCATTGATGTTTGTGTGGTGCTTTATGAACATGTCCAGTTGATGAGCTATACGTGGTGAATCAAAAAGCAGATCTTTGAAGATTTGGACTAGAAGAAGATCTGAGTTTTGAGGCAAGTATAGCATGAGATCTTTCTTGTTGTCCTATACACCATTAATCATTTATCATACTGCATGTGTCTACCTTGAGTACTACTAAGTATTTCCTAGTACTTTGTACCTCGTGCCTTGATACCTATGGGGTATTGCATTGGGTAGTATGATGCTAGTGTTCAACTACAACCATAATCTTGTAACTTGACTAATGATATATGCAATAAGCACTAAAAGATGCTTTTTAGCAACATGAAAAAGGGGGCTAGATAATTTGGCTATTTTTATGATGCTCTAGATTTCTCTCACTAAAGATTTATCTGTAAGCGAACATCAGGGATTTACAGTACAACTGTGAGAGCTATATGACTCTGGCTTTAACTCAGTATGAGGACCTTTTCTAGCTTGTTAGAGGTTACCTTTATGGCGTAAGAATGGCTTATCGAATCAGGTATAGTGTAGCCTCTGTCCCCTTGTGTATAGGCTGCGCGTCATTGTGCCATCGGGAAGGGGGGCTCTACATCTGTTTGTCGAATGAATCTAATAGCCCTAACTTGTTGGACAAACCTTTGAAATGCTTCATAGTGAACCCTGTCGACCTTACTTGGTAGTGGGTCAAGAGGCTGATCACCTCGAACGAAAGGATAAATCACGACTTACAGTGAAAGTGTACAACCTCTACAGAGTGTAAAATTATTATAACAGATGTGCTCATGATCACGAGCGGCATTGGAACCCTTACGGAATAGATGATGAACACTAATGATACGGATGATAAAATGCTCATTAATAATTACTGTTTATACTATTTATTATTCATATTTACCTGATCATGTATTTATATGGGCTTGTGAATAAACTTGTTGCCACCCAATTGCTAAAAGATGACTCATTAAAAGCTAACCGCAGTTAAACCAGTGTCAGTCTTTTGAGCCTCATGAACCCCATGTTATATTTGTTGAGTACGACATGTACTTACGCTTGCTTTACTTTTTATATCTTTGGAAAAAATCCCGGATGGGTACCAGATTGTTAGAGTTTGGGGGAATTAGGTTTGTGATCAACCAGTCAGTTGTCCCTATGGAATTGTAGTCTTCACCCGAAGATCGGAGTTGTCTTTCCGCTATTTGCTATCTAAGGTTATATTCTTTATATGTTATATATTAAGCATTGTCTATTGATATTACTTTTATTTGTATCTATATGTGAGATTTAACTTCCTAGGCTCACATATGGTGTGTATTTGGTTTTGTCCTTAAAACAGGGTGCTACACTCTCTCTAGAGGCACATACATCGATGCGGCAGTGCTATTGTTGAAAGAGAACTAAATATATCACAACCGGATATAAAGATTACAAATCATTTATATAAATATTGAGTTAGAATATAAACAAATAATCGAGAGAATTGAGGCAAAAAAAAATAAAGCAATTTTGATTAGTTGTGGTAGGTCTCAATTTTTTAACCAAAGCCTCTACACTTACATCTCTTATAACTATTAGCCTGTGATGGAATCGTCTATTAAATTATTACTTGCGATCTCATGGGTTAATGGACTGGTCTATCAAATTCTTACTTATCTCATCAGAAAATGCAGCTAAATTAAATCACCTTTAATTCTAGCCCAGCTCCTTGACCTTGATCATGAAACATATACAAATTAATAATCGAATCGAAGATCAGAGACACCGGAGATGAATAGCGTCATATCCATGTTGGTCTTCACATCAGTTGAGCTAACATGATTCTCTATCTGTTCCCAATCATCGAAGCTGATTTGTCTGTTTACACTGCTGAACTGTTGCGGTGCCTCCTACTAGTACTCCTAGTATGTCCTATGTAGGGGCCGGGGGTTTTGGCCTTTGGGCTGAAACATCCCTGCGCGGCAGAGCACGCATGCATGACTGATGGAGCGAGTGATGGCAAGCTGCCCTTTATTCAAAAGAGTTCAGCAAGCACGAACGGAGAGCCTCCGAAATTCGAGAACTTTGATCTGAACATCTCTACGCCGCAGGGCATGCGTGCGTACTGATGTACGCATGGCTAGCTGCTCTTTTGAGCTGAAAAGGTGAAAAAAATATTGTTCGCTGATTTGTTATAAGAGAAAAATACTATATCAGGGTTGATAAGTTCAAGCGAATAGGGCTTAGCTCAGAACTGTTTTCCTTTCTAAATAAACTGCTGAATATACAGGGTTTACACTCCATCAACCTCGCCGGAAGTCATCAGAGACACGATGTACTAGCTATCAGCCTATCACTAACAGTAAACAGTATTCGTTATGCACACTGTGCAATACAATGTGCATATAAAGAAGCAATAATAAGAGAGGCAGCGCAGAAAAGGAAATCTTTTGAACCCATATATTAGATTGAAAAGCAAAGGTTTGTTGTACACCCACACCCACACCCACTACGAGATCATGTCCTTGCATCGCTGCGTGGACGATGTCGAGGCCTTGTTTAAGTAATAATTTGGAGTGTCACTTTGTGTATCATATGTGTTGTATGGGGTTCGGATATTAATAAAAAAATAAATTACAGAATCCGTCGGTAATCCGCGAGACGAATTTATTAAACCTAAGTAATTTGGCATTAGCACATGTGTTACTGTAGCACCACATTATTAAATCATAGACTAATTAGACTTAAAAGATTCGTCTCGCAAATTAATCGTAAACTATACAATTAATTATTTTTAGTCTATATTTAATACTCTATGTATGTATCAAATATTTGATTGGATGGAGAGTAAACTGTAGAGGAGAAACTAAACTGGGCCTGAGTCTGTGTGAAGTGGCTGGCAACTGGCAAGCAATGTCTCTGGACCACAAGGGACGAGCTGGAACGAATAGTAGGAGCTCCTTTTTAGGGGCCGGAGTGAGGGTGGGGGAGGCGTACGTTGTGGCACGGAGAGAGACGAATACGACCTCATCTCTTTCTCTGTCGCAGCACCAACAGGCTCTTTGCACAGGCCTTAGCCTATAGGGCATGGGGTTTACTCTAGTTTTCTCTCAACTTCGTTCGGCTTCCATGCGTGCATGCGTGATAGATTGAGATGATGCATGCCGCTGAACTATTATTCGATTGAGTCGGTCTATTACATAATCATGTATTTTATATAGTTTTAACATATGATTTTTTTTTAACAAAAATTAAGATCAAACAGTCTTTACTCTTCTTCTAACTCTGACCTCCACGGATCATATATCACAATTTTTTTTTTATAGAAGGACGACGTCGTGTGTTGTGCTGCCCTGCCTACGGCCTAGCTGAGCCAGCTACTTGGTCTGCTACACAGCAGACATATGGGAGAGGTCCGCCGGAAGAGCTACTTGGTCTGCTGCTGTACGTACACGGCTAGGCCAACCAGAAAGAAACAGACACGCCAGATGCGCGGGCACGGGCGCCGGGGCGAGCTCGCAGGTGGTCACCAGCTACATGTGAGAGAGAGAGAGAGGGAGAAAGATAAAAAAATTATATATATTTTTTATTAAAACACATATATGTTGTATAACATTTCTATATTCGATCAGCTGATCTTTATTCTACTAGTACTATATATATATATATATATATACAACCACTGCCTGGCGTGCAAGTCATGTGAAAGTACGTACGGTGCAGCAGTGTTGTTTAGTCGATAGCTTAGCGTGACAACTAGTATATAGCTAGGTTAATTTTATGAGGAGATGAAGATAATGTTGTATTCTGCTTACACCCCAGCTTACTTTCTCGTTGAAGCTAGCCTTAAATACTGCACTTCTCCTGCATGTCAAGTTGAGATATATATAATTAACTTTGTCCCTGTTTGACTATAGAAAAAATGTGAATTGTTTTTTTTTGAGTTGTCCTTTTAAGGCCTGAGGAAGATGGATTAATGCTCTGCATGCATGCCACACTCTTAGCAGTTAGCACGTACTTTTCTTCGTTCCCTGGCAACGAATTGAAGATCTTGAGTGGCCGTTGTGCTTCATTCTTGACTCTTGAGCTTGCCACTCTCTGCAATCTCCTATGATCATGGGCATATATATATACTAGTGCAAAGCAGACGTCAAGTGGGCGCAGATAACAATATATACACAATTGCGCCCATGAATCATTAGCAACGCGAAAGAGAAAGGCCCTATTCATTGAGAGGAATTTAAAGAAATATGAAATAATTTGTGAGAGCGTGACCCGTATTTTTCGGCCCTGAACAGTGAAAACCGGCTGCTTTTGGCACCAGCCGAACGAGCCTAAACTAGGGCACTGCCGGTGCCGGGTGCCGGGCGCCGGGCGCCGGCGTGGCCCAACCGCGCGCGCGCGCGGCCAGGAAGCGAATCGCCTTCAAAAAGCTTGTGCTAGGCACGGTGCTGCATGCATGCAAGCGATGCACGGCCCTTTTTGTCAGCGCACTGACCTCAGAAAGACCGACATCATGCAGGCGCGAACACACATGCGATGCATGCCGCAGCACGACAGTGGCAGCGTGTCCCCAGCACTGCCATCCGCTGCTGCTGCCCATCACGCATCGGTGGCTCGGCCTCTCGGCGCATCGCCATGGGCATGCATGATGTGGCCATGGGGGGTCTAGCTTCTACTACTACTTCTTCAGTCTTTGCTCCTAGGAAGGAAACGCCAGCAGCCCAGCAGGGCCAGCACCATGCACGTTCATCTTTCATTCAAGTACTAGCTCCTGCTACAGCTATCGGTCATATCCATGCAACAAGCACGCCGTGTGAATTGAAAGACTTGCTGAGCGTGCATTCGCCATCACTGCCCTGCCCAGCCATTGTGGCAACGAGGAAAAGGGGAAGGAGATCACATCCAGGTACCCTTTGGAGGAGGAGGAACAGTACCTTTGGAGGATGAGCATGAGGTCCAACAGGGCACTGTGCAAAAGTGGCACAATACACATTGCCACACAGGCCGGCCGGGTCCCCCGGGCCTGCGAATGATTCCACGCAGTAGCAGCTAACTGCTTCCGCCATCGGCATGTCCTGCTGTTTCCTTTCGGGGTGTGTTTAGTTGAGTGAATTTGGGAATTTGAGCTACCGTAGCACTTTCGTTTTTTTTAGTAATTAATGTTTAATCATGAACTAATTAGGCTCAAAACGTTTGTCTCGTAATTTCCAACCAAACTGTGCAATTATTATTTTTTTCATCTATATTTAATGCCCCATGCACGTATCGCAAGATTCGATGTGATGGGCACTGTAGCACTTTTTTGGAATTTGGGGTCCCAACTAAACACGCGCTCAAATTCCAATTGAGAATTTCGACTGTTAACCGCGCACAGGACGTCACGTCTGAAGGTGATGTCTCAGGGTTTCTAGCTTCCTGTTGTGTGTTGTGTGCACATGGTCATGGGTATGCCATATGCCACCCCGGTTTATTTGGAGGTACAGACAGACAGGGGGACGTTTGGATAAAGTTGAGATGGTACCCTCTCTCAGTCTCTCTTTATTTTGGAGGGCAATTGTTCAAACTAGGACAAATTTGAGTGGAGATGGTACCTTACTGGAGAGTGAACAAGACAAGGTGGAATTGGCTTTATTAAGAGGAAAAATAATGGAAATTTCACAGCTAAGTCCCCTTTACGGATTTATTTATGGAGCAAGCACTGTCCAACAGTGTAGTAGCTTGTATCCTGATCTGGAAATGCAAGCTACCTCCAAAGATCTAGTTTTTTTGTATGGTAAATGTATAACAATAAACTGCAAGCGGCTTAAATCCTCAAGAAAAGGGGCTGGAAAAAGGATGCAACACTACTGCACAAACCTCATCACCGCCGGTTTGAAGCCCCGCTTCACTACCGGTTTTCGTCGTTGTTTGTGAAAGTGGGCAGTGATAGCTAGGGTTATCACGTTGTCGGTTTAATTTAATGCAAAATATCATAACAAACTTAGACAAAAATAGATGCATGTAATTATTAATATATTAGATGGTTCAAATCGTTGGGAACACCTAGGTAAGTTCTATGCCATGTTCTCCAACCATGCATGTATACACCCTAAGTCAGAGTTAGGTAGAGGAGGATGCCGTCGGTGGAAACTAGAGGTTAGGGGTGAAACTACAGTAATTCCTGAGTATTCCTAGAAATACCTAACTTTTTTCTAGAACACTAAGTATACATCTTGTATACTAATATGTATAATGTATATGTATATTGGACTTGTATTAAGTTTTCCCATCTTAGGAACTTAGCCCAAAACGCTAGCAAACACGTTTCTTAGACCAACCCACAAGGCCCATTAATCCTACACGTGACCATGGCCCACTCGCGCACCCTTCTCTGTTCTCATGACTCACGTCCGAGTTGTGACCCTCCTCATGATGGGCGACTGCTCAGGACATAGGGCTTGTTTGGTTTGACGAAGAATCAAAAGCTTGCCTAGGCCAGGCATGGCTCCCAAGCGTCTGATTTTGGATGCCTGGGGCCATGATTGCTTGCCTGGCCAGGTAATGCCTTACGGACTTCAATCCTAACAAGCCCATACCATCTCATGCCCCCAGTTCCCAATCTCACCAGTTTCTAAGAGCATATCTAATAGTTCCCCAACAAAAAAATGGTAAATAAATGAGTTTTCTAAAGTCGCTAAAAATGTAAGGAGCATATTTATTGCCTTTCTCCAATCATTTACAATATCTCGCTCATAAAGTTAGAACTTAGAAGACAACTTGAATTAGGAATCTTGAACTATTTTTAAACCACCTGTGAATATAAATAAATTACATTCTCAGAAAACTGATAATTAATGAAGCCAATGGTTGGTTTTAGTCTCTTATTGGCATTCTGGTTTTAAGCGGAACAGTGTGATCAGTACTGTGAACACTGTGAGGCCGTTTGTCGTGCCTATTCGGACGTACTACGTGTGTGCGAATGACCACAGACACGAGCAACAGAGAGCAGACGCCAGACAGTGACTCCTGCTCGCAACGCACGTGCCGGCGCTGCATGCACTACTGCACAGATGACCGCCACACTTGGAGATGGGCGGCGCCATTCATCGGCGTACAATCGATCCATTAAGTCTAATAATCGGAGTCCTGCAGGTGAAATAAATAAAGGACCAATATATGCATACGGATCGACTCGATCTCTCGATGATCAAGAGGAGGAGCGAGTATATGTGCGTACGTGCATGGTTTGGTGATGGGACCACATGCAAGATGCAACAAATAAAGCGGCGCGTTACTGGAGGATGATCGATCAAAAGTCAAGTGATGAAGCACAACGTACCTATACGTACTTGTCTCGTGAACGAAATAATAATGCATGCATGCATGCTTTGACTCGATGTGCGTGGTCACTGTGTCAACAAGCTAGCGCCCTGATCGTGACTTATAAGCTGTACGTTTTTAGTCAATAAATAATATTTTTCTCATAATAAATCATCACAATAAATCATCCAACAGTAGTTTTAGCCATATTGGCACGATTTTAGCTTCTTGATCCGACATGACCAACCCCTGCAGGTAGCGCGCAAGACGAATGGAGGGATCGAGCCATGCATTCATGCATGCGCCGTACAGGTCCCACCACCGCCCAGGGGCCAGGGCCAGGGCAAGGAACAGGAAGCAAGTTCTTCCTCGGGCGTCAGTCACCAAGAGGGGCCAGGGCCCAGGGCCGCCAGCCAACAGCCATCCCTCGCTCTTTGCCTTATTTACAGTCGTCCCGGGCTACGTACTGGCCGTCCACTCTCTCGTTATAATGGCCATGTTCGCTTTACTGAAAAGCTATGGCTGAAAGTACTGTTCGCTGATTTGTTATGAGAGAAAAACACTATTTATTCACTAAAATAGTACGGCTTATAAGACAAACGAACATGACCAATATCACTACTTGTCATTCACCAATGTTGACGGTGCGGTCTATTGGAAATACTCTCCATATCCAGCCATGATATCTTTTTTTTTTGAAAAAATAAGCCACGACTAGAAAACCTGGGTGTGGCTTTGCCGCACCATCTTTGATAACCATGTGATTTTATTGGCCTATGTTTAAACAATATAGTGTTGAAGCTCAATAGAGTCTTAGACATCTTCTCTACTAATGTGATAGGAATATATATTCCATGACAAAGATAAATCAACGATGATAGTCATTCACAAAAAAATGAAGGAGCAATACACGATTGATGAAGACGTGAATCCATGAGCTTTAGTATGATTTATTGTACTCGTAGTGTCGTAGTAATTAAAATGCATTTGATCTGAAATTTAGTATTTGGTGAAGCTTTTAAGAAGATTTATTGTCACGACTTATAGTGAAGAATAAATTGATGGCACGGCTGAGGTGACAACACAAATTAAATAGATTTAGGGCCTGTTTGATTCATGTTCAATTCCAAGCCTGGCTAGCTTTTTGAGCCAGGCTAGACTTAGTCAGGTTGGCATAAGCCAACAACCACTTGTTTGTTTGGAATGATTGCTGAAGTTTGGCTAAGTTTTGGTTTGTTTGGTTGTTTGTTTTGGCTTGCATAGAATCACCCTATCCTAAGACCGGTAAGTTTACCCCGTTGACACATTTCGTCGAACACGTGACCGTCGCCATGGCCACTGCAACATCATCCGCCATGGCCGCCTCCAGTTCGCGCTCCTTCTCCCGTAGCGCAAGCAAGGCGCCCGCCGCGGCGACGCGCGCCGGCACCTCGTACTACCGCTGCAGTCGCCCACTCCAGCCCCGCGCGGAGGCACTTGCACCCGACGAGCACCATCGCGTCCACCTCCCCACCTTGTTGGCACAGCTCCGCCGCCAACAGCGCGTCCGCCGTGGACAATGGGCGCGCGCTAGTGGGCACCACCGCCGCCAACAGCGCGCCCGCCGTGCATGCCATGGTACTGTAGCTCGAGGTCGCCGTCCCTGCCGCCCTTCCGCGACGCCACCACGCCACCGCCGCCGTTGCAGGTCAGGTCGATCTCGTGGCGCTAGCCACGCCGGCCGTGCAGTGGTACTGCTGCTACGCCTGCTTGTTGCTTGCGACGGCGGCTGACAGGAGTGCCTGCAGCTGCTCTTCGGCCAACCCGCCGGCACCGCCGTAGGGAAGCAGGCACCCGATGATTCGAGATTGGAGAAGTGAGGAGGGCACAGACGGTGGTGAAGACGAAGGGAGGAGCAGAGCGTGAAGTCCGACGGCCCTGGATGCGTGAAATCCGGCAACCCTAGATTCACAGGCGTAGCGGCTAGAGAAGGGGAGCGGACAGCGGAGGAGCAGGGCGCGAGACCGCGAGCAGAGGAGCAGCGCGGGGAAGTGACGGGCGGTGACGAGAATGCACGCGAGGGCTGGGCCAAGCCTGGTCAGCGAAAAATGGATCTCAATCTCATTTTTCGGGAGTCAGGCTAGGGCCTCCAAAGTGGCTTGGTTGGGCCTGACTTAGAGCTATTTACAGGCAACCAAATAGCTCAAAGTTAGCTTCCTAGAGCCTGGTTGGGGGTTAGCCACCCAACCAAACAGGCCATTAGTGTTCAGCTGAACTGAGAGCCTACAACTTCCCATCTATATTTGAGTACTTAGATCTATAGAACTCTTGATGCAAATCAGTACATGTCTAGGAACTGATGCCAATTGCCAAACCACAAATGAAAAAGAACATAGAGCCTACCTAACTCTTGAATATATATTTTATAATGACACATGTGGTCCACTGAAAAGAAAATGAATCTATAAAAGATTATAACTGTCCAACTGAACTGAGAGCCTACAGCTTCCTTATAGAGTTCACAGTCATAATTCATAAAATGTGATGAGCTTTGTTCTTGTTTCTCACCTATTTGTGCATAATAAAATATAAATGATAAGTTACAGCAATGAATTACCCGTGCAACTTCTAGAATTTAGCAAATGCCAATATGGTTTACATTTTGGGAACTTAGCAAACAAGGTATAAGGAAATAGTATTAGAGGAAGCTTATATTGATCTGCGTATATTCAAAGTGGCTATTGAAAATCATTAGTGTCATATTCTTTAGCACCCACTCTTGTGCTTAGTAATTCTGTTGCTCCTGCATGACACATAAGCATAAAAGATTAATAAAGCAAGCAACAATTCTATCAAATAATTAGCATGGATTTCCTGCATTACACACTGACCTTGCATTTCTAGAGTAGTGCTTCAAACTTTCACGAAAGGCATCAACTACCGAGCTTGTCCCAAACACAATATATTTGAAATGGGAGGCATTTGTAATCATATGTTGACCTTGAGTGATGAAAACTGAACAAAGGAAAAAACGTTTGTCATCTGCATTCGTAGAAGAGCAGCCTGATGAACACCAAGAGAAGGCATCTTGTGCGCCGAGAAGTGTTCGCTTTGAGGAAGTGGATATGGATTTTTGAACTAAGATTACTTGAGTCACATTACAATTAATTAAATATCATAAAGTATCTTGGGTCTACTACATAACTTGACCAAAATAAATGTCAATGGAACTAACTATAATTATCTGCTGACATGCATGTTTGTTTGGTTTGTTACTTAGTTTGTTTATTAGTCAGCAGACGATCATTCGATCGAGACAAACCATTGAGTACATGGTGTATATCCATCGCATGCATGTGCAGGGTAAGAGATAAGAAATCAAGAAATTGGCATTAAATCAACCTAAGAAGTACAAAACAGGTTCATGAACAAATCATTAGATGGATTCTCACCTGATCTCAGCAATAAGATTATGAACAGTGCACAAGTGTAGGGTGTTTGTGAATATTGTGTATTGCTAGCTGCTCCTAGCTGACGTTTGTTCTCAAGAGCTCTGTATTCAATGGAAAATAAGTAGTATTTGGAAATTTTGTTTTGTACGTGCTACAAAGCTACACCTACATAGATTTAAGTCCTCTCTTAGCAATAGTCTTTCTTCTTGGATGAATAGTTTGTCCTATTCTAAAGTTTTTCATACTTTTCTCAATGCTTCTATTATATTTTTCTTTCTTTTGCTGTATTTTACTATACATAAGAAAATAGCTTGGACCATGTTTACATTTTTTAGGGTAAAAAATAGGTGCTTAGGAGAGTGAGCCATCGTTTAAGATTTGTTCTATATTTTGCTGCTAATCAGCATAACCGCTCTAGTGGGAAGGTAGTTGGATTTGGATCACCGGATCACAAGTTTGACACAGTAGCTCAATCATATGAAAAAAAAACTTTCTAATCTTTGTATTGCATATCTGACATGTGCCGGTGAAAATGGTCATGAATTTGGAGAAAGGACAGAGTTAATAAAGAAACTGAGTGGTAAACTTGAGAACAACCGAAGAACTGTGCAGTGGTTGGAAATGCCTACCAGTGTACTGTTCATGTCGGGTTCATAAACCCGGGGTCCCTCGGGGACCGGCTTCTACGCCAGAGCTCGGCCTAAGAAAACAGCATGTAATTTATGGGCTGGCCCAAGAGCCTAAAACACAACGGGCCAGGGGGATAGTCCGGTCGCCGATCGAAAGGCCTACCCAAAAACAAGCGCTCGCTCATCAACTTCTCCGGCCCACCTCTCCGACCGGAGCATTCGCTTTAGGCACCAGCCGCCTCCGGGCGGTCTCTCCGATCGGAAAGGCCTGACCCAAAACGCTGCTTCCTACTCTGACCCCGCGTCTCCGACCGGGGACCCCGTAGGAAGCCTGCTTACCACTCTTCTCCGACTGGCGTGGCCAGGGCCGACTGGGGCCATCCAACCGAGGACGCCCGCTCGGAAGGGACCAGGGGCAAACGGAGAAGACAGTGCACAAAGTCAAACCACGATACCGGGACCATACCCTGTAGGCCTGCAGGAACAGTGCTCCTCAACCGCCCTGACACAAACAGTATTGTAGGCGCCGACATTTGTGTCTACAGTATTGTAGGCGTCATTGGGCTCCCATATGGCAAAAAGCCCCCCACATACCTCTAGGCATCGATAGTGGGTGCCAGGGTTCACCATACCTGGTACACAGGGTAGGGCTCCTCACATACCAATAGTATTTTGCAGGTACCGACATCCACCCTTCTTGAAGAAGCCAACGCAACCTCCCATGTGCACCTGACATTCTACAGTGACATCAACAATATTGTGGGCGCCTACCATCATCACTACCCTCGTCGACGTACTCCACCTCTGCGAGGAGACTCACGACCCGACACCCATCGGAGAGACATTCTCCTTCGACTCCGGGACACGCGACCTCAACGGCGCGGCATCTGCGCTTCATTCCGAGCAAACTCTCTGCTCAAACCCCGCTGTTAGTAATATACATGCCGTTCTTTACTTACTACATTCTATCCTCCGCCAAATACCTGTAACACCTCGGGTGTTTAAAATACTAAAACCTGACATGTCATCATATGCATTGCAAAGCATTTGGCATTTGGTGAAAACTTTGAGATGCATACACTAAAACAAGTTTATATTCATGTGGTATGTGTTGAATTGTATTGGTTGACTCTAGTTCAAAGTTTGTTTGGATTTTGAATTTTCGAGAAAACCCCGCTTTTGACAAAGATTTTAATCCTACCACGAAAACCCATTTCAAAATCTAAGCATAATTTGGGGTTGATCCCAAAAGCAAAAGTGTAGAGCTTGGCCAGTTATACAAAGTTTGTTTTTGGAGTTTTTCAAGTTGTTTAGAAAAATTTTGAGTAATTCAAAAGGCGTAATTCGTTAAATTTCCTATTCAAATTCAAAAGTTCATTTCAAAATCTAGACCGAATTAGGAGATGGTTATAAAAGCAAAGTTGTAGAACTTTTGATTTTGAACAACTTTTATTTTGGAGAGATTTTGAGTTGTTATGAAAATTTGAGAGTAATTTGTGAATTTTGGCGAATGGCAAACTTGTAAATTTTGTGAGCAGTGTTCACCCTTGGCTACATGGCTTATGGGCGACCTTCTTGGCGTTCGAGCTGCAAGCGTGGCGGTCTTGGCTTCATGGATGCGGCATGTGAAAGGTGTCGCCGTGACTTCTCCTTGCTTCCTTGGTCGCGCCCTATAAAGCTCCGACGCCGTCGTCACTGTCGTTCTTCTTTCTTCCCTCTTTGTTTTTCCCCGACGTTGCCGATCATCTCCGGTGAGCTCTCGTCGTCGAACCGATGCCTCTGCCGTTGCAAAGCATCCTTTAGCTCCACCTTATCCTTGCGCACTTAGCCAACCCATCAATTTGGCTTAATTTCACCGAGGAACCGCCACTCGTCGTATTTCTTCTCTCCACGGTCGGTCGTCTCCGCCGTCGAGCCCGCGTGCTGCGTGGCGCGGCGCTTCTGGTGAGTCTCTCGCCGCTGTTGAGTCTTGCTCAACAAGCTTCGCCCAGACCGATGTAGTGCTTTGTGACCTATTGGTTTCTCATTTTGACCACCATAGCTACCGGAGCATCGCTGTCGTCGAAGATCGCTCCGCCGTGATCATTGCCTCAACGTCGACTGTGTCCTCGTAGCTTATCCGGTCTCATTCTTTTTGCTCCAGCGTGTTAAGTTCGTGGTGAGCTATTGGACCTTCCTATGCCCTTTGTTTCTCCGTTTTTGGCTTTGTTTCGCCCGGCGTTGTGTCGCCGTGCCCACACGACAGCCCGCCATGGCGGTGTAGTGCTCGGTCGAGGAAGAATTGGTCGCGTTTGTGCCACAAAAATCATGCGCGCCGTGATGTAGTGATCATGATAGTGCTTTCGCCGTCGCCGTTGATCTCGCCGTCGTCGAGATATCGCCGGTCAGCGCCATCATCGCCAGTAGTCAAAGCGGGAGGAAGGGGATGACGATGTGGGGGTCACCATGTCGGTGACTTCGGCGTTCAAATGGATTTTTCTATTTTCAGATTTGAATGAATAGTGTCTATTTTTGTTATTTTTGTGTAGATTTATTTAGAGCTCCAAAAAATATGAAAATTTTTGTGTGACTTCTCTGTGGTATAAAGTATTTAAGAAAAATATGAAATAATGTTTTTCAGTACTTTTTGAATGTGATAAAAATTGCTCAATTTATTAATAAATGGATTTCCATGAATTTTCTAGGCTTATTTACTTGTCCAAAAATTATGAAATTTGTTTTGCCACTTAGTTATCATGTAATGAACATTTACAAAAAATTTTAGCTCAATTGGAATAAGTTGATTTATTTCATAATTTTAAATTAAATAATTAATTCATAAAAGCAACTAGTAACCTTTAGTGATTTAGGTTTTATTTGTAATTTTGGATTGAGTGATGACCTTGGGTCATTTGTTGTTAATGATCCTTGGCAGTTGATGTATGTGTTACGAAAAAGATTTAGTTTGTTTGACTTGCAAATCGCATCTGATGAAGGAAAGTTGTATTCAAATTGTTATTTTTTGTATCCATCATCGAGCATCATATTTCGTATTCCGCATCATGTTAAACATGGCATTGTATTACGTGTAGTGAACGAAGGTGAACACGTGGTAGTTAATCAAGTTGTTGAGGAGGTTAATCCGTCTGTTGAGGTCGGACCGAATTCTTGTGAAGCGTCGCAAGAGCCGGACTTTTCCGTCAACGAAGGCAAGCCCGGATGCATACAACCCTACCTTGTGTTTTACAAATTAATTTCGCTTTTGCTTTTCGTTATCGCATTAAGTGATTAGGAGTTAGGTAAAAGCCTAATTGGTGCATTACCACCCTTGTTATTCCATATTTACCATATTACCGCTTTTAAATTCAGTATATGCCTAGTTTTGCTTAGCTATCGCGTGAGAACGATGAAAGTCGGGTGACTACCTACCACCGCAAGTTTTAAATGGAACATTGGTTAATTATGTTAGCATGTGATATGGGAATGTGGAGTAATAAATCTAGACCCAAGCGGACTTTCGGTGTGTGTGAGCCACAAGACATGGAGGTCTTGTGAGCGGGATCTTTCGCTGTGTGTCGATTAAGGCACGTCCGTTGTTGAATTGCATGAGGTGAGAATTTGTAGTACTAAGCACATACTCCGGTAAGCCTAAACTTGGTGATTCTATTACGAGAATGGCTACTCGCGCACTGGGAGTGGAGAGATGGCGGGAATAGCGTGTACCCACGTGGCCATGGGGTTTGGAATGGTGGATCATTGTATTCTCGGTGGCTGACCGTTCTTGTTTTAGAGGATCCAAGGGTAGGTTGGTATATGAGGGTCGGGGACCCGCATATGTCGTGTGGTCTGGAATCCCTATTTGGGTTTACAATCGGTTCAATCGTTGTTGCTCCTCGGTTATGGAGACTCAACTCACTTTGCTCATCATCGTAGTAATTAATAATCGGAACTTGAGGATGATTTGAGAAGGTGTTGGTTATGAAGTTTCATGATATCAATGAGGATCATGTTAGCTTTGTATATGATCTTTATGAAGTTTTAAATGTTGATATATAGATTTTTTTGTTAAAATGCTTTTTACATAAAAGAACCTTGATTATTGCTAAAACCATACCTTGAATCCCATGAGCCTGCATTCCTGCGTTCTTCTAATTCTTAATTCGGTTAAGTCTTGTTGAGTACTTTTGTACTCAGGGTTCGTTGACCTTGTTGCAGGTGAGTCTCATGAGCAGATCTGCTCGGATCATGCCGCATGACAGCTTGTATCTTGTGATGACGTTGAGAAGTAATTGTGTGGTCCTTAAGGTAAGGGCAGCCTCATTGTGTGTTTTGTATTATATTATAATGCCGCTCCACTACTTTGGTTTGTTTTAATATTGAACTTAGTTGTATGGTTTGAAACAAATGGTTTGTAAACTATGTTATTGTAAGTCTTCCGCTACTTTTTACTCGATGTATCTATTTGAATAAACTGTTGTAATATCGCAATGACTCACGTAATGTGATCTCTTTCGGAAATTGTGGATGATTCAGGGTTCCCGTGGACACCGACAGTCTTCTTAAATTACCAGAACATATGCATTGATGTCAAAGGTCGTTGGACAGTGACAGGTGCATGTGGGCCCTATAATTTAGGAGGTTCTGCCACAATACCCGGAGGGCTGCTGTTGTCCCCGTCGCGGCCACCGTACAACCGGTCCCCCTACGGTCTCGCATCTCTCGTGGACGCGTACGCCCGGGGGCTCCGAAAGATTATGGCGCCGCCTCCTCTCACATCTGAGTTCATGGGGATGGCGAGCTATGGTCCCAGCTGTTTCCTCGACATCATGGACGATGACGTCGGGAGTGACGGCTCCAGCATCGGTGACGTGGCACCTAGCCACCTTCCATCCCAAGAGTGCGCCATGACGGACGCTCCAAAATAGACGCCAGGGGCAACGGAGTCCTCACAAACTCATGCCCCTCTGGGCCCTCATACGGAGGCCCCCGAGATCTCACGAGCACGGGAGGATCTCGATGACGGACGATGGCCGCTCGGCCACCGATCGACGCGCCAGGCTTCGGTGCGCTACGCGCCGCGCCCCTGCATGCTGCGTGGATCGGTGAATGACGCCGGGGTCATGCCTGCCAGTCGAGGCAACACCCTCGATAGGGGACCGATCCCATGATTCGATTTCGGGCGGGCCAGAACATTGTCGCCGCGGCAATGCTCCTGCGCGGCTTGTCTGAACCGAACGACCCTCGCGAACGGGCGATCCACCGGAACCTCCGGGCACTGGTGGAGACCGCCGCCGTTCAACAAGCGGAGTGCTCCGTATTGCGACGCTGACTCGTGACCTCACTCCCCGTCCGAGGAACAAGGACGCAGCAGATGGGGCAGTACACCATGTCACTGCAACAACCGCTGAGCGCGGCACATGAGGCCGCAACGGCACCTCATCTTGACCTGACGACCGCTCCACACCAACCGCCTATCTACGCGCGGCTCGGATCAAACCGAGGCACATGCGGCGACGATCAAAGTCCCAGCACTGACGGCCCGGGACCACGGACCTTCGCCCAACTCCCCTAGCAAGCACCGTTCTCATCGTGCTTCAACGGAGGCCACAGCAAAGGTAAGGCCAAACGCTAGGATCAAGACGAAGGCCCCTCCACACAAAGGGGAAAAAAGAATAGAAAGGACGCCGCCGACCGATCAACTCCGCGTCGGTCACCGCGGCCGATCAGCTAGGCACGCAGCCCCAGCAGCACCAATTGGGACACTTTCACGAGCTCATGGAGAGCCCGTGCACCGACCACAACTATCCCGTCAACCATCTCTACAAGGACTGCCAGCTCCTCAAGCGCCTGCTAAGGTAGTCTGGCAGGCCAAGGAAAGAAAAAGGCGAAGAAGCAGCAATAGAAGAAGGGGGCACAGCGGGCGAGGATCTAGACGGCTGAAGGCTGAAGTGATCCGACCGGACGCCCACCGACTGAAAGACAACGACGACGACGTTCTCTCCAAATGCTTGGAACAGCTATGTCATTCTTTCCTTTCCCTAAGTTTCAGCTTGTTTGTTTACTTAGCAAACGCTCCTATAAGAGCACCCCGACCCGAACACTTTTTGGCTCGGGGCGCTCGGGGGCTCCACTAAGGGGCAATATTACCCCTCTGTTTTTGTCTTTTACTTTCATATGGAGAAACTCATTCCTACCCAAACGAATGGGCGGATCGTTCCTTTATTTTGCCTTACGTAGCTTTGCTTTAAAACATTCCAACTGATCGCACCCCGCCTTGTCCTACGGTTATGAGCGGCCAAGCCCCGTGGGCCACGCCCTGGGCTCACAAGGTTGCGACCTACGGGACAAATGGGCAGGTACAAAAAAGAAGGGAATAAAAAATAAAATTATGCTAAGGGAAAACTAAGGAACGAAAGGGAACAAGCTTCCCCGAACGGAGCAACTCCATCACAAAAACAAAAACCGATTGCAGTCATTAGGACACACACATGAGCGTTTTACACGGGGGCTCCCCCATGAACTTAAACTCTTACTAAGCTACTTACATTCTGCAACCTATTAAACCGACCCAGCAGCATCTGATGCATCTCGACCGGCGAAGGCGTAGGCTGCTCACTCCTCGGCGGCACGACGTTCGGCTCGATCGGAGCCGAGGCGACGTCCCCCCCCCGAACCAGGCTCCGTGCTATCCACAGGCTCGGAAGCATCGTCCCCACGCATGCTTCGGGCCATGTCCTGACGGCGAACATCCATCACCCACTCGGTGGAGACTTGCTCTGACACCGACCGCGCGTGCGGCAGCAAGCTCACCCCGATCGCTTGGATGTCCCCCATGCTCAGGCCTTCAGCATACCCGCCACAGATAGTGGCGAAGTCTAGATTCGGGTGGTACGTCGCCACCGAGGTCAGCACCCCCGACGCTCCATAAAACAGGCCGCTCCTGACAAGATCCTTGACCGCGTCCAGGACCTCCGCCAGCTGGACCGTGGGCGCGCTGGTACTTAGCGCCGACCCGAACACTTCCAAGACGACGAGCTGGGCAGCGTTGCGGATCTGGCCAAGCTCCCCTTCGAGAGCACGTCGCTCTTCACGGGACTTGGCCAGCTCCTCGGCATTCCGGCTGAAGTTCGCCTTGGTCATCTCCAGGTCTCGCTCCAGCGCCTTCACCTTTTCACCCAGCTCTGGAAGAATGGCGACAAGCTCAGAAATAGACTGATGAAAAAATCAACACCACGAGAAAACAAAAAAGGGTACGCACCGACGTGAGAGGCCTCAAGGGTGGAGAGATTCTCTGCCTACCGAGCCACTTGCTCGCGCAGCTAGCCACTCGCGTCCTTCGTCCCCATCACACGGCCTCGGAGCGCGAGCACCTCCTGGTCCGCCTCCGACCGGGCCCTCTGCTCTGCATCCAGGGCCTTCTGTGCCGACTCCAGGGCGGCCCGCTCTGGCTCAAGGGCCGCCAAGGCCTCTTGAAGCGCCGCCTCTGTGTTCGCCAGGGACGTCCGTAGCCTCGCCTCGGTCTCCTCATGGCGGACCTTCGCCGCCTCGAGCCCTTGCTCGGCAGCAGTCGCTCGCTCCACCGCACGCTGCCCCTCCACCCGCGCCGTGGCCGCCTCGGCCACTCGGACCTAGGACTCGCGGCAAGCGGACTCCATCCGACGCTCAAGCTCGGCCATCCGAGCATGTTTCGCCCAGAGGAAGTAAGTCTTGCGGGACGACACCTTCCTTATTTCCTATGAAAAACAAGCATGCTAAAAACAACCGACGAAAGTTTCAAAGGACAAGGAGAAGTACCAAAAACTCACCTCCGCGGCGAGCTGCAGGTCGACCTCCACCAACTGCCGGGCGAACTGAGCCTGCTTCCGGGCGCTCTCGAGCTTCGCGGACAGCTTGGTGAGCTCGAACACCGCGGCATGCCCTTGCCCCCTAAAAATGTTCAAGAGCTGGCACACCCAGGAATCTCGGAGGATGAACCTCGGCTTCGACGGGTCCTCAGGGAAGGCCCACTCTAGGTCACCCTCCGACGAACCACCGGAGGGCCTAGCCTCTGACTGGACCACCACCAGCTCCCATGGCGACACCACCAGCTCCCACGGCAACACCGCTAGCTCCCACAGCGACACCTCACTCTGGGCGTTCGGTTTCAACCGACAATTCGGTTCGGTTAATTCGGTTATTTAAAACTTCAGTTTTCAAACTTCAGCCCTTGATCGGTTCTCTAGAAAACTGAAAACCACAGAATTCGGTTTTGGTTTTTTCTATTCGGTTTTAACCGCAGCCCCCGATCGGTTTTACACCACTTGCACTTGGCTCTCTCTTCCCCATTATCAAGTTTGACCTTGCTGAAACTATCCCATACATCAGATCTTAGAGCCATGGGTTTCCTTTTCCTGGATTCTTCATCCGCTTTCTCTCCATCCTTGCTCTCCTACTGATCCTTGCTTGCATCTACCACTCCAGTCGTTGATGCTCCAGCTTCAGTTTCTTGAGTTTGAGTCTGATTAATCTCACAAGCAATAGTTTCATCTGTGTCCCCCATCTAGAAATGAAATGTTTCAAATTAGGAATTAACAACAACAAGGAGAAGAGGAGAAGACCAGAAGAAGAATTGAAGCTCGATCTAAACTTACATTGGAGGACTGCTCCATCCGTGCCGCCGTTGTCTTGGTCGAAGAACTTCACGAGGGTGTTGCCGGGCGCCTGCCGCGCCTCCTCCCTGGTCCCCGCGACTGCGCTCTCAGCCTTCCACCTCCTGCCTCCCTTCTCCTCGCCGGCTCGCCGTGACCTGCTCTAGTCGCCCGTCGGCCGCCACCGCGCTCTGCTGGGGCCGTTCGCCGGCGCCGCCCCTCGACAATTTAGGGTTAGGGAATGACAAGCGTTTGAGCGAGCGGGATGAGTGGATGCGGCGCTGCCTCTGCGCGCTGAGCTGCGGGATGGGGGTTTCCTTTGCGTCTTGATGGGCCGTGGAACTATGGGCCATGAGGGACTGAGGGCGTGAGGCGACGGAGGTGTTTCTAGTTTTCTGGTCTACAGCATGCACTTCGGTTTGTTCGGTTCCTCGGTTCGGTTTGAGTAGAAAACCAAAGCCGAAGCCAAACACCGAACAGTGCAAAACCATAAACCAAACCGACAACTGAAAACCGAACAAACCGATATTTCGGTTTGGTTCGGTTCGGTTTGCGATTTGCGGGTAAAAAGTGCCCAGGCTGAGCGACACCGGCAGCTCCGCTACGGTATCCGCCTCGCCGTCGGACGGGATCTCCACCACCTCATTCGCTCAGAACACCATCGGGCGTCCCAACTCCATTTCGGCAACACTTCCCTCCAGCGCCTTCGGCCCCGACGGCAAGGATAGGTCATGCAGCCCTCCACCCGGCGAGGTAGGGAGCTCGTCCTTCCTTGTCTCTTCTGCCGCGCCCGATGGAGGAGGGGCCGTGAGAGTTACCTCCGTCCCAACCCCCGCCATTGGCACCGAGATCATGGTTAACAACGTCGCGGCCGCTGTCACATTATCAGCAGCCGCCCTAGGGGGCACCACCCTCGGGAGGCAAGGCTTCGCCACCGTCACCCTGCTACGCCCTTCACTTGCCGCAACACGCTGTAGAGTGGGCCTCCAATCCTCCCGCAAGGGGGTCAGGGCGATGCTCAAACCCGGCATCCCCCGGCCGCTGACAAAAACCGCGGGTAAGCCACACTCCAAAATGACTCGACCAGCAAAAATCGAAGAAGCAACAAAAGGAAACATACCGGGTGGCGAGCGGCACGACTCGAAAGGCAGACTCCGACGACCACAGACCTACGGGATGAGGACCGCTCCCAGGCTATGACCCGAGCCCCTCACTTTAGACAGGGCTGGAGCCATTCCAACCGGCCCCTGCCCGGCCTGCGGGTCGCTGCGACCTCTGGCTTGGGACTCCCCGACCGGAGCAGCGGGCGGGGTGGCCTCCGAGTGCAGGTCACATTTCGACCGGGCGCCAGTCTACCCGTCAGACCGCCCGGACTGCTCGACCACGCCCAAGGTGGGCGGGGCCTCCTCTAGCTGCGAGTTCGGCGTTGGCACCGGTCCCATCGCCGCACGAGCGCCGCTCTGCTCCTCGGACCGCCCGGCTCGCTTAGCCCGTCCCGCACCAGCAGCGACGATCGACCGGCGACACCGCCGAGGGCATGGTGAGCGTCCGCCGCCGCGTGCTTTCGCTTAACGCGCGTCGCGCTGCGCGCACGCTTGTTTGACGTGGAACCACCGCCGCGCGCGCTGCCTCCGCTCCTCGCCAGCGGACGTCGCCGCAGGGTCGCGACACACCGCCGAGGTCACAATGACCTCCCGACTCTCCTCCTCATCAGAGAAGACCATGTCGTCCAAGTCCGTAGGATCATCCGACGCGAGTTTCGACTCGACGTCGCTCCTACGCTCCCCGGCCCTCATGCGCCGGGCGACCTCCTTCTTCTTCTCTTCCTTCCGCTGAACTTCCTTGTTTCTTTTTTTCTTTCGGGCGTCTGTCGCCTCCTTTTGGGCGGTCGGCCGGGCCTAGCCCTCCGGTCCCTTAGGGAGGTGCGGCCGGGACTTGTACCTCCCAAGCCCCTATGGAACGATTGAGCCGAAATGAAAGAAATGGGAGAAAAGCAGAGAAAGAGCGTGAACAAAATAAGGAGCATAAAAGTGTAGGCACGATCGAGGCATTGAACGGTATGGGTTTTCCCATGACCGTCTCTCCGGGCCTCAGCTGCAGCACTCGGTCGATGTGGCTCCAGATCTCATCGTCCAGCAGCTCGTCCGGTGACACGCGGTCCGGGTCCGACCGGCCACCGTACTCCTACATCGGGTGCGTCCTCTCCGCCAACGGCGCAACCCGGCGGTGGTAACGGGTGTGGAACACCCGCACCCTGTCGAGGCCGCCCCTTTATGAGCTTCTGGAGCTCCACCTTGATGACCTCCACCTTGTGCCTCTCCATGTGGGTGTAGCCCCACGACCAACTCTTCTGCTTCACCAGCCTCCCGCCGGTGAACGCTAGAAACGGCGCCCTCTCCGGATTCCTGATATAGAACCACTCCCCATGCCATCCCCTGTTGGAGTCACATGGGACGTACGCGGGATACGAGCCTCCCGCACTCGGCTTCCTCTGCAGGGCGAAGCCTCCCGCCGGTGCGATCTCGGCCGAACTCCAGTCCGCCATCGCTCTCCCGGAGAAGAAAAGCCAAAAGAGATCTACGTGTGGCTCCATCCCGAGGAAAGCCTCGCAGACGGTGACAAAACCAGCAATGTGCAGCACCCCCATCGTATTGAGGTGCTGCAGCTCCAGACCCCACTCGTTGAGGAGCCCGCGCAGGAACCAGTGCGCGGGGTATCCTAATCCACGCTCATGGAAGGTAAGGAAAGAAACCTCCTCATCGGGACGAGGTTGCGGCGGCAGAAAACCCTTCTTGACGAAAGCCTCTAGCACCGACTTCCTCACGTTGGACGACCTCTAGTCTGACATCTTCGCTCTGGATCACAAGAAGATCAGTGAGTTCCTCTCTTCTCCCTCGCTCTCTCCCCCTTCTTTCCTAGAAACCTCCGCGGCTCTCAGGAATGCTCACGGCAAGAAGGAAGAGAGAAGGCGGCGGCAGATGAAGAACAGGCAAAAGAACGGAACAAAAACCCTTTCCCGGCTCCTACTTAAAGAAAAGGGAACAACGGTTAAAGAACAACGCGCCGATCGGGGAAGGCAGAACGGCGAAGCGAGATTTTCTCTCTTTTTCCATTTAATGTAGATGAGACGTGCCCTGCACCGATGAGACATGCCCTGCTCGATGGAACGACTCCTGATCAGACAGGACGTGGCCTGGCTGTGGCCCACCACTACTGCACGATCAACCACTACCACACGACGGGCATAGGAACCGAAGTGCCACCGCACGCAGGCAACTCCCCGCTTCCCCAGGACAAACCTGGGGAGACCAAAAACGAAATCTCCGCTGGGAGATCAACCGCCCCCCTGAGTCAATCGAGTCGCTCGGTATCCACACCAGGACACAGGTAGGAAGCGAAGGGACACCCCATGTAGGCCATGCCGACTCTGTCATGAATGACGAGCACGGGTCTTGGTCGGACGTTTCCGGTTGAAGCTCTCCGAGCCCCATCATTCCAGTCGTCAAGGTAAACACTATCAAAACCCCCTCTATTTCTTTAAATCATTCATACATCCATACGCGCATTCATTCCATACGCCAGAACCCCCCGGACGGTTAGGGCATGAGCTGCTCGGAGGCTCGGGAACTAAGCATCGCACGTGTAGCGAGATGCACCAGAACGCTCTGTGTTGCGTCACAAAGCGGCGGTTGCCTCATTCGACATAGGGCAACCAACAGAGCCAGGGGAGAAAACCGTAGATGAGCACCGTGCGGCCCTAGCTCGATCCGGCAGACCGAGTCATCTCAACCTTCTCGTTCGATCCTGAACCTCTTGCTAGGCCCATAGAATCTCCATCGAAGGGGAGGCCGTTAGGCCACCCGGGTCGGTCTCTAGAATGACCAAGGCATCTGTCGGGTTGTAGGTAAAGGAGTAGTGGAATATCACAAGAGGGCTATGTCGACCCCGTCACGAACGACGGACCCGGATTCCACTCAATCACACCCGTTAGCGAACTCATCAAGCTAGTCTTCGAGCCCGAGCGATCGGGACAGGCGACAAAACTCAGCCCCTCCGGTTGTGAGGAACCGAGGATGGGTTTACACACAATACTCACATCAACCCCCATGAAGGTCGGATAGGGCTCGGGGGCTCAAGAAAAATGCAAGGACAACGACCTTGAACTCGCCAGATCCACGACTCTGACTCGCCCGATCCCGCGGCGCGCACCAACGCCAGGATACGCGAGCATCGCCTCGTTCGATCTTTAACTAACTAACTACACTTTGGCTTCAAAATGGCTTCAGACAGCTTCACTGCGCTCCAATAACCCTGGGACTGCGACTCCTAAACTCGCGTAACGGCTTCAGACGGCTTCACTGCGCTCCAATAAAACCCGGGACCGCGACTCCTAAACTCGCTTAACGGCTTCAGACGGCTTCACTGCGCTCCAATAAAACCCTAGGACCGCAACTCCTAAACTCGCGTAACGGCTTCACTTCCGACTACGCTCCCAGGATCCATGAGCTCCGGCTCGTCCAATTCCTGAACTAACTAGACTAATTCCCTCGGTCCACGACGCGCACCGACGCCTGGGTCCGTTCGCGGCTCCACCTCGCTCGATCCCATGACGCGCATCGACGCCAAAGATCAGTGACCTCTGACACGTTCGAATCGAGCTATCACCATCCGTGGCGCGCACCGACGCCAGCGTTTTCTCCGAACTAAACCTTCTCACCCGATCCGCGGCGCGCACCGACGCCGGGATCAGTAAGTTCTGTCTCATCACCAAACCAGCCAGCAACACTTTCAGCCATGGCTTATAAGCCAATCCAGCCGAAACGAACAGGCTGCCCAACGGCCACCGCCGGCGGCCGATCCCCGCGGCCCCCGTCGCCAGTCGCCCCCCCTGCGACGGTTGCAAGAGATGGGTTGGTTGTTATTTCTAAAGCACTTAAGAAGATTAAACCCTTGGTACTAACTGTGAAGGGTTCTCCCTTACAATGGAAAGAGCTTATGAAGTGTGCTACTGAGTGTCGGTTGGATACAACAAAGGGAATTCAACTAGATGTTACAACTAGGTGGAATTCAACCTACTTGATGCTTAAAGATGCCTTGTACTACAAAGATGCTTTCATTCGACTCAAGACATCAAATTGAAGTAAGTATACGAAAATTACTCCTAATGATGATGAATTGAAAATGGCTACAACTGTATTTCAGTGCTTGAAAAAGTTCTATGACCTTACTTTATTGCTTTCTGGTACATCATATCCTACTGCAAATCTATTCTATAGAGGTTTTTGCGAGATAAAGGAGTTACTTGATAATTGGTGTCTTGGCGTAGACTTCACTATTAAGAAAATGGCCATTGCTATGAGTAAAAAGTTTGAAAAGTATTGGACCTGTTCTAGAATGAGTCTTGCAGTAGCTTGCTTTCTTGATCCTAGGTACAAAAAGAAGCTTTTAGAGTACTATACGAGAAAGTTCTATGGTGACTACTATCAGATTCATCTTGATGAGTTTCTTACTGTTGTGAAGAACTTGTACTAATTTTATGCTAGCTCTAGTTCAAAGAATAAGAGTGATGTGAATCAAAATGAACATCTTAGTCCAACCGATCCTCTAGCTGAAAATAGAGATGACGAACTTGAGAGCTTCTTATATGATGATCATGGGCCTGATAGCAGTGACACAAATGAACTAGACAAATACATGGCAGAGCCACTATTGAAACAAAATCCATTTGATATTTTATTATATTGGAAGAACAATACAGACAAATAATGTCGGGTTCATAAACCCAGGGTCCCCAATGGGTCCGCTTTATAGCAAAAGCTCGGCCCAGCAGACGGCGTAGCGACAACATGCGCCTCTCGAGCCGGCCCAGATACCTAATGACAGGGCGAGAGATCGATCCGATCTCTGACCAGAAGGCATGGCAAAGGAGGGGATATCGTCGACTCGACCTCCTTTTTCAACCGGGAATACGCCGAACCTCTGCTTGCAGCTCTTCCTCGATCGACACGGTCGGAGCCGACCGGGAACGATCGACCGGGGACGCCCGCTCGGTGAGGACTCAAGGATTAGGCGGAGCAGATAAGGTAAGACGCTCAAGTCACCCGCAATACCGAGGACCGTACCCTGCACACCTACAGGATAGTGCCACCAGGCCATGTCAGACGGGTAATATGCAACCTTCCAGGTGTGTCAGAACCCAAACAATGTTGTGGGCGCCGATATTTGTCTTACAGTATGTAGGCGCCGACATTTACCATACCAGGCGAACATAGTAAAACCTGCCAGACGCGCCTGGGCATGAACAATATTATGGGCGCCGACAATTGTCTCGTACCCGATGGCGTGAGCAACAAGACTAGGTAGCACACGTACACACTCTCTCTCTCTCTCTCTAACTTGTAAGGTTATCCCCTTCACCTATAAAAGGGGATGTGCTCTCTCCCAACAGAAACGGTCGTTCAAACTCTCTCTGGTTGGCTCTAGACAATTTGAGCATTCAAATAGCTCCACAGCTCTAGAACTCTAAAGGTACATAGAGTTCACGTTCCAATACTTAGCGCACGTTAGAGCCCCCGTCACTCTCGGCCCTTCGGTTCAGAGTCCGACCGGGCCTTTAACACCCCCCTTCTTATTTCTACACGTTTGTAACCCCATAGCAAACTTCGAGCACCTGGACTCAGGAATAAAGTCTCCGACCGATGAAACTGGACGTAGGGCACGATACCTAAACTAGTATAAATCATGTGTCATTGAGTGCTAGGCCACATCCGATCACAACGCACGGCAAAACTATAAATATTTACTTGTTGGTCACTTTTCGCACCGACAAATACCATATCCTTTCACAAATAGCTCGTAATATGATGGCCATTCAAGTGTCCACAGTTGCATCCGAATCTGCATTTAGCGGAGCTGGCCGGATAATTGATCCATATCGTAATCGTCTTGACCCTGAGATAGTACAAGCGCTGCTGATCTGCACCAAAGACTAGGTACATGCTGCAAGAAAAGGTATTAATTGGCTCATTTGTTCAATTAGAATTTTCTAAATATATGTGATGTACTCATGTATTTGATGCGCATATGTGCCTTGACTTGTCATTTTTTAATTCTAAATCTATTCCTTTAATTGTGGCTGATTTCAAACCTCAAGAAACTATTCCTGTGAGCTCTAGTCACCCAACAGATGATGAGGTATTTGTTTATTTATCTTGGTTGTTGTTTCAGTAACCATTCTTGCAAGAGAAAAATAACATAGCTACATGTTTGCAATTAATCATGAATATATATGTGCTGAAAATTATAGGAAAAAGATGTGATAAGTGATCCAGATGTCATGATTGAAGATGGTGGTGAGCTGTGACCGCAGGGCTTTGTTTCCTTGTGGTAGAAACTTTGTGATGTGTGGACTTATTAAATGTTGTGGACTATTGTACTGGATGTTTCCTTGTGGTTGTGATTATGTGATTTGTGAATTTATTAAATGTTGCTTGGTCATTTCTAATATTTTGTGGTTAGCTGGTTGCCTGGTTAAGGTGCTCTTGAATTCTTGACAATACTTTGTGATTGCTAGCAGTGGTGGTGTGGTGCACTGCACTGGTGCCTGGTGGTCTAGTGCTGTTAGTGTTAACAGTGGCATGCTGGCAGCAGTCAACTAGCCATGGCATATTGCCTTTTCCAGCAGTGGCAGTAGTGCGCTGCATTACGCTACTGTGCAACATATTGATATATGATTAAGTACGTGACAGCTAGTGTTATGATATTGATATATGTCGTCATTCGGCTTAAGTTCTCGGTTTCCGACCGTTTCCGTCATCTTTCCACCCATATTTGTCCGTTTTCGAACACCCGTATTTTCCGCTCCCGCACCCGATCCCGGCCTTTCCGATCCCGATCCCGTTTCGATGATGAAATGTAGAAACGGAAACAGGAAGGGGTTTTCCGTTTCCGTCCGTTTTCAACCTGAGTGAAAGTTGACATCGATCTCAAGCACACAGGATTTTACAATGACAATGCATTATGTATAAGTCAATCCGTGCTTACTATCAAGACGACTAGATACTAGAAGTTGTCATTTTCTGTTCTACAAAAGCCGGTGTCTATCATTCTGAACCATCAGTGAAGCGTTCAAGGGCATTTTGTTTCCCATTAACATAAAATTCAATCACTGCTTTCATGCGATCATACTTATCAGGATGGTAATTCAAATGCACAATCACCGGCTTCAACTTCCGCAGATGAGCATCTTTCCTCACCGTCTTGAAGAGAACTTTGCTGTTCATGAAGAGGTAGATATCCATGGTTCTTTTGGATGCATGAAGACCTTCATAACCAGGATATGAGGGAAAATACAGCTCCTCATTGAAAACTGCTTGGTCCCATGATTTGGGCTCGTGAGAAAGGCGGTAAGCAACCCTATCAAGAAGCTCAATCGAAGGAATTGTCGGCCTTATGAAAAAGAATCCGGAATTATAAACCCATATACGCATCGTATGTGCATATCTTGCCCAGCCCATTGAAGGCTCATCAAACACATCGTTGAATCCATAAGCTGTCATATTGTCGTGGCCATCACTCATGGATTCTACGTCAGAATCTCTGTAAAGATGATCAAATGGATTTTGGAAGAAAATGATATCAATATCAGAGAGGAGAACACTGTATCCAAGCTGCAAAAATTCCCTCAATATGCGGAACTTGAGTCCAGAAACAGCATGGTTTCCACCTGTCTTGCCAATATTGTCAATGCCATCATCTGGATCGCGCCGGTAAACTGGGACATCATTGGACTTGCAGAAGTTCTCTATGTTGTCATCCAATGCAACTACTAAATAATTTGAAATACCAGCTCGTTTTATGTTAGTGAACCACATCTCAAGCATCTCTTTCACATTAGAGTTTGCCAATGCAACTATCAGTTCTTTCTTCACAGCAACCTGTTCCAATATGTTGGCCAATCTGGGATTGATGGATAAATCAGGAGTAACTGTTGGATTTGTTCTCAGAGCTTTCACTGTACCAAATGGACCAGCCTTATACAGGGCCTCATTTTTCCCTTGTCCAGCCAACTGAAGCTTCATTGACAATTCATTGATCTGCTTCTTGAATTCAGCATTTTTCCTTTCCAACAATACCAGCCGTGACTTTAGTTTGGCAACTTCCCGAGATGTATCACATTCAGCCTAAAGATGAAAAATATGATTGCAAAGCCAGTATAAGAGAACTAAGAAAATGGTCTGTACATCATATATGAATCCAATTGATTTCTTAAAAAGATTAGCAAGGAAATTTAAACATATAAGCTATGAAAAAAGATTTTAGTTTGCTATCTACACGACGCCAACCAAAATAGCTCTAGCTTTGCCTGTAACACCCAAGGGGCAGGGCTGACAGAGGAATGATTGCACCTTGTGATGAAATGATTATACGACTATCAGGTGCAAAATAAGTTTCAGGATTTCTTGGTTATATTTGTATTTCATAGACATTTTGCATTTACCAAGAAAGAGAGAGCAGTATAGCAGTATCTTGATGAGAAGTTATGATTTGAAAGTTGAGAACAAATTAGCTATAAGATCCAAACTAAAATTTTGTTAAGATAAGTAATACTTTTATTAAGTACACAGTAAGACTGCAAGAGAGTTAGATGCTGTTAAAATAACAAAGAAGACTGTTTAGACATACTCCTGTCCTCGAATATAGCATATAGAAGCATTCAAACTGTACTCAAATATAAGGCCCCGTTTGGATCATTGGAATTGAATTCATTTTAAGAATCATAATCTAGACACATATTAATTAAGCTAATATGGTTGTATATGGATTATATTTGCGTATTACTGTTGGCTATACGAGAGAGATACTTATGTGTTGTATTTCTACCGTAGGGGAGTGAGTTGAAGAGCATGTTATAAGTTGTCAAAGTAGAAACATAGAATGGTGATCTATAGAATCAATTTCCATCTCGCATCCTATGAATTTAAGATAGGTTTATATGTGAACTTTGGAAAGTGGTGGAATGTGAAATTCCAAACCAAATAGCCTAATTTATTAAGTAGATTTCAATTCCTCCAAATGAAAGGATCCAAACGGCCCCTAAGGGATTTTGGGAGTTGCATTAAATAGGTGCACATATTTGGTAGGTACATTGTTACTAGCCATTTATCATGCAATCCCCCTTTAATCATTCCGGATGACAATGCGGGAATTGAATTGGTTAGGAAATGAAATGAGGGTACATGCGTCTTATGTATTCTCTCTTAGGTCCTGTTTGGTAGAGCTCCATTCCTTGTTTCTTAGCTTCAACTCCTTGATTCTCTGATGGAGCGATTTTTTTAATTCTGATGGGGGAATAGGATGGGGAGCAGGTGAGAATTGATTATGAAGTGATTCTGGTGGGGATTGAATAGGGAGCACTGAGGAACGGTTTTTTTAGCTCCAAGTGTAAATGGAGAAGTGAAACACTATATTATAGGACGGAGACAGTATAGTATCTTAAAGAGTATGGTACCGTGAAGATGAAAGAAAATACTTTCAAAGCATTTGTTATATCTGCCGTCAAGGTAAGAATTGAGACTACATATCTAAGTGGTGCTTGTCATGTATTCATGTGGACTAACAATGGTACGAGAACTTGAGAGCACATGAGCACCAATAAATTGAAACTCACACTTGTCCTCTTTACCTTCCTAGGTCAACTGCAATTTGAAGTTAATAAAGCCAGTTAGGTGTCTTGCCTGTTTCCCCTTTTTATATATTCCAACTTGAGACACTTTGCTAGTAGCTGGACTGTAAGTTACATCTATATGCACCACAAATTGAACAATAGGTGAAAATACTGTTTGTTCAAAGGAGGATAAACAAGACCTTGCAGCTACAAGAAATACATGATCAATTAAGTGGTTGGCAGCATACCCAACCAAAGTAGGAAAGGGGGAAAGGTGCACATGAATTGTTGGCAATATTGTGAATAAACACAAACGAGGTCAGTCATCCCAAAACTGCTTCACTGTACGCAGTAGCCAACCTGACAGCATTTGCGAATGATCACAGAGCATGGCTGCAAGCAGATAAAACAGAGCAAAATGCATGCAATACTTGTGGTTTCTTCACCAGAGTGATAATCTTTTCAGCTCAAAAGAAAGGAATGGTGACCATTTGAGATGTAGCTACTAAACTAAATCGCTTGCTTTCTCTGACACATTTGCTTATCAAGTTTGTTAAGCCTATGTCATACAAGCGCGCCTAGCATATTCTCTCCTTGATCTAGTTAGCTACCTCATTTTTTTATAAGAAAGAAATTACCACCGTATCATTGAAGCCTTTCAGCATCCGTCAAAGTTTTATTGTTCTCGTTTGATCTAAACCAGGAAACTCCAAACTGTCCACGTTCCCTACAACTTGGCTGTCTATGATTCATCTATTGCTACTATTTTTTAGACCAAAGGTTTTACCCCTGCTTATATTGAAAGCATAATCTATTGCTACTACTGCATTCATCCAATAGGAATTCTGTTTACACGGATAGGTACTGGTACCAACCCACGCGTATTAACACCGTACACTTTCCACAAGGAATACTCACCGATCCCCGGCAAACTTTCAGATCTCCTGCCCTCACCCAACGAGCAGAACGGGATCAAAGGAAACGGAAACGCGAGTACGTACCCGGCGGGGCCAATGGATGGCGGAGTCGGGGGCGCGGGCGAAGAGGCCGTCGGGGTAGAGAAACGCGCACAGGCAGCCGAGTGCGACGCCGACCACGACCGCCGCAGCGATGCGGGACCCGCGAGACAGCGGCGGCCCGGCTCCCCCACCGCGCATCAGGGGCGACTCTCGCCGGCCGGACATCTCCCTCGGCGAGGCCTCTGCTCTGCCCGCCGCGCCGCAGGAACGAGATCCTCGGTTCCTTTCTCGTCTCCCCGGGGAGAAGTTTGGGCAAATGCGCGTGAGCGTGACGTTGACGCTCGACGTTTTGTCGTCGTGCTTTCGAGTGGGACGGCCGGCCGGACGGAAGAACTGATGCGAAGTGGTGGGATTCGTTGCGTGGGACCCGCTACTACTCAGCCAAATTCAGCTGATTTTGGGGGTCAACTCACGTTTGTGGTGAGAACGAGGAAACGCATTCCTCTAACATAGCGCCGTCTATACGTCAGAACTCAGAACACTAGTTTCTGACTCTAGAGACAATGGCCTGATTTTTGTAATTTGGCACGGAATCGAGTGTACTCCATCTCCTATAGTGTAATCCTATTCCTTATTACGAGATAATTGGATTATTGCCCCTCTAAAAATTGGACTTCACAACTACCAGTTTAACATGGGGTTCATAAAATCATCATCCACTCGTTGGTGCCATGATTAGTATTCCATAATGGTAGTTGCTCTCTAGTGTAGTGTAGCTAGTAGCCTTGAGTGGTGAAGTGTTTAGAATAGAATCAAGGTGCTACTAGACTTGTGTAGGGGGGTTTGTTTGAGTGAGCTAGAGCTAGTGCTCATAGTGGTTATTAGGATCACCTTTTGTATTAACTACCTTGTTCTAGTAACTTGTGTTTTATGATTTTTTTTTGTAGTTTATTCACCCCCTCTAGCCATCTAGATCCTTACATCGATGACCGTCAACATATTAGTTCCATATTCTAGCTTTTCACCACATCATTTGACCCTTTTCAATGCATGATAATCTTCAACTTCATTGCTCCAAGCCATTTTATGGGCTTTTCACCACATCATTTGACCCTTTTCAATGCATGATAATCTTCAACTTCATTGCTCCAAGCCATTTTATGTCCTTTAGTACATGATATCCACCCATTTCATTGCTCTATATATTCTTGGATTCTTCGTGCAACTGATATAGATCACCCATAGCTTTATATGATCTCTCACGGTTGATCGTCTCTAAGCCCTTCACTCACTCTTCACCACTACATTTGGTCCTTCGGTACCATGACCTTTGCTTGCTAATCACCCTTGCATGATCCATCATAACCGAGCCTTACTTATCCTTCACCACCACTTTGTGCTCTCTATTCTCAATGTCTTCACTTTATCAATTAAATCCTCATCATCTTCAACTTCTCCTTTCACATTGTTTTCTTGTTGTTCAACAACTCATCATGCTTATTCTTATGATCATCATTAATTATCAACTCGCAATGTTCATTTCTCTTCACATCTTTAGTTGATCCTTAATGAATGAGCTACCAACCTCTACCTTGATGCTACGGTTCAACCTAATACACCAACTCATGGAAACAGTTAATTAGTCCCGCACATCCAATTGTCATTAACTACCAAAACTCACCAAAGCACACACGCTTCCAGTCGGCTAGAGCATCCCCTGACTCGGGAGCATTATAGCCCAGTCCATCTAGCTTGCCCTATCACTAAGTGTTGCTTATGGGATGAGAGGATACCTAGGGTCTAAGCACTTGTCAAGACATCGTTATAAGATCTCCAAAAAAGTTCCATCAATAAAATCAAATTGAAGTAATAGTTTGCCTCGTTTAGCCATCATCTAAGAGTGCATATTATTGATCACCACTATCCTGATTACGCCGATTGAAATGGAGTAACAAATAAATTTAAATTTTCTACATGAAAAATTTAACATAAACTTTATCTAATACTTATATATGTTTAAGTAATTAAATGTTCATGTTTGTACAGTAATATACCATTTTAGATAATCTAATCTCATTTCTATCTATCTATTTATTGTAATTACACAAAATTGAAACTACAGGTAATATAAAAAAGATCATTAAATTTGTGAGTTATATATGCAGCTCTACATTAGTATGACATTTATTCTGTATGCCTATTCCTAAAAATGAATCAATTAAAAACATGCAACAATACTCTCTTTTTAGAATTTAAATGTATTTCTATGTATTTATTGCAATTCAGCCCACCACTGTACAACCCAACAACCCAACCGACAACAGCAATGGCCCACTCAGCCCACGATCTCCTAGTCATCGACTCTTGATCTAATGGTCGACATTGTGCCCAGGTTGTATATAAACCAGGTGCCTCCTTGAAACCCTAGTTGTGGTGTCTGTCTTCCTTATCTGCTAAGCCGACGTCTTCCAGCTCCCCCACCCGTCCTCTAGCTTCCGCCACCACCTCCTCCTTCAAGGTATCCACCTACCCCATCCATATCCATGCTTCTCTTTCCTTGGGTTGATGGTCAATGGTGACGATGACAGTGGTAACTATTGGAGTTGATGGATCCGGTGGCTTGGCAGCTTGATTTGCGTGCGTGGTGGCTCGAATCACAGATGCTTCAACTCAATTCATGGGCGTGGCTGCAACATTGAACGCTTGGATGCGAGGCTATGGGATCCCTGTGACTGGCATGTGTGGCAACACCGCATTACGCGCAAGGCAACGATGGCCCCCAAATGGTTGGCAACGATGTTGTACACGGTGATGACTTGCGTGTATGTAAGTTACACCTAAAGCCTTCCTATTTCAATGTCTTTGTTTTTTATTTTTGTAGGATCAAGTATCTATACAAACTATTTCCACTAGAAACACAGATTTATAGTTATGATCGATATTGAGCGAAATTGTTGTATCTGAATTCTACTTTTTCATACCCCTTTGTGTTTTTTATTTTGTAAATCAATAGGTAAATATATGTGATTTTATATCTAGTTCCCTTTTAATTGGTCTTGGATCTATATGTTCATCAAAAGTAGGATTGTGAGATCCAGACACATGTGCATATCCATGGTTGATTCATTCAACTCTCCATTCCTCAGCTATCAATGAAATACAATATTTCCTTTGTTGTTTGGTTTTGTGCACTCTATTCTTGTCTTGTCTTGTATTCCTTTTATTTCCACCCTTTAGTTCATCCCACAAACAATGATGTGATAGGTAAACAAGCATATCTGTAATGGAGATCCTTGATTTGGGCATGCGAGCATTTTTTGTAGGGTGGAAGCTATTATTTAGGCAACTTGGCTCGATTTGGGAGATGTGTAGCTTATTTTGTAGTTAAATAAGGTACAGGGGTGATCAAAGGAAGATGGTGTAAATGCATATAGCACTTGAATTTTAAGAAGGGATTTACATATTATTTATGGGTTTGTTAGAATTGGATCCCACATTATCTACTTCTGGCATCTACATCCCTAACTCTCTGAGGTACGTGTTTCTAACCATGTTTAGTTGATTTCCCTTGATTGTAAAGTACTTCTCTAAACATGAAGTATACAACAAGAAAGAATCACCACATTAATTTATCTTTAATCTATGCAATCTTTAGCAAAATTTTGCCATGCTTATGCACAAAGCAAAATAAAGTTAATTCTTGGTTTTCTCTTTTTTGTTTCCATTTCTTTGTCTTATTTTCATCAATTTTTCTACTTGTATGTAGTTTGTCATTTTAGTAAAGAAAAGTGTATACATATAGATTTGGGTTCCCCCCTCACTTTTCTATATAAAAAAAGCCTAACTTCATGTCTAGTGATATACTAATCTGGCCATTGGATGGTTGCACAGTAAAGTCTTGAATGTATTAGCCTTCTTGACTTAGGATATATATTAGGACATGGACTATTGCTTGAAACATGTGCTCAAAATGGTTTGAAAATTTCAGCTGATGGTTTGCAATGATGAAATGTCACTACACTGATTCGCAAATTTTACTTTGGTGCTTGTTGATTGTGTATGGTTGTTCCAATCTTCAGCCTCTCTTATGCATGCAAATTTATGAATGAGTCCTATATTAGTCCATGTCCATGTTCGTGTGGGGAAATCGCAGGGCCAAGCAGCTGGACTCCGAAATGGACAGAAAAAAAATAAAATTCAATTCCTCCTAAAATAAGCACTTATACATTGCCTAATGACCAACCAAAGGCCCTTGGGCCCAATGTTCCTATCTCAGCCTCGCAGGTCACACAGGCTCACAGCCCCTGTGGCCCCACCATAAGGCCTCTTGACGGACGCCAGCAAGCAGCAATTTGCCATGCCAAAAAACCCCCTGAAAAAACATTCCATGCAAAAGAATCCGCCATGCATAAACACCTTCCCGCTTTGCTTCCCTCCCAGCAATCCTGGTTTTACTGCTGGACGTGCAAACACTTCATCAATGGATTTCATCCTCTCTTCCCTTATTTGAGTCCCCGCTCGCGACGATCTTCTCCAAGAGTCACCAGCGTTCATCCCAGTTGGAAACTCTCGAGCGAGCGAGGCGAGCGAGGAAGAGGCAATGGCGGCGGCGTCGAGCTCCGGGGCCGCGGTGACCGCGCGAGGGATCCACATCAACTAGGGGCGGATGAGCGCGGTGCCGTGGGTTTCGTTTTTGGACGGGACCGGCCACGAATATCGTACGTCGGGCACGGCGGCGGGGTGCGGCGGATGGTGGCGTGGTTGCGCGCCGAGCTGGAGCTGCTGGGCGTGCCCTGTGTCGCGTCGGACCTGTTGAACCCAGAGTCTGTAATCGTGTCAGTCGTTTAGGTGTGCATTAGGTGTTACATTTTGATGTTCAGCATGAGAGCGTACTCAGCCACTATTTTGGCTCCTTCCCACCCCAAAGCTCTTGAGAGCACGTGGCGGGGAGGCGCAGGCCTATAAGGCCAAGTTGAATGCATGGCTTCACGAAACGTATCGGTGGAGCCGTTTTATTTTATGCTGGTTTTGCAACTGACGGCGGCGGCGTAAGGCGTAACGGCTCCAAACGGCTGCGGGCAACTACAAGGCTTTGGAGACTAGAGAAGTCCCCGAGAGATGTGGCGGTCGGCCGGGGAGGAAGGCGACGGTGAAGGCCAAACGATGCGGGGCCTTAGATAGGTTAAAATAAGTTACTAGGTGCTAAAAAGGCTCTAACTGATTCAATCAGTTTGGCTCATAGTCCAACTTATAGCTCATTTTGAACTATTCAATAACTATGCTTATAAAAATAGTAATTAGATGGCTGCCTCCAGCTATTTCAACGTATAAAAAGTTTAGCTGGTCTAAACAAGGGATTAATGCATTTTTTCTATGTTACTATTTATTCGCCATTGATTTATATGACTAAGGATTTTGCTGTGTTCATATCATGCACAGCAACACCTTATAACTCTTGCATGCACTTATTTAATGACTAAAGATATATATAACACCAAATAGATTCATTGTTTATGGACATGGACTATTGCACCGAAACATGTGCTCAAAATGGTTTGAAAATTTCTAGCTGATGGTTTGCAATGATAGAAATGTCACTACACTGATTCGCAAATTTTACTGAACCGGTGCTTGTCGATTGTGTATGGTTGTTGCAATCAATCATCAGCCTCTCTTATGCATGCAAATTTATGAATGAGTCCTATATATTGGAACTCATTTCTGCATGAAATTCAAAATATGTATGTATAAGTCCATGTTCGTGTGGGGAAATCGCAGGGCCAAGCAGCTGAACTCCGAAATGGACAGAAAAAAAAAAATCAATTCCTCCTAAAATAAGCACTTATACATTGCCTAATGACCAACCAAAGGCCCTTGGGCCCAATGTTCCTATCTCAGCCTCGCAGGTCACACAGGCTCACAGCCCCCTGTGGCCCCACCATACAGTCTTCACAACGGAGGCCTCTTGACGGACGCCAGCAAGCAGCAATTTGCCATGCCAAAAAAAAAAAACCCCGAAAAACATTCCATGCAAAAGAATCCGCCATGCATAAACACCTTCCCGCTTTGCTTCCCCTCCCAGTTGGCAATCCTGGTTTTCTACTGCTGGACATGCAAGCACACTTCATCAATTGCTGCTTGGATTTCATCCTCTCTTCCCTTATTTGAGTCCCCGCTCGCGACGATCTTCTCCAAGAGTCACCAGCGTTCATCCCAGTTGGAAACTCTCGAGCGAGCGAGGCGAGCGAGGAAGAGGCAATGGCGGCGGCGTCGAGCTCCGGGGCCGCGGTGACCGCGCGAGGGATCCACATCATGGACAGTCCGGAGGGGCGGATGAGCGCGGTGCCGTGGGTTTCGTTGGGGGTGGACGGGACCGGCCACGAGGAGGAGGACGCGGCGCTGGCGAGGGCGCGCGGGTGCGACGTGTACGTCGGGCACGGCGGCGGGGTGCGGCGGATGGTGGCGTGGTTGGGCGCCGAGCTGGAGCTGCTGGGCGTGCCCTGCGTCGCGTCGGACCGGAGCCGGTGCGGCGACGCGCGAGCGCTCGCGGCCGCGCGGGCGGCCATGGACGTGGCCCTGACGGGCGTGGTCGTGGTCACGCCGGTGTCGCTGGCCAACCCCTACGCCGTCGAGGAGATCCGGGTCTTCCTGGAGCGCGGCGCGCTCGTCCCGGTCTTCGTCGGGATCAGGCAGGGCGACTTCGTCGCGGAGGACGTTGTGGAGAGGCGCAGCGACCTGTGGGAAACGCACGGGGGCCAGCTCTGGAAGGCCTACGATGGCGTGGAGGCCGAGTGGAGGGAGGCCGTGGAGGGGCTCGCTCGCGCCGAGCCCGCGGTGGAGTTGCGCCTCGGCGACCTCCGGGACCGCATCCTCGACGTGCTCCAGATCCTCGGCGCGCGGCTCGGCAGACCGGCGGTGGCCCCGGCCGTCCGGGCGTGGCGTGCCGCGGCGGACGCGGAGATCCCGTTCCCCTGGAACACGGGCTTCGTTGGACGGGAGAGGGAGCTGCTCGACGTGGAGGCCATGCTGCGCGGCGGCGCTCCTGCTCATGGCAAGGCCGCCGGGAAGAGGCCGATGCCCCTGGACGGTTCCATCACCGGGGCGTCGTTCCTGCATGGCGTGGTCTTTATCTCTGCCGCGTCCGGCGCCGGGAAGACGGAGCTTGTGCTTGAGTTTGCACACAGGCACGCCCACGAGTACAAAAAGGTCCTCTGGGTTCACGGAGAGGCGAGGTACCTGCGCCAGAGCTACCTCAAGCTCGCAGACCACTTGGGCGTCGCCGTCGGCGACAATGTATTGCAGACGACGACGACAGAGCGGGCCAGAAGCCTCCACGGGATCGAGGGAGTCTCTATTGAGAAGATCAAGAAGGAGCTCACCCGCGACATACCCTACCTCGTCGTCATCGACAACCTCGAGAGCGAGAGAGACTGGTGGGATGGCCGGGCCATTAAGGAGCTCCTGCCCCGCGGCAGCGGGCGCACGCACGTCATCATCACGACGCGGCTCCCCAGCCTGCAGGGGGTGAGGGTTTTCGAGCTAGGTAACCTCGACGCGCCCAATTCCATGCATCTCATGAAGGGCGCGCGCATGTTTAGAGATGAGGACTTGGCTGTACTTACGGACATCCAAGAGAAGGTGTGCGGCGTGCCTCTGGGCCTCGCCCTCGTCGGGTCGATACTGTCCGAGATCGCCGTTAGCCCGGCCGAGCTCCGGGAGATGATGAGCTACGCGCCGCACCGGGCGCCGACGTGGTCACCCAAGGACGACGCCGCGGTGCGTGACAACCCGGGCCTCGTCCAGCTCCTGGACGCGTGCTTCACTCTGCTGCGGTGGGAGACACCCGCCGGGCTCGGCAAGGTAGCCGAGAGGCTGCTTGAGGCCAGCAGCTTCTTTGCGCCGGTGCCGATCCCGACGGCGATGCTCGTACACGCTGCCTGCACGTGCGAGGCCGGGAAGACGCCGTGGAAGCGCTTGACGCGCGAGCTGCGGCGATGTTGCACCTCGCCGCGCGCGCCACTGGAAACCGGCTACGTCGAACAGAACGCGCTGGCGATGCTGCTGCGCCTTGGGATCGCCCGGCGGAGCACGCGGGCCGGGTGTGTCTCCGTGCACGGCGTGTTCCGGACCTTCGGCCGCAAGATCGGCTCCGGCCGAGTCGCCCGTGCGGTTGTGGAGACCATCGCCGAGCAGGGCGGGGGCGCGGCGCAACACGCCGACGACCACACGTGGGCGGCGTGCCTGTCTCTGTTCAGGTTCGAGGCGCCTGACGTGTCAGTGGAGCTGCCGCCGCCGGAGCTCGCGCGGTTCATCACGCGCTCCGCTTTACCGCTCGCCGCACGCTGCGTGACTGGGTACTCTGCGTATGGCGCCGCGCTCGAGCTGCTCCGGGAAGCCACCGACGTCGTCCTCGAGGCCGAGGACTTGTACATCGGCGCGCCTCGCCGGATTAACGATCGCAGGTACGTGGCGATCGACCCGAAGGTATACCGGAAGCTCGCCCAAGCGAGGGCGGAGCTCCTCGTGATGCGGGCAAGGATTATGCTGAGGGCCGGAGAGCGCGGCATCGCCGAGGACCACTGCTTGTCGGCGATTGGCCTCCTAGAGGTAGCCTGCGGCGACTGCCACCCTGAGACGCTGGTGGTCAAGGCTTTCTTGGAGCAGGCCGTGAGGGTTTAGCTATGCATAGAGACCCAGGGAATTTGCAAGAATTTTGTGTGACTCCTCTCATCAAAATTCCTACAAAAATTCTTATAGGTTCAACTAGAGAAGATTGTTAATTTTATTATTTAGAATTTCAGCGTTTAGAATGTTGTTACTGCAAGCCAAAGGTCTCGGTCAAAATTCACCCACAATATTGTCTTATCTAGATGTTTTTTTTTTCAGAAGCTTTGTTCAGTGTTGTGTTGACCGAATTCAGCTTTCAGCCTCCTATACTATACAGATGTGTTGGTCGATTTGGTATTCATTAGTCAGTGAATGTTTTTCAAGATATCAGTCCAAATGTACAACTGTGCATAATTGTGTCCACATCATTTTCGTTGCTCTTGTTCATCTCCTTCTCCAAAGGTTTCGGGGTCAGGGTACTACAGATAAACCAAACCTCGGTCTGCTGTTCATCTGGCTTTCTTTCATCCGCGAAAAGTTTAACGGCTGAATAAGGGAGATCATATACTACAGTCCAAAGATATGAAATTTACAACTGAAATAAATAGTGATATATGGACCTATCACTGTTCATGTAGCTTGTCATTTTCATATCTTTCAATTCCAACAAGTTGAGTTTGATCTCAACCAGACCAACATATTCAGTTCATTAAACTCCTAATAATGGATTAAAGGAAGCTAGATGAAGAAAAGATCATGGTCCGGTCAATTTGAGGCCTTTGAAGCCCTGAGGTCAACAAAGTAGTTCAACGGAACATTAAACCTTGGAGAATGTGACGAACATGGGCTACTATGATGGTGTGCACAAAATTATGAAAATCTCAAAGTTCGGGCTGATTCTTGAAAAATATTAGTTGACTCATGAATAGCTAGCAAATCGATCAAAACATGACACTGGAAGTTAGAAGAGCTAAGTAAAATTTTCCCTCGAAGACACATGCTCTCCTACCGTGCACCGTTAGATATCTACTGTCCCTACTGAGATGAGTGCATGGCAGGAGACCGTCTCTCTCCTGCTGCGGTGCACATGCAACGGTGCATCGCACATAGGGTTGGACAAAATACTCGTGGCTCGCCGACTCATTCGACTTGTGGCCGGTTCAGCTTGACTCGACTCGGCTCGTTATAACTTTTTCATGAGTTGAGCTGGAAGTCTAGCTCGCTATTTTAATGAGCCAGCTCGAGCAAGCTCACGAGCTAAGGTCTATCAGCCCATGACCATAAATTCAGAAGATGATGATGCTAATTTAGAAGTGTACATCTATTCTATTGGTATGTAATCCTTATTTTCAGCTGTTTCATATGAATTTTAATTTTATAATTGTTGTGGTACTTAAATGTTGATTTTATGGATTTTTTTTTCATGGAGAAGATGATGATGCTGACATTGAATCTGTGGACTTTTCTAAGTTTGTGGTGGTAAGCAACTAGTTGGTATGCTGGAACTGCATGATCATGGATGGACCAGCTATGTTACATAGTTGATACTTTTGATGAACCTGATATATATTAATCATGTATGGTTGCATAATGGTGGACGCCACCTTCTGGAATTAATGTAGCATAAATATTATAAACATGTGTGTCCTATTTTTTTAAGTAGCTCGCGAGCTAAACGAGCAGTCGAGCTCGGTAACGAGCCGAGCCGAGTTGCCCCTCCAGCTTGTAATATTAAAGAGCCGAGCCGAGCTGGCTCGTTAGCCTAACGAGCCGAGCCGAGCTTGCTCGATATCTAGCCCTAAGGCTGTCTCCAATAGGAGACCCATTGAGGAACTTAAAACCAAAATGGGTCTCTAACACAATATTTATACCCTCCAAAAGAGTACCTATATGGAAGATCTATTTTGGATGCAGAAGAGGTATAACCTAAATCTGAGTATCCTTTCTCTTGGAGATTAATTTGTAGAAGTTGTCTTTTGGGTCTTATGGTTGGAGAAGACAAAAAAATAGATATTAAATTATTTACCTGTAGCACTATCCAAAGAACAAATGAACTTTGTATTTTAGGTTGTGGTTGTTAGAGACAGTCTAATCGCGGAAGAGCAAGTGCCTAGGCAGAAGCTGATTTCAGAAAGGTAGACAGGCTTCTTACGAGACCTTTCGCTCGTAGTAACAATAAAACGGCTCATTTTGACCCCTGAAATTGTAAAGAATAAAATTAAACTGCCTTCTCTATTGAACCTAGGGATTACTGTAGGAATTTTGGTGAAAGTAGTCACGCAGAATCCATGCGTAATTACTGGGTCGCAATGCAGACATAAGATCCTGATGTGGCCGGTCAGATAAGTTCATCCACTGAACTGTCATGGCATGCTCCATAGAATGTCCTCGTTACCAGCGTATTGGGGTGTGCTAGTCGCCGAAGTCCACCTCCGGGATGCCGAGATCATCAGCAGGCCGTGCTACTCAGCTGTGCCGTGGTCTCCAGCCCTCACCACCATTGTCACTCGTGTCACTAGTAGGAGCTGCAACCTCGCCCTAGCGAGTTCCTGTAATACTTTTGGGTCCAGCTCCACGTACTTGCTGTCGTTGATCCGGCGAGGCGCGCCGATGTATACATGTCATCGGCCTCAAGGTCACCGTTGACGACCTCCGGGGAGCAACTCTAGCACGGCGCTGTATGCCGATTACCCGACCACGTAGTGGGCGACGAGCAGGGGCGCGGAGCAAGTGACGAACTGCTCGAGTTCCGGCGCCGGCAGCCTCGACCGACACGTCGGGCACCTCGAACCTAAACAGGGATAGGCACGACGCCCAGGTGTGGCCGTCGGCATGTTGCGCCGCGCCGCCGCCCCCTGCTCGGCGGTGGCCTCCGCGACGGCACGGGCGACTCGGCCGGAGCCGATCGTGCGGCCAAAGGCCTGGAACACGATGTGGCCGTGCACGGAGACACACCCGGTCCGCGTGCTCCGCCAGGCGATCCCAAGGCGCACAAGCGTCGCCAGTGCATTTTGCTCGGCGCGGCGGTGTCAACTGGCGCCCGTGGCGCGGTGCAGCATCGTCGCAGCTTGCACCTCATGCGTTTCTGCAGCATCTTCCCGGCCGCGCACGAGAAGGGAGCTTGTATGAGCATCGCCGTCGGGATCGGCACCGGCGTGAAGAATAAGCTGCTGGCCCCAAGCAGCCTCTCCGCTACCTTGCCGATCGAGCCCGGCGGGGCGCCTCCCAGCGCAGCTGCGTGAAGCACGCGTCCAAGAGCTGGACCAGGCCCGCGTTGTCGCACGCCGCGGCCGCGTCGTTGGATGATCAGTGCACGCCGGCGCCCGATGCGCGCGGCGCGGCGCTCGTCGTTTCCCGTAGCTTGGACGAGCAGACGGCCATTTCGGACAGTATCGAGCCGACGAGGGCGAGGCCTAGACGCATGCCGCACACCTTCTCTTGGATGTTTCTAAGGACATCCATGTCCTCGTCTCTGAATCTCTGATCGAACCTGCGCGTGCCCTTCATGAGACGCAAAGCGCTTGGCGCGTCGAGGTTTCCTAGCTCGAACACCCCCACCAATGGCCGTGCGTTTGTAGATTATTTTTATTCATTTATTTATTCTTTCTAGTCATATAATTAATAAAGAACTGCTTAGTATTATTTCAGTAGTAATGCTATGTGGTACCGACAAGTATCTCTGATATCATCACTAGGGACGACAACCTATTAAAATTAGGAGATATAGTGTCGGTGTTTCGGACCGGGGGTCCTCAACCAACCAGTGAATTTGTTCTGCGTGCTCCCGATCCGGATGGTGATGCAAAGAGACACAAGGTTTATACTGGTTCAGGCAATCGACGTCCAGTCTGAGAGATCGATCTTGTATTCCTTGCACCGAAGTGCTCGTAGTAGGGGGTTACAAGCTAAAGGAGAGAGGGAGCTGGTCCTAGGTCTCGGCAGGGTGTCGTACGGGCCGCTTGAGACGTTGCTCTCAGGCGGCAGGGATGTGTGTGTATGTGTGTGTGTTACAAGGGTTTTCCCCCCTTAAAACAATCCAGGTCCTCTCCTTTTATAGCATGAAGGGAGGACTAGGGCGGTACATGAGCTGACTATACGGCGTCGTGTGAACAGAGGCGGCGTGTCCGGGCCCTGTAGCCTGTTCCTGTGGCGGTGTGGCCGTCGGAGTAGTCCGTCCTTGGAGCACTGGGGCGACGTGGCCATCCTATCAGATCCTGTGCGTCGTGGGAGTCCCGGGACTGCCTTGGAGTGGGCGCGGCGGTGGACGTGCAAGCCACTGTGGACGGACTGCGCGCGAGGCCGAGACTTGGTCGGTGTCGAGGCTGCACCATGGTGGAGGGGTCTCGGCAGGCACGATCCCCAAGATGGCCGAGACCTTGGTGTACGGTGCCGAGGCCTCGAGTGGGCGGCTGATCGTGGGTACAGTGTTAGGACACAGTGGCCGGTAATCCCCGCCGTACCCTGTCCCAGCCGGTATGGCGCTGATGCGACCTTGGGTCGCGTCGGCCATTCTGTGGCGTTGAGCCGTCGTCCGGCTGAGATTGTGGGAGTGGTTGAAGCATTAATGGGACATGACACGTTGTCTGGAGGGTCGGTCGAGGCGGGGGGTGACGGGCTGCGGGCGACCCGGCCTCGAGCGACACGGAGGATGAGGCCTCGCGCGAGACGGAGATCAGGTTCCTTGCCGAGGCCTCGCACGAGACGCCTCGCGCGATACGGAGAATGTACCCCTGCCGAGGCCTTCCCTGGAGAGCCTCGGGCGAGACGGAGACGGTGCCCCCTGCCGAGGCTCGGCGCCCCCTGCCGAGGCCTACCCTGGGGAGCCTCGCGTGAGGCGGAGTTTGTTCCGAGACCTCCTGCTCGAGGCTCGAGGCGAGGTGGAGGAGGGCTCGGTCGTGGCCGGTGAGGGGCCCACGGCTTACCTTCTAGCTTTATTTTGATGTTTGCTTGGGGTACCCCGTTCTAAGGTACCCGATAGTAGCCCTCGAGCCTCGGGGTGAGTGCGTGCACTCTCCCTGAGGGTTCGTCGAGGCTGGGTTTATGCCTGCTCCGTAGGAATTGGTTTGTTTTCTGAGGTTCCGGTGGGTGCGCGCGAGCGCACCCGCCGGGTGTAGCCCCCGAGCCCCTGGAGGAGTGAAGTTACTCCTCCAGGGGCTTTCTCCACTTTCGCGTTTGAGTGATCAGTTCTTATTGCATTTGCCGAGCCCATAAGCGCAAGTTCGGGTTGCGGGGGTCTCGGCGAGGTTGCAAAAAAGGCCCTCTAGCCTCCGCATGGAGCGAGAGGTTCGTCAGGGGTCCCCCTGACGTTGGGTATGTCCCTCACGCTTCCTTTTGCTCGGAAGGAGGGGTGGAATGTGCCATGCTACCATCGATGGGCGCGAGCGTGGACACTTTCGGTGAGCTGTTATCGGGTAGTCCGAGTGGAGGCCCGAGCCCCGTTCGCTAGGGGACGGCTGGCGGTCCAGAGACGCACTCCAAAAGTACCGGAGGATTTCTCTAGTGGGTGCCGAGGCCGTTCACTGGGCCTCGGTGGCTCGGTGCCTCCTCACGGTGGGATCCCATTCGGATATTTTTCTCGCCGGTCTCGGACACGACTTAGGACGCCTGAGCGATCGCTTGTTCGAACTGGGCCATTCAGAGGCTCGCCTCAAGTCGTCCCTGACTCTGTTGCCCTGGGGCGGCTGTCGAAACCTCTTGGAGGCCCAGCCTTCGAACCCCTGGACCGTAACGGGCTCGGTGCCCTTTATCGTGTTTTTGTCTTGGTTTTTGGGTGCAAGAGGAGCCCCCGAGCCTCCGCCTGGAGCAAGAGGACGGTCGGGGTCTCTCTCGATTTTTTTTCATTCGCCCCTCACATATCCTTTTCATTCGGACGGAGGGTTCGTTTGCCGAGCCCATTCTGGTCTCGGCAAGGTCGCAGGAAGAGCCCCTAGCCTCTGCGCAGAGCGAGAGGGCCGTCGGGAGTTCCCCTGACTTTTTATACGCCCCTCGTGCGTGAGGGTTTGTTTGCCGAGCCCATTCTGGTCTCGGCAAGGTCGCAGGAAGAGCCCCTAGCCTCTGCGCAGAGCGAGAGGGCCGTCGGGAGTTCCCCTAACTTTTTATACGCCCCTCGCGCGTGAGGGTTTGTTTGCCGAGGCCCCTTTGGGTGCGAGCCCGGGTCGTGGGGTCTCGGCATATTTGCAGGAGGAGCCCCCTAGCCTCTGCATAGGGCGAGAAGGCCGTTAGGGGTTCCCCTGACTTTTTATGCGACCCTCGCGCTTCCTTTTCGCTCGGAAGGAGGGGTGGAATGTGCCTCGCTACCCTCGATGGGCACGAGCGGTGGCACTTCCAGTGAGCTGTTATCGGGTAGTCCGAGTGGAGGCCCGAACCCCGTTCATTAGGGGATGGCTAGCGGTCCAGAGACACACTCCAAGAGTACCAGAGGATTTCTCTAGTGGGTGCCGAGGCCGTTCGTTGGGCCTCGGTGGCTCGGTGCCTCCCTACGGTGGGATCCCATTCGGATACTTTCCTGCCGGTCTCGGACACGACTTTTGGGCGTCCCAAGCGCTTTCGCTTCGCTTGGGTCTCGGCCCGAATAGGCTCGCCGCATGATCGCCTCGACTCTGTTATCCCGGGCAATTGTCGAAACCTTTTGGGGTCCAAGCCTTCAACCCCGGATCGTAATAGTTTTCAGAGCCCGGTTCCTTCCTATGAAAGGAACAGCCGCGGAAATATTTTCCCTATTGGCTCGGCCATGAGTGGCGTGCCTTTTGAGGCAGTTTTATTGGGAGTCGAAACGGTACCTGCTGCCGTAGTGGCCGAGCGTGGCGTGGTGGTGGATGGGACGAAACTGCCCTCTCGCATTTAATGCGGGAGACATGGGCGCAGGGCGGTGAAATCGGCTCGTGGTTAACTGCGCATGATTGGGGGAAATTCCCGATTTCATCGCTCGCTTGTTTTGTCTCCTCCCCCGCATAAATAACCGGGGAGTTTTGCCCTCCTCGTCTTACCTTGCTCGTGATCGCCGCCGCCCCGCCGAGCCGTCGCTAGAGCAATGAAAAGCCGAGAAGGAGAGGAGGAAGAGCGAGCCTAGGAGGAAGAGAAAAAGTGAGAGCGTGGGAGGAGAGAAAAGACTCACCGCCGCACTGATTCCCCAGCAGCACCCATGGCCGGTGATATCGTTGTCGCCGAGGCGGACCACGGGATCCGCTTCGGACGTCACCGAGGAGATGCTCCGCCGCTTGTTGACGGTGGGCTCCTCCGCCGGTGATCGACTCCACTAGGCCGGAATGGATTGCTCAGACGGGCGAGCCGGAGCCGAGGCCTCGCGACGGCTATGTCGTAAGCTTCGCCTCCTTCCACGAAGCGTGGCTTCAAGGCCCCGGCGGCGGACGGTTCATGCGGGCGCTTACGCACTACTACGGCGTGGAGCTCCACAATTTTAATCCTAAGTCCGCTGCTCAAAGCGGCTATCTTTGTTGCCGTCTGAGGGGTATTTAGGATCGCGCCCCATTGGGAGTTGTGGCTCCATCTATTCCGGGCGGGGCATACTACAAAGCCGCCGGGCACGTCGGGCAAGAGGAAGGCGGCGAGGGCCGAGGCTGCACTCTCAAGTGCGTCCAGACCGCCGCACCTCTACATCTCGCCCAACTCAAGGCCCCTCCAACCGCCGGTGGTACACGAGTTGGTTTTATCTTCGAACGACGACGGAGGGGCCCCCTACACCGGGCGGATTGTGGGAGTTGCTCGGAGAAGTGGAAGTGGGCGCCCCAAGGTCAACCAGCCCAAGCCGGAGCCGCCTCTGGAGGGGCTGGCAAGGTCATGGGCCACGGCCTCACCACTGCAGTGTGGTTGTGGCTGCTGTTCCACCACGGAGGGTGTCGCCACTGATGGCTCAAGGGCGGGCGGTTGTTCGAGATGAGGCCGGTGAGCCCATTGAGGGCACCCGGATGTCCTCTTCCGCCCTTTCCGAGGAGGAGATTCTTCGGTCGGGTGGGGAGATGGTAGAGGCGGCCGAGGGCGGCAACTTGACCCCTATCGCGATGCGCGCCGCCGTGGGGGTTCCTTTTCGCTGGTAAGTCGGCGGCTTGTAGCCTCTCGACCTCCCCGCCTCCTCCTACCCCTTGTTCCCTTATGTGTGTTTGTCGTTCCTTTAGGGGATGAGGGACGCGCGCCTCTCCACCGCCTGCCTCGAGGACACGGAGCGGCGGGCGGTCAACCGTGCTCACGCCGATGCGCAGAAGAGGTGAAAGGACGCCAAGGCGGCGAAGCGCACGAAGCACATCCTCGTGCGCGAGGAGCTGGATAAGGGCCACCGTCAACAACGGAAGGACGGTCTTCCGCTGGAGGAATCCCCGTCGACGTCGTTGTCGACGGAGGCCTCGGACGGGGACGACAAGGTCGAGAGAGGGCGAGGTCCCCTGGACCACCTTCCTGATGTCGTGGAGGTGGCGCCCGGGGTGTCGGTAAGCATCCCGGCACCCCCGCGAAGGCGAGGAGAAGCGGACCCGGGGCCAGCGGTTGCCCGCTCCGAGGCCGAGGCCGACACGCCCGAGGCGCGGGCATTAGGCAAACGCGCCGTCAGCCCGGTAGGCTCGGCGGCCGTGGTGGAGCGGGTGGCGGCGGAGGCGACGCCGCTGGCCCTGCAGAGGATCGAGGGGGCGCCGGGGTCCGTTGAAGACCGTCCGGCGTCGATGGATACGGAGGCGACGCCTCTGCCGCCGCCTCCGCCGCTGCGGGTGAGGTTTGCCGTGGCAAAGCGGGGGCCACCCCGATCAAGGCAAGTGTATTCTTAGTAGGGTCGTGGTGTTTTTCGGTCGCTTTTTTAGTTTTGCGCTGACCCTGTAGGTTAATTTTCCTTAGTCGGAAGCGGCCTGCGGATGAGCTCCCCTTGGTGCCCCTCAAGGCGCTTAAGGCGAGGCCCGGCTCCTCCGCACACCGGGTGGCGGAGGCACAAGCCGCTATCTAACACGGCGCGGCGTCGGCGAGGGTCGACCCAACGGGGCCGCCCGCCCAAGGAGGGGCTGCCGAGGCGGCCCCTACATAGACGATGGAGGGAGTGCTTCCGCCTCGTGGGGGCGAGGCTCACGAGTCGGATGGGGCCGGCATGCCCTTTGTTGCTGAGGCCCCCGGGGTCTCCGAGGCTGAGGCGACGGAGGCCACGGTGCTCGCGACCGCCGAGACCGCGGTGGCCGTGGTCGGCGTCTCCTCATCTGCAGAGGCCACGATGGCGGAGGCCAGAGACCCTGAGACCACCGAGGCCGTAATTGCAGAGGCTGGAGCCCCCGAGGTCACCAAGACCATCGTGATGGCGGCGAGGCCGTCTGTGCAGGAGGCGGAGATGCAGGCGGCAGTCGCCTCGGTGGTGCCCTTGGTTCAGGGCCCACCATTGGTCTATCCGATCCCCTCCGACGATACTTCCCGGGCGCGGGAGGTGGTCGACGCCGAGGAGACCAATGCCGTGGAGCAGCCAGCGCCGCTCTTGGACGAGGGAGGCTCGACCCTCGTGCGGGTCCGGCCTGAGCCTCACGGGTGGGACCACCCGCGGGTATTGTGGCGGAGCCGGGACGACCCTGAGGGGGAGCCTCTGCTCGCCCTTGAGGACGCTGCTGAGGGTGGGCGCTGGAACACCTTCGAGTAGTATCGCCAGCTGGCGGAGCGGTCGCTACGGACGGTGCTATCTGTGGTGGCCGACGAACTGCCCGGAGTCGCCCAGGTTCGTGCTTTTCTTTCTCGTGCGACGTTTACCTTCCTGACTTTGTTGTGACCAATGACCCTTGCTCTGCTTCCCCAGGAGCTCGAGACCCGGTCGCTTGGGAAGTCGGTGTTTCTCCGGCGGAAGAGGGGCATCTGGGACCAGCTTCACCGGCAGAAGGGCCTTCTTGCCAATGCTAACGAGCTTCTGTCGACGTGAAGCGCGGAGGTGGAGGACCTCCGCCTTCGCTGTGCCGACACGAAGGTCGAGGCGGCCGCGGTCCAGGCGCAGCTCGCCCCCTTGGCGGCGCGGTTCAAGGAGCTGGAGGAGGAGCTTACCCGCGCGGTCAGCGATCGGGATGCCTTCAGGTCCTGGGCCAAAGATGCGACGGCCTCAAGCGAGGCCCTCACCGAGCAGCTGGGGGCAGAGGAGAGTGCGCACCGGCTGACCAAAGGCGCTCTGAACGAGGCCCTTGCTGCGGTTGAGGCCTCACAGATCGAGGCTGTGGTTTTGAAGGGGACGGTCGAGGGTGAGTTCCAGTCCCCTTGTTTTGTTTCCTTTTCCTTATGTTTGCTCCCTGACTTCCTTGTCTGACGCAGAGCTGGGAAGTGAAGCCTCTAGGGCGGCCGAGGCCTCTAGGTTCGAGGCCCAACGGTTGAGGGAGAAGGCCGAGGCCTATCAGGTTGAGACCCGTCGCTGGGAGCAGAAGGCCAAGGGTGAGCTCCGTGGGCTTCCGTCCCCAACTTAGGTTGTCCTTTCTCTCGCTCGACTTCATTCCGTTTTCCGCGGTGTAGAGTCGGAAGCGGAGATCCTTCGGGCCGCCGAGGCTTCCAGCGCGGTGCAGACGGTGCTCGAGACCGAGATCGGGGAGCACGAGGCGCTGAAGCGTGCTGCCCTTTCCGCCTGCGAGGCCTTGGAGGTCGAGGGGGTTCAATCAGGCAGCTCCCTTGGGAGCCGCCTGATTGCGCTGAGCAGCCAGATGCGCGAGCGGCTCCGAGGGGCACTGCACATGGGTGTTAAGCGGGCGCTGGCCGTCATCTCCTCTCACTACCTTGGCGTCGACCTCCCGGCCATCAGTGATGGCTATGTTCTGCCTGATGATGACGAGGAGGCCGACGCGGCGGTGGCGAAGCTGATGGAGGCGGCGGAAGGCCCTGGCACGGAGCTGGCGACGCTCTTCGAAGAGGAGGTGGTTCCTCCCCTACCATCTGCCGACGTTGAAGGCACTGAGCCTTGATCTGGGCCCCGGGGGCTATGTAAAAAATAGAATAGGGGTTATTTTTTGTATCATAACGCTTTGTGGCCGTCGAGGCCTTTACTTTTGAAGTACTTGTGTTTCCTAGTTGTTTTTCTTATGTTTCCGAGCCTCTGCCCTCTGTCGCTCCTGATCGGATTTCGTTTGCAAAACACCCCCTTGGGGCCTAAGCCGTCCCTTGAGCGAGAGGTGGTGAGGGAGTGCCGTAGCCCGGAGGCGTAGGCCGTCTCACGACTCTATCGGCCTCTCGCTTAGGAAACAAGCCTTGGTCCGAGGGGTTTTTACAACTAATTCGCCGTGAGCTCTGCTAGGGACTTGGCGAGGATTTTTTGAAAAACAATCGGAGAATGGCGATGGGACCTAGGGGACGCCTAGGGAGGGTCCCTATCTAGCCCCCCGAGGAGGCTTGTTTCGCCGAGGCGTAACCGAGTTTCCTTGCCGTACATCAGACATTGCCGAGGCTCACGATGGGCTCTGGGGTTTCTCAAAACATTAGACCAACTAAAGAACGCTTTTTAATTGTATTTCGAGGAACGACATATATACAATGCTTGGAAATTTAGGGATAAAAGCGACGTAGCTGTTCTATGTTCCAAGCATTGGTGAAGACTTCGCCTTCTCTGGCTGGCTTTGTAGGTCCCGGGCTTCAACACTTGGGCGATGATGTACGGTCCTTCCCATGGCGGGGTCAGCTTGTGGCGGCGACCCTTGTTGCTCTGTGCTAGCCTCAACACCGTGTCGCCTACCTTCAAGTCTCGGCTTTGGACGCTGTCCCGGGCTCGAGAGCGCCAGCAGCTCTCTGCCGGTATTTGGCCGAGTGTAGTAGCACGACGCCCCGGGCTTCCTCCAGCTTGATCAAGGGCATCCTCTCGGGTGGTGCGGTTACTTTGTTCGTTATAAGCTTGCAGCCTCGGGGAACCATATTCCAAGTCGGTGGGGAGGATGGCCTCGGCCCCATAGACTAGGAAGAAAGGCGTGAATCCCGTGGCTCGGCTTGGAGTGTTCCTCGTGCTCCAGATAACCGACGGGAGCTCGGCGAGCCATTTTTGCCAAACTTTTTCAATCGGTTGTGAATCCTTGGCTTGAGGCCTTGTAGGATCATGCCGCTGGCACGCTCTACTTGGCCGTTGGTCCTTGGGTGTCCCTACGGTGACCTGTGCCACACGGATGTGGTGGTCGCCGCAAAACGTCAGAACTTTTTTGCCGGTGAACTGCGCCCCGTTGTCGGTGATGATGGTGTTGGGGACCCCAAACCCGTGGATGATGTCATGAAGAATAGCACCACCGCTCGGATTTGATTTGATTGATCGGACGAGCCTCGATCCATTTGGAGAACTTGTCGATTGATACCAATAGATGGGTGAAGCCTCGGGGCCTTTTTGTAGAGGCCCGACCATGTCTAGCCCCCACACGGCGAACGGCCATGTGATGGGGATGGTTTGCAGGCTGTGGGCCGGAGATGTGTTCGCCGAAGCGTAGCATCGCATCCTTCGCAGGAGCGCATTAGTTTGGTAGCGTCGGCGATCGCCGCTTCCGCCAAGAGAACCTTGGCGGTAAAAAACGCCCTACGAGCGTCCGAGGCGCCGCATGGTGGTGCCCAGCAGCGCCAGTGTAAGTCCCAAAGCAGGCTCGCCCGCCGGAGCCGATACACCGTTGAGGACACCGAGGGACTTCACCGCACAATTCGCCGTTAGAAGGCGAGGTCTTGGCTCGCCGCGCAAGCCGCCGTGCTTCGGTTTTGTCGTCAGGAAGCTCCCCCCGATCGAGCCAATCGAGTAACGGGACTCGCCAATCCGTGTCCTGATCAGTCCGTGGAGGCTCGGCGTTGACTTCCATGACCTCGGGCTTGGTCGAGGGGTCTCGGCAAGATAGAGGGCGCCGAGCTCCGCCGCTGGGTTCCATGTGGGCCCTCCTCTGCTGCCGCGGTGTATCCAATGGAAGGTTTGTGGAGGTCTCTCGGCGAAGACGTTCGGGGACCGGGGCCCGTGGCCGAGGCCATCTTTTTGCTACCGTCGGCGGCTTCGTTGTACTTCCGCGATGTGATTTAGCTCGAGACCGTCAAACTTGTCTTCTAGGCATCGTATCAGCCTTTGCAAGAAGCCTCCATTTTGGGGTCGAGGCGGTTTGACTCCTTCATCACTTGATTTATGACGAGCCATGAAGTCGCCTCTCAGACGCCGAGGCGGCCGTGCCCCAAGTTCGATGGCGACTTGTAAGCCGTTGATGAGGGCCTCAGATTCGCCACGTTGTTGGAGGCGGCGAAGTGGAGCCGCACCATGTAGCGATGTGTACTCCGAGGGGCGAAATGAAGAGCGCACTCCACGCCCGCCCGGTCTTCATCGAGGATCCATCAAGTACAAGGTCCAAAGATTCCATCCTGAATTTGAGTGGGTGGCAGTTGGGTATCTCGTCCATTCGCCACGTAAATCGCCAAGACTCGAGACTTGATCGCCGAGGCGCAAAGGTCAAGGTTTCCCCCATAAGCTCGATAGCCCACTTGGCTATCCTGCCCGAGGCCTCCCAGTTATGAACTATCTCGCCCAGGGGGAAGGATGATACCACGATCACTGGATGCGACTCGAAGTAGTGGCGTAGTTTGCGTCGGGCCAGGACCACGGCGTAGACCAGTTTCTGGATGTGGGGGTAGCGTGCTTTGGTCTCGGAGAGCACCTCGCTGATGAAATAAACAGGTTGTTGGGTGGGTAGAGTATGCCCTTCTTCCTGCCTCTCTACCACTACGGCGGCGCTGACCACTTGGGTTGTTGCAGCGACGTAGAGTAGGAGGACCTCGTCCATGGCCGGGGGTATCAGGACGGGAGGATTGGTGAGCAGGCTCTTGAGTCTGTCGAGGGCTTCCTCGGCCTCGGGGGTCCAAGAGAAACGCTCGAACTTTCTCAAGAGTCGGTACAAGGGCAAACCTTTTTCGCCGAGGCGTGAGATGAAGCGGCTCAGGGCCGCAAGGCATCCCATGACCCTCTGCACTCCCTTAAGGTCTCTGATTGGTCCCATGCTGGTTATGACCGAGACCTTCTCCGGGTTGGCTTCAATGCCGCGTTCCGAGACTATGAATCCCAAGAGCATGCCTCGGGGAACCCCGAACACACACTTCTCGGGGTTGAGCTTGATGCCCTTCTCCCTAAGGCATTTGAAGGTTATCCTCAAGTCGTCGATGAGACCCTTGGCTTTTCTAGTCTTGACCACGATGTCGTCTACGTAGGCCTCGACGGTCCGCCCGATGTTGTCTCCAAAGACTGGGTCATGCACCGCTGGTAATGGCGTGCACCCGCGCTTCGAGGTCAAGGGCATCGTCACGTAGCAGTACATGCCGAACGGTGTGATGAAAGAAGTTGCGAGCTGGTCGGACTCTTTCATCCTAATCTGATGGTAACCAGAGTACGCATCAAGGAAAGACAGGGTCTCTAACCCTGCAGTGGAATCAACAATTTGATCGATTCGAGGTAATGGGAAGGGGACCTTTGGACAGCTTTGTTTAGACCGTGTAGTCTACACACATCCTCCATTTCCCATTTTTCTTTTTGACTAACACGGGTTAGCCAACCACTGGGTGAGACACTTCCTTGATGAATCCGCCGCCAAGAGTCTCGCACCTCCTCTCCAATGGCCCTGCGCTTTTTTCGTCGAAGCGCGTAGCGAGCGTTGCCTCGCCGGTCTAGATCCGCCCGAATGTCTAGGGGCGTGCTCGGCGACCTCCCTTGGTATGCCCGGCATGTCCGAGGGACTCCATGCAAATATGTCGGCGTTCGCACGGAGAAAGTCAACGAGCACGGCTTCCTATTTGATGTCGAGGGTGGCGCTGATCCTCAGCGCTCGGTCGTCGGGGCAGGCGGGGTCGACCGGGACGAGTTTGATAGTTTCAGCGGGCTCGAACGCCCTCGCGCGACGCTTGGAGTCAGGCACCTCGCCACTGAGTTGGTCGAGGTGGGCGATGAGGGTCTCGGCCTCTGCAAGAGCCTCGGCATACTCGATGCATTCGACGTCGCAGTCGTATGCATGTTCGTACGTGGACTCAATTGTGATGACACCGCTAGGGCCTGGCATCTTGAGCTTGAGGTAGGTATAGTTGGGCACTGCCATGAACTTGGCGTAGCACGGCCGCCCTAGGATGGCGTGGTAGGCTCCCCCAAACCCGACTACCTCGAAGGTGAGGACTTCCTTGCGGTAGTTGGAGGGGGTGCCAAAGCAGACGGGAAGGTCGATGCGCCCGAGGGGTCGCGTGCCCTTCCCTGGCACGATGCCGTGGAAGGGTGCGACATCGCCTCGGAGCCTCGACCGGTCGATCTCCAAGAGTTCCAGGGTGTTGGCGTAGAGGATGTTGAGGCCGCTGCCTCCATCCATCAACACCTTGGAAAGTCGGGTGTTGCCGATGATCGGGTCGACAACCAGTGGTACCGCCCGGATTCGTAACATGGTTAGGGTGGTCATCTCGATTGAAGGTGATCGCTTTCGAGACCAGCCAAGGTACTGGGGTGGCTACCTTGACCGAGAAGACTTCTCGGCGTTTCCCTCTCTATACTGCCAAGGCCGTAAGGCATGCCGAGGGCCCGCCGGAGATCATGAAGGCGCTGCGTGCCGGGAACCCGTCGTCCTTGTCCTCGCCCCGGCCGCCGGTGCCCTTTCGCTTGGCGTCATCATCGGGAGCCCGAGCTCATGGCGTAGTAACGCCGTGAAGATGGAGCAATCCTCGAGGGCGTGCTTGACCGGCCTTGGTGATAAGGGCATGGTTTCTTGAGCATGTCGTCGAAAGGCCTAGGGCCTTTGGGGCCTCGGGATTTCTTGCGTTCTCGCCCCCACCAGATCAGCCTCCATGGCCTCCCCCGCCCTAGGCGCCTTTTTTTTCTCTTAGGGAGGTGGGAGGCCGAGGCGTCGGGGCCTCGTCCCTCCGCTTTTCCCTTGGCGTCATTGTCGGGAAGATGGCACCGACGGCCTCCTCGCCGAGGAGGCGGTTGGTGGCGATGTCGAGGAGCGCAAAGATGGTGCGCGTGGCACGCTCCAACCTAGCTCCCAGACATTGTGTCCCGGCAGGTGGTGCCGGAGAGGAAAGCCTGGACGATCTCCGAGTCGCCGACGCTGGGCAGCTCGGTGCACTGCTTGGAGAAGCGCCGGATGAAATCTCGAAGAGACTCGCCTGGTTTCTAGTGGCAATTCTTAAGGTCCTAGGAGTTTCCGGACGACGACGACGCGTTCTCGAAAATTCCCAACGAAGACCCTAACCAAGTCGCGCGCCATCGTGGATCCGTGAGGGAGGGAGGTGCTTGAGCCAGCTCGCGCCGAGTCCGACAAGAGCAGGAGGTTATGGATGATGAGCAGTCATCATCCGCGCCACCTAGTCTGTGTGAGCCAGCGGTTGTCGGCAAGCCCGAGTTCGGGGTTGGTCTCACCACCAGATTTCGTGAGGTTGGTGTTGTTGCCAAAACGGGCCGGAATTGGGTGACACGGATAGCTCACAAGACTCGAGGGCCAGTGGCTCAGAGAAGGGCTGCGGTCTTCCTCACGCCAGAAGCGGCTACCTCGGTGCACATGGTAGCCTCAGGCGGGCCCCTCACCGTCGTGGTGTCGTGGCGGCCGACCACCTCGTGGTCTCCCCGCCCCTCGTGTCGATTGTCGAGGCGGTCAAGGAGCACGGGGACCCCGTGAGCTATCGGTGCTCGAGAGCAGGCTCGGGACGAGCCGAGGCTTCCCCGCCCCGCCGAGGTGGTGCCGCTGGCAGGTTTGAGACGCCCGCCCTGCCGCCGGGAGGCGTAACTCTCGGCTTGTCTGAACCGCTGGCGTCTCTAGGAGATCTCGGAGTTCACCGCGGACCCGCCCGCTCCTCCGCGATAGAAGGCTCGAGCATTGCGCTGAACCAAAGACGCCGCAGCACCCATGACGCTCGCTAGCGCGATTGAAGATCGGGGTTGCTCACTTCCTTCGCTGCGTTATGGATGCGGTGATGCACGTCGAGGGCCCTCCGTCGGGCTCCCCCGCCTTCGCCGCGACCTCGCTGTTCCTGTTCAAGAGAGTCTCGAAGCTGCTGCAGAAGGAGTTGGTCTTGCTCGACCTTGGCCTGGAGCTCACGGAGCTGTTCTAGGTCTGGGCGCTGAGGTCGCGCAAGAGCGACGTTCTCATTTTGTGCGCCGGCGGGGACGGCGCGTGGAGGAGGAAGCGACGCGCGCGGCCGGGCGGAGCGGGAACGGCTACTGCCCCCTCGTCCTCTTCGCCTCGCCTCGGCATCCCGAGCCCGACATGAAAACATTCGCGAGTGGGGTCGTAGGTGCCTTCGTCGTCGGAGTCGGAGTAGCCGAAGCAGTAGTCGCTTGCGGCCAAGAATTGGCGCAAAGCCCCAGGGTTGTGGAGTTCGGAGAAATCCACCCCGGGCCATGCCTCGTCCTCGTCCGAGGAGTCGGAGTGGGTGCTCAGGTTGAGAGCGAAGCGCTGGCGGTGTTCCGAGGGGTGCTCATGAGCGGCGGTGTAAGCGTAGGCATAAGAAGCGGCGGCATTTCTCAACCCAAAGGGGTATGGGGACGGTGCCGTCTCCAGATTCTGCCCCGCCACGGGTCGGCTCTTCAGGGAGTGGTAGAGCGGAGCTGGACGACTGGGCATCACCGCGTGCCATAGGCAAGTCTCCTTTGTCCAAGCTCAGCTAGAGATGTGTCCCCACCAGGGACCCGTGCCAACAATTGGTCGAGGATATTGGCGGGGTGGCGTGTCGCCGGATTCACAGAAGCGCCGGGGTGGCCTTGTTCGTGCCGTGCTTGGCGAGCGCGGCGAGAGCGGCCGCCCGGACGCCGCCGCGCCTGGGTTGCCGGGGCGTAACTTCATCGTTGGTTGGTGGGGCTCGAGGAGTGAGGAGCACCATGTCGTACTCATGCCCTAGAGACATGAACTCTAGGCTCTCTAACCAAACCACGGTGCCGAGACGCAATGGTCGTGACGTGGTCCGCCATCCGAACTCTTTGGGATGATTTAAACCGACACGCAGCTGGCCCCTTCCTCTGGGCGCGCCAACTGTCGGTGTTTCGGACCGGGGGGTCCTCAACCAACCAGTGAATTTGTTCTGCGTGCTCCCGATCCGGATGGTGATGCAAAGAGACATAAGGTTTATACTGGTTCAGGCAATCGAGGCCCTACGTCCAGTCTGAGAGATCGATCTTGTATTCCTTGCACCGAGGTGCTCGTAGTAGGGGGTTACAAGCTAAAGGAGAGAGGGAGCTGGTCCTAGGTCTCGGCAGGGTGTCGTACGGGCCGCTTGAGACGTTGCTCTCAGGCGGCAGAGATGTTTGTGTATGTGTGTGTGTGTGTTACAAGGTTTTTCCCCCCCTTAAAACAACCCAGGTCCTCTCCTTTTATAGCATGAAGGGAGGACTAAGGCGGTACATGAGCTGACTATACGGCGTCGTGTGAACAGAGGCGGCGTGTCCGGGCCCTGTAGCCTGTTCCTGTGGCGGTGTGGCCGTCGGAGTAGTCCGTCCTTGGAGCACTGGGGCGACGTGGCCGTCCTATCAGATCCTGTGCGTCGTGGGAGTCCCGGGACTGCCTTGGAGTGGGCGTGGCGGTGGACGTGCAAGCCACTGTGGACGGACTGCGCGCGAGGCCGAGACTTGGTCGGTGTCGAGGCTGCACCATGGTGGAGGGGTCTCGGCAGGCACGATCCCCAAGATGGCCGAGACCTTGGTGTACGGTGCCGAGGCCTCGAGTGGGCGGCTGATCGTGGGTACAGTGTTAGGACACAGTGGCGGTAATCCCCGCCGCATTCTCCCCCACCGGTATGGCGCAGATCGTGGATCAAAGTGTTAGGACACAAGTGGGCGGTAATCCCCGCCAGCCCTGTCCCGGCCGGGTATGGCGATGCGCGTCGACTTTTGGGTCGCGTCGGCCATTCTGGGCGTTGAGCCGTCGTCCGGCTGAGATTGCGGGAGTGGTTGAAGCATTAATGGGACATGACACGTTGTCTGGAGGGTCGGTCGAGGCGGGGGGTGACGGGCTGCGGGCGACCCGACCTCGAGCGACACGGAGGATGAGGCCTCGCGCGAGACGAAGATCAGGTTCCTTGCCGAGGCCTCGCGCGAGACGCCTCGCGCAATACGGAGAATGTACCCCTGCCGAGGCCTTCCCTGGAGAGCCTCGGGCGAGACGGAGACGGCGCCCCCTGCCGAGGCTCGGCGCCCCCTGCCGAGGCCTACCCTGGGGAGCCTCGCGTGAGGCGGAGTTTGTTCCGAGACCTCCTGCTCGAGGCTCGAGGCGAGGTGGAGGAGGGCTCGGTCGTGGCCGGTGAGAGGCTCACGGCTTACCTTCTAGTTTTATTTTGATGTTTGCTTGAGGTACCCCGTTCTAAGGTATCCGACATATAGGTTTATAACAGGTGGCTATTTAAAAACAAGTGACACGTTAATAAATACCAACAAATATTTCTGGCACTGTTGCTAGAACTAGATTTAAAACTCTGTTCTTAGTAGTGACGCTAAGAAATATCAACGTGTGCTGGATAAAATTGATAATAAACGACGATCCTTCCTTTCGTCAGGATCTGCGGGTCACAACGGTGCCAAGAGTTTGGTAGCCTGGGAACATGTTTGTGAAGAGAAGGACAGAGGCGGTCTAGGCCTGAAAGATCTCAGTATACAGAACACGTGCCCTCTCCTAAAGATGATTCACAAACTTCACCTCAGCAATGCGTCCTCCTGGGCCAAGTGGGTTCAGAATAATGCCTGTGTGGCGTCGCTAACAGGCGATCTTCACGGTCATCATTGGGACATGCTCAGATCACTGCTGCCCTTATACCGTGCCATCACAACAGTAAGCCTGGTCGATGGGAGATCAACCTTTTTCTGGCATGACGTCTGGGATGGCGACGACTCGCTCGTGGAGGGGTTCCCAGAATTATACAGCCACTGCAACAAACAAGAACTCACTGTCAGACAAGTAGTTGACACCAACCTGGACCAGACGCTGGTTCCGCGTCGCTCAACTATGGCTTCGGCACAGCTACTGCAGGTAACTGAGATCTTGGGGCGCTACACTCTGCAGCATGGCAGAGACCAACGCAGGTGTGTCATGGTCAAAAGAAATGGCGACTTGGATACTTCAATAATATACAGAGCACTCAAGACAGCAAATTCCAGCCCGGATGCTTGGTCGAAGTTTGTTTGGAGCAACAAGGCACCTCCTCGTGTCAAATTCTTTGCCTGGCTATTATCCCAAGGCACCTCTCCGGTTGCGTCAACTTAATGGCTTCAAGCAATTCTACCATGCAACCTATCATAGATCATTTGCATGAAAGTAAAGCGCTAACAACTATATTATTGCATGTCTAATAGAATTCTACGAGGTTGGGTGGGACGTGGCACCCGTGGTCTCAAATTTAAGAAAAAAAATACCATTACATAGATTTCTTGATCTGCCAAAGGTGTTCATAATCCAAGAGGATTAAATAACAAAAAGAACTTTACATGGCAAGAGTGCTCCACGCATCAAAAGTTTCAGTAATTTCACTAACAGTCCAAGAACTTGACACTTCATGAGACCCAAGCTGGAAGGATCTCAATGAGCCAGATCTAGACGATGTTGGTTCCTTTGAGAACGTTGAAAGCAATGGTAGTAACCGGTGTGTAACGATGGAGTGTCCTCTAGATCTCAATTGTTACCTGCACGGACATAACTGATTTGCAAGAGTCTAAAGTTAGTTCCAATAGTAGTTTTCTTAATTTTACTCCGGAAAATTGCATGTCTCTTCTCTCAGTTTGCTCTTTGTTGGTAGATAACTGAATGAAGTACAAACATCTTATTCAGATCACGGGGAAAAACAACATAGTCCATGAAGAGTAAATTCAATGTGTAAATGACTAAAAAGCATATGACGTTGATACTCCTCGAACGTACAAAATAGAAGAATAGTAGAATAGAAATTTTTATACATACCTACTACCAGGAACATCAAATGCTCCGTGCTCCTGCATCTGTGATGTTTTCCAGGGTCTAAAGACTTGCAAAATCTTTTCGACGCAGTCTAAAATTGGAGAGATATCCATCTGCAATTGTTATATGTGTACTTAGGTCTTACATATCTTCAAATAAAATTAAACTTTCACTCATGATGATAAAAGAAAATTATAGAATCATCATAGTAAACTTTTCAAGTGTAGTGTGCTCACAATGTCAGATTAATCCATTTGTTGTATGTCTTTGTATACAATATTCTTAGTGATTTTTCCGCATGTTCCATCGTGATTTTCTATCAATATTTTCAATCCATTTCTATTTCTCACTCGTGATATTGCGACGTATAGCTGTCCATGTGTGAATACTGTTTTTTTAAGTATACCCTTACATTTGATAAAGTTTGTCCTTGGCTTTTATTTATAGTCATAGAATAACAAACTTTTATGGGGAATTGGCGTCGACATAAGGTAAATGTCTAGCGACTTCCTAGTGTTGTTAAATTTATTCTCGGTATATACGTTGTTTCTCCATTATGTGTCCCTGTTATTATCTTAGCTTCTATAACATTGTCTCCTAAATTAGTAATTATCAACCTTGTTCCATTACATAGGCCTATACTTTGATTAAGATTTCTCAAGAGCATTATAGGAACACCGACTTTGAGTCTTAATCTATGGCATGGAAAATTATTTGCATTTAAAGTATTCAGATATTCAGTAGGGTAAAGTATATTAGCATCATTATAAGTGTATGTACATTTTGATAATAGTATCTGCACTAAAGTATTCCTTTTCTATAGTTGGTACTACGTTTAGCATGTAATCATTGATTTCATCAACAATCTCATTAGTTGTTGCTAGAATTGCTCTATCCTTACGATACTCTGATTGGTTAAACTTTGTTTTGAAATCTGGATATGTACATTGAATTAAAGCTTCAATTTTGTTCCCTGTTGTATTTATCAATAAATCTGATGGCACTTCGACTATAATGGAGTCTGGATCTGAGTTTTCGTCGGTACTATATCCATGCGTAATAGTTTCATTTCCAATTTCAAGTATCCAATTGTTAAAATCATTTAATTCTCTATATTCTAAACTATGTGGTTCCATTTTTTGTAAACGCATATTTTCATGTAGATACAATCTCTTGACATAGTTCCAAAGGTATGATCTAACTAACGAAGCACTTACGATTTGCGACTTCGATGCATTTTCAATAACAGGTAGTATATGTTTTCGATCTCCTCCAAGAACGACAACTTTTCCTCCAAATGGTATATAAGAAGCTTTTGTGTTGTTTTCGGATAGTATATCTCGTAGTGATCTATCAAGAGCTTCAAAGCATTGTCGTCATCAATGCTTCATCCCATATAATCAGAGCAGTTTCTGTAAGTAGTTCAGCAAGTTTTGTGCCACGTTTTATATCACATATTGACAATTCATCTATATCGCTTGATAAATATGATTGGCATTTCTCTACGTCTGAATTATTAGTAACACTTATAAATTTAAAATTTAAAGCATATGCAGGTACAGGCAAAATAGAATTACTGAATAGTTGGGAGGAGATTTCACATGGCTGAGTACAAATCCTATCAATGGGATAGGGATTAGGAATAATAGCTTACGTATCTCATATATCTGATTCATTAATTAGTCTGCTACAATCCAGGAAACTGAAATCTTGGATTCTAATCAAGTTGCTCACATCAGATTGATTTGGTTTCAAAAACTGAGAAACGAGTCGTGCATACCTGTTCAGCCTGACCCTTTAGGCAATACCGCACGAGGAAGAGGCGACCTGGGGAGGGGGGTTGGGCGCAGGGAGGGAGGTGCTCCAGGGCAGTGTTGATGTGGTGGCCGCAGCGCACGACAGAGGACTGGTGACGCGAAGCAGGGACGGAGGCAGCCCCGAGCGGTGCCGATGCGGTGTCGGCGGCGCACGGCGGAGGGTCAAGCAGAGGTGGAACAGAAGGGGAGCAGCGTGGCTATGGATTGCGAGGCGCGGCAAAGCTCGTGGTGGTTGCAAAATTAATGGCTGCGCTAGGGAATCTACAAGCTGACAGAGGATTAGGACAGGATGAAATAAGCCTGAACGAGGATGGGGATGGTAGCCTGTTCTGGAAGCTCGTGGTCTACCTAGCCCAAGCTGTTGTACGGCGTCCGACATATATCCAATGGCCGAGACATTCCTATTGACGTGGCCCAATGGATAGCAGGAGCTTGGCCCTCATTTCGTCTTTTAGAGATGCTCGTGTGCAGGTACTGGCATAAGGAAATCATAAATTATTTGCTTCATATGTATCCGCGTATGACAATATTGTTTTTTATAAAAAAAAAGTCCCACAACCTCCATGGAACATGATTTACACTATTGGAATTTTGACATTTTTTCAGATCTAAGTCTTTACATTTTTGCTGGAAGGCCTGTGACATAATAAACTAGATGCTTGATGAACTTCATGCTCACTCGCATAGGCTGCGCTTCTCGCGCATATAATCTACATGTTATATATGCTTTTTCCTCCTTATTTTAATATAAATGCCGAGCAACTAGGTCTTTCAAAAAAAAAAACAGATGATAAATATTGCAAAACAAAGATAGAGAAAGTATAATTGTTTTAGTATTATCTAACGAGGATTGCCATCTTGAATGCAGAACCGGACCTATTTCAATCGTTGTTGTAATGCTAAAAATCGATGTTCCTACGTACTTCCCCGTCTCAAAAGGAAAATCACTATGAGATGTAAGTTTGATTAGATTTATAGAAAATATTACAACATTTATATCTACAAATAAGTTTATCATAAAAATATATTTGGTGATTCATCTAATGATACTAATTAGATAATTAATATTTTCTTATAAATATATTTGGTAAGTTAAGAATGTTTGACTTTATCAGAAAATGCGAATGATACTTTGGGGCGGAGGGAGTACGCAGAAAAAAAATCATGTTTAGGAAGTAGATGCTCATGATGAGCAAAATTTGTAACCTTATAACATAATTTTGGGGACCTAAACAGTTTTGATTCAAAAACTTTTCTACTACAAAGTTATAGATCCCGTTGGGAACCACAATTTTGAAATAAAGTTGCCCACCTACGAAAGTCAATTTACGGAGGCAAACGTTAATCGAGGACGTCCATCTCCGTAAATGATTTTAAGAGGTGGGCATTTTTCTAGAGCTGCACCGACCATTAACGAATGCGGGTACGGTTAGCCAGTGTCTTGCAATATCATTTGGGTAGTAATGTTATGTGCATCTAGAAATAGTGATCCTTCACCTGGCCAAAGCACGCGAACACACATATACTTGGATCTATGGCCAATAAAGACATTGCATGGTGAGTAAAACCATAGTAATTAACTACTCCACGCAACTAACCCTCTCATTCTCTGTTAGCAGCGACATGTCAAAAACACAAGGCTGGTTCTTGAGCCTTGCATCCAAGAACCGTACACCACGGTACATCCATCAACAGTAACAAGCTAACAATCATCGACGATGGCATATATGGCCGTGTGAAAATAGTGGCGTCACCATATATCAAGAATCTCTACGACTCCATCCCTGCTTTCTTGTTGCAACATGTTTGCCAACGCATGGACGGCGCTCCGCTGATCACACAAGAGAGTGGTTTCTCCGGTGAGGCCGCCACCTCTCCTCCATGCACACCACCTCGTCGTCGTCGCTCTCCAGCTCCGGCGCACCAGCGGCGGGGCCTTTGTCACCGAAGCAGCGGGTACTGGCGTCCTCGCCGCACGCGGACGGCGCGCCGGCGGCCCCTTGCCTCCTGCCGAACAGGTTCTTGAACCCGTGCACCAACCGTGACCTGAAGCCCCTCGCATTGCTGTCCCTGGCGGCAGGGCGACTGGGGCCAACGGGCGCGAGCTCCTCGCCGTCCCAGAGCCGGCTTCGCGGGATCCGGAAGCTGGCGGACTTGCCGGGCGCGCGGTCGATCGAGGAGGCGCCAATCGCGGCCGCGGCCTCGGCCTCGGCCTGCTGCTGCTCGGAGCGGCGCAAGCGGGTGCGGAGGCCCGCCAGCTCGCGTTCGAGGGTCTCGATGCGGAGGCTGGTGGCCTGCATGGACGCGCGGATGTGCGCGGATGTGCGCAGCGCGGCGTCGCGCTGGAGGATGTCGCCGAGCGACATGCTGGCGTCCTCCCCCGCGACCGCGACGCCGCCCCTGAGGACGTCCGAGAGCGACGGCTTGAGGAGCGGCGCTGCCGATCGCGTCGGCGCCGGTGCAGCGGCCTGGTGGTGATGGCTGAGGAGCATGGTGTGGTGGGAGTGGAGCTGCTCCACGAGCATGGCCTGCACGACGAAGCGGAGCGGGAGGCGTGGGTTTTGGACCAGGTGCATGAAGAGGTGCTGCGACAGCTTGGTGCAGTTGACGTTGTAGCACAACCGGGATTTGTCCTCCTCCGTAAGCTTCCCCTTGTGGTTCTGAAAAAAAAAATTACAGTGTACACTATTATGTCTGAAACTCTGAAATCAGTTGGTTCGCCATGTGAGTTTGCAAGTAGTAAAAAAAGGCTCATAGATTCAGACATAATCCATTGCATTTCTCATTTTACTACTACATTTTGGACCATTACCATCCAAGTCAAGGGTGATTAGTCATTAAAAAATTGGGTTAAAGGTGATTGCATGCAATGGCAGTCAGACGCTATAAACTGTTTGCTAGTTGGTACTACGACTACGAGTAGGAGTATATCAGCCTGTGGTACCAAATTCAAGGCAACCAAACACTGCTGATGTGTAAACTGCAGAGCACAAGCACATTTCTTAAAGCTGAACTGTCATGACTTTTCTGAACAGATACTCAACCTAAAGACAAAGCTTCCAATGTATACTGCCAAGATGATTCCACTTTCTACTGATTGTCAGTTACTTCTACTCTAAGCATGGAATCACTAAACAGATCAGCAACAAGGCCATTGTAGTGCTGCAGTAATTGTTCACGCAACCGGGAAACTGATAGGTAGAAGGGCTATTGTAGACTGTAGTTTAGCATCGAACAATTCTTTTCTTCTGACAAGTGATGGCACTAGCCTACATTTTGTTGAGCAATTACAATTCATGTTAAAGGTGACTTGCAATGGTAGTGTACTAGCTTAACTGCTTGGCACCAAGTACAGTAGGACCGTGAGAGCATATAGCCTGTGGTAAATTGAATCAAGGCAACAAAACTCAACTCTGCAGGTAAGCTGCAGAGCACAAAGGCATTCCTGACTTCTCAAAGTTGAAGTGCATGACTTTTTCTATGTTTAATACTCCGAATTAGTCGGCCTGTTCGCTGGTTGTTTTCTGTGCTGGTTTGGGCTGGCTGCTGCTGGTTTATTGTGAGAGGAAAATACTGTTGGCTGACTGGTTTGGGCTGGCTAAAACCAACAAACGAACAGGGTGAAGTGTCCAAACATCTGATGTGACAGGAACTAAAGTTTAGGAGGTGTAACCAAACACCCCCGGACAATCTAATACTCAAACATATGAGATTTGCTTCGGCATAAGGCTGGTCTATAAGCCGCTTGTGCTGATTTGTACGGCTAATTTATTGGGAGAGAAAAATACTGTACCATGGCTGATAAGCCAGTTTATATGAGCAGCCGAACACAACCCAATGGTGGTCCTGTGGCCTCATTGTACACCTAAGCAAAATGCTCTTAAGTCATCATATTCAAGCCATCAATGTGTTATAAGATGCCAGTAACAATCGATGGCAAGTGATTTCTGTCAGGTGAGCTCCACTATCCTGGGCGTCGATCAAACCAAGCACAACCCGTTGCAAATTCGTGTTGAGTACGTACCTCCAGGTAGTGGTCAACGACGGTGTACATGAGGTCGTGGTCGTGCGCGAACCGCGCGCGCATGGCCTCCACGGCCACCAGGAACTCCTCCACGGGGAGCGCGGCCACGTCGTCGAGCCACCTCCCGTTCCCGCTGTCGGACGCCGCGAGCACCTCGAGGCACCGGACGAGCAGGTCCGCGGCGGGCCCGGCGGCCTCGCCGCCCAGGAACGCCGCACAGCACCGCAGCACGCCCGCGGCGCTGCCGTGGTCGGTGGCCACCTCTTGGAAGAAGTAGTCCTCCGCGGCGTGGGCCAGCCCGTAGGGGTCCCTCCCTGGGCCCGCGCTCAGCTCCAGCCAGCCCGCCGCCGCCCACGCCGCCGCGAGGCTCGCTGGGGACAGCGCCGCCGCTGCATCGTCGTTGGAGCCGTAGCAGGTCGCGATGGCCTGCGCGCACGCGTCGAACGTGAGGCCCGCCGGCAGCCCGATCGCGATGTCGCTGGACTCCGACAGCAATCGCCTCAGGTAGCTGCTTCGCGACGTGATCACGTCCTGCGAACAATGATCAGTTAAAATCTTCGCAAAATTCGGCCGCGAAATGATCACTTCCCTCTCAACGAGCACACTCGTAACAGGTTTGCAAAGTACTAGACACAAAAAAAAAATTGCGGCATGGATTGAGGCATTGAGCTGGCTCCTGCAAAATTCCAAAATTTTTTGAAACATGATGGCCTTGTTCGTTTATCTTATAATATGTATTTTTTAGTTAAGTTAAAATAGTATTTTTCTCTCACAACAAATAAGTGGAAATAATATTTCGGTTTGTTTTTTTAGCGAACCCAACCGGGCCGATACGGTCACATCAGTCTTTCAGCCACTAGCATTAGCAGCAAAGACACGAACAATGAGTGTACTATCCGTACGTCAGGTAGTGTCAGATTTTAGGTTGCGTGAGCCAAAGTGGCTGCAATCAGGAGGAAAGCTAGTAGACCATGATCTGATCTGGCGAATGATTAACCGAGCCCCACAAGGTAGAACCGCCAAATTGTTGCAGGGCGAGGAGTCAGATCTTGATTACTCTTATTAAGTGGCCGTGCACATGACAGCGCAGTTTAGGAATGTTTGGCAAGGTGTGAGGGAGTAATGGTACGCAACTTTACAGATTTCAGTGGCCCTTCCCAGAGCCAGACTACGGCACGCAGCTTTGTTCACTGACCTTATCTACCCTGCAGAGATTACTAGTACTACACACGAATCGTTCAGTAATTGCTAAACATACGTATCCTGGCATATTTACGTATGGCCGCTACGTTCAGAGATTCAGAATTTAGTAGATCCTAGCGAGCAGTACTGCAGTAGTACTACTGCTGCTGCTAGGATACAACATCTTGAGATGGCCTTATGTTGTCACTTGGCAGACATGAATGGAACGTAGCCATGGGCCAAATGGGCAGTACGTTCACGTTCGTACGCGTACGTCGACACTATGGTCTGGTCCCAATCCTATACGGCCGCCCGTATTCGAAACCCCGGCAGCATCGCCTGTACATCCACCTAGAATTTAAGGCACAAACTCATGTGCACATGTGACAACTGACATGGCATGGAGGGACCAAAACCAGATCGCTGGATCTCTACTCCTCTCCCGTCTTAGGCCTTGTTTACTTGCAGGGTATAAAGTTTTGGCGTATCATATCGAATGTTATATGGATGTCGCACGAAGTATTCAGATATTAATAAAAAAAACAAATTACAGAATCCATCAGTAAACCGCGAGACGAATTTATTAAGCCTAATTAATCCGACATTAGCACATATGTTACTGTAGTACTTTATTATCAAACCATGGACTAATTAGACTTAAAAGATCCATCTCGTAAATTTGTCGAACATTCGATGTGATAGGGTGTAAAGTTTTGACGTGGGAACTTAACAAGAGTTTAAAGTTCCGGTTCAAATCACCAACGCAACATTCAGAAAACGAAGCTACAATGTAGGGTAGCACTACAAGAAGTGTGGAACGCTAGATGGCCATAATGCCATATGCATGCTGACATGCCATGCACGAATTAACTTGCCCTTGCTCGGCAGGCAGTAACTCATGTGGCGGTTAAGGAAAGAGTAGTCTGAAAGTTACGACTCCTGAGTCCTAACGACGACTGCCGATGCGCTAACCAAGGCGGGGAGCGACAGATACTCCGTCATCAATTATTGCCTCTTCGGACGCCATTGTTGGGAGCTGTTCCTCGTGGGGCAGAACTGGCAGAGACGGGAGAATGGAGAATTCCCATTCCTGGCTCCGATTGACGCTCAGCCAAACTCCTCAGCTACTACGGCGTGAAATTGGAAGGCAGAGTTACATTTTAGCGGAACTGGTACCTGCAGCTGGCCACAACGTGTTCTCGTGCAGTGCAGGTGCGCCAGGAGGAGGAGCTGCAACTGCAAGCCTGCAAGGTTGTGCCAGAAACAGAAGAGGCAGGTGTCTCGGTGAATCTACGGGTGGATTGGGCTTGGGAACTGTCTCGTGTCTCCTGGCGCAGGCAGGGAAGGAATATGACGGAACACACAGTAAAACTAATGCGAGTTGCTCGTTTCTTGCCATCACACGAGACGTGTGCTGCGGCCGGTGATTTCTCATGCGTTGCCGTTTCGGTGTATCCACAGCCAGCCGAGCTGAGCACACGAGTTAATTCTCCATGCATGGATGGAGAAAATGTTCATTATTATTTTTCTAACTAACGGAAGGCGTACCACCAGCTGCAGCACGATCTGTCATAAAGAAGGGGGTGGAAAAAACTGTAGGCCTCACTAATGCGGCAGAAACAGAGAGGTCGATCGGTTCGGTTGCCAAGTTTGAAAATGTCGATCGAGATGGCAGTACAGCGGAGAAAATTTGGAACTAAGAATTTCGCTAAAATCCTGTGGAGAAATTTTCTGAAGTTGAGCATGTATCACCTAGCACAGATGTTCAGAGAGGACTGGGTAATCATTCGAGAAGGGAGAGAACGAGGAGTCGAGGATCTTACCCTGTGCAGAGGGAGCCGATGCTCCTGGACGCGGACGATCACGTCGGGCTTGCGCGATCCGTTCTCCCGGCACCTGCACGGATCGTCAGTTCCAAGGAGGAGGGCGATCGATCAGTCAGGCAGTCATTCTCTCCCGAAATCGAGTCGCACTGACGCACACGCATGGTAGCACGCACGTACCAGGCCTGCACGGCGCGCCTGAGCGCCGGCGGAAGGGACGGGTGCGCCGCGGCGGAGGCGGCGGCGTCCTCCACCTCCGGGGAAAAGGAGCGCGAGGTGGCCGCCGAGGACGACAAGGTGGGCGAGTCGAAGCGCTCCTCCTCTTGTTCCTCGTCGTGTTCGTCGTCGTCCTCCTCCTCGTGGTCGTCCTCGTAGATGGTGTCGACGACGCCGAGCTCCTGCCACCCCCTACTCGTCTCCATGCCCTCTCCCCCTCTCTCCGATCCTCTCCGGAGGCGGCCGCTGCGGCTGCGCTTGTGGTAGGGTAGTAGTGGTCGCAGTACCCGGCGATGGCATATTACGGAGGGGCCGGTCCGGGTCGGGGGTGTTAAATCGGGGCGGCAATGAATGCGTGCATGTGGCTGGTAAATGCGGTGGCACCCCGCGGCCGGCCCGCCCGCTTCGGGAGGTTCTGCTCTGCTCCCCTGCATGCTGATGCTGGTATGTTTTGATTTCTGAACAGCACCATCGCCTAGTGGATGTCTCAGGTCGTTCAGAACCCGCATGGACAGCTAGGGCGCCAGCCGATCCCGTAGGAATCTTTTTCCTCCATGCAAAAACAAAAACATTTTCACGTGTTTGGTGTTTGGTTCCGCCTCCTAAATTTTAGTCGCTGTCCTATTAAATATTTAACACTTATATGTAGTATTAAATATAGACTATTTATAAAACTAAATGCATAGATTGAGACTAATTTACGAAACGAATTTATTAAGCCTAATTAGTCCATGATTTAACAATGTGGTGCTACAGTAAACATATGTTAATGACGGATTAATTAGACTTAATAAATTCGTCTCATGAATTACTGAGAACTTCTGTAATTTGTTTTTTTATTAGTATCCGAACACCCCATGCGACACCCTATGTGACATCCAATGTGACGCATCTTAAACTTTAGTCCCTGTATCGAAGTTTCAAACAGGTGAGGTTGCTTCTATCGCACAAAACCAGGATTTTTTCAGGATTATTTGTTTTGGGGTTTTCACTAGACTTGAAGGTTTCGAGTCAGATTTTTCTTAGAGATATCGTACTGATGTTTTTTTTTTCTCGAATACGCGAAAGATTTACGTATCATTGTAATTAAGAAGAAGAGTTTAATCATACAAACGACGCGCTTCTAACGAACGCCCTCGAAGGTCTTACAGCCGTAGACTGGACCGTCCTAACAAATAACTCCAAGCTTCGATATTACATAAAAGGTCTACAACCGAGCTAAGAGCAGTGCTGCAACCTACGAAGCTAGGCGCCTCCGCTGCTGGTTGCATGATCCTACTCCGGCGTCCGAGAAGAGCTTTCTACCAGCCCTGGTGTTGGTCGCTGGAAATAACTTGTCCAGAGTGTGGCAGAACCACCTGACCTAATGCCCTCCCAAGAGTACCTGTCTACCATTAGACACCAAGTACCCAGGGGAGCGCACTAATTCAAATTGTTCCGTCGATCACACCCAACGGAAGAACTCGAAAATCCATATTTTTCATCAGGATCATAGCGAGAGGATAAACCTTACAACATTCTTAGCCATTTCTTACATCACTTTATTACAATATTAGAGTACTTAAACAAGTTGAATGCAACAGCGGAAATTAAGCATACGATCAGAGTTACAACAAAAACAAAGATTTATCTAATGACATGGTGAAGCATTAACGTAGTGGACATTTCTATATAAGATATGATAGCAGACTTTACATCTTTTCTTATAAAAACCTTTAGTGAGGGCTATAAATAAACACTACGATCACAGTATGAAAGGAATCCTCTCTGAGCCCATTAGAAGGTTTCTACACATAAGAGTCAGCTCTAGTATCCACCTGTCACCTGCAACAGGGAAATAAAACCCTGAGTTCTCAATTATACTCAGCAAGACTTACCCAACAGGAGAAAATAAAAGACTCCAAGGATATACAAGGCTTATTTAGCTTGCTGGTTTATTGCATTTGCAGGAAGCATTACTAATGGTGCATCCTTATGTTTAAAGTTTTTATCAGTTATTTTTAGTTAATTAGCTAATCATTCTAAGTAAGCACCTAAGCTACTTTCAAGCATGTGGTAAGCAATCAGAACTATTTTACCATCTTTCATATTCTAATTCTTATTACGGTGCTAGACCATAGCCAAGTCGGTACCATCTCAAAAGAAATGATGATTCGTGAATCAATGTATCCCAGCTAGGTATCCCGAAACACACGCCTCGCTTGTGCCCTAGGCACAAACAAGACCAACCCGTTCCACTCCTGTCACGGGGTCCAGGTCCCCGTCCAAACTTGGACTCTAAGCCCCCAACATCTGAGACCTGGTCTCAGTATGGTGCTTAGACCTCCACCTAGTACCCACCCCTAAAAGCCGGTTCAGAAAGAGCCGAAACCCATGACAAGAGAGTAACAAGTCTTTCCGCTTCCATAAGCAAGTATGTGCTCAGGATATTAAGTCTGTGACCTGACTACCATCCATAGCAACGGACGGTCCTCAATCGACTCAGACGGGACAAATGCAACCGAAGCCTCGCTTAGAGCCTAACCGAGTCCAAATCCAATGTACAATCCCGCCCGGTCTCCAATTATCATCCATATATATTCCATGTGATAGTAATATGATAATAACAACAATAATATATTTCCTATCTCTCGCGAGTGACAGGTAATCACTCGACTTCTACCGAGGTCCTATAGCATAGCAGCTACATGATTCTACCATACTAGTAAGACTCATAGGATAAGGATATATGTATGCAAGTGGGTTTCATTCAACTTCTTAAAACTTAATGCACAAGCATAAAATAAAGTGTAGAATAATAGGGGTTATGCACCGGTGCTTGTCTGAGTAAGATATAACCAAAAGTTAGCCCTCCATCGTGGTGGCACGATCATCAAGGCACCATCTTTTCTGCTTCTCCGGTCGTCATTATTCCTATTATGATATACATGAATGCAACGTAGAGACGTAATTAATCAACGGCAACCACAACTCTTAAAATACGTTTACGCCTCTCACGCTAACGAGCTAGCTCTAATGACTAACGTACTAGGCCACGTATCCATGTTGTCGAATAAGGCATTATTTCCTAACAAGTGTTTTAGCTTTAGACTTTCAAGGTGTTTCTTTATTTCATTGATTTAATATATATATATATATATATATATATTCAAACTAGGGCTCCTTAGCTATCTTAGCAAGTCACTTATTATGGAGCTAAAAATTACAGTGAGCACCTAATAATATTAAGAATTTACTGTGAAATTGTTAGAGCCAACACTATTACCAATTTATTACAAAAATTCCTACAAGTTTATATCTTAACAATATTAATCATCTCAATTCAATTAGAGATAACTCCTGAAAAAACTATGAAACTATGTGAACAAGATATATTAACATGTAGATCATGATTTTAGGTACTTAACAAAATTAGTTTCATAATTTTTAGACACCGATACGATTTTATATTAAGTCTACACGTTTAGCTTAGAAATTAAATTAGAAAAGCATTAACCAATTCTTAAGAAAAAGAAAAACGATTTCAGCCGTGCGGCCCATTTACGCGCGGCTCGTGCGGACGCGGCCCACGCGCGAGACGGCCGGCGGCGGGGGAAGCCCGCGCGATGGCGCTTTTGCAAAAGAGACCTCGAGCTTATCTCAAATTACGCCTAAACCCGCAACACTATTCCTATGTCTCTCAGACGAATTCATTTAATCCCCTGACTTTACTCGAATTTCCTCGCGCATGCCCCGACAACTCTGTGCACGGCGGCACGAACATGCGACTTAATGGCGGAGCATGAGACGCGATGAATCGAGTCGAGGTGACCTCTCCAAGCCGAATTAGTGAGTGGGGTTCGCCGGTCGGGATGGCAGAGAAGGGAGGGGGTAGGTCAGAGCTCGGCTCGTCCTTGCTTTGGCGGAACACGGGCGGATCCATCAGTGCGGCACGCGTGCAGCAGCTACGGACAAAACATGCGCGTCCATGGCCGGGCATGGCATGAGCGGCCACAGTGCCATAAATGACGAGGTGACGGCATCGACAGTGGGGGCAAGGCCACGCGCGTGGTGGTGAGCAGGACAACTGCAACGTCGCAGCGCGAGGCAGGGTGGACAGCGGCAGCAGTAGTGCGGCGATGGGTGGGGCAGCCACGCGGCAGGGTGGCAGCGGTCGAGGGGCGCAGGGCCAGCGGTTGGCTGTGCAGGTGGCCCACGGCAAGCAGCGGGCGCTGCGGCCAGAGACGGCCAGGCCACGGCCAAGCCGAGGGCGGCCCTGGTCCACCAGTGCGTGGCCACGCGCACGCGTGGCTCGGCCGAACGTGGCCACGGTGAGCACCGGAACGCGGTGACCGCGCACTCTAGGCCGAGCGACCAGAAACATGTTACGCATGAATTTTAAAGCGAAGCAAAGGCTGCTGATCAACACGACCGGGGTTAAACCAGTTCCACTGACCCTAAGTCGATACTAACAGCGGCCTAGCAAAGCAATTGTCACGATCAAAGAGCAACCAGAGAGGGAGATGAAAGGATGCCAACATGAGTTCATCACGCTGAACACCGGTTTGCGAACAGAGCGCTTACAACCATGGTCTACAGCTCGTTTCAACGAAGTTCGGGCAATTTTTGCAACGCCAACGCAAAACCGAACTAGTCGATGAACTACACCATGTCAAGGTACTCGTTATGGTGCAACCAACAGTACAAAAACATGGATCTAGTGTTTAAGAAATTTAATCAACATTTAAATGCCAAAACGGCATCGTCATTAGGTTTTTAGACATGTCATTTTAGTTCTAGAAGCTGAAATTGAATTCCACATTCAATTCTGAAGCTATCAAAAATACTATTGAACAACATCTATTCACCAAAACAAAAGTTGCATTTTCATCTACTATACTTATACTTCAAATTGTATTTAAGTACTAAATACAAGTTATATTTTATTTTTGTTTATAAAAATTGTTTTTCATGCTTAATCAAATAGGACAAGCCACTCACTATTTATTTGCTAGAATTGCTATCAGGCATTTTAAGCACTTTCTTCATACTTTTCCAAAACAAACCCTAAACAACTTTTGTTCCCAAGATTATTTAAAAGCTTTTAAGTACCAAAGAAAAATTGATTAGCAACACTTATTTGATTCTTTTATTCACAAAAGTAAGTCACACCAGGCTCGGCTTACCATTTCATGTGAGAATTTATTTTAAAATCCTAGAAAACGCATACGCTAGGGTTTATTAGGCCTTAACCTTAGTGCTAACTAAGTCTGTAACACCAGGGGTGTTACACAAAGCCTCAACTTGGCTCGACGTCAAGTTCCTTGTGAAAATGGCGTCGTATGCTCTCTTGGACGCAAAAGAAACCGGTGCCGCCGGCGGTGCGATACCCATCCTCTTCATGTGTAGTACCTCGCCCCGCTTGGAGGTCAGTACGTGCGACAACGGCTGAGCGGCAATCCACCTGTTCTTGATTGGCAGGAGGTGCTTTGTTACCGCCTTTTGCCTTGGAGGACTAGCAATCAATGGCGACTTCCTCTTGCACCGCACCTCCTCGGTGAACCTTGTGAGACGCCGAGTAGCCTCATGTGGCGTGGGCGTCGCATCGCTGGGGTGCGCGTTGCCACCGTGATCTCATCCTTGATGTTGAGTTGTCTCACCCGAGGCGGCGTGAGTTATGGCAGCTCCTACACCAGTGATAACTGAGGTGAGTGAGCAGCCATCATTGGAGACGATTCCTCAATCCTTAGAGAGGCAGCCTCCAGAGTAGGCTGGCACCCGGGCACTGGTTCACTCGCTGGTCGGCTCATGACAAGTGAGGCGGCGAGGTCCTCCAGCATCGGGTCGAATGAGATGACCCATGCGGGTGGCCCCGCACTCGCGCAGAGCGCCAACACCAGCGGATCTGGCTCGAGGAAGCAGAGTGCAGTAGTAGAAGTAGCTGCATTGTCGGCATGGTCAATGGGCGCACCCATGCCGATGTCCTTTGGCTTAGTGTTGCACCGCCGGTGTTGTCATCATCATCTCTCGCCAGTACCCCCCCACGTCCCCCGGTGTGGCACCCTCCACACCGCCGCATGGCGCGTGCTAGGAGGCTGGGGGGTCATCACGAGCAGAGTGTCATGGCAGGTTGGCACCCTTCGCCACCAAGGTCGAAGCAGGCCTAGGCCGCCTGCAGTCCTTGGCGAGGTGTCTGAATCCGTGGCAGCGTAGACAACACCATGACAACCGGTAAGTCGCTACTCGGTGCAAGTAGGAGAGTTAGTTGAAGCATATGTTGTGAAGCTCTATCGGGGTCTTCTTGACCTACGAAAGCTGCTTTTGGCCAGGGTGAGGCTCAGCCGAGGCAGCAGCAGGTCCTATCACCTATCGGGGGATGATCTCATGCCACCCATCAGTGTTGGGGATGGAGACCCATCCATGGTGGCGAGGTGTTGGTAGGCAGGGACACTACCATCCACTGGCCAAACAGGCAAGGCGTTCACCAGCTATAGGCATGGCCAGCTCTGCTTCCTCTGCCTACGGCCATGTCCCTATCGGCCAGGTTTAGCACCAGCACGCCCAGAACCACCATGGGATGAGTCTCGATGCTTGCGGTGGGTGTGGTGTCCGCCTTTGCTAGGCGTCGAGTGGCATCCAAGTAGGTTGTTGGGCGGTCATCCTTAGACTCCTCGCCATCATCGTCCACCCACCGGCGGCATTTGGTCAGCCCTCCCGAGAGAGGGTGGAAGGGAGGAGCTTGGGGTCACCAGTGGTGGCACGGCAGTCTTTGACTGATAGGACAGTGTCTTCTGAGGTGACCTTGCTTCCCCAGTCCTCGGCATAGGTGACTAGCCACCGTCCGGCGTAGCCGACGCCATGGAGGAGCTAGAATTGGGCTGCCCCAGTGGTGCCTAGGGCAGCGGGGCACCAGCGGATGAGGCGACCGCTGTGACATCGACCGTTACCATTGGTCGACAGTCGCTGGTGGAGGGGCCTATGGGCACCGCACTATCCAGCATAGGCGGTGGTGGGGAGGGGCCATGTATGGCCTCGACGCATGGCCAAGGCATGTCCGTGGCCGGCGCCGGCAGTGGCTAGAGCGAAGGCGATGGTGGCAGCACTAGAGAGGAGGGCCGACGCAGCCCGAGGAGGAGGTGAGGTGGAGACATCCGGCATTAGGGAGGAGTCCATGTTTGCCGAATCTAGGTGCAGCTGGCCGTGACGGACGATTCTAGCCCAGCCACGATGGTGGCCGCGACGCCGATGCTCTGCTCAGGCAACACAGGACCATGGGCGGGGCTCTCGGTGGTGGGTAGGGGAGGGGAGGTGGAGGGAGAGGGGGAGGGGAGGGAGGGTGCGGGGGGTGCATCGGCGCCACCGCCGGTGGCGGGGAGGGGGCCAACAGGGCCGCTAGGGTTAGGGCGGGGCTTGCGGGAGGTAGAGCGGTATCAAAATCGATAGCCAGGAGCCGATATTGAACTTGATATGTTAGCATCCAATGGCATTAAGAGATGTTGCCATCGGTTGGATGTTGTTTTGTAACCTACTATACTTGAAAGCATCTAGGCCCCTAGTTTGGTTTCAGTGATTAATGACGACATGAGATTACTGTGAGTAATGTGTGTTTTGCAGAGGCAACTTGAGTTAGGTCATGGTAGTGGTGATTGATTAGGCAATTATGGTTTTCATGCCCATGTCGATGGAAATCATTTTGGTTTTCAAACAATGAACGGCAATGTTAAGGACGGACTAGTTCTAAGTGTCGTTTGACGTTAGAGAGACACTTAGAGTAGTTTAGGACTTTGTTTTTTCATTGGCCGTACTATTAAGGGGGTATGAACTAGTAGCTTGACCTAAGTGAATCTAATGGTTTAGGTGTGGTGCACACTTGTCAAACTTAGCATTAGGTAGCTCAAGGACAACCCATAGATCAGTTGAAGTCGATGCCGTTCAAAAGTTGGTAGAATTTGAGGTGAATGGAGACTTGGATGATGACCGAACGCTGGACCAGATGCACAGGTGCCGCGTTCGGTCAACGTTAGTTCATACAACTAGGGCTTGCTCATCGACCGGACGCTGGCTCCTAGTTAGGATCGGACACATAGGTGTGCGCAACTGAAGAGTGAGCAGCACTCACAAAGGACCAGACGCTGTGACCTGACACGCTAGAGGCCGTGTCCAGTCAACAATAGTAAGCTTTTAGAGAAGGAAATTGCTGACCGGACGCATCAGACGAGTGGTGATCGGACGCTGGTCAGAGTCCGGTCTCTGATGACTGCTAGCGTCATGTAGCCGTTGGCTACTGACCGGACGCGTCCGGTCACTTTGACCTGAGCGTCCGGTCACCTCGAAATGTGCTGAGTTGGACCCCAACGGATATGTTTTGAAGTGAGGAGTATAAATACTTCCCCCACTTGTCCAACTTAGCACTCTTGCCCATTTGTTCAGCTAAGAAACACCTTTGGAGTGCAAGAGAGAGCAAGAGCCTAGTGGGGTGATTGAGATTTGATAATCCAAGATTAAGGACCTCATTAGTGCATAGAGAGTAGCAAGTGTACATCCACCTTTCTCATTAGGCTTGTCTTGGTCAAGTGAGAGTTTGTGCTTGTTACTCTTGGTGATCGCCATCACCTAGATGGCTCGGTGGTTTATTGGGAGGCTTGGTGATCATCCAGCGGAGCTTGTGGATGACCCAAGTCATGCTATGAGCGGTTGTGGGTGATTCACCACGACGGAGTATCGAAGAATCAGCCCATAGAGAGCACTTGATCCTTGAGTGGATCAAGGGGGAGCTACACCCTTGCGGGGGTGCTCTAACAAGGACTAGTGGGGAGTGACGACTCTCCGATACCTCGAAAAAATATGACCTCGTTCCTCTCCTTCTCTTTACTTTGAACATTTACATTTGAGCAATTCAATTCATGTCTTTACATTTTTAGAATTGCCAAGCTAGAGTAGGATTAGAACCTAGTATGCAAGACTTTTGTGTGATAGAATAATAGGAACACTTCTAGGCACAAGAGGGTGAAATGGGCTAAGTGTAGGGCTCAATTATTGCAAGAAATTTAGAATTAGCCCAATTCACCCCCCCCTCTTGGGCATCTTGATCCTTTCAATTGGTATCGGAGCCTCGTGCTCCTTGAATTAGGCTTAACCACCTATAGCAAGATGTCCCACGGGGATGGACCCTCTCCCGCCTTTGAGGGAGATGACTTTCCTTATTGGAAAATTCGCATGGAGGCATACCTAGAGGCTCTAGATATTGGAGTGCTTAGAGCCACCTCACAAGGTTTCCCAACACCTAGGGATCCCACTAACCTTCAAGGTGATGAGATTCACTATGAGAAGTGGAATGCAAAGGCTAGAAATACTCTTTTTAGAGGCCTTTACAAGGATGTCTTTAACTGTGTGTGGAACCACAAAGACGCCCATCAACTATGGTCGGACATTTGTGTGCTCCATAAGGGAACCAAGAGTGAGCGTGAGGAACACTATCATCTCGTGATGAAGAAGCTTAATTCATTTGAAATGCTTCCTAGTGAAAGTGCTAATGAAATGTATTCACACTTGAATGTTCTTGTAGAGGAGGTCAATGGGCTTGGACTCACTCAAATGCACTCATCTGATGTTGTGAGAAAGATCTTAAATGTTCTCCCCATTGACAAGTATATGCATATTATGATGATGCTTCATCAAGGCGATCTTTCCACCACTACGCCAACTCAAATATTAGGGAAGATCAATGCACATGAGATGTACATGCACATTACTCCACAAGATGGCTCTTCTTCCACCAAGAAAAAAGATTTGGCATTCAAGGCTAGCCAAGATAAGAGGGGCAAAGTAAAAGTTGATCATGATAGCTCAAGTGATGATGCAAGCCTTGCTCTCATGGTGAGAAGAACCACCAAGATGCTCAAGAAGCTAAACAAGAATGGTGTCAAGTTTGATGACAAGAAGAAGAAATTCTTCACTAGTAGTTGAAGGAAGCCCATTTCCAAATGGATTGCTACAATTATGGAGATCTTCACTACCTTCACCGACACCATCGTCATCATCTTCTACACACCTATGCCTCATGGCCAAGGGTGAACGAAAGGTACAAAATGATGATGATAGTGATGGTGATGACAATGCTAGTGATGATGAGAATGGTAGTGATAGTGATGAAGAATTTGAATCACCTTCTTATGATGATCTTGTTAAATTATTAAACCAATACACTAAAATCATTAGAAAGACAAGAGCAAAAAGTGAGAAGCTAGAACTTGTGAATGACTCACTCTTAGCAAAGTATGACATAGCCGAAAAAGCTAATGATGAGCTTAGAGAAGAGAACAAAATTGTGTCATCCAAACTTAAGGAACTCAAAACCTGTAAAAGGGAGCTTAGAGAAAAACATGATAAACTTGAGGAGATACACAATGAGCACACCACTAGTTACAACTTGCTAAAAGAAGAGTACACTAATCTCAAGGTTAATCATGATAATCTTGTTCTTTCTCATGAGTTATTGCCTAATGAGCCACATGATGCTACTAACAATGTTGTTAAGATTGATATAGCCACATCATGTGATGACTTGATTGTTGAGAGCATTGAGCAAGGTTCTAGTAGCAAAGGCAAGAAAGTGGTTGAATCCGACAACTATAATGATTATGTTAAGCTCAAGAATGAAAATGAAAAGCTCAAGAAGGATCTTGAAAAGCTATAAACCACCAACACAATTGTGACAAAGAATCTTGACAATAATCATGATATGGCACTTGAGAATGAGATGCTTAGAGAAGAGAACAAGAAACTCAAGATGGAGAAGAACCATGATAAACTTAGAGAAGAAAACAAGAAACTTAAGTTGGAGAAAGAGCATCACAAGACCGGTTTGAGCAAGTTCACAAGAGGCCAATATCTCCAAAGTGAGCTACTTATGAACACCGTGATGAAGATGGATAAAAGTGGCATTAGGTTCTTGACAAATCAAGAGAAGAAAGCTCAAGTTCAACATCAACAACAATACAGGTCAAAGCCTAAGCCAAAGAGATGCTTTGAGTATGGACAAGGTCACTTTGCTCATGAGTGTGAAACTCCACCACCACAACCCTTGCCCAAGCATGATAGACCATTTGCCTTCAATGCTCATTACATGCTTAGAAAAGATTTTAGTGGAAAGATGAAAGTCATGTTTTTAGGTCCACCCAACAAGAATAGGCCTAAGCAAATTTGGGTTGCTAAGTCACTAGTTGAGAAAGTCAAGGGCCCTCATCAAGTTTGGGTCCCTAAACAACAAGCTTGATCTCTTATGTGTGTAGGTGAACTATAAGACTAGTGGAAGTCATTGGGTTATTGATAGTGGTTGTACTCAACATATGACCGGTGATCCTCGTATGTTCACCTCACTAGATGAAGAAGTAGATGGTCAAGAAAGAATTACATTTGATGACAATTCAAAGGGCAAAGTACAAGGGTTGGGCAAAGTTGCAATATCAAATGATCACTCAATATCAAATATGCTATATGTTGCTTCATTGAGCTTCAACTTGCTATCCGTTGGTCAATTGTGTGATCTTAGTTTTTAATGTTTGTTCACCTAGAAGGAAGTGGTTGTGTCAAAGAAAGATAATGATCAAGTTATATTCAAGGGCTTTAGATACAACAACCTATATCTAGTGGATTTCACCTCTAAAGATGCAAACTTGAAGACATGCTTATTCACCAAAACATCACTTGGGTGGCTTTGGCATAGAAGACTTGCACATGTTGGGATGAGTTCACTCAAGAAGTTAATGAAAAATGAGTTTGTGAGAGGTTTGAGGGATGTGAAATTTGAAAAGGATAAGCTTTGTAGTGCATGTCAAGCCAGCAAGCAAGTTGCAAACACTCATCCAACCAAAGGTTACATGTCAACAACAAGAGTGCTAGAGCTTCTCCACATGATCTATTTAGACTAACAACTTACAAGAGTTTGGGAGGCAATCTCTATTGTCTTGTGATAGTTGATGACTACTCTAAATACACTTGGGTGTTCTTCCTTCATGACAAGATCAAAGTGGCCGCATGTTTCAAGAAGTTTGCCAAGAGAGTACAAAATAAATTTGAAGTGAAGCTCAAAAAGATAAGAAGTGACAATAGAAAAGAATTTGACAACACAAATATTGAAGCATATTGTGATGAAGTTGGGATCAAGCATGAGGTCTCCGCAACCTACACTCCTCAACAAAATGGTGTAGTAGAGAGAAAGAACCAGACACTAATCACCCTTGCAAGAACAATGCTTGATGAGTACAATACACCTCAAGATCTATGGGCGAAAGCCATCAATACCGCATACTATGCATCCAACCACCTATTTCTCCAAAAGTTTCTTGGCAAGACACCTTTTGAGTTGCTCAATGGGAAGAAGCCGGTCATTCTTCCAGGTGTTTGGTTGCAAATGCTACATCTACAAGAATCAGCAATACCTAGGGAAGTTCTGAAGACATTGTGATATTAGTTTTCTTGTTGGTTACTCATCAAAGTCCAAAGCATATCGAGTATTTAATCATGCCACCGGCTTGGTTGAAGAAACATATGATGTGTAATTTGATGAATCCAATGGCTCCCAAGGAGCACATGAGAATCTTGATGATGTAGGTGATGAACCATTGAGGGAGGCCATGAAGAACATTCCGGTTGGAGACATCAAGCCTAAAGATGATGAAGATGATGTAAAAGTGATTGATCCACCATCTTCATCAAATGTGCCACAAGATGATGATAAAGATGGGAGAGAAGAAAATGAAGATACTCACATCTCCCATGACCAAATGGCGACACAAGCTTAAGATGTTGATGCTCCATAACCTCTTACTCAAGTGGTTGATAGAAGAAATTCACCCCTACTATAAGCACATCCACAAGACCTCATCATAGGGAGTCCTTCAAAGGGTGTAATGACTCGCTCTCAAAAACTTACTTCATTTATTGAACATCACTCATTTGTTTCTTATATTGAGGCTAAGAATGTAGAAGAAGCTCTTCAAGATCCGGATTGGATAAATGCCATGTATGAAAAATTGAACAACTTCACCCACAATAAAGTTTGGACACTTGAAGAGCGACCACAAGATGCAAGAGTCATTGGAACAAAGTGGGTATTCTGCAACAAGCAAGATGATGAAGGCTTTGTTGTGAGGAACAAGGCAATGCTAGTTGCAAAAGGGTTCTCTCAAGTTGAAGTGTTGGATTTTGGAGAGACTTTTGCATCGGTTGTAAGACTTGAAGCCATTCGTATCCTTCTTGCATACGCATCATATCATGAAATGAAATTATATCTAATGGATGTTAAGAGTGCATTTTTAAATGGCTTCATAAATGAACTAGTCTATGTTGATCAACCTCCCGAGTTCGAAGACCCTAGATATCCTAATCATGTTTATAGGTTGTCCAAGGCGCTATATGGGCTAAAGCAAGCCCCAAGAGCTTGGTATGAGCGCCTTTGGGATTTCCTAATTGAGAAGGGTTTCACCATTGGAAAGGTCGACACCACACTATTTACCAAGAAGCTTGATGGAGAGATCTTCATTTGTTAAGTATATGTTGATGATATCATATTTGGCTCATCAAATGAAGACTATTGCAAAGAGTTTGGTGAATTGATGTCGAAGGAGTTTGAGATGTCTTTGATTTAAGAGCTTACATTCTTTCTTGGTTTTTGAGTCAAGCAAATGAGTGAAGGGATTTTCATCTCTTAAGAAAAATATACCAAGAATCTTCTCAAGAGGTTTAAAATGGATGAATGTAAGCCAATCAAGACACCAATGCCATCTAATGGGCATCTCAACCTAGATGGGGGAGGTAAATCGGTTGATTAAACTCTCTACCGTTCTATGATTAGTAGTTTGTTATACTTGACCGCATCTAGGCCCGATATCATGTTTAGTGTGTGTATGTGTGCTAGATTTTAAGCTAATCCTAAGGAGGCTCACTTGGTTGCCGTTAAAAGAATCCTTTGGTACCTTAAGCACACACCAAGCATTGGTCTTTGATATCGCAAAGGAGCTAGATTCCAACTAGTTGGCTATTCTGATTCAGATTATGCCGGTTGCAAAATTGATAGAAAAAGCACATTCGGAGGGTGCCATTTGCTTGGTAGATCACTAGTGTCTTGGACCTCTAAGAAGCAAAATAGTATGGCCTTATCCACCATCGAGGCAGAGTACATTGCCACAGGTGCTTGTTGTGCACAAATTCTTTACATGAAGCAAACTCTTCTAGACTATGGTGTAGTTCTAGAAAGAGTACCTCTCTTGTGTGACAATGAGAGCGCGGTAAAACTTGCTAATAACCCGGTTCAACACTCTCGCACCAAGCACATAGATATCCGTCATCACTTTCTTAGAGATCATGTTGCTAAAAATGATATATCACTACAAGATGTAAGGACCGAGGATCAATTGGCGGATATCTTTACAAAACCGCTAGATGAGGCTATGTTTTGTCGGTTGAGGAATGAGCTCAATGTGCTTGATCTAAGTAACTTCAAAAAAATGAGCTTATGTTATCCCTTACATTGCATTGTAATATAAAACATGTTTAATTTTTAGTAATGCACTTAGGGCTTGTCTAACATGGTTAAGATAACCGCCAAAAAGCGTGTGAAGAAGCTTAACTTTGGATCAAACTTAACGAGCAACTAGTCTTTCTTTCAAGTATTGCATTGCATACGCATGTGTGTTGCTTTGTCGTTTATTTTCAGTTATTCTTTTTGAGCATCCGTTGTGTTCGTCCACAAATAGGGAGGGCATTTGAAGCTCCTATTGATTATAAACCCTATTGGGTGGCCACATGCTGCTCCTCGCCTCTTTTGCTGCTTATTTTTTCTAAAATAAATTATAGCCAAAGGCAAATTATTTTGAAAATTTTGAGGGTTTGAGAGAGCACTCCCATATCTATCCAAATTGGTGGTTATTTTGGTCTTATCAAAGTTGGGACTTGATTGGGAGAAAGTGTCGCATAGAAAGAAGAAGAAACTATTATGGAAGATGGACCGGACGTAGGGACCAGACTCTCCCAAGGCAGCGTCTGGTCAGTACATCAGGAGGAGATGCAAGTGATGAAGAAGATCGGACGATGAACAGTGTTCCATCCGCGTCCGGGGACAAGTTGAATCCGCGTCCGGTTAGGGCAAGTTGGAACACAGGAATGACCAGACTCTGAGCCGCATCTGGTTCGGTGTAATCAGACACGTCCAGTCACATTTTGAGGCTCTCTGGACCTCTCTATACTCGACCAGACTCTAGGGAGGAGGGTCAGGTCAATTTCACCTGTGCGTTTGGTCGCAACTGTCAAAGCAAAATAGATCTATATTTTCTCTGTCTGACGTTGGGGCCCACACATCCTTTTCTTCTTCTCCCTCATGCGCTCACGCCCTCATGTTGTCGTGCCCGTGCCCTCGCGCCACCGTGGTGCCCTAACCTTAGCTGCCGTGGGTCATCGCCACCGCCGTCGTGATCCTTCTATCGACCACACCGTTGATTCTCTTGACTCCAGCAGACGCGTATGCCCATCCTTGGTGTTCCCTTGGCTGATTGACATCATCCCCTGGGTGAGTTCCCTTGTCGCTCATTAGGTGTTCGTTATAATGCCTGAACCACATCCAGTTCACTGCTTGATCCTTTCAGTTGGCCGTATGTCTATGTAGTGACATTGTTGATTCTTGTGTGGTGCCCCCCATGCTCGGTGTCTCATCCTTTTGCAGGTCCTAGACTTGATCTAAGGTAGCAAGCCATTCCATCTATTCACCTACCTAATTGCTTGCTTCTTCTAAGGACCGTCTCATCTCTAGTATATAATATTGCTTATGTATACTTCCTACTCTATCTTGTGCAGCGAATTTGGGCAGTGAGTTTGCCTGTCAGTGTTTCAGTGGTAGATAAACTCGGGGCCAAGCCCGCGAGTACGGAACAGAGGCCAAGCCTCTTGAGTGATAGACGTCAGTGATCTAGGGGGAGTGTCAGTGGTCAGCAGTAGTTGTATCCTTTGTCGGTGAGTTCTCTTAGGTTCAGTGGTTCCTTTCAGTGTTAGATATGGCTCGTTGCAAGAATGTTGAGGGTGGTCCCAGTGATGATGATGAGAGGCGTCCTCCTCGCCTGACAGCACAGGAAAAGGGGAAGGGTCAAAGAAGACCACTACAAAGAAGAAGCACAAGAGAGGTAATATAGAGACAGAGAGAGCAGCAGTAGTGGCCATCACTACAGAGCGTTCTGAGAGAGGTGGCAGAGGTGGTGGTATTCGCATTGGTTATCAGTTGTCACTAGCTCAGAGGACCGCAGTTGAGTAGCTTGAGGCTAGTCTTGGTAGTCCTCTTGGTACTATCTTGCTTGGAGGTTAGCATGTTGCTCTGGAGGATGCACCAGAGGGCACTCGGGTGGAGGAGGTTGAGCCTCCAGAAGAGACCGAGTAGCAGGCAGGGGAGATAGAATAGGCAGAGCAGCCACGACTTCAACGCACTAGTTGCACTCGCACCCAGGTGTCACCGAGGCCTCAGACAAAGAGACGTGGCTCTCATCTACCTCCTAGACCATAGGGTCCGCCTCCAGTGGTACACTTGGACCTAAGGGCAACCATAGCTAGGCAGGTGCAGCAGCTCCATTTTGTGGCATTTGAGAAGTGGTTTCTATCGAGGCGGGATGAGCGTGCTTCAGAGCAGTTCTACACAGTGCTGCAGGAGGATTTCTATAATGCCTACGTCAACAGTGGTGTGGCATTTAGATCACAGAGAGTTTGCTCGTTAGAGGCTATAGTTGATATTGCAGGAGAGCAAATCCATCCCCACCTCAGCTACCTGCCAGGTCTGGCAGATCTTCTAGGACGGACTGGTCGATATGTTCCGTCATGGGTCAGAGAGTTTTATGCTTCCTTATGGATTGACCCGAGGCACAGGTTTATTCACATTGCCTTCAGAGGCCATGACTACAGGCTACAGAGCTAGAGGGCTAGAGAGATATTGAGGATTCCAGAGTCTCCTATTCAGATTCATGAGATCTATTATGGAGAGACAGAGCCATCGAGACGCCCTCACGACGGACTAGTACCACATATAGACTTGGTCAGGGATTGCTTCACTGAGCCATTTGGAGAGGGATTGAGCCAGACATCGCGTGACCTTACACCTACAGCTCGTATCCTTGATGCAGTCATGAGGTGGTCTTTGCTCCCGAGGAGTGGCTACCGAGAGGGACTGACCTATATTCAGCTTTGGCTAGTCCACCACTTGGTCTCCAAGGTAGTGTTTGACATTTGGGATGTGATGCTTTCAGAGATGGAGGATACCTTAGCAGAGGGTTTAGAGGCCATCGTCAGTTGCCATATGCTCACTGGATCACATTTCTTATTAGGCGGGTAGTTTCACAGAAGTCCCCAGAGACAGTGGCTGAGTTGAGTGGTGCTACTATAGAGTTCCCACAGTACGATATGAGCCAGTTGTTACATCACAGTCATGGGAGGACTCCTAGCCAGCCGAGCCATAGACCAGAGGTGCCAAAGACTATAGCTGAGCAGGATGAGGCCGCTAGGGCCATTACTGAGACAAAGCTAGAGGAGCTAGAGGCATAATAGGAGGACGTGGTCGAGAGCTACCTGACTGACAGCTCAGATGAGGACTACCAGCCTATCCCGCATATGCCACCACATGCACATGACAGAGAGGGCGGTGGTTCTAGCTCAGCTCCACCACAGCCACAGCCGCCGCAGACAGACCCTGCCTTGCTGGCTATACTTGAGCGTATGTTGTAGGACCAGGCACGTTAGGCATAGGAGACAGCAGCTGCCATTGCTCGGGTGTAGGCACGATAGGATCAGTTTCAGCAGCAGCAGTAGGCCATGCAGTAGTAGCAGTTAGCCATTCAGCAGCAGCTTCTTGGGTTCATGCAGCATATCTTTTCAGCCATAGGGCTTGCTCCTCACTAGCCCACATTGTAGCTCGGTCAGCCTGCTACTACTACCCTAGTGACTCCAGCTATACAGCCTAGTGGGTTTTAGAGTCAGGGACAGCCGGCTGCATAGTTTGCCTCACCTACCGAGCAGGTGTCTTAGTGGTTCGCTTCACCAGGGATAAAGCAGGCTCAGCACTTCACTCATATAGTCATGGGCTTCACTCCTACTCAGTCCACGTCAGTGCTAGTGACGGACATTCCTATCTCTAGGAGTTTGGGTGCTACTTTTAGTGAGCTCATAGGACAGCCTACACCGCCTCAGTTTCGAGTCCCTACTCCTACCACAGCCGCTCTGGTCACAGGGACTACTGAGACAATCCTGTCCTCTGTTGCTTCGTCCAAGCCGCCTCTGACAGTCACTTCCACTCTTGAGGTCTCAGTGACAGCGGCAATTCTAGCTCCACTTCCTACAGTGACACCCTCTGAGCCATAGGCCGACATAGCCACTAAGTCCACTGAGCAGACCCAGACCACTTCACCTCCACTTCCAGTGACAGAGGGTCCGACCGCTCCGAGTTTAGGGTCCGAGGATGATGCATCTCAGTTTCAGATCTATCACCGCACCTCAGCGCCTGACCCGTCTGCTCCTGACCCGTCGTCCGACCCTTAAGTTTTGGTGCTTGACGCCAAAGGGGGAGATGGAGTGAGTATGTGAGTATGTTAGATTTAGGGGGAGCGTGTGAGATGGACTCGTTAGATTTAGGGGGAGCGTGTGAGATGGACTCGATTTTTTGTGTGTGATACTTCATGCATTCACGTTTACTCTCATGCATTGTGTTATATGTGATATATGTGTGATTGTGGAACTTATGTGACATGTGTGCTCTCTACTTTGATAATATGTCATGTCATTTCATTATGCTCATTTGCTTTGCTTCCGTGTTTTACTCCGATACAAATGATCTTTATCTTGTGTGCTCATGCTTATTTCATATCTTGTGAGTACATTGCGTTGGCTTGGATCATATAAGCATGTCTAACCCTCTTTTGTTCCTATTGTCAATTGCTCATATGAACCAAGCATGTTGAAAACATCAGTCATCTCTTATACATACTCGAGTTTGTGTTGTCATCAATCACCAAAAAGGGGGAGGTTGAAAGTATCTAGGCCCCTAGTTTGGTTTCGGTGATTAATGATGACATGAGATTACTATGACTAACGTGTGTTTTGCAGAGGCAACTTGAGTTAGGTCATGGTAATGGTGATTGATTGGGCTATTATAGTTTTCATACCCCTTTCTATGGAAATCATTTCGGTTTTCAAAGGATGGACGACAAGGTTAAGGACTGAAAGCTCTAGTTTGGTTTTGGTGAATTGATGAAATCCTTAGTGCTAACCTAGTTTATCAAAGTGATTATGAGATATGTAGCACTACTCCAAGTGGTGAAGCAAATGAAGATCATGACTTGATGATGGTGATACCATGGTGATGATCAAGTGCTTGGACTTGGAAAAGAAGTAAGAGAAAAAACAAAAAGCTCAAGGCAAAGGTGAAATTGTTAGGAGTTTTTTGGTTTAAGTTATCTAGACACTTAGAGAGTGTGATCACATTTAGGATCGATAGCCGTACTATTAAGATGGGTGAAACTCGTATCGAAATGTGGTTATCAAAGTGCCACTAGATGCTCTAACTCATTGCATATGCATTTAGGATCTAGTGGAGTGCTAACACCCTTTAAAATGTTTGTGAAAATATGCTAACACACATGCACAAAGGTGATACACATTGTGTTTAGCACTTGGGAGCAAGGGTTTGAAACTTCACCGGCGCCCTATATAGAAAAGACTGGGTTTCACAGAGTGCACCGGACACTAGTCATGTGGTGACCGGACTCTAGGAGCAGCGTTCGGTCAATTATAAAAGAAGGTGTGGTCTCCGTCAAATGACCGGACGCTGCACAGTAAAGGTGATCGGACGCGCAGGGCCTACATCCAGCCATGTGTGACATATGGTGATGTAAGCGACGTTGGAGTTGGTGCCCTGGCACAGAGCTAATCGAATGCTGGTATGCGTCCGATTGTGCTGCACCGAACGCGTCCAGTCGCAAAACAGAGGCTCAGGGAGCTCTCTAGAAATGACCGGACTCTGGCTAGTCTGTGTCCGGTCGCGCAGGGGCGGACACATCCGATCGTGACTGGAACCTTACTGGAAGTGACCGGATGTTGGGGTCCTGTGTCCGGTCCTACACTGTAGAGCGTCCGGTCACAACTTAAGTGCACTGATGACCGTTGAGATCGGGCGATCAACATTTGAAGCAGGGGCCACGTGGCGTGCATCGCGCGACCTGACGCTGGGGTCCTACGTCCGGTCGATCTGACCGGCGCATCCGATCACCCTGATTTTTCAGTGAACAGAGAGCCAACGGCTCTATTCATGGGGGCTCTCTATTTAAGCCCCATGGCCGGCTTAAGCTCACTCTCTTGGCCATTTGTATTGACATTGGAACCTTGTGAGCTTAGCCAAAGCCCTCCCACTCATCTCCATCATTGATTCATCATCTTTGTGAGATTGGGAGTGAATCCAAGTGCATTGCTTGAGTGTTTGCATCTAGAGGCACTTGGTGTTCGTGTTTCGCTACAGGATTCGCTTGTTACTATTGGTGGTTGCCGTCACCTAGATGGCTTGGAGCAGCAAGGATCATCGAGCGGAGGTTGGTGATTGTCTCCGGCTCCGATCGTGGTGATTGTGAGGGGTTCTTGACCTTTCCCCGGTGGAGAGCCAAAAGGTACTCTAGTAAATTGCTCGTGGCTTGTATGATCCTCATCTTGTGTTGGTTGTGCGGCACCCAATTGAGGGTTTGGCTGTGATGCCAATTAGCGCATGAACCTACAAGTGAGTGAATCGCCACAAGCAAGTGAACCTCGGTAAAAAAAATCATTGTGTCATTATTTGATTCCGAGGTGATTGGTCTTCATTGGTATTCATTCTTGTGATTGATTGGTTCATTCCTTGACTCATCGGTATAACCATCTTGCTCACTATCTTTACATTACCGCAAACTAGTCGTCAAACTCTTTAGTGTAGCTAGTCGTGAGAGCTTGTTAGTTTTGTTAGTGTAGCTCTTTAGTTAGCCTTTGAGAGCACACTAACTTAGTCTATTGATATAGCCATTGTGTGGATAGAAACTATATAAACTAGAATTGTGGTAGGTGGCTTGCAATTTTAGTAGGCTAGCGCAACACTTGCTTCGCCTTATAATTGTCTAACCTGTTTGTTTAGTGTTGTTGTAGAAATTTTTAATAGGCTATTCACCCCACTCTAGCCATTAGGACCTTTCAAGGATAGACTAGTTCTAAGTGTCGTTTGACGTTGGAGAGACACTTAGAGTAGTTTAGGACTTTGTTTTTCTTTGGCTGTACTATTAAGGGGTTATGAACTAGTAGCTTGACCTAGTTGAATCTAATGGTTTAGGTGTGGTGCACACTTGTCAAACTTAACACTAGGTAGCTCAAGGACAACACATAGATCAGTTAAAGTCGATGTCGTTCACAAAGTTGGTAGAATTTGAGGTGAATGGAGACTTAGATGATGACCTGACACTGGACCGGACGCACAGGTGCCGCGTTCGATCAGCGTTAGCTCACACAGCTAGGGCTTGCTCATCGACCGAACGTTGGCTCCTAGTCAGGATCGGACGCGCAGGTGTGCGCAACTAAAGAGCGAGCAGCACTCACGAAGGACCGGACGATGTGACCTAACACACTAGAGGCCGCGTCCGGTCAACAACAGTAAGCTTCCAGAGAAGAAAATTGCTGACCGAACGTGTCAGATGAGTGGTGATCGGACGTTGGTCAGAGTCCGGTCTCTGATGACTGTGCTAGCGTCATGTAACGGTTGGCTACTAACCGGACACGTCTAGTCACTTTGACCTGAGCGTCCGATCACCTCGAAATATGCTGAGTTAGACCCCAACGGGTATGTTTTGAAGTGGGGAGTATAAATACTTCCCCCACTCGTCCAACTTAGCACTCTTGCCCATTTGTTCTACTGAGAAACACCTTTGGAGTGCAAGGGAGAGTAAGAGCCTAGTGGGGTGATTGAGATTTGATAATCCAAGATTAAGGACCTCATTAGTGCATAGAGAGTAGCAAGTGTGCATCCACTTTTCTCATTAGGCTTGTCTTGATTAAGTGAGAGTTTGTGCTTGTTACTCTTGGTGATCGCCATCACTTAGACGGCTCGGTGGTGATTGAAAGCTTGGTGATCATCCGGCGGAGCTTGTGGATGACCCAAGTCATGCTGTGAGCGGTTGTAAGCGATTCACCACGATGGAGTGTCGAAGAATCAGCCCGTAGAGAGCACTTGATCCTTGCATGGATCAATGGGGAGCTACACCCTTGCGAGGGTGCTCCAATGAGGACTAGTGGGGAGTGACGACTCTCTGATACCTCAAAAAAACATGATCGCGTTCCTCTCCTTCTCTTTACTTTGAGCATTTACATTTGAGCAATTCATTTCATTTCTTTACATTCTTAGAATTGCTAAGCTAGAGTAGGATTAGAACCTAGTGTGTAAAACTTTTATACGGTAGAATAATAGAAACACTTCTAGGCATAAGATGGTGAAATGGGCTAAGTGTAGGGCTTAATTATTGTAAGAAATTTAGAATTAGACCAATTCACCCCCCTCTTAGGCATCTTGATCCTTTCAGTACTAATTAAGTTGTGTGTGATGATCTAAGAGTGTCTCTATAAAATCTCTTATATTGCATCGTCTATAAGTTGCTTTATCAGAGTATCCGAAAGTCAATTTAGGATATAGGAGAATACTGTTGCTGCAGATTATCTAAAACTTATCTCCTATACATATTTCTTTAGGATAGAAGAGAGGGTGTTGTCTCCTTCATCTAGGAGAGATGATGCTTTTTCTTAAGAAATCTCTAAAAAATTATTGGTATATAGGAGATGGGATAGGAGATTTCCTGCAGGCATAGGAAATGAGATAGGAGATTTGCTGCAGCTCCTCCATTTCCTAAAACACTTCTTTTTAGGTATAGGAGACTGGATATGATATTTGATGAAGATATGCTCTAACCTCTCTTTCATAAAAGAGACTTGGGGCCGACTCAACTCAAGAAAGCAAATAGTTGTTCATTACACTTCCGTTTAATCTGAGGTCTGAGGTTGTAAGGAGAGTTAATTTGACTTATCCCTTGATGGGTTTCAGTTTTGCACTCGGTAAGAGTAAACGTGCTTTGTCCGTATTCGGGAATTAAAAGCCAAGCATGGGCAACTGTCGCCGTAAAACCACACGTACGGCTAGGGTACACAGGAAGCCAAGCCTACTGGTCGGTTGGTATTAAAACTGGCTGATAAACCGGCTGAATCTGATTTGTTGTGAGAGAGAAATACTGTAGATTTTAACTGATAAACCGGCCACGTTGTCCCTTCACCGCCTACTCAAGCAACTCGGCGTACTAGGGCCTTGTTTAGATTCTAAGTTTTTTCACTCTCTCTCTATCACATCAAATCTTTAAATACATGCATGGAGTATTAAATGTAGATAAAAAAATAACTAATTACACAGTTTGATTGTAAATTACGAGACGAATCTTTTAAGCTTAGTTAGACCATGATTAGACAATAATTATCAAATACAAACGAAAGTGCTATAATGCCCAATACTAATTCCCAACTATCATGTAAACAAGGCATAGGTGGATTGCACTTCCGCCTTACGTACGTGCAGTGCAGACGTGCTCCCGCGACGTACGCGGGGGATTGGACGTTCTTGGGCTCATGATCTTGCGTGTTCGTGCTGGACTGCTAGGCTACCATATTCGTCTGGGCTCGATGGCACATGGCAGTAAGGGGCGTTGACTTTTCACAATTGTTCCTGCGCATAGCTACGTATGGTGTACCGCACATATACGTACTGCAATACGTGCCTTATGGGTGTGGCAGACGTTGGATTTCACGATCACACGATGGGGCGCTGGGACGGCTTAGGATTAGGGGATGATGGACCATTGCACGCAGGGAATGACGTCATCGATTAATACCATCATCTTCTCTTCTTCTTCACAATCTTCAAACAAAACATCCCAAAGGCCAAAGGCATCTTTAAGACGAGGAGGAGAAGATGGCTGTGGAGGAAAAGTCAGAAAATGGGCAAGAGAATTTCGTTGCGCGGCCTTTGTCAGACTGGAAAGAACATCGCACTGTTGCGGAGTCTTCCGTGATGAGGTTTTGCTGCAGCATATATGTAGTAGTACTGCATATCTCTGACGCCAAGAAGCACGTACGTACTGCATCCTCTTCATCCTTTGAACTAAAGCAATGAAGTCGATCGCCTGCAACGCTAGTTGCAAGGACATGATGAAGATTACTAACAAGCGAGGACAGTGTAGAGCCATAAAAGGCAATGAGGTCTGTGAGACTGTGACTGTGATCCAGAGGCAGTTTATATGTGCCTCTCTAGCCAAGCCACAGCTTGACGTAGGAATAGTACATGCAACAGGTTCCTCAGTTTCTCTAAAAAGGAAAAGAAATACAGTAATCAGTATTAGGTTTCTGTTGCTGTCCATAATTTCGTTTGCCGTTTACTTTTTTTTTCTTTTGGAAACAGGGGGGGGGGGGCTTGGAGCCCCTACTGAAATTTTATTAAAAACTTGAAACATATACACAACAGGTTCAAGAAACAAAGAAAGTCAAAAAGAAAATAGCCAAGATTACACAAAGGCTTCTATTCATGAAACTATGCGTGGGTGAAGAGAAGTCTTTGCTCTAAGAATAACCAGAGCAAATTTTTCTTGAAGACAGAGCGACATCTTTGAACTGAATGCCCCAAATTTCTGAAAATGATGTCATTTCTCATGATCCAAATAGCCCAACACATTGTTACTATGATCTCCATGAAGAACGACTGGTTTAGCTGATGTTTGATACTGTCTACAATATCCAGAATATCATCACTGTTTGGTAGAAAAACATTTAAACTGAACAAGCAAGCCTGAGAGAACGGGCAATGAAAAAAAGATGAAGTAGATCTTCCTCAACATTGAGCAAACAGAAAACACAAATATAATCCTGGAGAAGCATATTACACCGACGTAATAAGGATCTAGTGCTCAGCCGATTCTTCAATACAAGCCAAAAAAAGAATTTCCTTTTGTTCTGACAAGCATATCTCCATAGCCAACTATAAACTTTAGGTACATGATAATGACCCAAAAGATGTTTATAAGCCTTCTTAGATGAATAAGTAGAGGACCTCCAAATATAAGACTAGTTATCAGTAGATTGTTGCAAGTGCAAGTTGTGAATAGGTTTGTGAAAGTTTCTGAAACTGAGCATATGTTTCCCCAGAGAGCGGCAAATGGAACAAATTCTGAATGAGAGGTGTGGATGATGCCACCTTCAGAGAAATCTACTGATTCTTAGCATAAGAAAAAAGTTCGGGATAGGATTGAAAGCAAACAGATCCTTCACAGAGGTCATGCCAGATGAAGCATGTGGATCCATCTTTCACAGAAACCATTGCCATACCTTTGTAGTCATCTTGTAGTTTGAGAATATCTCGCCACCAGAAAGAACCTCTAATCCTTCTACCTTGATATGGTAACTTGCCTTGAGAGTAACAATGTCCCCAAACTAATTGGACCCATGGAATGTCCACCTTATTGTAAAACTTATGTAGATGCTTAAGGAGCAAGCTTTCATTTTGTACTGCCAAATTAATAACTCCCAAACCACCATCCGGCTTTGGTGCATAGACCAAGAGCCAAGCTGCTTTTGATGGTTTTTTCCTGCTCAAATCAGAACCACGCCATAAACAATGCTTTCTAAATTTATCAATTTGTTTGATCATTGTTTTTGGTAGAAGAAAGGTGCACATTGCAAAGGTTGGAAGAGCTATAAGAACTGCATTAGTGAGTTGTAACCGGCCTGCATCACTTAGAAAGGATGAAAAAGCCACCAATCTTCTCTCATATTTTGAAACCAAAGTCTAGAAATCTACCACTGAAGGTCTGGCTAAACTTAAAGGAAGGCCCAGATAGGTGAAGGGTAGAGACCCTTTAGAGCAACCCAGAGTATAAGCTAAAATATCAAACTTCTCTTCAGTCACATTAATAGGAACCATAAAGGAATTATCAAAGTTTACCTTCAAACCTGTGGATTCTGCAAATTCAGATAACAAATCCTTCAGTGATTTAATTGGGTGACATCCCCTTGCATAAAAATGAGTGTATCATCTACATACAGTAGGATAGGGAAATCTTCATCACCAAGCAAAGGTATTGGAAGATCCAAAAGTTGATTCCCCCTAGGATTGTTAAGAACGTCTGTAGCAGATCGGCGGCTAAAACAAAAAGTAATGATGACAGTGGATCACCCTGTCTAACTCCCCTCCTACAATGAAAGACTTTTCTAGGAACTCCATTCAAGAGAACAACAGAAGTACCAGATCCAAAAATAAGCCTCATCCAATTCAACCATTTTTGGGAAAACCTTTATGTTCCATAATTTGTAGCATTAAACTAAGCTCTACTTTGTCAAAGGCTTTTTCAAAGTCTAATTTCAGAATAATCAACTCTTTTTTTGATTGATGTCACATATGCAAATATTTTAGGGCCCAGGCTAGACAATCTTGTATTGTCCTGTGTTTAATGAAACCATATTGATTTTTATATACCAGAGAAGGTAGGACCATTTGAAGCCTATTTGCTAGTATTTTTAAGGATCAGAGTGATATAGGAACCATTTATACTTTGCAGGAAAATTCGTTCAGAATAAAAAGCATCACATAAATTATAGAAGTCATCACAAATAATTGACCAACACTTTTTGACAAAATCAGTGTTAAAGCCATCAGGTCCAGGTGTTTTGTCTGAAGGCAAGGCTTTGACAACTACATCAACTTCCTCCTTTCTAAATGGCTCAATCCAAGGAGACAGATCAATTGTGTGTGATTGAAAAAAGAGCTAAGGTCAAATCTCAGGCCCATGAAGTTTGTGGTTCCTAACCTCTCTTTGAAGGATTGCCAAATCAATTCGGCTTTGTCACTATGATTTACCAATTCATGCCCCTGGTCATCAATTAGTTGGGTAACCAAGTTTTTTATATATTTAACTGTAGCATGTGCATAAAAAAATTGGTACTGGCATCCCCTAGGGTGACCCATTTAACTGCCCCATTTTGTTTCCAATAAGATTTTTGCTGCTGGAAAAGTGAAATAAGCTTTTCTTCTAAAAGAGCTCGGAAATTCCATTCAACAATTGTCAAATCTCTAGTGTCTTCAATAAAATTTAGAAAAGAAAGAGTGAGCTTTACATTCATAATATTCTGCTTTAAGTTGGAGAGGGTCTTCGTCCATTTTTGAGAAATTTTCTCAGGTTCTTGAACTTTGTTGTAAGTGCTTTAGCAGCATCAATGTACAGGTTGTCAGATTGCCAACCTAAGATAACCTGCTGCATGAAATCCTCACGTTGCAACCAATAATTTTCAAAACAAAAGATATTGTAACACCCCAGTGTTAAGCTTGCATTCTTGCACTTGTATTGCATGAGCATAAGCATCATTCATACATTTGCATTCATAAGCATGAAAGGATACATTGTCTAGTTGTGATTATTTTCATAAAGTGTTTAAATTGCCTTGTGAATGTTTAGTGATCATGCTTGGTAATGCAAGTGGGTGTTGTTTGGTCACCCAAAACAACTTAGATACACTTAGAGAGCTTGCATGACAATGAACCCTAAATAAAAGTTGTAGTTTAGCTCATGTAGAACAAACTTTGTTTTAGGGTCAAGAGCTGAATCAGTGTCTAAGTTAGTCAAATAGAGCTCACAAAAATCAACTTGATGCTGATTTTGAAACAAAAAAAATGGTTAAGTCCTGAGCTGACTTTCAGTTTCCTGTACCCACCTTTGGTGAATTTTAGTTTGCAAACCATTTCAAATTTGACCAAACTTCTTTAAGCAAAGTTGGAGTACTCATGTAGCTCTACAAAATGGTGAAATTGCTTTACCAAAACACTACACGGATTGGGAGATCTGGAGGGGAGAGGGTTTCAGTCGGCCTGAATCGGCCTTTACCGGTTCAACGCAGCTGGCGATGGCCCGGGGGTCAGGGTCAGCAGCGCCAGTATGGCATCAGACGTCTGTGGCGCCCGCCCTGTTGTCGAGCCAAAAGGGGGAGGACTCGGGCGTCCACTCACTCGCACACTTATTCACTCTCTCGCTCTTTCTCTCGCCCGCGCTCCGCTCTAAAGCGGAGAAAGGCAGCAGCGCCACCGTCGTCGTGCCTTCGCCGGCCGCGCTAGCAACCTACACCGCACCACCGCTTGACTCATCTCGCCCACATCTTTGCTGGGTCACGCACTACCTCATTGACCCGCTAGCAACGCCTCTTGAGCCGAGTGAGGCCCTATTATGCCATTGCCGCGGTCGCCATGGCCGTAGTGCGCCGCCAAGCCACCTCGCGCACGCACCGCTCTCTCTCTCTACTATTCCATGGTCGCTAGGTCTAGTGGATGTTGTAACCACTGGCTTTTAGCCAATGCTGGCCATGCCAGAGGAAGAATGCTGCATCCACCGCCGTGAGCCGGCCGTGCCGCCGCCATGTGCGCCACCGTGGCCATGCTCGCTTCGTCTTCTTCCTCTCTCGCTTTTAGGTGTTAGGGCATAGCCTTAGGATGGTGAATCTCACAGGGAGGATGGATGCACAATGTCGTCACCTAGCTCACCGGAACATCACAGCACCGCTGTCACGCTCGCACCGCCGTGTCACCATGCACGCGGCCGTGCTTCATCGGCGCCTCCTAGAGACCAAATCCTAACCCTAGATCTCCGCTAGGTCACCCTCAAGTTGTAGCCGCGCTTCGTCCGAGCTCATCGTGGCCGAAGATGGCCAGAGTGCCACCGCGCGCCGCTGCCAAGCCGCCATTAGCGACCGCCGCCATGCCTAGCCACTGGTAAAGCTTTGACTATCTAGCTCATTGGGTGCGGAATGAAGAGGGGAAGCTAGTGGTGAAGATCGCGTCGCTGGAGACCTCGCCGTCGGTGAGTTCTTCATCGGTAAAGCCGTGGCTTTGCCCTCTGTGGCTGACGGGTGGGGTCGGGTTGACTATGGGGTCCGAACGTCAGCGCCTCTGGGTGAGCTGAGCTTGGGTGTGCGTAGCAATTTCTAGGGTTTTGATGTCTTTCTTTAATTGTTTTTCCAGATTTTGATGCTAACTTGTAAAATTTATAACTAATTCTAGGAGTGTCCAAATTGAGTGAACCAAATTTTGTTAGCTTCATCTTGATGAGTACTATCTGTTAAAAATATGAAACTTGGTATGTGCTACAATTTTATACCTTGTTTAAATTATCTTGTTTATTACCTATTTAAACTTGTAAAATACATAACTTGAGTTTGGGAGATGCTAAAAATGTGATTCTAATTTTGTTGGTCTTGTTTTGACATGGTGTAGCTAGGAAAAATATTAAACCTATAATAGGCATGCTTTGAGTATGACTTTGTAATTTAGCTTGATTAAATGCTAGTTTCTTGTGAAATTAATTATGGTAGATCTATGTAACTTATGAGCATGAAATTATTTTTACATTCTTGCATTATGAGGAATGTAAGAAAAATAGTAAATCTATTGCTTTACATGTTTCACTATGCTAAACCTATTTAAGTTGCTATAAACCTATGTAACTTGTCATTTTTATAGAGGTTGTTGTACTAGTTCAAATGACATGAAATTTTAACAGTAGGTTCTTGGGAGCACGTGTGAGCTGCTGTAATTTTTCTAGAACTTGTTGAGCACTGAAAGTAGCAGTTCCAATTTTCATCTAAATTAATTGATAAATTCATAAAGGCTTATACAAAATTAATTTGGGTCCAACCGTTATACTTTTTAACATGTTGATGATATATATAACCTACTGGTACAGTTGGTTATGCCCAGTTTTGATTGGTTATATGCACTTAGTTATTTATTGCTCTATAATTCACTTGCATCCCGTTCTTGAATTGTTTGTTTGGTGTGATCTTGATGCTTGTTATTTAGATGCTTAGGCTAATTAAGATAAGTTGTTAGCTGCAGGTTTTAGACCTCTTACTGATAATGAATGTGAATATATATATATATGCATTGCACCATATCATTCATATCATCCCTTGTGCATTCTATATATTTATCATTGTTCTCATGCATATATGATATATGATCGACAGAGTGAGTGACCCTACTGGAGTTCGAGCTTGAAGGAGAGGAGACCCCGTAGGAAATCCCGCAGCAGGAGGTTCCCAAAGGAGAAGGACAAGATCAGGACTTGCCCGAGTGCCCTGACCACCGACCCTCAGCCTACTTGAAAGGCAAGCCCCGGAGCATTCTAAGCCTCCTATGTTTTATAAATATCCATTTGAGTTCTTTATGTTTGATGCATTAAGTTGTAGGAGTTGTTTGAAATCACTTAATGCATATAATCTCCTTATCTAGAAATATATACCTTGAACCCTATGTAGATTCAGGATCGAATATATGCTTAGCCTTGCTTAGCTCAGTATAAGTCGGGTGATTTTCTGTCACCTGCGAGATATAGGTGGATACCGGATCATGGTTGGCCATATTTGCTATCGTGGAAAAGAACCATGTGATGATGTAAATGGAGGTCGAACGGAGTCTATGTGGTAGGTTGGTTTATGTGATTCCATCTGTGCCGATTAAGGACCGCATCATTGGAGACCCTCTTATCATTTTGAACGCAGCCTCTCACTTAGCTGGCTGGATAACTCATTCCGACAGAGATGCCGAGTAGATGAACTCAGGCCGAGAGTCATTCTGTCCAAGTGCGAACACTAGAGGTAGTAACAATGTGAGGGGAGCCGGATGTGAGTCCAAGGGTAGGTTGGGCCTGAGCATCCTGGCAGTTGGTCAGTCCCCGAGGGTGTGGCGCTGATCGAACCCACGAAGATGAGTCCTAAGTTGTACAAAAGGTGACCTGACGCGACCCCGACGGGGGAAGTGTGGGTTGTGTTAGGATTTTTACCCAGCTGGTTGCAATCGTTTTGAATCGCCGTCTCTCCCGGATAGTGAGAAACTTGACTGAGCCCCTTCATCGTAGTAACTTGATGGAATGTGATGGTTATGATGAACGTGAAAATATTACACCAGATATGGTTGCTATTGTTTGCTTCATCTTAAATCAAGTGATTGCTTTAGTACAGGTGCCAACCGAGACATGCTTAATTTTAATAGGTATAACTTGTTGCTAGAATAACTGATCAGATCAAGATATGTATTACTTCCTCTTTTATGCAAAATATTGTCAAGCCAGCTCTACCTTTCATGGCCTTGCATAATCATTGGTGTCTCTTTATTTTTGGTTTATTACGAGTAAGTCTAGCTGAGTACATTCCAGTACTCAGGGTTTATTTTCCACTTGTTGCAGATGGTACTGTGTATCATGGTTATTGCAAGCACTGCTTCTCTCCAGCTGTGGAACAGGAGTGAGACCGTGGGCACGGTCCTTCTATATTAGTTGTTCAGGATGCTTTTGTTAGACTTGATCATGGAACTGGCATGTATCTGAACCGTGTGTGTTATGGTTTCTAAACTATGTTACTTCTACTACTAAATTTGAACCTTGGGTTGTAATAACTTTATTCATACTCCAATGTATGTTGAATTACTTGTGAACTTTATGTAACATGTGACATGTATGTTGAATCATGTACGATCTTGGTTGTATGTTGGTTATGTTTCGAGGTCCTTTGCGACACTCGACGGACTACCGGATCCGGTGGTTGACATTGTACTTGTGCTCTTATAAATTGATCGGTTCTGCAACAGCTATGACTTTTGGGAATAGCTATAGAAATTTTGATCAGGCAAGGCATATGATGAGAGGTTTCCATAGTTAGAGTTGAAACCTCGGATATAGGGTAAGAGAGAGTCCAACTTGCTGAGGTGAAAAACCAATCAAGACGTTCAAGCAAAGGAGGATGTTGCTTATTAGTCCAGGTGAAACGTTTGCCTTTTAAAGGTAACTCCACCAACCCCAAGGCACTAATCGCTGCATTGAACATATACATCTTTGTGAAATCTACACATTTCTATCCTCTGGGCTGCGATAAAGATTGAAGTCACCAACTACTAACCAATCAACCTGATCTGACATTTGAATATTTTTAAACCAAGAAATGAATTCTCTTTTTCTAGAAGGAGTACATGGCGCATAAATGTTGGTTAAAATCCAAGTGGCATTGTTGTGAAATAAGCTCAACACAACAAAGTAATTATGGAAAATGAGAGTTCTAGAGAAGGATAAACTTTTCCAAATGATTATAGTTCCACCAGAGGCTCCATTCGAAGGCAGGAATTCAAATCAATCAAATCGGAGGACAAAAATTATGAATGAAAGAAAGATCAATGGTGGCACGCTTGGTTTCTTGTAAACAAAGCACATCACAATTATTTTCAGTTAAACGATCCCTAATAGCATTCCACTTTCTATCCGAATTTAGTCCATGATATTCCGACACAAAATATTCCATACTTTGGTTCCCACGATAACAAATAGACAAAGGATAAACTTTTCTTAGTTAACTAAGAAAGAGAAAGGCTTAGTCCTTCTTGGAGGTGCCCTCCCTTGAGCCATTATCTGAAGGCTTGGGCTTCTTGCTCTTGGGGCTACCCACCGCTCCTTTCTTGGGGAAATTGGCATTGAGAGCTTCATTAGATAGATTGGAGGCATCCAGCTTGCAAAAAGTTGCTCCAAGATCATGAACTACAGACGTGGAAAGAGTGGGTGGGTGGGTTGAACAGCCTAGACAATTTTGATCTTTGCAGATTGGGGATCTAAAACCTTTGTGTAAATTATGAACTCTTTCGCTACGCCTTAGTTCCAAATCTGAAATATGAATTGCCTTACCCCTTTTTCCAACAGCTTTCTTGGATTTGCTGAGTGAAGGAGATGGAGTCTTCAGAGTCCTATGAGCCCATTCCAGCCTAGCCAGAGGAGGCTTTAGTAATAGATGACAATACTAATACTCTAGAAGATGAGGCAATTCCACCTCAGCCTTTGCTTGCACCTGATGTTCAAGTGGTAGATTTTCCCAATCTACAAAATCTACAAGCTTTTGATATAGAAGAGGTGCCAATTGAGAATCTGGTGGCTTTTGATGATCTATAGGCACTAGCCTAGCCTACCCAAAAGTTCAACAATGATGTACAAGTGGGCTTTGTGGAAATCTTTTCTCCACCTGTTGATCCTATCCTCCAGGAAGCTTTCTCCTCTTCTGGCCCAAGCCCAATGGCCTATAGGTGTTGGGCCAAATTTTTTGCTTCAGTGGGTCACTCCTTGCCAACTATGACAATTCCAACTTAGTGGATGGATTTTTTTCACGCTTATGATGCTCAAGAAAGGATCCTATGAGTGGGCCAAGGATTTTCTTCAGTCCCCAGCATGGACTCTTCTCAGCCAACAATGTGGTGGTAATACCTTTTCTTTTTCTCTGCCATCTACGCAACCTTCAGTGTCTATAACTGAATTCTCTTGCTCTGAATCCTCTGTCTCCCTTTCCCCTATTTCAAACACAGCCACTTCTGTGTCTTCTTCACCCGCTCCCTTAGTGCCTACACTAGTGTTTGCGGTTTACTTGCAATGAATGGATACCCTGAGTGTTCAGGTTGCTTTTTTTATATTAAAAATTGACATAGATATATAGTAAATGCGAGACCTGAGTTTGAATGCATGCTGCCAAACACGAGCTGCAGAGACTCTTGAGGAAAGGAGGGCGACAGGTCCTGGATTGGAGGCGACTTCGCCCTCGTCTTCTCTCCGTTCAATCTCAATGATCAACATCCGATCCCGTCCTTGTTGGCAGTGGGCCTATGGCAAAGTTCACTGATCTAGAAGCTATCTAGATTCCTGGTAATGATCGATGTTATGGCCATGGCCATTTGTTTCTAGGCTTGCTAACGTGGGCTAACTGCTAAGGGCATCAGCAGTGGTTGCATCGATGCATACATAGATCACGACCTGCACTCCTCTATATCTAGTTCTTGTCTCCTTCAGCAACAACAAGCTAGGCACTGGAACTCATTGCACAGCAAGATTAAGAAAACGCAAATGCAATGCAGGCGATTTATCTTGTGAAAAGTTGAATGGACATGAGGTAAAACCAGTACCACGGCAGCAATGCGGGACACGTGAGAACGAAAACCATGCATCATTCTCTACTAATATGCTTCCACGGTTCTACCCAACAGAAAAGAAGTAGCATCGGCCTGGATTCGTTTTCCCCTCATTTCGTAATTCCAAAGTTAACAAACTCACAAACATATTTGGCCTTAGCTAGCAAGTGCATGCGATTCTTTGCCAGATGCTGAAAGAACGAGTAAAGTAGTGCCGCAGCAGCAATGCAGAACAGCAGTGTAGGCAAAAATGAAAGTTTTGCTCCATTCTTTGCTAGTCTGCTTCCACCCAACAATTAAAAGGGAACTGGTAGCTAGTGAAAATTCCCCTTTATCCATTTCACAAATCCAAATTAAAATATATGATTTATATGTAATAGCATAATTAGTCCATTACAACTCTAAATCTTCACAAAACACACCAAAATTTCGAGCACGCCAGATCAAGTTCTTTTCCAACAACCCATAGTTCCCTAGTTCATGATTCCAAATGGATAAATAACCAAACGAACGGATTTAGTCCTCAGTAGCAGAAGCAGCAACTCTACTCGCCACCAAAATCTCTAACATGCCAGAATGAGCCAATGATGATCAAGAAACGTTGCTTCCAAGAGCGAACCAAAGCTCATAGAAACCTACTCCTACTCCTATGAAGTGTACCACATTTCCCACAAACTTCCGCAACAAGATAACCCAACGCATCCCCGACCAAGAACAGCCCTATCTCCGGTATCCGTCCCCATAACCCAACAAAAGCCGAATAAAGGGTGAATCTTCTAATCTTCTCACACACAAACGATCGTTTATACTACTACCACATAGAACCTAGGATTCTGGATTCCACATATGCATTACAATACTCGTCAAAGGTGTCGTCAAGCCATGGATGGATCAACTCGATGTTTAGATAGGAGCGTAGATCAAATCTGATGATGATCTACAAGAAAACAAGGCAGATTCTTCTAGTCTAGCTAGACTGAGCAAGCGTTTCTCATCCCTGTTCTGATTCCCCGCTCCAATTGTTCAATCAAGGGATACAAAATGATCAGATACACGACGATAGAGGAGCAAGGAGGGGTGGGCTCACCATGGTGATTGACGAAGGTTGATTGGGTTGCCGCAGACGTGGCGGGAGGGCGATGAAGGGAGGGCAAAAACGGAAGAGATGGGGACGGGTGTGTGCAAGGTGAGGATGGTGACCAACAGAGACTTTCCATACTTCTTAGAGTATATCATTGGTAAGTCCTCAATTGGGACAACATAGAAGAATGGTGGTTGTATGAAGACAGAGGAAGGTCTGGCCATGAAGATAGGCGCAACTTGTCCCTTGCCGAAAAGTTGCGATGAAAAAGACACCCATGGTTAACCTATTAAGTGTGACTTGGAACCAAGCAAGCCCGGCACATGGTGAAGGCAACAATGGCGGTGGCGGTGGCGGCGGCACTAATCGAAGAGCAATCTCCTTCGTCACATCACTCAAGGCTTGAAAGCCTTGAGCAAAGTTCTCCCAGCAGTCGGGTTCTTTCGAAGTTCTTTTTGCACCCACCATAAAAAACAATGAAAAGCATAGTGTAGCCTCCCATCACCAAACCCTCCCCTATTTCTCTCTAGATCTTTTACCGTGTGCTCGTGGGAGAGCTTGGTGAAGAGTATTTTTTCACGCCTCTCTTCCGCTAAGAGGATCTGAGAGCAGTACATGATATAAATAAGTCAATGTCAGTTGAACCGATAAATAGTTGACTATTGCATTTGGACTTGCATTTTAAGGTTTTTGGCTCGATGGTGCATCTAGTAATGCGGATCTGCCACCAATGTAGGGGGCAGGGGGCTTGAGCCCCCTTGCTGAAAGTTGTGATGAATAAGGCACCTATGATTAACTAACCAAGTGTGGCTTGGAATCAAGCAAGCCCGACATGTAGTGGTAGCAACAACAAAGGTGATGATGGTGGCGGCAAGCCTCGCTTAAGGCTCGAAAGCAAGCCTTGAGCAAAGTTCTCCATGGTGACATGCTTCTTTCAGAGCTCTAGTTGTACCCTTCCTCGCTGGCGACAGGCGATGTCCTAGGCAAGGTCTGCGGTGCCACGTCCTACTACACTGCCAACAGCACCTACGAGGCAAGCCTTGAGCTCCTCGACGCGACCCTCCCTAGGAAGGCGGCCTCTTCTAGGGCCTCTTCGCCACCGCCACGATAGGGTCCGTTCCCAACGCCGTCCATGGCCTCGCGCAGTGCCATGGCGACATTGACACCTGCGACGCCTGCCTCACGGGTGCCTTGGAGGACGCACGCGGCAACTGTGCATCTACGACAAGGATGTCGCTGCCGTCTACTATGAATGATGCATCCTTCGCTACTCCATCTAGGACTTCATCCTCGACTCCGACGCCACCGACGGATTCGGGAGGTTGTTGCAAACATCAGCGCCACGATGAATGACGACAACGACGGCTTCGTGTCCTCCTCGCTGTTCGATGCCGATGTCAGTGTGCTCGTCAACGCCGTTGCAGACTACGCGGCGAACTCCTCCACCAGGTTTGACACGGGGGTGCTGCAGCTGGCCGAAGGGAAGCAAAGCCGGCCAAAGCTGCTTTTCGGGCTAGCGTAGTGCACCCTCGACATTGCGCCGGCCGACTATCGGATCAGCCTCGCCAACATCCTTGCTCTGGGGTTCAACCTGATCGGTGGGAGAAAGGCTGGCACCGTACATGTAGTGTGGTCTAGTGGGGGCTCAAGCCCCCTATCACTTCTGCGACAATGGAACTCTCTTAATTTTTGTAGACATAGAAGAGAGAAAGGAGGGGTGAAGATGACTAGATCCGTCAATGAGATCACGTAAGCATTGATATGGTGTAAAAGATCTTCCGGTTTCGGCTCAAAAATATCTAGGGGCAAAACTAGGATTGTGTAATAGCCATGTTTAATAGGATGAGGGTACCCCATCACCCTTACCTCTTCTCATTTTTGTTTTTCTCATTCTCTCTTAGTTTTCTCTCCCCTAGTGTTCTTGAGAGAGGTCCACAACTAAACAAATCCGTGGTTGTGTTTGCTGTGATCGGCCCTATTACGCTTAAACTTATTAGCCATGGTATAGTATTTTTCTCTTACAACAAATCAGCGAACAGTATTTTTCAGCCTGGCTTTTCAGCGAAACGAACAGGGCCATGTTGAGCCATTTTGTAAGTGTTACTGTCCACAAATATTATTTTGTCTATCTAGCTTTTTTTTTTGAAATTTCAGCTAGAGCTTTCCTATATCATATAAGAAGATAAGTATGCCATAGTTTTACATAGTTTTATTACATAAAATTGAAAAATCTTGATCACATACACAAATAGTGACCTGGTGTATCGATGCAAAAAGCAGAGTTGTTTCTTTTGTCAGTGTATGGTTATTTGTTTGTTCTCTCAGAGGTAAAGAAGAGTTGAATCATGAGATGCCACGTTGGCTCATGAGTCGTCCACTCGAGATTTCACACAGATTGGCATGCACAAATCACGAATCGCGAACTTGACCTCTGAATTTTCAGTTTGTGACTGATCCAGCGGTAGTTTTTCAGATCAATAAGTGCCTCTCTAGCCTAGCCATAGCTTGACTCAGGAACAGTGCATATGCAACAGATTCTTCAGTAAAAAAAAATATAAAAATAAATAGGAACCTGTTTCATGGAATGGATATCCTTAACGTTCATATAACCTTTTCAATTTTTGACACAGATACAGTTAAATACATGCGAGACCTGGGTTTGCATGCACCGATGCACGCGGCGAGAGCGAGACACGAGCTCCAAAGACGCGGTCGCGCAAAGCAGCAGAGACAGAGCATGCAAGAGCTACATGTCACAGCTGGGAGGCGACTTGTCCGCGATAGCAAAGATCAAAAGTTCAGAACCCAGTCCTTGCCCGAGCCAAAATTCGCCGATCTAGAAGCTATCCAGATTCATGGACATGTATTTCTTGGCTTGCTAACGTGAGCTGATCATACTCTGATTGGCATGCACGCGCAGCCCACATCACGAGCTTGAGCGTTTGACCTCTGAACTTTTCCGTTCTCCACCATTCTGTTATTCATTTCAGACATGATTGGAATACACAAGTCAAAAACAACGGCGACACATATATACATTTCTTCTTTTTTTCCCCTTCAGAACAGCTAAAATATAGACAGCTTTCACTTTGACCTTATACGAGAATGCGAGCCGTGAGCGCCTTGTTACGCTCACAAGTTCGCAGCTTTGTTTAGGTTACATGCATGGCTAATTTAACAAACAGAGCAAATCCGTAACCAACTAATTAAGCAGCAACCTCGCGACCCCAACATGCTGAACTGCAGATGCTCACGACGAGTCCTCCAAAGTTCAGAGGCTGCACTGCATGCACGCCGCCCCTTATTTCCGGCGATAAGCCGGTCCGGCGACCATGGGCGCCGGCCTGGCGTACTCCTCGTTGCGACGCCCGGCCATCGTCTCCACGTACTCCGACCGCGCGCGGCGGTGCAGCGTGCCGGACGGCCTGTCGACGCCGACGTTCGCCGCGGCGGCGTCGGGCAGCTCCGAGTAGTCGATGAGGTGGCGCCTGCTGCCCCCGCCCCGGGAGCTGCCGCCGTCCGACGAGACGGAGCGGTAGCCGCTCCTCTCGTGGCTCTTCCTGATCGCGTCGATCACGAACGGGATCAGCCCTTCCATCCTCTTCGATTTCTCGCGCTGGTGGTCGCCTTCCTTTGCTCTCGACAAGCGTGCCTCTCGTCTCGTCTCTTGCGTGCTCGCTCGCGCTTCTGTTGTGGTGATGATATATCACTGCGATCCGCTGGGCGCGTGTGCTGTGGCTTTATAGCGGCGCGCCGGCGGACGTGAGCGTTTGAGGGTTTGACTGGTTGCCGCGGCAAGCTTTGAAATTTCGCCGGCCAGGCGGCCGCCTGCTGGAATCCATTTCGTCACATGGTCAGCTGGGGAACCTGGTATCCGGCCGGCCGGTCTCGGATAAGTTTTGCCCCGGTTGGTGCGATGGAGTTGTTGATGACCAGATGCTGTTGCCCGTGCGAAACAGTGGGCAACCAGAAGGAGAGAGGGATCTTCTTCTGTGAGGGTGCATGCACACGTGATGAGAGTCACGGAACCGCCGGCCGCACCACTGTTTTGACCTTTGCGTTTGGTTGGACTAGTATCGATAGCCTCGTCAGCAGAGGCTGTCTGTCTATCTTGGACCAACTGATGATGGCTCTAATAGAGCTAGTGTTAATCATCCTTTTTACGTCATGACGCTGAGAGTGACAGCTCATCTGATCAGAGTTAGCTTGAGACTGAAATCAGGATAGACATTGGCCGTTGGTTTTCATCTGATCCGGTTCCGGGCTTGGCCACAAGTCAGAGTGTATCTTTTTTAACGAACAGCTAGAGTGCATCCATTTGGGCTTTAGCGGTACTTGATACGGAGTACAAGTCATTCCACCGCCACGACTTGTCTGCATGACCGCATCTTCCTTGTAAGTACAAATTCTTTTGGAATTTGGGATGTTCTAATAATAACAAAAAGAGCTTAGGTAAATAAACATGGTTTGGGCATACATGAGCACGTTCATCACGTGCCCGGACATGCACGCTTACCACGAGTCCTGATATATGATGCTCGAGAAGACGCGAATCATGATTGTATTAGCAGGGCCAGATGTTGCAATTAGCTAGGAAGATGCCCGGGCGCAATTGTACGCCTCTTTTCAAAGACTGAATGAAGCTGACTGCTGCTGCCATTATATTATCAGCTTGACGGAGCATGCTAAACGCGTGCATCTTGTGAATTTGTTCATGAGGGCAAGTCTTGCGAGTTGCGACTGCAGGTGCTGAGTTTATTTTATCCGCGCTTCCGGTTTCGTCTCTCTGCTCGCCGATCCTGCGGGCAATCTGACCACGCAACCGCCTGGCCGTAGAGCGGGCCAAAGATTTCTGCCCGCGAATTGAACTGCCGCGCGACGGCACAGCAGCAGGGTCGCGACTCGCGACTGCTACTTGTTTCCTGAGAAAATTCGTCGTCACGACGTACTACGTGGCTAGCGACCCTGACGTGGAACGTTCATCGGCAAAGAAAAAGACCTGACCTTCCAGAAGACGTATTTTCAGCTGCCCCAAATTTCTTTTTCGAGCTTCAATCAGGATGAATAACCTTATCGGGTGGAAAACGGAGATTATATAACGTTCTGTCTCGAATGTTCATTTCGTTCAGAAGAATCTAGTGCTCATTTTTCTTCAGTTTCAAAATTTGTTACATTTGGCAGATGGACCCGTGAAACGGCGGCACACAACGTTTACATTATTACATAGATTCAGCGATATTGCTGATGATTCAAAGAAACAAGAAATGTAAACATTATGCATGACAGAGTATATTATTAAATTTTCATCCATGAGAAGCTAACAACTCCAACACAGCGGTCTCTAATTTTCTGCTCGCTAACCAGAAAGACTTTTGGTTCATCATCACGCTGTAGCACTGCCCAAAACCACAGCCAGTATGTTCCCTGAAAATAGCCTGCAACAGCTACCCCAACCAGAATATATTTCTTCTCTTTTATTAAATGAAATTTTGATAGGCTTTTTTATATATAAACTCTAAAATATATGTATGCATTGCGACGGGGCGTTCAGATTGTTTGTGATTATCTAAATGACTTATGACTTGAAGAAATTATTTAGCGCGAGAATGAATTACTTTTCTCTCATTTCATACCAATACTAGGATCCACAGCTGCCTGCCATTGTGGTTTGGAACCCTGAAAACTGACCTAAATCATCCAGATAATGATGAATGCTATAGGCTGTAGACGTTTCCATGCATGACCCAACGTAAGCAGCTTGCACGGCCCAGCTTAGCAGTACAGTATCTATTCAAAACCCTGTATGATAGAACTTTGGCTCGGGCTCTTTTACCATTGGGGTAACGCAGCCATTTTTATCTTCCCTTTTAAATAAATTAGGGGTTAGTGCACCTTTCCCATAATCTTCTGTAACTTTCTCAGAGTTTTATTTTTTGGAATGAGTATTTTCAGATTAAAAATGAAGAGTTCAGGTAAGCGAACATGCTTTGGCCGTTTGGGCATATACGTTCATCACATGCCCGGAGACAGCTTGACGATGACTGAGCATGCATTAGTATTTAGGTCTAGTTTAAATTCAAGGCGTCAAATTTTAAGGTGTCACATCGGGTGCGTATATATGTTTGGATACTAATAAAAAATAAATTACAGAATCCGTTAGTAATCCACGAGACGAATTTATTAAGCCTAATTAATTCATCATTAGCACATATGTTACTGCAGCACCACATTATCAAATCACGGATTAATTAGATTTAAAAGATTCATTTCGCAAATTAGTCACAAAATGTGCAATTAATTATTTTTTAATCTATATTTAATACTCTACAACTAAACTTTATGAACTAGTAGTAATTGTAAAACTGTTCATGCGGGCTGTTCAGAGTTCAGACCGCTGTTACGGTCCTACGGAGAGCATGTTATCGGCCTATCCGTACGATCGCCTTCTTTTGTTTTCACCCAGAGAGTCAGAATTCAGAATTTAAAGAAAAACGGAACTTTATAGAGCAAAAGAAAGCACTCTGAAAACCAGGATCCTAACGAAGAAGATGCAGGAGGCTAACTAACCTACCTTCAACAATTTAATAAGTTAAAAAAAAGAGAGTGTAAAGTAAAGTCACCGGTGAAATTGTCATCCAAATATAGTAGCACCAGGGAATTAAACGTGAAAAGAGGCAACATGACGACAGAGAACCGTAATCCATATCATAGCTTCGTCGTCGCAAAAACTGCAAGTGTAGCAGCTTGCAATCAGAGTCACAAAGCATTAAAGCAACAACCTTAGCACACAGACTCGCAAAAGACGATAACACAGCATAAAAGCACTAAGGCAACGGCAATCGTTAGCCATTTTAGGTATAACTCCATGACACAGTACTAGCACGATGAATATAGGAAATTAAACATCCCTTAAAATACGATAACTTCTTGGCACGTTACTACCATGGTTTGTGCACTTGGAACGGTATTCTTCTCGACGCATTACTGCAATGATTGTGATTAAGGTATCTTCTTGTCACATTACTGCCATGAAAGTGACTCAAAATCATCTTTGTCTTAAGCTCCTCCTGAAGAGGATGACGCTCCTCCTGAAGAGGATGAGGCTGGCCCATGCCCATTAATCTTTGGATCTGAAACAAAGGGGGTGAATAGTCAAACATAAATAGTATGGAATAATGCACAAAACATATCTTGACACAACACAGATAGAATCTTACACTTGTTTTTTATGTGTTCCTGCATAGGTATAGCGAGATCGAGCTGTTGCGTCCTTCCATGGGCCAGCACAGGCATGAGGTTGGCTGATTGCTAATCAGAGTCTTCATAAACATCGTCATCGTCAGAAAGCTCATCAAAAGAACGGATATCCAGCTGGTAGCGCAACATGCCACCAATGCCACCAAATCCTCTACAGAACTGTGATCCCTCCTGAGACTTGTTGGTCACAAACTCCAGCGAGCAACCAAACTTCTTGTATTCATTGGCAAACCATTCCAAGAGAGACATTTTTTCCTGAACTTCAAGATCCGTATTGGTGGATGGGTCACGGAAATTGCTCTGATCAGCTTCCTGCTCTTTGTTCAGATGTTTTATAGTAATTTCCCCAGTAGAACTGTTCTTGAGAGTATATCTGTTGATGTCCAGATTTTCCCACACTATCAGGGTCTCAACAGCACCCATTTCAAGAGCCTTTAGGGTGTCATCAACACCAAAGACATATTTCCCAGTATCCTGACTGATCTCTTCAAAATACTTGCCAATTAACTTCTTCTCTTGAATGAACTTCACATTTGCAAGAATTTCAGCAGACAACTCAATAGCTTGGTTGAAACCATTCTCACCGCCATAAGAAACATCAACCACATTGAGTATCTTGGCTTGGAGTCGCTGATCGAACATGTCAGATTGGCTTAGCTCAGTCTTAAAATCAGCAGAACCAGCAAGAATCAACCCTGCAACATTAGGCTGACTTGTAGCTGGATTGATGAAAAACTGGGTAGCAAGTTCAGCAGTTTTGCGGACATAGTTATGGCGTTTCTCCATCCGAAGCCGAGCAAAACGGAGAGCAGACTGTCCTCCTCTACCATGCTTCTTTGGGAGGTCAACAGTGAATTTGTGAAGCACTTCACGGGTATTGCCACTTAGTGTGCCAAAAAGAGTACCATTACCATCCATGACAATGAATCCAAACTTGTCATCAGATTCCAAGAGCTCATTTAGAGCCTCAGTGTGGAACTTGTTGTCACAAAGGTAGAGCGACACGTTGATAGGCTTGAAGGGCTCAAAATCAATAGTAACTTTCTTTTCCTTTCCGTCTTCAGTAACAATAGTTCCAGTGTACAGAACCAATCCATTAGGAGGCACTTTGTTGTAGAGCTTCAACCTCTGCTGAGCTGAGGTGATGGCAGCCAACACAGACTGACGATTAACTCTACTCTTGATGTTTGAAGCAGTTCCATATTCATCACCTAACATCTTAGCCACTCGAGCAACCTGATCACGTGGAGGCATGATTAGAGAGATCATGCTTGTGCCATTGCCTCTGGCTGACTCCAATGCCTTGATCAGCTTCTTAATCTTCCAAATCTCAATGTTCCTGTCAGTCTCGTGGCTATCAGACATCTTGACAGAACCTGGATGGTTAGCTAACCTGCAGACCATGAAATCAAACAAGCCAGCGGAAAAATGAGAGATTTGAAGAGATCACTTAAAAATGAAGATAGAGAACGTACTAAAAAAAATTGCACTAGGAGTTACCCCCTCCCTCTTTTGTTTTGGTTAACACGAATTGAGTTACTCACGACCCACTCGAACCACCATTAACATCCAACTTAATTAGCCACGCAAACAAAAAATGAAACAGCACTTCTATGTAAACAATAAAGCTTGGCCAAGTGAAATTACTTCAATGGAACTAGCACACTTTACACAATCCAATACAGCCTATAATATAAAGACTACATCAACACAGATTTATGACAAAAAAATCCAGTAATGAAAAATGCTCTAATCAAATACGAGACATAGTTTGCTAGCAATGGTTCCTTAGTGCCAACAGTGAACCATTCAAGGCTTGAAAACAGTAAGGTTTCATATACATGTAAACAGAAACACAGTGTGTGCTCTATTGGTAGACATCTCAATCTCAAATTACTTTGCAATGTCCAGCAAGACATCGCCATCCTATAAGGAAACCACTTTTAATTTGCTAGAAATTTTGGGTTCGCAAATGAAAAGAATAGTAGAAAGATAGACAAAGGAAATCAATTAACATGCATCAGCCAACAAATTAAGAAGATCTTGCTATAAGTTAAGATGCAACTAATACAGAACTTGCCCTTAACACTGGCCCACAAAATTCTGTCGTAATGTAGCTTAGGACAGCTTGGAGTGTTGTAACATTCAAGTATACGGCAATCTTAAAGATCACTCAAGTTCATCTCCTACTAGCACATCCGATGTTTAACATCCAAGACAGTAAGTTTCTATTGCACAACTAAGAAATCATTAGCTTTAGAGTTGTGACAAATTAGCAACTACTAGATGAACAATTTTATGTATTTCCACCTTCAAATAGAATGACATGGCATAAAAAAACAAAGGCCTCCTAAATAGAAAATCATCTGGGCGATGAAATACGTAAGGAGACAAGTGCAGTTTGCAAGCAATGCACAAATAACTTGAATGTAGCCAGCAAACTAGACAAGAACTGCTTTTCCTCAGTGCTTGCTTGTGTATGTCAATGGGCGCTCTAAGCCTCTAACAGATATGTACAGCCTGCTTTTCTTAAATCGAAGCACCACACTGTGAATTTAAAAACAACAATTCACTAACTCAGAATGGGAAAATATTTCCTCCTACCACTCCCCGCCCACCGAATTATCGAACATAAGTACTCAGTGTTCTATAAAATCCCCACTCATACCCTCCGACATACCGATCAAATCAAACCGAACAAAAAGCAAAACCTTCGACTACCATACAGCACGGATCTACAAATATACACACCTAATAATTCGTGGGCAGATTAAGGAACTGTGAGTAACACTCAGCCGTAACAGATCTCGAATCGCGACGGCAGATCGTCTCAGAACTAGACACAATCAGACGAAAACACGTCATACTACAAACATCAAACCCCCTTATCGCCACCGAATTTGACGATTCCGTTAACAACCACCAAGCAAACGCCCTGCACGACCCGATCGGGTCCGATAGACTCGCGAACTACTACGTTACGCACAATCACAGATCGATAAGAACCAACGGCGCTGTGAGAACCAATCGGGTTAGGGTTCCTTACCGAGGACCGAAGCGAGGGGAGGCGGCGGGGCCGAGGGGAATTGGGGAAGCAGGAGGGCGGCGGGGGCGGTGGGGGATTCGGGGATGCCTGAAACCCTGGCGCGTCTGGTTGTCGGCTAGTGTGGCCTGATAAGGCCCGTGGCTGAAATATACCGCGTCGCTGCGGGCTGGCGGGCGGGCGGCGGACTGGGTACCGCCCGCGGCCGGGCCCGCGTGCAGTGGGAGCAAGTTGATTGGAGCGGCCAAATCTAGGGCTGCTCGACGAGCTCGTGTCCCACTGTCTCGTATGGCCTCCGAGGCTCCCGGTTCCGTTTGCAATGCGGACGGTAACTTGCGTGCGGACTAGACCGCACGTAACTCGGCGGGCGGCTGGAGTGACTGAGTGAGCGTGCGGATTACGATGGCTGGAGCAGGCCAGCGGCCCAACCAAAAGAGGCCTTGATCAAAGGAGCCCAATCCATTAGCAGAGTTTTAGGCCCAATGCGGTGACCCAAAGGCCACAAGTCTCTGATTTGCCTAAAAATGACAAGCATGGCCTAACTGGTTTCATCAGAAGGAAAAACAAAAAACAGGAAGGCCCATCAATCACCATACAGGTTTGCAATGGCCGATACGGTCTGTCTGGCACAGCTTAGCTTCATCAGTTAATCAGTTTTTTTTAGCTTCTACTCTGTGAGCAACTTTAACGGTAAAGCTAAAGCTGTTTTAGTGAAGCGTTTGACAAAACAGCTCTACATATAGAGTTTCTTCAAACATGCTCTCACCAAATCACATGCATGCCCACAAAGTGTGAGGTGAGGTTGTGAAAAGCTATTATTTCCATCTTCATCTCATCTGATTCTTATGTGAGAGCATAATTTTAAGGAGTTTCATTGTTGAAGCTGTTTGCAAAAGGCCTGTTTGGCAAAAAATAGCTTCAAACAGATCATAAAGCTAGTGAAGAAGTTGCACCAAACAGACCCTACTTATCGCACCATACTTGATACATGTACTAGGGCCGTTGCGACCTGATGAGCCAATGCCACGGTGCATTCACACGTAGCCATAGTCGGCGGTGAGAGGAGTGTGGGTTTAAAATGGTTTTAAACTATGGCTTTAGATGTGGTTTGGATCTGTTCAGTGTAAATAATATTTAGGTTTGATTTGGATTGGTTTAAGAGAGAGTGGAGTCGGAGTGGAGGCAGTGTGGGTTTACATGCATTCTCCACTAAAGAATGTGTCAGCTCCTCAAATAGAAGCGGCTGCCACGTCACCTCAATTGTTTCCAGCCGTCAAATCTTCGATCGTGTGGCCATCATTGCTTGTAGCCGCTTCGGTTAGAATCTGCTTCTTCCAACTTATCGTCGCTCTCGATGGATTTTCCCAGCTTCTTCTGATTCTCGTCCGAATCCGGTCCATCAAATATATAGGCTGACTTCTCCTTCAGAAAACTTCTCTTCCCCTCCCATCTGTGGCAGAACCACCTAAATTATAGGGCCACATGCACCTGTCATTGTCCTAAAGACCTTTGACTGCTGCACATGAGAGCCAGATAATCCCGGTAGTCTGCCGGGTGTCCTTGGGGGAACCCCGAATCATCCACATTTTACAACTCATACAGGATCAACAATGGAGTTGCCACAACATTACAACATTGATACAAAAATTTCATGTATCAGAGTTGCCGAAGACTAATAACATTAGTTTACAAAATATATTTAAGTAAAACTTAACTTTAGACCCAAAAGGTGAATAGGACAGCGGAAGCAAATTAGAAGAAGCACCTAAGGTAGAAGAGACTTCCAGATCATGTCGAGCCCACCGACATGACCTTGATTAGCAACACAAGTCAGAACCTGCAACATGGGTTAACAAACCCTTAGTACTTGAGGGTACTCAACAAGACTTACCCGACTAAAAGAAAAGACTCCAAGGGTATGAAGGCTTAAAGGAAGGTCTGAAGCAAAAGTAACTTTTACAGAAAAGCTTACTACAAGTAAATCCTTACTTTTAATGTTTTAGCGGTGTATTAAGTCCATATCAATATCCAGTTTGCACCTGCTCTAAATCAATCACTTCTTTAAACATCTCAACTCATTTCTTCTCATATCCATAAGTCACCATGTTTCATTGATTAACTACGATGTAGTTCAGTTGATCGAGTCTTCTTTTCTAAGAAGCAGTGGCGATTCGAATCGATTAAAACCCAGCTGGGGATTCTCAACCACACAATATATGCAGGTCCCAGACCTACATATATCAACCTTCACTCAGATCCTCTAAAACTAGAATAGGTTCGCGTCACCCGAGAGCACAATACTCCAGTAGGATGGGTACACGCTACTCTCGCCATCTCTCCACTCCTAGTGCGTGGTTGTCCTTTCTCATAATGGAATAGCCGAGATATTAGGCTTACTAGAGTATGTCATCGGTACTGCAAAGTCTCGACCACAAGCGGCCCTACAACGATCGGTCCTTAATCGACACAGACGGGACAAGCACGACCAAGAAACCCTGTCAGCTTAACCACCAAAGACAATTCCCACGTCTCGTCCAATCTCCATTTAACATTATCATCATTATTGTATTCTTACAACCCATAAGCGGAGTTGAGAAGAGCAAGTAGAACTTATTTCTCTCGAATGATGAAACCATCATTCAGCTTCAATCGTAGTCTAAGAAATACTAAGCATTAGAGGAAACGACCTACATACTAGTGGGTGACAAGGAAGATATATGAATATCAAGGTAGTCATGCAACAGTTGGTATTCACCCTATGCCTAATTACTTAATGCACATTTCATTAGGCGCAATTGATAAAAGCATTTGTAAACAACAAGGATAGGGTTGTATATGCTCTGGGGCTTGTCTGTGTTAGTCAGGTAGTCAATCTCCTCAGAAGGATCACATAAATCTGACCCAATTTCCACCGTTTGGCAACCTCCTTCGGGGACTTGATCAACCACGATATCCCCACTCTCGTTCACTACACGGAGATAATGATGCATTTTCAATAATGGTATGCTTGAGATGATGCATGACAATGCATTGGTGAAAGCATAACAAGATTAACTTGAGTACAATTTTTTTCCTTCACGGTACTATTGCAAGTAATTGATGTAAAGCACTTATTATTATTATTATCACCAAGTTGATTATGAGCGCAGCTAATAAGCAATTAAATTGCCAAGGAACAACAGAGGTGAAAGTGTCCCAAGCTCTACAATCAGTTCCAAAACATACCCAAGCTATTTCATGATTTATCCTAAGCATTTTGGTATTTATTAATTAATAAATTAAAGCATGGAAATTAAGTGAGTAATTTAAAAAATATCAAAGCAGTACCAAAATTTTTGTGGAGGTAGGCTATTGCACATAACATTTAAACAAAAAGTTTTATGCCTGAAAGATTATTATTTTAGCCTATAAAAATTATACAAGGTCCATTTTATAATTTATTTAGTGAATTTTTAAGCATACAAAAAGTATTGTTTATGGCCAACACATATTTTCCCCATGTATAGCACATCATAATAAAGCTACACAAAAAATTTCATGATTTTATCACATATGTATATTTTTATATGAATTAAACAAGATTCAGCATGTAAAAGCATTTTCTAAAAGAATAAATCATTTTTATGCGCCATAAATCTTTTCTCACCCACCTCACTCTTACCCACCGCCACTGACGCGTGGGTCCCGTGGTCAAACTAGCCCTACCCGACCTTGACCACGACCACGCCGACGGGTAAGCGACGGAGCTCACCACCGGTGAGGTCTCCGACGATGATGGCTACACCGGCATGCTCATGACATCACCGCACGTCGATCTAGGGAACTAAACTAGCGGCTAGGGCTGTGCAGTAGGCCTGCCCGCGACTATGGTGGCGTAGTGGCGAAGCAGTGATGGCGCTATGGTAGCGACCTAGCTAGGGCTCGGGTTAGCACCAGGAGCTCACCGTGACTCTTCTACGCTTACTGGTTGAGTCAGGAACATGGCGGGGCTAGGTGGTCGATGGTGAGGATGACAGCGGTGGCATGAACTCGCGGCAGTGATGACGTCCCGACGTGTCTATGGCTTATCTACGAAAACCAGCAAGCCGATAAGCATCACGGGGTCATGGCAAAGCTAAAATGCAAAACGGCTTGGTGAGAGACTCATTGGAGCGGCCTGGCCACGGTGGGGGTGGTCACGGCGGCGCTACGGTCAGCCACGAGGAAGACGACGACGTGTTGTTGATGGTGTAACACCCCAGGTGTTTGCCACCAGTTAAGCAATGGGTTTGAGCTAAAACATGGTATATTAAGTGATGATGAAGATGTCAATGTCAAACCTATAGAAACGAGCCCCAACCTAAACTTGGATATTGCACCTTTACTCGCCTATAGACCCCTTTTCAAGATATATGCTTGGGTGGTGTTATTGGAATATCTTTGTGAGTCTCACATCAATACCCATCTATATTGGTCCATGGAAAAGTTTCGTGAAGTTCGGAATCAAAAAGTCACATGAAATGATAAGTTATATCCTTATTGGACTGACTTTGCTAAGTGCTTAAATTGCACTATTAAGTGAATGAGAACATGAGATGTCAACCAAATCTTGCAACCATGCCCAAATGACTCTAGATGAACTCTACAACAAAAGTCATGAAAGGTTCATGTTGAGCAAATGCCAAAAAAACGCTCCAATGGATCAAAAAGGATAATTTAAGCTTCATCGTGATCCTACTTTGGTCAAAGTAGAACAGTAGGTTCTATACCATTTTTGAGGTTGGACCTTAAATGAAAGTTGTAGTACATATCATGTAGAACAAACTTTGTTTTTGGACCAAGAGCTAGATCAACTTGGAAATAAGTCAAACAGAGGCTCGAAGTTGGAACCTGCTGCTGATTTCAACACTTAGAATTATTCTAAGTCAGTTTCGCTAAGCAACGACGTTGGCATTCCACGTTCTCCAAAATTCATTAAGCAACTCAACTTGGTCCAAAGATAAAAGTTGGAGTGTACATGATGGAGATGAGCATGTATAAAGATGACACTTGTTGGACTTCGTTTTGACCCTCAATTTGGGCTTTTGTTCATCGTCGTCAATGCGTTGATACTATTAACTTGGAGCCTAATTACCCGCTGATCTAGAGCTCTAATGACTTGGCTCCTTAAATAAGAAAGGCAGAGCGTCAGGAAAGAAGCAAACTTCATTTTAGGCCCAAAGTCCAATTCGCACCCGAGACGGCCCAAATCGGCTTCCCACCATGTCCACTCCGTCGCCCGCTAGCTGTTCACGGAAATGCCCCAACGCATGCCGCGTGCCCCGTGCGTGGCGGCCATGCGCGAGCTGCGCCCCTGCTCTTCGCCGCGTGCCGCGCGCCTCCTTGTGCCCTGCTCCTCCATAACGCGCGCCAGAGGCTCCCCCTCCACTCCTGCTCCCTCCCTCCGCGCTCCCCATCGCCTCCTTCGCTCTCTGGCACCGGCGCGTGCGCGCCAGAGCGCGGCCGCCATGAATGTCGCCACCGAGCTCGCTGCCGCTGCTACTGCCTCCACTCCATCCCTCCTCCGTCCGAACCAAGCGTGGCATCATCTTCTCCTCATCGCGCCGCGCCTCTGGACCTCCTAGACCGGCTCCATTGGCCTCTGTTGCTCCCCGTCGTCAGAGAAGCTGCCGTCACCGCCGCGGCTACTGTGGCCGCGCCACCACTGGCCATGTCGGGCCATGCTGGGCAGCCCAGCGTATGCGTGCGGCCCCCCGGTCCTCCCCGCCACGCCACCACCGCTGTCGACGACCACGGCCGGCCGGAGCCGCGAGTCCAGCCATCCTCTGCTCTGTTTTCCGATCAGGGACCTCGCGCAAGAATTTGAAGAAAGGGAGGGTCCTATCTGCAATGTCATAGACTCATATGAATAGTGCCGTAAGGACTGGTTTGTAATTAATTTGCAGGAAATTTGGAAATTCATAGTAAATCGTAGAAAATTCGTAAAATAGTAAATAAGGACTTTTTGGAATCCTTGTGAAATTGTCTATGCAGTAGATCTATAATATGGCATGTTTTAGTTTAAATATTTTGTGGTAAAAATAGATTTGTGCAGTAAGGTTGTAATGCTAGTTGAATTTGTTATTTTTCATAACTGTAGATCTAGGGCTCCAAATGAAGTGAAATTTTTGTGGCATGCTACTCATGTGATAGTTGATATGTGGTAAAAATTTCATGAGTATTGGGTGAAGTATGAGTGAGTTATTAGTTTATCTCGCTCTCACATGAATTCTTGCTTTAGCAACTTGTTCTTTTCATAGAGGTTGCTATACATATTCAAATGGAGTAAAATTTGTACAGTAGACTATTGAGAGGATATGTGAGCCACTGTAATTTTTGTAGAATTTATTGTATACTTTTGGTATATGTTCATCAAGTCACCTTGTTATCTAAAATAAATTAAGAAATGCATTAAAAGAATTTATTTGGTCATGGACACTAGGTTTTCTGGTGTTCTTTAGTCATGTGTGAAATGTTGGTAAAGTTGGTTTTGCCCAATTATGTATTTGCAACATAAGTTCATAATTATTTTCTTGCCGATGTGGTTTATGGACAGATCTGGGAACTTAGCAAAGTTCTTCATGATAATGTGCTTTGTTGTGAAACTTGGTTATACAAAAGTTGTAGATAATTCATGTATCTAGCTTCTATTAAAATTTGGTGTCATTTGGCCAAGTAGTTTAAGAGTTACAGTTGTTTAAAGTTGGGTTTCAGAAATGGCTGTTTTCTTTCAATTGTAGACCAGTTTCTGTAAATAGATATATTTGACTTAGTTAACTTGAGAATCATGCTAAGATGATTAAAGATGAATTGTAGAAAATTTCATAAGCTTTCCATAATGTTTTCTTGCAAGTCATTTGGATTTGTGTAACTCCAGTTATAGCTAAATCTTGTAGCTGCTGTTTGCATGTCCAGAAATTGGCAGATTCTAATTATAGTGTTTGCTTGTATATTGTTAAGTGTGACTTATGCCTTGAATGATGACTAAGTTAGAGCACCTGAGATCTTGGGAAACTTGTGCCATGCTTGATGTGCTTGCTCTCTATAGTTAGTGGTGTGATGTTAGTTAAATAGCTATTGCTGTCTATGTCTTGCATAATAACTTGTTTATCTTGTATTCTTATGTGATGCATCTTGTGTTACCATTCATCACATTCATACACATGCATCTGGCATCTCATCTAGGTGTGCTAGATGAACCACGTGAAGAACATTATGTTAGAGCCAAACCCGAAGACGATGTATGGAGGATCTATCCCGAAGATGGAAGGACTAAGCGAATGCTAGGACCTGAGACATCACCAGGACGGTGCAAGCTAACTGAACTAACTTGTGTCGGATCCCAGGCAAGCCCCGAAACATTATAAGTCTCCTAATTTATAAAAGCAATTCTTTCTATATATGAGTTATATATTGTTGCATTAAGTTGTAGGGGTTGATCGAAACCGTTGATGCATTTATTACTATCCTTGCCTACCTTATTACCCTTTTACCCTGTTAGGTCAGGATCGAATAATTGCTTAGACCGGTAGCGATCGGTGATATCCGGTCACCTACATTTATAGGTGGTTACTGGAAGAATGTAGCTATGGAAAGAATGATATCCTGGAATTAACCATGTGTGATGGATAATTGGAGACCGGACGGAAAAGTTGGAGGCAACCAGACAGGGTTCTGGGGTGCTGTTAGTTTTCGTCTGTGTCGATTAAGGACCGTCTGTTGTTAGGCCTCGAGTCATGTTGAACGCATGCCTTGCATTTAGCTGGCCGAATAAAGTACCTTCCGACCACGAAGCTGGGAGATTATTCGGGCCGAGTAGATTGCCCGCAGCGCACTGTGCCGGAGCAGGTGTGGTAGGACACGGGGGCGAGATGATAAGACCAAAGTGTAGTCGGTCGGCCCCCGGGTACATGTGGTTCCTAGCAAACTTGAGATTCCTGGATAGTTGACTCGGTGATCAATATCTCACTTTAGCGGGTGAGTGAGGTTTGTGTAAGGAATAAATCACCAGCTGGTTAGGAATCGATTCAAATCGCCATCGCTCCTGGATAGTGAGCACTTGACTCGAGTTACGGCATCGTAGTAATTATTATGGAACAATGATGGTTATCTGGATGGTATGGGATATGCTAAATCTAAATTGGTAACTAGATGTTATTGGTTAATCAAGTGATTGCTATAGTACAGGTGCTTACCTAGATGGATAGGTCATAATAAAGATGATGCAAAGTGCTTAAAATGGTTTCTTCATGATAGCTTATGCTTTTCGCAAATAAGTCAGCTAGCCCACTAAAGAAAGCCATGCATAATCCTTGGTGTCGCTTTATTTTGGTTTAAGACGGGTAAGTCTGGCTGAGTACATTTGAGTACTCAGGGTTTATCCCACCTTGTTGCAGGTGATGTTCTCGACCTATTGATGATGGTGGCTAACCGCCGGTGGGCTCGGTGATTCTATACTTACTTCTTATCTATATGCTTTTGTCGGATGATGTCACTTATGCTAGCAATATATTTGGAACTTATATTAATGTAATCATTTGAAAGCTATGTTGTTTTCACTAAGCGGTTTTGAAACCCAAACTTGTACTATTATTTGTTAAACCCTTTGTAATATTATTTCCGCTGCAACCCGATGTATGTGATGTGTATTTGCTTAATCACGCGATCTTGGTTGTGATGTTGATTTACCGAGGTCTTTCGGAACACTCGGCGGACTACCGGGTTTATATGAGTAAAAGTATGGGTGTGTCAACGTGTTAGCGGGGACAACCGTACTTGATCTTGTATAAATTGGACGGTTCTGTCACAGATGGTAGTTAACATTCATGAGAAATCATCAATATAACTTGTATAAATGGCTAAAATGGATCACCAATATAGACTTAGGGGTTTAAACTAACAAATTCTATGAGTTTTGGTGAATCTATGTTTTCAGCAGGATTAAATAAGAAAACCACCGAGGAGGACCTATTCATTAAAAGAAATCATGGAATTCCACCACGTAATCGACGTGGGAAGACTCTAGAAGACTCCAGAAGATGAATCACAGAAGCGGGACATGTGTCTCTAACACGTGGGGCCGCCCGGCCCCACCTGGAGGCCGCTCGCCCCCTATGGGTCCACCTGTCAGCCTTGTTGTTATGTCGGTTCTCCACCGTCTTAAGGATTGCATCTCCACCGTTCTTTAAGTCGGTTTAATCTAAGGGCTCACGTTGGATGCTTTGAGCTATATATACCAGCCTGCATCCCCCCTCAAGGGCATGTCTCATTTGATCCTAAGAGCTTAGAAGCCCAGAAACCCTAATTCATATGTCCACCAAGAAGGCTAGCAATCAAGAGAAGATTAGTCCTCAATAGGAAGGCTTACCGAGGTTAGAACTAGAAGACATTAGCAGTCTCCTCTACGCTCCTATTACCTAGCCTTGATTGTGAAGTTGGGATAAGTTAGATTTGATTATTCTCACACACGTTTCCTCGAGTTTGATATAAAACTAGATACTCCTGGTGAAGTGCTATATCGGTATAATATCCGTGCGCTTGTGGATTATTCTGTGTGCATTAATTTATACCAACAAGCATTTATGACGCCGTTGTCGAGGAAACGGTTGTTGAGTTAACTTTGAACCTAGCTTATCCTTGTATTATTATTCTTTTATTCTTTTATCTTTTATCTTTTTATTTTTACCATAGATCTAGAATCCACCCCTATCTACCAATATGGTGCACCCACGAGCGCAAGCTACAACCAAAAGAGTCTTCAAAGCCTATCCTAACATCTAGCTATGAGCTGCGCCCGTGTTTAATCAACATGGTTCAGGATCAACCATTTTTGGACGAAGATTATGAAAACCCTATTCCCACCTAAATAAGTTTGAGTAGACCTATGCATGCCTACGCATTGTTGGCATGTCAGACAAAACCTTACGATGGAAGCTTTTTTCTTTCTCTTTGATGGGAAAAGCTAAATATTGGTATAATCTCACCATAGGAAGTAGACAAGGAGATTGGGAAGCCCTGTGTTCTAGCTTTTGCTTACAATCCTTTCCCATCTCTAGGGTAGTTAGACTTCGTTTAGAGGTTCTATCTTTTAAACAAAAGAAAAAAGAATCTCTAGGCATGGTATGGGAACGCTTTAATACTCTTATTAATACTGGCCCTAACCTTGCGATTCAAGACCCTATTCTTCTTCAACACTTTTATATGGGCCTTGATAGGAAAACCTCAAAGCTTCTTAATACGGCCTCTAGAGGCTCATTCTTGCATATCTCCGCCAATGCGGAGAGAAGCATTCTTACAAAAATCTTAGAGAACATCCTCAAAGAAGTAGAAGAGAAGCTATTAGAGGAAGAATCCCCTATAGCTGAACCCAAATCTTTACCAGACCCATCACCAACTTTAGCTATCTCAAATCCTGAACCACCAGAAAAGGAGGAGACTCTAATTTCGGACTTCATGCTTGAATTCGAGGATGAACTTTTTGATGAATATAAAAATACCTTGAATTACCATACTATGAGGAGACCCCAGAAATCTAGGAAATCATCATCCAATGAAGAAGCTTTAGACCCTTCTGAGGAAGCTTTCCTTAAAAACACTACAAATGAGTTAGTATCTATTATAATCAATGAATGGTTAGAAGAATCAGAGCTTTCCTCCAATGTGATTCATTTAGATTCACCTTCTATATCCATTCGTTGCCAAATTAATAAAGCTCCTTTTGATACTCTTTATAATCCTATTGTGGGTATTAATATCATGTCTGCATTTTTTGCTCTTGATTTATTGAAACACATGCCATTAACCCCAACAACAAAGTTATTGAAAAGTCTTTTAGGACACGTTTCTCCGAGTTTGGGAATTTTGTATGTCCTTCCTATCCAGGTAAAAGGAACCAAAGTTCATTTCAGCTTCTATATATTTGATATTATAGAGTTCGACCTGTTGATAGGACAACCAATTAAAAGATTTATTCAAGAAGGACAAACGGGGAAGTTGAATATAAGGCTTCAAAAAAACTTTAGACTTTCTATACCCATTACTCATTCTCTAAATACTGAGAGTGAGCCAATTCCTAAGGAAGACCCAATGGAATAGGTTAAGGTTGCATCTCTTGATAATTTAATTGAACCCAACCTGGAAGATTATGCTCGGTTCTTCATCAAAGAAGAAAATGAAAACCCTACGGATTCTGAACCTCTAGATGAATTGCTAGAACTACCTAAGCCCACCATTGAGCTTAAACCCCTGCCTTTTGGTCTTAGATATGCTTTTCTTAATAATGATCAGAATTCTCCTATGATCATAAATGGTAAACTTTCTCAAGAAGAATCCCTACGCCTGCTAACTATCTTAGAAAAGCATCGTTCTACTTTTGGCTATTCACTCCAAGACCTTAAAGGAATTAGCACTGCTCTTTGCACCCATTGCATCCCTACAGATCCTAACTCTACACCTTCTAGGGAGCACCAACGTAGGCTTAATAATGCGATGAGAGAGGTTATTAAGAAAGAGGTTTTAAAACTCTTGCATGCTGGGATTATCTATCCTTTGCCGCATAGTGAGTGGATTAGCTATGTTCAAGTTGTGCCTAAAAAGGGAGGCATGACTGTTGTTAAAAATAAAAAGAATGAATTAATCCCCTAAAGAACCGTCACTGGATAATGGATGTGTATTGACTACTAAAAACTTAACAAGGCAACAAAGAAAGATCACTTTCTGTTACCCTTCATTGATGAAATATTAGAGCGATTGGCAAATCACTCTTTCTTCTGTTTCTTTTATGGGTATTCAGGTTATCACCAAATACCGATCCATCCAGATGACCAAAGCAAAACCACTTTTACATGTCCATATGGAACATATGCTTACCGTAGAATGTCTTTTGGACGATGTAATGCTCTAGCTTCTTTTCAAAGATGCATGATGTCTATATTTTTTAATATGATTAAAGAAATCATGAAAGTTCCCATGGATGACTTTTCTATTTATGGAAAAACTTTTGATGATTATCTTGAAAATTTAGACAAGGTTTAGCAACGATGTGAAGAAAAACACTTAGTCCTTAATTGGAAAAAATATCATTTCATGGTTAGAGAAGGAATAGTGCTTGGATACTTGGTGTCCGAAAGAGGGATAGAGGTAGATAGAGCTAAAATTGAAGTAATTGAATAGTTACCTCCTCCCGTAAATATTAGAGGATCTGAAGTTTCCTTGGTCATGCTGGTTTTTACCGCCGCTTTATAAAAGATTTTTCACATATTGCTAGACCACTTACAAATCTTTTGGCTAAGGATGTTACCTTTGAATTTGATGATGCATGCTTAAAATCTTTTAACATTCTTAAGAAAGCACTCATCTCTGCACCAATCATTCAACCCCTGATTGGTCGCTACATTTTGAAATTATGTGTGATGCTAGTGATTATGCTGTGGGGGCGTTTTGGGACAAACTAAAGATAAAAAGCATCATGCAATTGCTTATGCTAGCAAAACTCTGATAGGACCTCAACTTAATTATGCAACAACTGAAAAAGAACTCTTGGCTGTTGTTTTTGCTATTGATAAGTTTAGATCTTACTTAGTAGGAGCTAAGGTGATTGTTTATAATGATCATTCCACTTTAAAATACCTGCTCACTAAGAAAGATGCTAAACCTAGATTAATAAGATAGATTTTGTTACTCCAAGAATTTATCTTAGGAATAAAAGATAAAAAGAGAGTAGAAAATTCTATTGCCAATTACTTGTCCAAAATGCAATTTGAGAATTCATAGGAACTACCCATCAATGATTCGTTGCGGGACGACATGCTCTTCAAGGTCACAAAATCCGACCCCTGGTACGTAAATAGTTAACTTTATGGTTATAGGTTATGTACCACTAGGGGAGAATAAAAGGAAGTTCATCTATGAAAGTTATCTTCACATATAGGATGAACCGTACCTCTTCAGAGTCTGCTCTAACGTCCTGCTCAGAAGGTGTGTACCAGTGGAAGAAGGCATCAAGATTATCGAACGATGCCACTCATCACCATATGGAGGACATTATGTTGCATCCACACTCATTCAAAGATTTGGCAAAGTGGATTCTTTTGGCCAACCATGTATGAAGACATGAAAGACTTCATCAAGAGGTGTGGAGCATGTTAGAGGGACGGGAATATCAATTCAAGAGATGTCGTGCCACTCACGAACAACCTCTAGATTGAGCTATTCGACATCTAGGGAATCGACTACATGGGACCTTTTCTGAAATCAAAGAAGTGTGAATATATCTTGGTGACAGTTGACTATGTCTCCAAGTAGGTTGAAGCCATGCCATGCAAAGCTGCTAATGCAAAGAACTCCAAGAAGATGTTTGAAGAAACAATATTTCTAAGATTCGAAGTTCCAAGGATGGTGATTAGTGATGGAGGAACTCATTTCACTGACAAGAATTTTCACAACTACTTGTCAAAACATGGAATCCGTCACAATGTCGCTACTCCATACCACCCTCAGACAAGTGGCCAAGCAGAAACATCAAATAAATAAATCAAGAGCATTCTGCAAAAGACGGTCAATGAGATGGGGACTGCATGGAAAGATAGACTACCCGATGCATTATGGGCTTATAGAATGGCCTATAAAACACCACATGGAATGTCACCATATCAACTAGTATACGGAAAGGCCTACCATCTACCGATTGAGCTAGAATTCAAAGCTCACTGGGCCATCAAGCGATGGAACATGGACTTTGAAGCCGCTGGAACCAAGAGGAAGATGCAACTCTCTAAACTTGATGAATGACGTGAAAAAGCATATCACAACGCCAAGATATACAAGGAGAGAACAAAAAGATGGCATGACAAGAGGATCAAGGAGTTCTCCCCCAGAGATAAGGTATTACTTTTTAATTCTAGAGTTAAATTATTTGGGCACGAAAAACTTCGGAGCATATGGGAAGGACCATTCAAGGTGATAAGCACTTCGTCGCATGGAGCGGTAACACTTCAAAATAACGAAGGTACGTTATTCAAGGTAAATGGCCACCATCTCAAGCTCTTTCTAGAACCTAAAAAACTATCTGAGGATTTGGATGAGGTAGATTTCCTGATTTTACCATATATTTACACCACTGCCATCCTCCTTATGTTTTGTAATGTGAAACTATACTTTTCGGGATTAGATAGGGATTAGAAACCACCACAAGAAAAATCACCACGAGAGGATGATAGGTGGGGCCACCTGACCCCACCTAGAGGTCACTCGGCCCCACCTAGAGGCCACCCGGCCCACTGTCAGCCCCTCTCGCGCCTGGTCAACTCTCTCGTGTATTTTAAATCCTTCCTTGTTAAAATCCAGCAGTTTTTCGGCGCATTCGGTTTTTCCTCGTTAAGAGACCTTATATGGATAGATCTTGACCCCTCCTGCAAGTTGTCCCTATATAAGCGAGCCTCTACATGCCTCAATAGCCATCCCATCAAAGCCTTCTCGCTCCAACAACAGCAAAGCTCTTGTCCTCTCTATTTCCCATGGCCAACAAAGAGATCGTCCCCTATGGTTTTGATCCTCGCAAGAAGCCCAATGCACTTGCGCTGATCGTCGCTCCTCCAAAAGTTACCCTAATTCGTTCAAGCCAATCTTACTTTGCCCAAGCCATTCGTCGTTTGGTGATGATTGCTCCGCCGCACGTCTACTTCTCAAGGACAAGCCACGTCAACCTGACGCGCCGCTGCCAATCAAGGTGATGAAGGAGATCAACCTCCTTCCTCCAAGGGTGAACGAGGTGCTAACTGGAGTGAAGACCAACAAGTTTGGAGATGTTACATGTGCAAAATATAAGTCGGTCACCCCTCATACCATCATCGATGGAGTTCGCGTGATGCCGGATCAGATCAAGGTTATTCCGCTGAAGGAGAATAAGAGGAAGGCGCCATCACCACCTATCCCAGAGGTTGAGAAGCGACCACAGATGATCTTTGCTCTCTTAGAGAAGAAGATTGAAGACCTCTTCGATGTTATCTATACCCTAGAGCAAAGGATCGACGAAGAACGCGTCTATCGCAAGAGCCTACAACATGACCTAAATGTTTTGAATCATTTTGTTGCTAAGATGAAAAAGTGAGAATTAGGTAGTCAATAATAAGACATGAGTGATTAGGTCAATTGTTTAAAGATAGTATGTTTAGGTTACCCGCTTAGCTCAGATCGTTAGAATATTAAAATTAGTGTTAGGTAGTCAAAAATTTGTGTTTAGTTTGTGCTTGTGTAATAAAGTGCCTTATGATATTAATGGAGTCTTATTATTATTATTATCTATTCTCTATTTCTTTTTGAATATGTGTTTGTCTCCACATGTTGTGCATAAAGGTATACAAGAAAACAAGTGGGGGAAGCACACCGCGACATCAAGACAGAATTCGATCGTGAAAATCATGAAATTCAGAAAGCAATAGAACAAAAACCATGCCCGTCAAAGTTGGACCAAAATGGACCCGAGAGTGGGTCGCCCGGTCTCCTACATGGGCGCTGCCTCACCTCGCGCTTCGTCCACGGTCAGGTTCGAGCCCAATACACTTTATTTATATATGTTTCGCTTTCGTTTTTAACCAAATTAAAAATCACTTATTAAAACAAATTTAAAATATAAGGAAAGATTATTTTAGTCATGACTTAAGGATAGACTCACATAATACTTTTTTTGGAAGTCTTGTTTTGTTGGAAACTTATTATTAGGGACCCTATGTTACTTAAGTTGTTGTAGAATGAGATATAGTAGAATAATGATAACTTGATTCTTGATGTCTTGTTATTGGAGATTTTATTTAAAAAAAAAGAATAGCTACACCTCTCCTTTGTGGTAAGAAATGTCCTACCAGAGCCATATATAGACTAGAGAAACCTTCTACATATACTACTTGTCATTGTGTTGAGTTTGGTCAAACCTTGTGACCCTTGTTGAGAAACTTATCATGCTCTCAAGATCAAGATCACGTACACTCCACATATATCTACTGCTCCTACACTGAGAGTACGCAACAACATATTTTTTATCCACCTAAAAATATTCTACTCCTACACTGGGAATAGACACAAAAATATGCTTGATAGGATAAATGCTCCAAGTTTTTGTAAATGTCTCTCTTGACAAGTTTCAATTACAAAAAGAGAGGCATGTGCTATGCAAAAGTTATTCATAAAAGAATGAAAAAGAAAAAGTATTGGAAAAAATGGACAAGTGTCCGGGATATTGAAAACAATGGGTACTCAGATGCCCGCCTGGAAAGAAAAAAGAACGAGAAGAGATGAATAAGATAGCCCATGACTTTTTGCAAAAGTTTTTCAAGTTTCAAACAAGAGAGATGTTTCAAGGAGCATAGTAGAATTAGGTCAACCACCATATATACATTCACACACATGCACATCTTGATCTAAGAGTATGACTTCTTTCGCCTTGGATCCTTGTTTTGACTTTACAATATATGTAATGCAAGTATGTTTTCATATTCATCGCTACCTGAACTCCACATAAGCTTTTAGAAGTAGGTAAAAATGAAGGCAAAGTCATCAATGCCTTGGTGAGGATCCAAAAATACCATATATATAGAGTGATTTGAGAGTACTACAAAAGGAGAAGGTAAGCTATGTTTTTGTTTTCAAAAATCTTAAAATGTTTCTCCAATTGACTTGACTGAAGGAAGATGGTAATCTGTTTCAAGCTGTTGCGTTCTTCAACCGCCCAAAGTTTCATGGTAGACACTTTGAATCCTATAGTGCATGTATGACTAAGAATAGTTTTATGTTGATGCCTTGTCTCAAGGTTATGTCTTGAGTAATCCATCCTTTTATCGAGGATGAGTAAAAGACTAAGTGTGGGGGAGTTTGTTGATGGTAGTTAACATTCATCACAAACCATCAATATAACTTGTATAAATGGCTAAAATGGATCACCGATGTAGACTAAGGGGTTAAACTGATAAATTCTATGAGTTTTGGTGAATCTGTGTTTTTAGTAGGATTAAATCAGAAAACCGCAAGGAGGACCTCCTCGTCAAAAGAAATCACGGAATTTCGCCGCGTAATCGACGTGGGAAGACTCCAGAAGGCAAATCACCGAAGCGGGACACGTGTCTCTGACACGTGGGCTGCCCGACCCCACCTAGAGGCCGCTCGACCCCGTGGGTCCACCTGTCAGCCTCGTTGTTATGTCGGTTCTCCACCGTCTTAAGGATTGCATCTCTACCGTTCTTTAAGTCGGTTTGATCTAATGGCTCACATTGGATGCTCTGGGCTATATATACTAGCCTGCATCCCCTCGGGACATGTCTCATTTGATCCTAAGAGCTGAGAAGCTAGAAACCCTAATTCATATGTCCATAGGGATCAAGGCTAGCAATCAAGAAAAGATTAGTTCTCAATATGATCTAATCTTGTATTAGAGATAGTGAGATAGAGTGAGAGAAGAGTTTGAAGAAGTCTCGGCCTATCGGTGCTCTCTCTACGGCTTGTACCCTAGCGGAATCAAGTTCTTCTTGAGCTTGCTTCTGAGATTTCTCTGGTAATTGACTTTTAATTCAAGTATCTTGTTCATATTGTTCTTCAGGTTTGCGACTCTCTTTTGAGTACTTTAATCCTTGTAGCTCCTGGATTAAAATAATATTCGTAGTGTAAGCGTGGTGCTTAGACTCGGTTACTCGTGGATGTATCCTATTTTCCACATCGGTGGTAGCTCGCGAGGGTGACTCTTATAGCATCGTTGAATTATTTGTAGTCCACCTCCTGTTAGTAGGCCTAGCAGGACATTGTTGCTATAGGAAACATACTCTGCCTGTGTTTTCTCTAGTAATATCCCCAAAATTAAACAGTAGAAGACAAAGCTTACCGAAGTTAGAACTAGAAGACCTTAACAGTCTCCTCTACGCTCCTATTACCGAAGTTGGGATAAGTTAGATTTGGTTATTCTCACACACGTTTCCTCGAGTTCGATATAAAACTAGGTACTCCCGGTGAAGTGCTACATCGGTATAATATTTCGCGCTTACGGATTATTTTGTGTTCATTAATTTATACCAACACATGCGGCTAGCTCCGACGGAAAGGGTTGGCGCGAGCGGTTCAAGGAGGTGCGCGCAAGAGCAGGCGAAGCTGTAGGCGTGAGCTGACAGGCGGAGATGGAGCGGCCACGACGAATTTCGGTGGCACATCAAGTTCACCGGCGACGAGCAGAGAAAGGAAAAAGAGGAGCGCCGGCTACTTCGCGTTTTAAAGGACGAGGACGACGTCGTGACTTCGGCAGCGTCTTCTCGAGCTCGGCCTCGTGCATGATCTCGTGTCCACGCGTGCGAAACGGCGCGAAGGCGGTGGACGGCGACGAGCAGGCAGACAGAGTGGTCACCTGCGTGCACTGTAGCAGCCTGACAGTCTATCTTCAGCTTCCAATCTCTCTCGATTCCATGTAGAAACTTGAAAAACTCCAATAATAAAAGTTGTTCATCTTCATGCCTTCTCCAACATTGCTTAAGGAACCAACATCTAAAACTCGATGGCTTGCAAGATCTTAGCTTTTGAAAGTAGGCACATTGAAACAAGAAACTGAAAAACAGAATTCAGCCCTAGAATTTTGAAAACAGATAAAACTTAGCTATTTTGGGAATTTTATTAATGATTAATTAACAACCAAGCAAATCAACTAATAGCACCATAGCATAGTACATACTTAGCACTAATAAATGATACTAAAGGTTGCACAAGTTTATTTGTGAAAAACATTTTATTAATTCCCCCAAAAATGAACTTAATGTTGAAATCCCACACTACCAAATTAGGATTAAGTGCTGAATTTCAATTTCAGTATCAAATTTGGGGCTCAAATTTTAATTGGTTGGACTCAAATTCATACCCAACACTTGACACTAGTGTAAAGTACACACTCTACACCTTAAAGTTTATTTCAGCAAAAAATTAATTGTTTAAGCAAATTCACATATATAAATTTCCAAAGAACCTTGATTGAAATTATTGTTAACATTAATAACATTTCATGTAACTTATAAAACACTACATAGGCAACATATATATGCTGTAAATAAAACATGGAATGTATTTATGCCATAATGCTGATGCATGATGATTATCATGATCAAGGTTTTATTAAGTTCGTAACACCTAGTTGTTACACCGTCTCTCCTGTACGCTCCCTCCCTCTCTCCCGACGCGACGGAGGCGACGGCGCGGGGCGACCTCGGCGGTGGCCGGCCCTCGGCACGACGGCGGCCACCCTCCTCCTTCTCCACGCCCCTCCCTCCTCGCGCCGCAAGGGCGGGGCGACGGCGGCCCCCGCCGGATGCTACGCCGGTGCAGCGGGTCGCCGCCCCCGGCCACGGGGGGCCCAACGCCCGCCGTCCCTGGTGCTCGCCGGCACGTCTCCTCCCCCGATACGCCATCGTCTCACCGTCCGGCGCTCCTGTGCTCCATGAAGCCCTAGGTGCCTGTCTCTTCCTCTCTCTCCCCCTTTCCCTCTCTCTCTTCATCTCCCTGCCGATTCCCCCTATCCCAGCGCGCGTGCAAGTTCGTCGCGGGACTGGGGTTTCATCGATGGCTGTGTACGTCAGGTAGTCCTCTGCACTCAGGTGTTCTGAGATGCGACCTCGACAGGTAATGATTTTAGCTATTTTTGACTAGCAAGTTTTGAGTTATACATGTAACAATGTACTTACTCTAAATTACTATTTATAATGTGGTACAGCAAATATTGTTTAGCTTCGATGCATCTCCTTGATCTGATTTTGATAGGACCTCTCTGGTCAGGCAGTTTTTGGTTTGTATGCTGCACAGTGAGCAAATCATGTTACTGTTTCCCTTCTACCCTGTTTGTCCTCAAAGGAATGATGCTTTTTTAAATTACGTCATCCCTATTTTCTGCAAGGTTCGTGCAATGGCCCTCAGTTTGTTCAGAAGATGGTGATGTCAAAATGATGTGCCGTTTGCTATATAGTTCTTCCACATGGGTGCAGCCCACGAAGACACGTACACAGATAAGGTAAATGCCATTTTATTACTTCTTTCAGTTGCTGGCTCCTATACGCTTCTAGAGGAAGAACATTAGTGCTCATGGTTGATGGCCGGTGTGAAAAAAGAAATGTTACAACAGTTCTCATGCAGTGTCAAGACCTGACATTTTCTTCTTTCAGTTTCTAATTCCTATATGACCCTACAGAAAGAATATTAATACTCATGGTTGATGGACACTGTGAAAGAAGAAATGTTAGAACAGTTCTCATTCGGTGTAGGACTCCGAACATGTTTTGCTATGAAATGTAATCTACCACATTAAACAGTTTGTCTTCAGAATCTGAATAGCTTTCCCATATTAGATGATGGCAAGATATTTTGCCAGCAGGTGCACAGGTGGCACTTCAAAATAGAACTACAGCATGTTGGCGCTCAGATGGTAGGGCAGGCCAGGCCTGTATGCAGTAGGCTCCAGCAAGGGTAACACTTATGAGTCATAGGCCAGCTGCCTCCACTGGCTACAACATCTAGCAGCCCAGGCCCCTCTATGACAAGATTTGTTCCTGCCAATTTCCATTGGGGTTTGATGATTAAAATAAAAGATTGATCATGTCCCTTAGTGATTTGTAAGTTCACATCTCTTTTCTTTTTCAGTCCTCCCTTGAATATCTCTTTCAAATTCACAAGTGTGGTTTCAAACACATGTATGCCATCTGAAAATTCCTGTGAGTTTCAAAGATTTGGTAATCACTATGATATTCTGAACTTAACCTCCTGTAGGATTGACACATTTTTATAGTTGGCAATACCATGTCTAACTAAAAAATACACATTAATGCCACCATCCTAACCTGGTAGTGATAGATGCAGATTATGTGTTCAGTCCTGGTTCGAAGAATGTATTCTTCTTTTTCCTTTCTGGTTCCACGGAAGCACACGTGGATGAACCAAGGGATGGGAGATGTGCCCAGGCTTGGTTCAGTGACAACTTCTGCTATTCCTGCAGTCCAAATGTGTATGCTTCGAACATAAGTCCATGTTATCTTCCTAAACCCACAGGCTCCTACAGATGCTTATGTCACATGCTTAGTTCTAGCCAAAAGATGCCTGATAACTGATGCCCAGTGAAAGTTATACATCTACATATTGGGGTTGATTTTCCCATCAAATATCTATTATGAAAGTATGCTCTCTCATTAAACTTTAAACGACTCAAAGTTCTGAATGTTGACTAAACACTTACCAATCCAGATATCCAATAATTTGCATTTTCCCATCAAATAGCTATTATGAAAATATGCTCTCTGATTAAACTTTCCAGAACTCTGAGTTAAGTAATCCGAGTGCTGACTAAACACTTACCAATCCAACTATCCAGTGATACGAAAGAAAACAGATGTGTTACTCTGACAGAGCCATCTGATACTATGCAGGAGTTATGGCTTTTAACATTGTGTCATTCATTTCAGGTAGGCCAGGAAACTACAAGTACCATGAAACTCAGATTATATTGCCAGCCAACATTCAATTCACATTCAAGTGCTAATTTGTCCCATTAAAAGATGGTGCAGCAACATAAGTTGCGTAGCAGATTCTACAAACCAAGAGACAAGGGGACAGTTGGGAAAACTTTCCTGTGCCCATATCTGAGTGAGAATACAGCTTGCGTACTTTCATCAATCTCTTTTAATGACTGTCTTCTTTCTTAATTAGTGCGGACCAGCTTTAATAAATAGGGCTACATGAGTTATTTTAACTACACGCTAATACATTGTAAAGAAGGAACAGTGCATTTTTTTTTGGAGCTGGATGCAGTATTATATTCAGCGTCATAGCTGGATGCAGTATTATATTCCCAGTAAATCTCTTTGCCCCCAAGCTTGTTGCGACTCATTTTATTTCCGGAAGCTTGGAAGGGCACACAGAAACAATAGCAGGTGGATGCTTCTTGGTAGTGTATGCCAAAGGGCGCCTAGCTCAAACGGTTAGGTGACCCAGCGGCACTCCTCAGGTCCTGGGTTCGACTCTCCGTGGGAGCGAATTTCAGGCTGAGGTTAAAAAAATTACCCTCGTCCGTCCCCATAACCAAAGCACTGGGGGGGCACCGGCCCAATTCTCACTTGGGCGACGGAAAACCACCGTGTAAGGGTGGGGGCGGGGGGTCGGGGGTTTTCTCGGCCGGGTGAGAAGGTCCTTCTTCTTATTTGTAATCTCATGAGGCAGTCTTAACACCCACCCCGGTCGAGTTTTTTTTTCTTGGTAGTGTATAATTTTGGGTATTATTCCTAAAATCAAAAGGTGCTTTGTTTCTGATGGTCTGCATGTTTGGCTCTGCATTTGATAATCTTAACAAATATTTAGGACTGGGAGTACCAAATTGAGCTGAAGTCATCCGAAATTGAGACCTAATTTTTTATCTTTGTTGGTTCGATTTTTTTTCCTGCAGTTTAAATGCTTTGGGTCTAGGAATAATACATGTTTTGATTTCTTTTGTTGTTGTACTTCAGGGAGCTGCAGCCACTGAGGTGAAGTGTAATTATCTTTTGTGTGTTTAGGTTGAATGCAACCACGGTGGTGAAGTGTAATTATCTTTTGTGTGCTTAGATTCAGTGTAAATCAATCCCTTCTCACTTCTCTCTTCTATTTATTTTTGCTGTGGACAGAGCATACAAGGTGCAGACAACGGTGGTACTATGCAGTGTTGTGCCTCAGTGAGACTCAACGATTTTGTGCTTGCAGCCATGGTTTGTTAAAATAGAAGCTCCTTCAGAGTCCTGAGACTTAGTCTCTCACTGTTGGCATTTCAAAAATCAAAACAATGGAAACACGATTAGGGACGTGCGAAAATGAAGGTGTCAGGCTAATTAAAGCGATCAAGACTACAGATGATGAACACATCTTCAAATCAAGGCTTACATTATCAATCAACCAACTTTAAATCAAGACTCCAGGCAGTGAACCGATGGGTATTTTTCTCGACCGAAAATTAAATTTCACGATTGCTATTTTAATTGATTTGCAAACTTACAGGTTGCTTTTATTTCCTCATGTCATTATGATTGTGCATTTGTCATTTGGACATCATCTTTTTGCCTGATGCTATAGGACACTGCTCGCCATGCCCGTTCTAGGCTTACATTGTGCCAACTGAACTGAAAATTATGGTAGTTAGGCCCATTGGTTCTTTTTAGATTCATATTTATCTACCTAATGGAGGTGCTAGGTTAGCACTCAGCTACAGTACTCTTTTTAAGTTCCTTATACTTAGGCTTTTACCATGTGTGGTTTCTTTAAAAAAAACATATATACCATCACTTCGTCATAATTTATTTTTAGTATTTATGCAGCCTGAAAGTAGATACGTTCTCTCTTGTATTTTTGCTTGTCACTACAAGGTGCATTAATCCTCCCATTACTGAACTGAAAATTATGGTAGTTAGGCCCTTTGCTTGCTTCAAGCTGCATTATACTTCTTATCTAAAGAGTCTTATGGCTTTCCAGTTCGCCAGCACCAATGGCGCAGACTTACAGGGAATTGTTCGGTTACAAAACCGACGCTACAGAGGTCACTCCACACCACTGAGAACATTGCATATTTTCCTACTGCATTTTTTTGGTTTACGCGTCAATGACCATCTTACAACCTACTACATTACTTCTCTCCAATTTTTCAGGAAATTGAAGCAATCAGTATTTGGGTGCACATACAGACACACAGAATGATCAGGACAGTCCGCCTGGTTCACCGTCACACCATAAACCAAAAAGGTACTGCTGGAGATAAAGCCATGTATAACACTTCACCGGCAAACGTGCATTTCAACATAGATATTCACATACCAATTAGAGGCCCAGGTCCACCGGCTCGAAGCATAAACCAAAAGATGGCGCTAGGAATGCATCTTTGAACGAGGATCAGAAAATAGGTACATGTTCCATCCCCGGTTTTACAGCTGCTTCTACTCCTATTACTGAAACTTGCTTTTGTACACTGATCTCTACTACGAAGCTGATAACAGTGTTAGTTATCACTGAAACACTCAGACTGTATATTATCATGCAAAACTAGCCTCTGCTTCACAAACAATCTGCTACCGTGCTTTGTATATTTCAGGCAACGTGCTTTCTTTGTAGTAATTAGATTATTTCTTAGTAGAAGGCTGTTGGTGGCCTATGCCGTATATTCCTCCAACTATTTTCGACCACTTGTCATCAAGGCCTATCATACGTTCCTAAAAATTAGACACTGTTTAATTGTATATATCAAGTTACTTTAATGTGTCCTCTTAAAAATGTTCATTTTCACATGCGTTAATATATACCAGACTTCGCATCTCTTAAATCTGGAAATGTTAAAAGCCCTCTTATCATGGTCACGGGCCCTATGAAATGATCGACAGCATTAATATTACACAGGAACTTAGAATAAACTATTACCGCTGCTGTGTTTTCAGCATTTCATACAGCCTGCCCTTATAGTTATTTCTTAGATCAAAACTTATTACAAAACTGTTACCAGCACAGGCCACAAATTCCTGCAATTATTTTCAGCCATTTATCATTAGGGCGTATGATACATTTGTTAAGTTTCCACATTGTTTCATTGTATACATGCAGACACTTTAAACTGTCCTTTAAAAACACGTTTCTTCTATGAGTTTTAGTATTTCCCAGCCTACAAAACTCTCATATATGAATAACTTACAGGCCCTTTGCATCATAGTCGCATATCCTTTCACATGATCAACAACGTTGACATTACACAGCAACTCAACATAAATCCTTGCTATACAGATCTACATCTTGGCTTGCCAAAAAACAGAGTGCATCATATATACTATGTTCTTATCATTGACCCATTAAATTGTTCTCTTTCACATCGCGTATACTTTATTTCTGATTCACCAGTTATTGATTCAGTTATTTGTTTCTCACACCAGGTTACTTGGACCGAAAAAGCATGGACCTCACTATTTTGTGCCATGTATGCCAGTTTGCTCCACAAAATGAAGATGGATGATACTTGCTATGCATGTCAAACTTCTTAGACTTCTAAGGGTTTCCACAGCACCCCAACAAAAGCCTGTTCCTTAGAAAGAATTGAACTTTCTTCCAAATCTGTTATGTGTATATTAGCCAAGTAAATGTGCCCTCTACCGCCATTAGTATCCCCCACCCTTTACAACCCTTAGTCGACTAAGACCAACTGGTTCTTTCAAGAACTTAGATACTCCCTCCATATCCTAATTAACAGTCGTTCTGGAGCCGAGCGCGTTCGCGGCAAAGGATGTCGTCCGCGTCCACGAAGCCTGTTTTGGACGCGATTGCCCCTGGGGCCACGCGGCGCCGCACGTCCGCACGCGCCTCCCTCGCGTCTCCTCGACTCGCCTCCCACGCGCACCGCCGGTCCGCATGCACGCCCCCTCGGGACTCTTGGACTGGCCTCCATTAATCGACACGAACTCGCGCCAGCCGCATGGACGAGTCCAAGCGATTCCAAACGACTGGATGTCTCTACTACACAAAAGCTAACAAGCATTCAGTTTGCAGATACCCGCGAAAGCCGTGGCGACGCCGACCGATGAAACCACACGAATCCACCTCGCCTACGCCTACCACGCCCGGTCGCGGCGTCGTGGGGCGCCTCGCCTGCGCGACCCGTCTTCTTTGATCCCCCCACCCACAGCACGCTCGCCATCAGCACGCTCGCCATGGAGCCTGGCGGCGCGCGGGTGCTGCTTGCCGCGGACGACGTCTGGCCAGAGTCGGAGGAGGTCGCCGCGGTGGACATCGGGCTAGACTCGCAGGAGGTCACCACCGAGGACGTCTTCGAGGCACCGGACTCCGTCGACCCGCTGCAGTCCGTCGAAGGACTGGAGTCCGTCGTCGCGCAGGACTCCGTCGAGGCGCTGCTGGTGGTGCCGGACTCCGTCGAGATGGTTGCGGACCCTGTCGACATCGTGCCGGACTCTGTCGAGATGGTGCCGGAGTACTTGCCGCCGGGCGCTTTCGTTTGCGGTCGCTGCCATCTCGTCCATGAGGACCGCGAAGCGTGGAACCGTGCGCACTCGCGGTTCTACCCATGCCCTCGCTGCGGTCTCGTCCACGCGGACTACTCCATCGACGCCATGCTCGGCCACATCAACGTGGACTGCGAGCTTTTCATGGAGCACTACAAGGGCTTGCTGCCGACAAAGGACGACGCCAAAGCATCGGTAAGATAACTTAGAAAGGATGATTTAGTTCATGCAGCATTACAAATTTAGTTCATGCAACAATCGGCATTACAAGAAAGGATGATGTCTCTACTACACAAAAGCTAACAAGCATCATTATAATTTTTTCATGCAGCAAGAGTAGCCTCGGCTTCATGTAGCAATGATGGATCACAAGGGATACAAGATGGCATCGATCCTCTCTTTCTAATGTTTCTTTGTTCATGTGAGGTATCTTGAATTTGTTGCAACCTTTCACTTTCATAGCTTCTATGAAGACACCTTGTAGTGTTACAAACATTCTGTTTGCAAGCCGTGGCGAGTACTCCAAAAATGCCTACAAAAAAATTGTGCAAGAAATGAATGAATGAGCAAATTTGTTGTTAAAAAACATTGAAACATGTGTGAACAATTTGATCAAATTACCTGTTGCACGGCTAGAACTAGATCCTCCATTGTTTTTGCATTCTTCTTATATTGAATTGCTTGTATAGCTCGAAAAAAGCCCAAGTCAAGAATGTTGAAATCCGGAGAGTTTGGTGGTTGACAAGTTAGCCGAATATCAAATCCACCTATCTTAGCAGCCTCACAAAAATAGGGATCATCCAACTTCAAATGAGAGGGTGCATTATCCTGTTGGATGAAGATTGGTCTACCCACATCTTCTCTTGGCCATTTGGCTCTAATGGCCGGCAACACTTGGTTGATCATGAACTCTCTAATCACTTCTCTTGTGATCGATGTAATGGGCTTCATAACCAAGTCTCCACGGACACGACCGGTTCTCTCGTTACCTCTCATAGCCGGTTCATAACGAACAAGTGGAAAACAACCAATCCTACCATCAAAAATACAATTCCCATCCCTAAACCTTGGTCGAGCGCAAACACACAAGAACATAAGCCTAGGGATGCAGTTCTTATTCTTACAAGTCCGATGGGGCTCATCTTCTTCGGGTAACAAATAGTATCTTTCATTTTTTTGATGTAGGTACAACCATTTCTCATCAATGAACACAAAGTCATACAACTCCTTAAACCTTGGATCATCAAGCAACTCCCTGTTAACCATGTCAACACACCATTGTAACATAGACCTCTTGTTAGCTTCAGTGAGATATGGCTTGATGCTACTAGAGTGGCGTCTAAGGTAACCTTTTTTCAAATACCTTTGAATCGTCCATTTGCTCATTCCTAGTGCGGTGCACACATCCTCTATAGTCATTCTTTGTTTTAGAGGAATGTTTCGCAAAGCTTCTAAATCAACAGGGGTTACCTTACGGCCTACTCTACCCTTCTTTAGACTAGAAACCACAACCGGAACTGAGTTTGCAAGTTGTATTTTACCTCTCCTCCATAACCTCTGAACTGTCCGTATATGAAGCCCAAATTGCTCGGCAACAATTGCAGTGTCCTTCTTGCGTAGTTTGCCATTGTTGCTTCTAGTCAACAAAACTTGATAAACTCGTTTACGGAGTTGTTCAGACATTTCTGGTCTTCGGTGGGGTTGTCCAACCTGTACTTCCACGGTTGGGTTGTCCACTGCATGTTCTGTTAAAGAAAACAATGCTTAGTCATAGTAACACTTGTTCACGGCAAGTTCTACAAATGCATGAAAAAAATACTTCTTCTCGGCAGAGCTTAGCCATGGCATTTTCTATTTATAGGGAACAAAAAATACCAGCAAGGTTCATTCATAGTAACACTTGTTCACGGCAAGTTCATAATACTACTCCTTCACAGCAAGTTGGAGCTAATGGAACAAGCAAGTTCATAGTACTACTTCATGGCAAGAATAAAAAAGTTACCAGCAAGGTTCTCTTCATAATCGAAGTCCACGGCACCAAATTCATCTAGTGGTAAGTTCAAATCGAAACCTTAAAAAAACTGCGTTCTTAGAACGAGAAGATTGAAGGCTCATAGTATAAAAGGAAACAATGACATGGTACGTTACCGCCGTGGTTATCTTCTTGTTCGTCAACATCAAGGAAGTCGTTGCCGACGTCATGGTCTTCTTGCTCGTCGTCAACATCAAGGACGTCGTTGCCGTCGTCATCTTCTAGCTCGCCGAATTGAAACACGTCGTCGGCGTCGGCGTGTTCACTCACAGCAAGATCTAATTAAACGGGAAAAAAAGAAGCATATTCATGTCATGGATTATATTAGGAAAGGCAAACACATAGCCATTGATTTTCTAAAAAAAAGAACAGGCCATTCAGCCGCAGAGAAGTTTGAAAAAACATTGTTGCTTACCATTGTTGTTGTCGTCCTCCGGTAATGGCGCGTTGAGATCAAAGGGCAGATTGCCGTCGTCATCTTCTTCTAATGGCACGTTGAGATCAAAGGCAGGGATGTAATCACTCATCGCACGGTTAAGTGGAAAGAAATGAGGTAGAAAGAGCACTGGAGCTAGCAGTCCAAGCGCCAGTTAAATAGGAAGGGTAGCTGGACAGCCGGCCGAACAGAACGAGCGTGCACTGTGCGAAAAATCGAAAAAAAAAACGCGCGCGGCGAAATCCCGCGGACGGCCAAAACACACGCGCGCGTGAGCAGCTCAGAGGGCAAAGCCGAGGGCCAAAACACGCGCGAGCACAGTACCATGCAAATCCATGCAAACGAGCACTTTTCCATGCAAATACAAAAAAAAACCCGCAGCTGCCAGCACTCAAACGGTGGAGCTCCGGCCTCAGGCCGCGCAGCCTTGGCCAACCGAGCTATGGTATATTGCTGTACAAGTAGCACCCGCACCTCTATTTAATAGGGACAAGACAGGAAAATTATCCCCCAATTAATCACCTCTTGGTAACCGAACTCATGTCCTAAACGACTTCTAATTAGGATACGGAGGGAGTACTTATGTATTCGTACACTGAAAACCATCTGCCCACTGAACCGCTGCTAAATGCTGCAATAACGGCAACATGTACAATAATTGTATATAATTAAGCTTCGGTTAGCTCATATGTTATCCCCCATTATGTAGTAGTGTGCAATATCAGCAAAATAATTCCAAAAAAACAAGTGACGTATGTTGATTAATTATTGCAATGTTTAGCCCCTGTACATATTTACACGCCTATGCGCGCGAGGCCGCGCGCCCTAAACTAGTTAATCAAATAGTTTGGTGTGGGTATGGCCTAATTTTTTATAATTTGGCCTTTTTTTTAGAAAAATTACGTTTAGCTCCCTAAGAGACTTAAACTCATCTTTGGACCCTGGAGGTCGGCGCCAGGAATCATGGTGCCGAGGTAACACGTCTCGGCGCCACAGATCTTGGCGCCGAGGTGTCTGGCCGAGCACAGCAAGCCATCCTAGGTGGCGTTCACGTGGCCGGCACCTCGACGCCACATATCTTAGCGCCAACCTCGGCGCCGAGCTCGGCGCCATGTATTATGGCGCCGAGCATTGATTTAAAATCCGAAACCAAGTTTCTCTTGCCGACGCTGCTCTCATTTCTTCATCCCCTCTCGGTTTCTTCCTCTCCATACCCCCGCCAATCTCTTGAATCGACGCATTTGACCTTGAATACTTGGATTTGATCCATACATCTTCGCGAGCAAGGTATCCTCTCTCCCCTTATCAAATTTTACGCATTGATTTGGTATATATCACATCTATTTTGCAACCCTAGATACGTTAGTACCTAATGTTTGAAGTGATTTTTTATTTTTTTGTATTACGTGACGGTAGGATGCCAAGATGTGGTAAAACTACTAGGCAAAGATAATATCTTATCATCGTGTTATATTATATTTTTATTTTTTGTATTATGTTTTATTTTTTGTATTTATGTTCAATTGTAGTTATGACCGGATGACCGAAAATGCCTTCGATCCGTTGCCTCTGCCTAGTGGTGTTCCAGTGCCCATGTGTTTTTGCGGCGATCCTTGCAAGGTAGCCAAGTCCGATAAGGAGGACACGTATAGACAGAGGTATTGGATGTGTGTCAATTTTGCGTTTGAGTCTACACTTCGTCAGCGCCGCATTAACAAGATGGTGAGAAATTAATGTTGTTTAATATTTATTGTGTCAAATGAAGTCTTGTATGATTTATTTGTTTTGTAACAATTGCATTTGTTGCAGACCCCTCCACCGCTCTGTGATTTTGAGCAGTGGATCGACACTGAGATCAAGCCGGAAGACAAGGAGTGGATGCAGAAACTGTTATGGTGGGAGGCAGAGGACAAGGAGATGATGGAGAAGAGACGCAGAGAGGAGGCTCTAGAAAAAGAGCACAAGGAAGAGGAGGAAAGGAGACGTGTTGCTTCGCACAGGGAGGAGAGGGAGAGGAACCTTGAGCGTGCGCAGCGAGCGAAGGCAGCGATGGAGGAGAATCCTGATGCCCAGAGGAAGGGAAAGTGGCCTCGTTGCACTCAGTAGTCTTCATGAGTTGCTATTTCTATGGTATATTCACGAACAATGTTGTCTAATCTTAGACTTTGCATTGTGTTGTCATGTAATACACTTTTAGTTTGTCGTCATGTACTTTAAATGTTGTTATGTTGATTAATGTGCTCTATTATTGAACCTTTCATAGTGTTGTTGGTTTCATTATTTGTTGTCATAATATTCAGTTTAATATTGCATAGGTAGTGAAACGAGGTCACGTAGTGCAAATAAAACGTAACGAAGTAGTTGATTACCTAATTCAACACACACAACACATGAAATGGCATATAAGAACATGTACCAAACTAGGGTACAGAGGTCCTGGACTAAACCTAATATGCCTTAGGTAATTAAAACAAACAACAAGCTCATGAAATGGCATGTGAGAACATGTGCCAAACAAGGGTACATATTTCCTTCGACTAACCCTAACATGCCTTAGATGATTAAAGAAAAAAAACAAACACATGGATGTTGCCCGTTAAAAAGATTGGTTTGTCCTAGTAGTGTGTCAACATAGCAAATTGTGTTGCACCTTCCCCCAAAGTATCCTCCTATTGTTGGTGGTGGTGGCGGCAGGGGTGGCGGCGGAGGACCCTTGTTCCTGTGATTAGGGTAGGTGCAATATGGATCATTGCAGAGTGCCTCCTGTGAACTGGCACCATTGTTGTTGTCTTCCTGTTCGTCGTCTTTGTAACCACTGCTAACTTTCCTTTCTAGATCGAAGATACGGTCCTGCAGGTAGTAGATGTACTCTGCATGTGGATAAATAGGTCGAGGATCGACCCAGCTAGTGAACCTATAATTTTCTTCGGACAAGGAAGACTACAATAAGTATGTCATGTAAGTTGTGTAGAAGATGAACATATTGAAGAAACAAATAGTAATAGCAATTACCCATGCTCGCGGGCATTTGAAGAAACGTCGGCCTCCATCTATTCCCTCGGTGAACATCTGCACTAGACAGTCCTCACCATGCATGCATTTTGGCCACTGTTCTTTCTGTTCATCGTATCCTCTCAGTGGTGCCTCTTTGGTGAAATCACTTTTGCTCTCGACTAGGAACCTGTAACACCCCAGTGTTATGCCTGTATTTAGGCACTGCTAATCATACATATCATGCATCATCAAGCATCATAATCATACATGCCTAATCATGTAAATAACAATTGAAACACTGCTTCGAAACATTTGAAACATGTTGTGAAACCTGAATGTGCATACTTTTGTTAGACTTGTTTTGCCCTGATTTTGCTTGCTAGGTTAGTAAAACATGTTTGGCTACTATTGTAAATCATTTAGCAATGTTTAGTTCAATTTTTGGAGCAAAGTTTGTATTCAAATTAATTCAAAATTTGGCTTCAAAAATAAATTCCCAAAAATTAGGGTTATGAGTTAAACGTGGACTTTGACCTTGCAATTCAAAATCTAGAAAGAATTTGGCTGTGGTCATAAAAGCAAAGTTGTAGAAAATTAAATTCTAAGCAACTTTCATTTTTGGTACATTTTCAAAAGATGTCATTTTCTTGCTCAAAATAATATTTGAAAGATGGCATTTAAAATTCCTTGAAAATACAAATGAAAAAGGCTTTTTTCCTTATTCATGACGCCGCCTCACCTGACCGCACGACCCAAGCCGGCCCAGCCAAGCATCCCATGGCCTCGCTTTCGCCTCGCCTCGCCCGGCACCCGGCCAGCTAGCGCCTGCCCATGGCCCACAGCCTTGCCCTGCCACAAGCTGTGACCATGCACGCCGCGTGCATGTGATGCGCCATGCGTCGATGCCATGCCATGTGCTCATCAGCCGGCTGCACGCCATGCATGCGCCGCCCGCCTACACTGCTGGAGCCAGTCGCTCGCTCACTCCCTCCCATGTTGCCTTTCCTCTCGCTTGAGCCGAGAGCCCCAAGCTCGCCTCTCGCGCACACGCCACGCCAGCCTTGGGCGCAATTGGCCATGTGGCTCCCCCACCTCGGCCCGGCAATCACGCGCCGCAGCTCCGCCTCGCCCTCCTTCAAGTTGTGCTTTCGCGTTTGCGCCACCCGCCGAGCTCGGTAGAGCCGCTCTCGCCTCGCCACCAGCAGCCATGGCGTGGCCGCGTGCTCGGCCGTCATGGAAGTCACCTCTCTCTCTTCTCCGGCCCGCCTAGCTGCCCTACCGCGATTCGCCATCTTCTCGCGCATCCCGATGCGCCCGCCACTCGCCTACGCCATGGTCAAAGATGGCCGCCGGCCTCGTGGCGAGCAGCACACAAGGCTTGTATATAAGCCCCAGTAGCCAGCCCTCGGCCCGGCCGGGCCGAGTGGTCCGTGGGCGACGCCTGCCGGGCCATCTTCCTCCTCCCTTGCGTCGGGACGCGCGAATCAAAAAGCGGCCGTGGGCTAGCTGATTTCAAATGAGTCGCCAAAGATGGCGTTTAAAGAAATTGTTTTCAATTTATTCTTTATTATTTGAAAATAGATATGGTTTGCAAAATGTTTGGATACTCAAAGTTGCTCCAAATCTGTTGAAATAAATTTGTCTAGGTTCCTTATCATCAGATCTACTTGGGAAAAATTGTGCATGTCATTTTGAGATACTTTGCTGTAGAATTTTATTTAATCATGTATATGCTGATAACTTGAAAAATATGTAGAAAAATTTATAGTCTTCAGAAAAATATGGTTCCAAGTTTGTTAATCTTCTTATGTCATGTACTTCCTAGAAAAAATATGTTTCATGCATATGCTGTGGGAAAATTTTGAGGTGTAGTTCAAGCACCTTTAATAGCTGATTTTTGTTATTTTTGCTAGAGAGCAAACTTTGTATAAAACATGCATGTGATAATTTTTGTACAGTCATTGTATGCTATGAAGAACCTAGGAAAAATATTAACTCTGTTGTTTGACACTTTTCACAGTTCAAAGTATTTTTATGTTCATAATCCTGCCATGCCTTGTCATTTTTGTGTAGACTATTTTACTTATCCAAACGCCATGAAAATTTTATGGTAGTCTACTTAGAGTAGTACTATGATACTGTAATTTTCTTAGATTTTTATAAGCATCAGAAATATAGGTTGCTGTTGTAGCCCTAGTTTAAAATGAAATAAAATAATCCTCTTTAATGCAAGTTAGTTAATAATGTTAACTTTGATGTATCTTTGAATCATTTAATAAGATGTGTTGACTTAACCTATTAGTAGTAGAAGAGAATGCAGTAGATGACATGTGCTTGTAGTATATTTTCTTGGATGATGTTGACTACCTTGCATTCAAACATATCCATTGTATTCATCTCATCCGATGCACCGATTGCATAAGCACTTACGCACATTGCATCATATAGGATCGCAAACCGAGAACCCAGTTGTCATACCCGAGGAGCCCGAGGAGTAGTTCGAGGTGCAACCTTGAGAAGTGCTGTGCCAACGAGGAGGAGGCGTTGAGGAACTTCAGAATGCCCCGATCACCGTCCAGAGCTCCTTCGAGAGAGGCAAGGCAAGCCGAGCATTTTTCTCCGGTTTGCAATGATTTAATTAAATGCTTTACTTTAATTGATGCATTACGTTCAGGAGTTGTTTGCAACCGTTCTTTGCATTATACCTTGTTTACCTTTGTTATACTATATCCTTGTTACCACGGTATCCATGATCGAGTCAATGCTTATTTGGCTTAGACCGGTAGAAGTCGGGTGATTTCTGTCACTGCGAGCTATAGGTGGTTACCGGATCTCGCTTGGATGACTATGAAGTCATGGTATAACTAAGGGTTAAATGAAGTTGAGACCGGACGGAGACTTGCGAGTTTTGGACTGTAGTGTTTCCGCTCTCAGGTCGATTCAGACCGACTGTTGTTGGGCCTCGAGTCATGTTGAACGATGCCTTACATTTAGTGGCGAATAAAAGTACCTTCCAACCCATGAAGCTAGGAGATTTTCGGGCGAGTAGATTGCCCACGCCAAGACCTTGTCTTGAGCGGCGGTGTGGTAGGACATGGGGTAGATGATAAGACCCAAAGTGCGATGGTCGCCCCCGGTACATGTGGTTCTGGCAAACTCGAGATACGGAAAGTTGACTGTGATCAATATCTCACTTTAGCGGGTGAGTGAGGTTTGTGTAAGGAATAAATCACCGGTGGTTAGGAATCGATTCGAATCGCCATCATCGCTCTGGATAGTGAGCACTTGACTTGAGTTACTTCATCGTAGTAAATGTTTATGGAACACTTGGATAGTTATAATGAATATGTGTATGGAAGTTGTTTAATGATCGGTGGTTATCATTATACGCTTAATCACATGTTTGCTCTAGTATAGGGTGCAAATCTAGTCGATGAGTTAATAATAATTAACTTGACAATAATGCTTTTAGAAGGGTTCTTGAAATGCTAAAATGCTTCTTTTGCAAATGAGTCGACTACCCTACTATAAAGCCTTCATAATCCTTGGTGTCATTTATTTTCGGTTATGTCGGGTAAGTCTAGTCGAGAACCTTCTCGTACTCGGGGTTTTATTCCCACTTGTTGCGAGATGGGCGAGATGTATTACGACATCTTGTATCAAGCGCCTTTATCCTGCGATGGGTGATGCTTAGGACCATGGGCATGGTCATTCCTTACGTCTCGTCTAATGCTTTTGTTGGATGATGATCATTTTGGCACTATATTTGAACTCCGCGTGAGTGTGTGTGTGGTTTGAACAAATGGCTTCCGCTACTTTTATTCGAACTGGTTTTATAATAACTATGTTTAAACTCTGATGTATCCGAGATTGCGAACTTTTATGTAATATGTGATGGTGACCGCTAAACTTATTACGATCTTGAATTTGGAATGGAAGTTGGTTTGAAATCCTTCGTGATTTCACGGACTACCGGGTTATACGGGCTTAAGTTTGCTCAATCGTCTGCTCTGGCGGATGATTTTCTTACTTAATTTCGTATAATTGGTCGGTTCTGTTACAGAACCTCTCATAAAGAACTTCCTCAAAGAAATCGGGACCAAGAGGACCCTTCCACCTAATGGTAGTCCCCTTCCCCTTTACTCTCCCTCTAAATGATCCTCTAGACATTGGTACTGCAACGAAAGATAATGCTGAAGAGTGCTCTTCCTCCTTGTTGTGTGTTTGAATGAGAGAGAGTGAGGGGTTATTTATAGGTTGAGAAGAGGAATGGAGGCCTCTCAATGTGCCATGTCAACGATCCGTGTGCCTCTTCGCCTCAGTCCTTGGATCAAACAGTAATAAGATGGATGGTGGAGATGGAGTGGAGTTGTGCTTCTTTGCATGCCTTCGTACCTATAGTTGTACTATTGTCTGAAAAGCCTAGATTCGTTCACTTTTACTGAAAAGCCTATATTCATCTGAAAAGCATCTGTACGATATGATTGGACTATACATGTTCTACTGAGTTTACATTTAATCTATGTACTACATTTGTGCCTTTGTAGCAGTGAAGTATAATTAATGATTCACAGAAAAAATTCACAAAAATTTCTCTTGTTTCAGGAGCATCCATGGTTACAAGTAAAGACATCATTATATAATCTAAATATTTAATCGTCCAAAGACCACAATACAACCACATCGAACATCACAATCAACATAACATGTCCTGCATAGTCCAAATAGTACACAATGTTCATACAGTCCCAAATAGTTATAGGAAAGTAACTACATACTTTCCAAATCTCCACACATGCAAAATAAGCAAAGTCCATGCAGCCCAAATAGTTTGTGTCATCGGATCTAAGTTGTTACCATAGTCTTAACCTACAAGTCGTCGTCACTTTCTCCTAGTCTTACCCTTGCCCTTGTGCCCAAGAGCGTCGGTGCTTGGAGTGTACGTGCAAGGCGGACGACGTCTTCTCGTTCCTGCAACATGCGTAGCCTGAGTCGAAGGAGCGTCCTGGAGCTTAGACTCGGCAAGATCATCATAACCACGCTCCGTGGCCTCCTTGTCGCCTTCGTCGTCGTCCTCGTCTTCGTGGCCTTGGAAAGTGTCCACGGTCGCAGCGCTAGTACCTCCGTGAGAAGAAGAACCGAGGCCTACAGGTGTGTCCCATTGTCATGCGTGTGGCCAGTGTTCGTCCATTGCAGCGCTAGTACCACAACCACAACGAGCTGCAGCACGCCGCAGCCTACGTGCTAGCCTCTGTCATGCAAAGATGCAAAGATATTAAGTACAAAAACATAGCTCAAACAACTTACTTAAGCATAAAACAACAAGAGGGCTAGTGTTGACTTACTCCAAGAAAGTTGTTTAGTGTGTGCTCGTCCACGCCTGTCCTTGGAAACCGTTCGATCTCAATCACAGATTGCTTAAGCGTGTTGCCCTGCAAAAAAAACAAATAATAATGCGATTAAAATATGAAATTAGAATCTTACTGAAATTTTGATATTGACAGAAATAAAATAACACAAGCAAAAGTGAATTGCTAAGATGTGGAGGTCCCAGGTGGCTGTTGGCTAAATGAACCCCAACTCATCCATGCCAATGTGTCATGACACCGAAAGGGAGGCCCTAGAGATGTGGAGGTCCCAGGTGGCTGTTGGCTAGGTGGATGGCCCAGTGCTAACAGCGCAGCTGTCATCACCAGACATAGCAACCTGCGGTAGACAGAATGGGAAGACATAGCAACGAAATTTGCAACTGACAGAATGGACATAAAGATATGTAAATCTGATTGCTCGTATCTCTGAGGCTAGACCAGGGAGTAAAATGGATGAAATACAGTGTTAAAGCTGCAGCTGAACGGGGAGAAAGAGAGATGAATGGGCATACTTGTCAATGCCATCTCGAAAAACACATTCCCCACCAATTGAAATAACAGCAGCAGCATGACAGCAGCTAGCATCAAACAGATACACTAGTTTTAGAGAACATATACACTAGTTTTCAAATAAAATTAGTAACTGGTTTCCTTTGACAATGACTGTCATTTCTAAAAAGTAGCAGCTTGCAAAATCAGCCACGTAATCCACACTAGTCATGAAAACTGAAAAGAACATGACTGAGCTAAGATTGTTTTGTTATATGTATACTGCTTGATTGTGTCGATTATCTCAGAGATTACTTAGCTAAAAACAGAACAGTGCAGAGCAAGCAGTGGAGGTGTACATAAATTGAACACTTGATCAAAATTAGCTAACAATGCATTGAAGCCAACTATCATGTAAATCATGTGTGCATGCTAATCCAGCTTGCATTAACTGACATTTTATAAATTTGTTTGCTTAAACTATAATTGGCATGGATCACATACTATAATTCACATGTGTATTTCGGATAATTAGCCCCAACATAATATGTTGCAGATAGAGCATACCCAGCTGAAATAAATAAGATGGGGTTATAGTTGACATTACCACTCGGTCCAGGATCGGCGCAGGCTCCACCTGTGTCCCGGCCCTCGTCGCAAGGTCGTAAGACGTTTGTTCGTCGTCGGAGGACTCAATGTCGGCATAGTCTGTTTGGGTCCATTGCACCTTCAGCTTGGTCCTTGTTGTCCGGCTGTACCAAGATAGATACACTCTGAAGTTCTCGTTCGTGTGGGGCAGGTCATTCTTATACAAGTTCTCATGAAAGTGATCCCAGTGGTCGATGTAGTCACGGTGGAAGGTCTCAAAGTCCGTCTCCTTCTTTTGTTTCCGACGATCGATCTTGTAGGGTGCCAGAAATGAAATTCAAGTTAGTGGAGATGTAACTCAGATACCTTTCTTTATATTACAAATATACGCTACATCATTTTTGCTATGCGTGCTATGAATAAATCAATACATATGCATATTTATGATTATATATATATTTATTTCATATTCCCTGGAGGTAGAAAGTGGAGTAGTACAAATTTTCCCTGGACTAAGGAACTTGAGGTAATTTTCTTCAATATCATTTTTTAATTATTTACACCATCACTGATTTAACTTGGACTGGTCTGAACAGCAAGAGAAAATGAGAGATTGACTACATTTGTGAATACTATTTAACTTTTAGTGCATACTCAGGCCAAGAACAGAAATAAGTTTGGAATCTATTGCACTTGTCTCACTCATCCAAGACCAGATCATGCACTTGTCACAGGTAATGAACCATTTCATCTCCTTGTACATATTCCTCGGCGTTTTTTTTTTTTCTTTCCGATTGACTACATTTTGGCTGGAGCAGGCAAATATTCCTGCAACTTATTTGAGTGGCAACTTGGACTGGTCTGAACAGCAAGAGATAATGAGAGATTTATAGTCATGCCGCTACAAGTTGCTGTACGTCACTCCAGAGAAAATGTACTTGCAACCATTAGATTCATACAATGTTGTTTCTGAGTACTGTAAGTTATCCAGCAATAATGTTTTCGAGATCAAAACTACTTGTCATGTTTCCAATTTAGACTAAAAAAAGTCTTATACCAATTTGTTTTATCTTACAAGTTCAAGATCCTGCAAGAATACATGAGTTTCAACTCTCCTGAAACAGACCCTCTCCCTGGAATTTGCAAAAGACAATGCTATTTGTCCCATCCCATTTGGTGCAGCCAACTACAGTTGCAGCATGGAAGTGGCAGAGGGTAAATGAGGGTGCTGCGTACTTGCATCTCTCGCACGATGCTGCAGATGGCAATTTTCCAAGCTGCATCTGATCGGCCGAGCTAAATGGAGCAAATAAAAACTTTGCTTGAGCTTATTAGGGTATAGAACATATTCCTTTGTTCTTTTTATTCTGTTTTCAGACAAGGCACGTATGTTTTATTTTTCACTTAGCTGGCGTTACATCTTATCTTGAGAGAAGAAAGGTGGTTATATCATCTTGACAATATCAACTCGCAATGATAAGTAAGGGGTACTGGATGCATCCAAGATGAAAACGTCCTCTTTTTTATTTTTTTAGGGAAAAAAGATTGTCAGTTCCAGCAATCAAACATATCAAATCTATGCAACAAATGAATCAGGAAACCTGGTCCATGACCATCTTGTGCCTCGTTCTCTTCCGGGTTCCACGTTTGTCCCAACGGGTACCTGGATCCGCAATGTATTTCGGCCCAGTGTAAGGTGGCCACTGACCCTCGTCCAGGAAAGGCTCGAAACGGGGAGACCAAGTCTGTACAAGGCTGTCAACACTGAACTCCGACGGTATCTGGGTCTCGTAGGCAAAGTTGCGATGCTGAGATGCTGCAACATAATGAGAACAAGGGAAGTGATATTGCCTGGTTTTCCCACATCGGCATGAGAAATTACTAAGTACCACAATATAACTCCTTGATGGCAGGACCTCACCATCGAACGTTGTACCACCCCTTTCTGTGACCTGGTATTTGCCGATGCTGTGGTCAAAGCAATCGACGTCATGTGTGAAAGCCCTTTCCTTTGCCTTGTCAAGATGCTTATTAGGTTTAGGTGCCCATTTCTGATTATTACTCTGTAGTGCCATTGCTTGAGCGTGTCTATCGTTAAACCATGCAACAAACCTATAAAAGGTGAATGATACAATGGCATTGACGGGCATGGCACGTATACCCTTGAGTACACTATTAAATGACTCCGCCATGTTGCTAGTCTGAAACTCGTACCTCCATCCACCATCGTCGTAGGCTCTTGTCCATTTCTCAGGTTCTCTCATCAATCCTCTCAGCCACTGCCTACCTTCTGCGTTTGTTGCCATTTTTAGCTGCTCCAACTTCTCCTCGACACCTCAAGCATGCGAGCAACCTCCTCGAATAGAGGAAAGTTATCCTTCGTACCATCCTTCTGAAGTAAATTCTCGGCAAGGTGTCGAGTGCACCAACGGTGGTGCAAAGGTGCATACCCCAGAATCTGCTCCTGTACGGCACTGAGTATGCCTTGGTGTCTATCAGATATGACACCTACCTCCCTATGAGGGCCAACGACATGGATCCTAACAAGCCGCAAGAACCATCCCCAGCTATCTTTGTTCTCCCTCTCCACCAAAGCGAAAGCCAAAGGAACCAATGCGTTGTCTGCGTCACAGGAAATGGCTACCAAAAGTGTGCCCATGTACTTGCCAAGCAGAAAAGTACCATCAATGGATAACACTGGACGACAATGCCTGAAGGCCTCGACGCACTGGGGAAAGCACCAAAATACACGAAAGAATATCTGACTTTCGTCCTTCTATTCATTCGGCTTCGAGATATACTCGTAATGCATGCCTGGATTTGCTGCTTTCATTGCATTGAACATTGCAGGCAACTGCTCGTACCCCTCCTCCTAGTCCCCATATATCATCTTCCAGGCCCGTTGCTTTGCCCTCCATGCTTTCCCATACTTTATGTCATACTTAAATATCTCCTTACTCATCTCCATAATTGTCCTGACCTTCAAGTTGGACTGATCCTTCAAAGTTGTGTATAACTTTCTAGCAATGAGGGTAGAGGTCAACTGTCTATGCTTCTATTTTAGATCTGTCTGGGCACAAGTGTGTGGACCTACAATTTTGGTGACCTTGAATTTCCCTGTGGCCTTCTGTTTGCGAGCACAGACCCTTCAATTGCAATCTGCCATCTCACACACCACCGTGTAATGGCGCTCCACATGGGAGTGCCTCACCTTGAATGGTCTCTTACGTCTCACAGAATATTCCTGTAGCCACCTTCTTAAGGTGGGCAAGTCCATGAAGACCATGCCCAACTGAATTTCCACGCTACCATCGGCCTCAGAAGCCTCTAGCAGTTCGTCATCTCTTCCTTCTCCATAAGCATGTTGAGAATGACTAAGGTCACCGAATTCATGAACCAGTGGATCACGATTAGGACACAAACGTCTGATGAGCTCCATTTCTTGTTCGCTCAAAGCTGCAACTGGGCGGTCATCATCCGAATCAACGACCCTTGCTGTGCCCTAAGGCTCCTCATCATCCGCAATATCAACATCTACATTGTTAGAGGCCATAAACCCTAAATCCACGTTGGTTGATGGAGGAACAGGAGCACAACCATCATTATCAGGATTGTCTCCTGCATTTAAAGCACAAATATAGATACCACTGAGACAAAAGGAATGGAATGAACAAAGAATAAGGAGAGCCAAAGTGTTACTAAATCACTTACTAGGATGATTCTGGGTTAAAGGGATCTCCTGAGGGGCACCTTCAATATCATCAGTCCCACATTCTGCATGGACACCAGGACATACACCAACCTCATTGGGGTAGGATTGAGCATCGGGCACCACAACCGCATCTTCCACATCCACCTCACGGTTGGGTAACAGAGGCTCATAGGGTGTCGAATTCTCTGGTGCTGGCGACAACCCATGAGGGGGTGAATGGACATTAGGGGGTGAATACCCATGAGGGGTGGGATCATTGGACAACTTCCGCACAACCAAATCCAAACATGAAACTCATTCTTCATGACAGTTTTGACATATTTGTCCCATTGTGCCTCTGATGTAATTAGGACCAACCGCCTCAAAATTGTCCCTGACCTGCCATGGTGAAGTACCCCCTCAACTAAGATAGCATCTTCATTTGAATTGCATTTAAGCTCATCATGAGCCCTACTAAACAACTCACAAAACAATGGCCGATCATCTAATATCACTGGCACCCATTGCATTCCAACAAAATTGACATTACCAAACTCATCTTTCTCCACACTTCCTCCGTGATACAGGGTGACTACGTTGTCCATCTAGTTGGTATGCACATCAACCAAGTTATTACGAGTATATTATTATAAGATAACTAACCATAATATCTAACTACATTTGCTAACTAAATTACCTAACTATCGACCTAAACAAATAAGTATCTAACTGTCTAACTATCTCTATAACAAGATAAGAGATTTGGTAACTACACTTACTAACTAGCTAACTAAATCAATATGTAATTAACTCCCTAATTATGTCTCTAACAATCTAATCTAACTAAATAAGCTACATACATATATTCCTAAGTATATAATATAACTAAATAATTAAGCATCTAACTTTCAACCTATGTAATTAAATTTGCTAACTAGATTTGCTAAATATTCTAAAAAAATTACTAACTAAATTATGTAAAGTAAATTAACTAATTTAAGTTAACTAAAAAATTACTAACTAATCTAACTTTTACTCGGATGGCTGCTTTCAAGCACTGGCTGGAGGAGCAGGGGGCATTACACCCGAGGGGAGGGGAGGAGGCCCGAGCCCAGCCGGCCACGGGAGCTCCGGTGGCGGTGGCGAGGCCGCCGCCGCCGAACACAGATGAGGAGGAGGACGGAGGCGACGGGGAGGGACGAGGGCGGCGGCTGCGGGCGGCAGGCCGGCTGGGCAGGGGCGCTGATGAGGGAAGGAGGGGCGAGGGCCGGACGGCCGCCGGTGCCCGCCGCGTCAGGAAGTGAGGAAAGCTGCGGTCGACGGCGGCGCAGGAGGCAAAGACAGAGCGCGCGCGAGAGAGAGAGAGAGCTGCGGACGTGGGTTTTGAATCAATGCTCGGCGCCAAGATCTATGGCACCGAGGTTGGCGCCAAGATTTGTGGCGCTGAGCTTCGGCGCCAAGATCTATAGCGCCGAGGTGCCGGCCACGTGAACGCCACCTAGGATGGCTTGCTGTGCTCGGCCAGCACCTTGGCGCTAAGATCTGTGGCGCCGAGACGTGTTACATCGGCGCCATGATTCCTGGCGTCGACCTCAATGGTTCAAAGATGAGTTTAAGTCTCTCAAGAGGCCAGACGTAAATTTTCTTAAAAAAAAGACCAAATTATAGAAAATTAGGTGGGTATGGTGTGGTTTTCGTCCCAGGTTGGCCCATGGCGAGACATGGCCCATACATCTACTTATCATTTGACCTGCGAAGTTCCAAAACCAAACTGAATGATTGTCTCCGTTGGTCAGTCAAAAAAAAAACGATCTGCAACCACGGGAATCAGGCCATGATTATTCAAGGAGCTAACTATCTTCATTGAGCAGTCATTACCCACTCGCTTCTTCGTTACCCACTCGCTTCTTCACTAGTCAGTCAAGACTCGAGAGCACGGCAGCCGCGCTGTTAGTGCTAAATGACGCAGCCTCGCAGAGACACAACCGCACAAGGTCAAATCAAGGCACGTTCGGCAAACAGCCGCGTTGGCATTCACCCTGTTTGCTTGAGCTACTTTTTATTATATAATAGTATTTTACTCTCGTAATATTTCAGCATAAGTATTAGTATAAGTTAAATTTTAGTATAAACGAACACGTGATTGACGTATTGTTTCGTTTCTGGTAAAGCGTGGTGTACTTTCTTCACGTTTCGTTTCTGGTAAAGCGTGGTGTACTTTCTTCACCTCGCTGCTGAGTGACGCAAGCAAAAGCTTCACTCGCTTTTGGTCGCCGTGGCCGCCCGTGGACGTTTCAGACGTTCTCCCCCGCACCGGATCCCTTTTGGGATACCAAGCTCCTGCAGTCTTGCTGATATCGCAGCAGCTTGCCTTTTCCAAACGTCAAGAAAGAATTCCGTCGCGGCAAAGCCGCGTCGCATGTGATTCAGGCGAGCGGATTTGTTCTCAAATAAAAAGACCGAAGGGCTCTGTGAATTTTTGCTCCTATTCTTGGTCATTGGTTAGTGATTTGGAATTGGAACACGCGTAGCTCTTGGGCTAAGTGAAGGGAGTATTCGGCAGGGCTGAAAAATAAGCTAAAATATTGTTTCCAACTGATTGTTATGAGAGAAAAATATGTTTTGTCTGATAACACTGTTTACAAGAACAGTGCCCGTGTGAGTGCGCGCCCCAGCCCCAGCCCAGCTGTCCAGCCAGTCGAACACACCCGAAAGTTTTAAAACGATTGCGAGTGCTACTAGTTGGTAGTTTCATACTCTACGGCCTACTGATACGTAGAGAACAAGTATAATAATGGCATTCCTATAATAATCTATCTGAACCAGATTTCCCTCGTGACGCTTGGCCCTTAACGTCATGTTTGCTTGAATTTATCTACCTACTTTATCAGCTATGAAATAATATTTTTCTCTCACAACAAATCATCATTCGGCGTATCACTGTAAGGCAATTTGCACAGCACACCAATATTACGTACGCGCGCGGTGGGGGGCCATCTCACGTGTCACGCCCGCCGGTCTGCCGCTAACGAGATGCGCGCATCCTCCCCCGTCGCGCCACGATCCAACGGCTGGCGCTCCACGCCGCGTCTGACGCCAATCGACCGTCGCTCGCCACGCGGCGGACAAGCACCGTCTGATATGGATCTGACGGCGGCAGTTGCGGTAGAGATGAAGGCGAGAAAAGAGTTGAAAGGGTGGATTAGTTAACGCGAGAGGGTTAACCCCGCACGACCCCTTCCTTATTTCATTCGCTCGTCGCGTTGCCACCGCTCGTCTCTCCATCCAAACGCAAAGCAAAGAACCCAATTCCATTCCCCACTCGGGCTCCCGGTCTCCTCCGCCCTCCTCCCTCGCCTCGCCGCCTTCCGGTATTTGCCCCAGCTCCGAGCTGAGCCGCGCGAGACGAGGCTGACGAAGGGGATGGAGTCGGACGCGTCCACCTCCCCGCGGCGGCGCAGCACGAGCTGCTACAGCGACAGCGGCGATTCCTCCTGCTCCGAGCCCTTCAGCGAGTGCGGCAGCGACGACCTCTCCTTCACGCCCGCCGCCGCCGCGGGCATCCACCGCCTGCTGCTCTCCTGCGCGGCCGAGGCGTCGGAGGACGCCATCTCCTCGCTCGTGGCCGAGCTGGAGTGCCCGTCGCCATCGCTGGACTCGCTCCGCCGCGCGGCGATGGAGCTCCGGCTGCTGGCCAAGCACAACCCGGACAATCGTGTCCGCATCGCCGCGGCGGGCGGCGTCCGGCCGCTCGTCAAGCTGCTGTCGCACGCGGACCCGCTGCTGCAGGAGCACGGCGTCACGGCGCTGCTCAACCTCTCCATCTGCGACGAGAACAAGGCGATCATCGTCGAGGCGGGCGCGATACGGCCGCTGGTGCACGCGCTCAAGTCCGCCGCGTCGCCCGCCGCGCGGGAGAACGCCGCGTGCGCACTCCTCCGGCTGTCCCAGCTCGACGGCGCCTCCGCGGCCGCCATCGGCCGCGCGGGCGCCGTCCCGCTGCTGGTCTCCCTCCTCGAGACCGGGGGCGCGCGGGGGAAGAAGGACGCTGCCACGGCGCTGTACGCGCTCTGCAGCGGGGCGCGCGAGAACCGGCAACGCGCCGTGGAGGCCGGCGCTGTGCGGCCCCTGCTGGACCTCATGGCGGACCCGGAGTCCGGCATGGTGGACAAGGCCGCGTACGTCCTCCACTCCCTCGTGAGCTCCGGCGAGGGCCGCGCCGCCGCCGTCGAGGAAGGCGGCATCCCCGTCCTGGTCGAGATGGTGGAGGTTGGCACCTCGCGGCAGAAGGAGATCGCCACCCTCTCCCTCCTGCAGATCTGCGAGGACAACGCCGTCTACCGCACCATGGTCGCCCGCGAGGGCGCCATTCCGCCCCTTGTCGCCCTCTCCCAATCCTCCTCCGCCCGCCCCAAGCTCAAAACCAAGGTACACACCACGTCGCATTCCCCGCATTTTTTCAACAAAAAAAACCAATCAATTCGCCCATCTCAGATTAACCCAATACGAGTCGCAAACTAATGCGCTTCCGTTTGCGTTTCCGATTGCGCAGGCGGAGTCCCTGATCGAGATGCTGCGGCAGCCGCGAAGCCCGAGCCTCCGCGCGCGACCAGCGGCGGTCGTTGCGGCGGAGTGACGGGCCCCTTCCAATCTCCTCGCCCCCACTTGGTCGTGCGTGCCAGCATCCTTCTCTTGTTCGGCAAGACGAGCCGGCGCCGGTCGGCCGGCCAGCCGGCGTGCGCGTGTAAATAGCAAGCAGCGTGTTTGCGTCCGCGAGCGAGTGTACAGTTTCCTCAAGCGAGATGTCGTCCGGAGGATCGAAGAACAATAGTGTCCCTGTAATTTCTTCCTCCCAAACCTTCCTTTTGTTCCCTTTCCACTTCCAGATTCCACTCCAGTGTGGTTGCTTCCTCGCCGCCGGCCGCGGCGTGGCAAAGCTTTGGATTCTCGTGTGCCCGCGTGGCTTGGGCTGTGCTTCTGCAGTTCTGCTAGTCGCAGCAGTGTGTGCGTGTGTGTGCTACGTCAGGAATTCAAGTTGGTTTTCCGATCCTGTGGTGGATACGAGAAAGAAAAGCCTATGTTCTGGTCTCGGGTTGGTCGAGGGAACGGGAACCTGCCATCGGGATTGGATGATTCCGCTGTTCCATTCGGTTTTTAACTTCTCCGTGACGTTTTCACGCGTGGTTTCCCCAGCGACGGCGAGTGGTGGTTGCGGTTATTACCCACCACCGTCGTCCATCGGTCCGGCCGGGTCCCTGCTCCGTGGCACGAACGGCGGCGCTTGCCCGTCGGGTCGTTCGTTGGGCGTGACTTGGTAAATCAGCAAGTTTTACCGGTTCAACTGATCGCGATAGCTCGAGCTATTCTAGTGCCATCTTTGTCACCTACTTGGCTGTCCTCTTCGGCGCCACCGAAAAACCGGGCTCTCTCTCCCTGCTGCCGCTTCTTCCCTTCTTGTGGCCTGGATTCTGGAAGACGAAGGATGGGGCCGGTGCTCCTGTCCAGGCGGTAAAGATGACACGTTCTTGCCTGGCCCGGTGGCAGGCCGATGATTCGCTCGCTGAAAACGACGCTCTCGGACAGATGAATCTAGGCTATCTAGCTGGTGGTAAACTGGTAGCTCCCGCGGTCCCGCTCCCGGCTGCGGGATATCGTTTGTTTCCCGAGTCGTGGAGCGCATGGCGCATGGCGCATGGCGCATGGCGCCCGTTCCTTTCGGCCCCCACTTCTCGCGTCGCCGCTTGGATTGGGTACTGGGAGCTTCGGAGATCTGAAATCACGAGCACGTCAATCCCTTCCTTTGGGAATTTGGCGTTACCCATCCGCTGCCGGAACGTATCCCTGCGCGGCGGGACTCTACTCGTTTGGGAATGACGTCGATGAGTACTAGCGATCTGCCAGATATTTTTCCCTTTCTAGCTCAACGAGTTGCTTCTTGTAAAATTCTAGCTGATCGTTTAAGCAGAACCGCTGTTAAACTTCTTTGTGTGGTGTTCCACAGCAGAGTGAGGTGAGCTTGGGTCGGTAGCACAAAAAAGTGGATCCCCGGTACCAGTAGCTAAGCTAGCAATAAAGTCTCGTTTTACTGCTGTCCGTAACCGGCCACGCCTAAGATATAGCTCGTTTAAATTGCCATTATAGCATTAATCTGTAATTCATTGAGCATAATTCACTTAAAATTTAGCAGGTATTAAAATACCATCTAACTGAAATTTAGTTGACTATATTTTAGTCTAATTAAACATTAGTTCTAAGTGATCTAAATAAGCCCTTAGCCACGTGCTGCAACGTGAAATAGTAAAGAGACACTATGGCAACTGAACTTCGCCGGAATTTAGTCAACAACTAAACACTGGGTTAAACGTGCTGTAGACACCAACCAAACAGAGTCACCTGAGTTCAACTACGAGATTTTTTCCCCCGTAGTTCTGCCCTGCACATTCACCATCCGACGTGTCTCTAGAACTGTACTAGTGTACCAAGTGCGAGGCACTGTCACTACCAGCACATTGAACGCAATTACCTAATCTTCAGGGCTCTTTCCGCATTAGTTAATTTTACTCGTGCGCCTTTGACAGTCCCCGCGAGTTGCGCACTTGTTCTCTGTTGGATTGGAAAACCCCTCGGGAATTCTTGCGTTCCAGCCATGGTCCTGCCACTGAACACGCAGGCAGGCTCGGTGATGGCCTGGTGTACAGTCACCCACGCATCGGCATGACAGGTTCGTGCATAATTATTGCAGTTAACTTCATTATCCCACGGATTCTTTTATTTATTTTTACTCAAACAACAGGAACCACTTCTTCCTTCCAAAGGAACAGGGAATTAACGCGCGCAACGGGAGCCACCAACCCAGCGGATCGACCTCCGCAGTGGCTGCCGCCTCCACAGCACCCAGCCCACCCACGCACACATGCTCTGCCGGCTGCCGCACAAACGGACATGTGACACGAGCCGCGGCACGCCCCGCTCTCTCCTCGCCGCGCCCGGTCGGCCCCACCGGATCCCAACGAGATCGCGTGCCCGGTCCCGCCGCCCGTTCGCCGGGCGCGGCGCGCCACGTGTTAGGCCCGCCCGGCTCGGGGCTGCAAGCAAAAAAAGCGCGCGAAAATGCCTGGCGACGCTCCACTCGCTCGCTGGTTTCGTTCAAAGTGACTACTCAAACATGTCTTGCTGTTGTGAGCACCGGCCACGACGCGAGTGGCAATGATGGGCTGACTGGGGGCTGCGCCGTGCCGGCACCCAACACCATGATAGATGGCGCCCACGCCGCCCCTCACTCCTCCGGGCTCCGGCGACGAGGAGGAGGAGCCACTGCTACACATGCAGGACCGGATCGCCAATCATGTGGCGCCACATGCTGCTCTTCTTTTTCAGCAATCAAAGGTTTATTTGTTGGATGCTGCTGGGGCTCAGAGAGGTATTCTCGTTGCCTGCTTACGTGCGTGCGTCGGGTGCGCTCTGTCGCAGTATATGCGCTCCCCTTTGGGCTACCCGGAGACCCGGGTAACACTGCTCATCTTTCCTTTTTCAGGCGCAGCATGGGCCTGGCGTTTGCAGTCAACGCAGATGGTGCCATGTGTGGCTTAGGAACGATGGAGAGACAACATGGCTGACCTTGACTCTGACAACCTTAGACAATTCTTCTTACACATATAAGCAGAGTATACTACTGCCTGGCATCTCCGTCAAGCTCAAGCCTCAAATTTACGTTCCTAGGCTCTGCACGATGCATTATCTGGGCTTTGTTTAGCCTGCAAGCACTCTCTCTTCATCCGTCAAAGCTCGAGCCTCAAATAGATTACGTTAAATTAGGCATTTAATCTGCACGTTCACTTCAATGCATTGCACATCTTGATTGATAATTAATCTAAACCGGCCTTGTTGCGGATTGCTGAAAATATACGCGTGTGATGGAACATACTCCTACCGTCCTACGCACACATGTGAGAGGAAGCAGGCAGCCATGCATGGGCGCGTAGGTGTCGAGGGCTTGTTAGGAACAGCGGCGAGCACAGCTGGGTGGGCGTGCAAGGTGGAATGGCTCTTGGGACCGCCACTGGTTGGTAGGTCACCTCCAGGGTGGCATCCCGCCACGTGTCGGCGGACAGCCCCGGACGGCCCACGCTGGATGTGTGCTCGTTTGCTTGTTTATAAGCCGTATTTTTTCAGGACAAATAATATTTTTCTCTCATAATAAATTAGTCAACAATATTTTCAATCATGGTTTATGAGCCTAACGAACAGTCAGTGGACGCGCCACAAGCACGCGCCCAGCTGGGTTTGGGATCATCGCCGAATCAAGACGCCGTGGCGACGAGCTCCGCTACTCGCAGTCGCTGGCATGGGCCACGACGAGCAATGACGGGCGCCGCGCACGTAGTCACGTACGAATTGGCAACACAGAAACAGGGGCCCCGCCCCGCCGGCCTGTCCTGCTCGACCGACCAAACCAATCGTAGTAACACGCCGATCGATGGGTGGCAGCCAGCGCGCTCGCTCGTGGGCTTCGTGCGCGTGCCGCTGCCCCGTGCCGCGACGGCCGAGCGGGCGAGGCAATGCGCGCGCTCTGCGCGTCGCCGGCCGGCGCGCATCTCGGCACGCGACCAGGTGGTGGAGCGTGGAGGAGGCAGGAGGCCGCCCCGGCCTTCGTTTCGTTGCTCGGCCGGCCGGTTTGGTAATGGTTTTGGGTTAGGCGCGCGCCTGGCTCGAGCCGTGCAATTAAAGTTTGGGACAGCTGCGGGCTTGCCATGATGATTGACCGGGCGCACACACAGCGCAAATAATTGCCGTCGCCGTCGCCAAATGATTCGGGCTATTAAATCAACCCTCAGGCCTCAGGCCTCGGACATGGAATATGAGCGATCAACAATTATATTTTAGTTAATTGCGTTAACCAGAATTTGAACTCGAGACCTGCGGCTTTGATAGCATGTTTGGTTGCATGCACCGACCAGTTTAACCCAAAAACTTAAACTTAGGCCCCGTTTGACCGGGCTCCCGCGTGCTCCGGTTCCTACACTGTATCGACACTGTAGCTGGAGCCGGAGGAGAGAAAAACGAGCTTCTCCGGCTCCGGTGGTGTCAGTGAGAGAAGAAACGAAGAGAGAGAAAGCCGGCTCTGATGAATAGTGTCCGCACACAGGACGTGAATAGTGCGCAGCAGAAGAAGCCGGAGCCGTCCGGAGCTGCACCAAAGGGGGGCTTATAAAGAGAGATGTGCAATTCACTTCCAACACGAGACGATCTCCGTATCTAACTACACGCTCGCTTTCCTTCCTGTACCGGCCGATGATGATCTGGGAACGAGTTAAGCGCCCCTTTTTGAATTACGTCCGCCTGATCGATCGCGTTCGCGCGCGTACGTCGTTGCTGCTCCTTTTCTGAATTTAGATTAGGGCCTGTTTAGATTCCAAGTTTTTTCGCTCTCTTTCCATCACATCAAATATTTGGACACATGCATGGAGTATTAAATGTAGATAAAAAAAATAACTAATTACATAGTTTGATTGTAAATTACGAGACGAATCTTTTGAGTCTAGTTAGGCCATGATTGAACAATAATTATCAAATACAAACGAAAGTGCTACAGTGTCGAATACTGATTACTAATCGCGAACTAAACAAGGCCTATGTTAGGCGTACGGCCACTGCAGATAAAACTGCGGTCACGTCAGGTCATCATTTGCCCGTGGAAAAGCCTTGGCGAATGGCGATCTTCCGAGCTCGGTCGTCGGTCGAACCGTGCCCGCTGCCCAGGCGGCAGTGGCAGGCCAGGAAGCGGACGCCGCGCGCTGCTGCTTGCGACTGATCAGCAGATGACAGCAGAGAGCGGGGCTGCTACTGCTAGCTGGGCCAATGTCCGCGTAACGTCATTAGCCGGACATCAGCGGAGAGAGAGCGGTACTATTGGTACTTACCTCGGCCTTAAAACTTATATATATACTCCATATTCAGTCTGATCCGGACATTGTTTTGCAATGCAAATCTGCAGAAAGGATGAGCTGGAAACTGCTGTGTCTAGGAGTACTTTCTTGGTTTACGTTTTCCTGTTTGCTTGAGCAAAAGGATAGTTCATTTCTTCTCTGTTGAACTTTTCTTATCCTCTTTGTATCTCGCCGGAAACTAGGAACAGCGCCACCTGTTTCTCCATGAGTGTCAACGGTGCACGCTCGGCAGAAACTTCAACTGGGCGACTTTGGAATTTCGAATCATCCTTCTAGGGAGGCGAGGCCACGGTTATTACATTTGAACATTTCTGTTGTCGCGTTCCAAGAGTTCGCGTAGGCCTCGATTGACCGCAGCCTGCAGACATTTCGATTCGCGATGCTAGACCTCAGAACTCTTCCGAGAAGACCACTTCTCTTTCGTGCGTCGCATTGAACTTTGAATTCTTATATGAGCGATGACATTGTCCACGATCATCACAAATAATAGGCAGCGAGAGCACTATCTTATTGGCAAGTTCAAATCAGGCACCGTCGTCCTTGGTTGGTCTGTTCTTCTCTTTAAGGTGCTCAATGATGCACACACTTCCAATTAAGATATGTTGTAAATTTATGGTATTGCTAAATCACATGGAGTACTTTCTTTTTTTTTCAAAGAAAAAAAACGAGATACGATTCCATGATGCACAAATTTGATAATGGCGTACTATTCTCATGTGCAATAATTTACTCCAATTAAGAAATGCTGGATCGATGAGATCTGGAGCATAGTATAACAACTGAAACAGTAGGTTTTAATACATGGCTCTGATTGTGTCCAGAAAATGACAACGGTTCCTGTACAGTTCAGGTTTCAGAGCCAGAGCGTGTAATGTTTCAAACCTTTGCCAACCATGAAGAGACACAGTGCGACCCTGTTCGGCTGATGGTTGCTGCAGCTGATAAGTCGACTGAAGTTGATTTGTTGTGAGAGAAAAATATTATACCATGGCTGATAAGCCGACTGAAGCTGATTTATTGTGAGAGAAAAATACTATACTATGGCTGATAAGTTAGGCCGATAAGTTCATGGGTCCTCCTCCTACCCCAGCTTACAGTAGCACGGAGTACCCCATCTCAAAATTGTTTTCTACACAATTTAAAACACTTTCTTCACTTCAACTGTAGATAAACCGTACGTATACTCCTCCTGTACTGCTCCATGTACTGTTGCTATGATTTGTATGTAGATACGTCTAGGGAACTGGAACAAAAACGAATCAAATCCAAGAAGATTCCTGCTGTTTCATATTGCCACCACCTCGACTATCGACGTTTTCTTGCTCTCCTGTCTGTAACAACATTTCTGAGCTGTCACTGATGTAGCTGTCCTGTCAGCATATGAAAGCTAGCGCGGGAAAATGATACGGGGTGCACATCATTTGGGCCTTGCCCTTGCCCGCGACCCGCGACACTGTACGGTTAAACAAGTTATGATGGCATGTCTGTGCAGCAGCCCTTGATAGATGACATGATGCCGCGCAGGTCTCCTGCAGGTTCTTGGAAGAAAAATAATAGGGCATGTCCGTGTAGCTTTCGGAGGAGCTGTTGCAAGAGAGATGGAGAACGCAGAGATCTCTCTTTGGCATTCTGGGCCCAAACAAAGCGGCTACGAGTACGTCGGATAAGTCTTTGCTGTGGTTGGGATGACAGGGAAATCGCTCGAGATAGCTTGTCTTTGCGCGGAAACATTTCTGCGACGAGCTCGTGTACCAAGTTCTCCCAAGTTTGGTACTAGTACTTGCTAGTGGTGCCAAGATCGGTTCAATTATTTTGACAAGCTTTGTTTTGTCGGTGTCGGACATAAACTTGGACAACCATACATACATATACTTGTGCAGTTGTACTAGTATATATTCATATATGTGATACTACGTCGAATGCGTAGTAGGACTAATAGTCTGCCATGAATGGTCAGCTTGCAATGATGCATACATCAAGTCTGAATCACCGCTCGTAACCTGGACAGTTTTCCAGGAAAAAACTCCCACTAGAAGCAACTTTCAGTACACAAAACTACTTGTCGAATTAATTGTGTGCTAACCAATAGTTTCTTCTTGGAATATATCTCAATCAAGGCCTAGACTATGACACAGGTAAAGTGATCCAAATAATATAAAGAAACGGTGGCAGATATCCTGATCCTGGGTAAACTATATTTTTAGGCTAAAAAATCCAAAGCGATAAGAGAAAACAACAATGAGAAAAGGACATGATTCCCTTGTAGTATGTCTATAGAAACGGGCCGTTCAGTTTTAAGGTGATGGAATTCTCGTCACCAAACCCGGCCAAGTGTGCATGAACGCCACCAGTCGCTGATATTCCAAAGCCACCTCTTTGTGGCTAAAAAAACACAAACAGAAAAGCACATTTCCTACGCTATCTATCTCTAAAGAAACACAAAACAAACACGGTTCGTTCTTTTAGGAACAAAACAAAGCATTTCTGGAAGTTGACCACCGCACAACAGTACAACGACGTATTTCTGCATCGATCATTTTCTGCGTCATTCAGTTTCCAAATACGCGGCACCGTATCGCAGAACGGGATTTTGGTTAGGGGTGATGAACAGTGCGTGTTTTAGTTTACCATCATCAGGTACTCGTACAGAGAGAAAGAAATGGATTCCGTGACGCAGTTCGGTTGTTAGGGAAGCAACGTTCCCGCTTCCTTCTTCTCTTCTCTCCCTATCTATCTCTGTCTCGCAGTTGTTGGGCTGTACCGGCCTGTAGGTGATGTGTGCGTCATGAAGACGACGCTTGGAAACGAATAATCCTGAGCTGACGGGAGTGAGGTGATCGATCGGTTTTGTGCTGGCGGCAAGCTCATCGGTCGTCGGCAGCTAAAGCCAGGGAGAGGTCAGGTCCCGCTCGCCCGCCTCTGCGCAGGCACAGCCTGCTGCGTGAACCGTGTGGTTTGGCTGCAGCCACAGAGAGTGCCCATGGTCTGCTTCACTTTCAGTCACTCCATGAGGTCGAGCTAGCGTGGCCTTTGCGTTGGGACTGAGCATGCTTTGCTTTGGAGGGGAAATGTGCTGGTCTGTTACTGTTAGGTCCAGTTTAGTTTGCAAAAAATTTTGCAAAATTTTTCACATTCCCCGTCACATCGAATCTTTGGACGTATGTATGAAGCATTAAATATAAATAAAAAATAAAACTAATTACACAGTTTAGACGAAATCCACGAGACGAATCTTTTAAGCCTAATTAGACTATAATTGGACACTATTTACCAAATAACAACGAAAACGCTACTATACTCATTTTGCAAAAATTTTTTACATCTAAACAAGCCCTTGCCAAACCTTGTGGTTCTGGCCGCGGCCGTCACCGTCCCATCCATCCACTCACCTTTTTAGTCCTGCAAGCCGTAGAATGGGAGGACTGCAACAATTTTTGACAAATTTTGTTGCAAGGTTGTACTGTTCAAAGAATTTCTGGTTCTCTGTCACTTCTGCCGACTTGCTACGTTCTCATCTTTCTGAAGTTTCCAGGCAGGACGTAGGAGCAGTACCCTCCGTCTAAAAAAGAATGCAATTATAGGATCTGAATTTTGGTTAAAATTTAAGCTGCTCGACTCCATGAAAAGTGAGAATTGCGTTCTATAGGTAATAGTGTAATACTTGTACTGCACAGGATGGCTGGGAGTACGGAATGGAAGTGCAGACAGATCCTACTGTCGGCTGGATGCGTCTCAAATTCGCCATCGTGGATTGCAAGCAAACTGTGCGGTACTGTGGAGTAAATTCCACTGTTGCGTTGCGTCCATTCTTCCGAGTCATACAGAAGTGACATCCAGTCAATTATCGACGCCAGACTACGACGGCGGCAGATCGTATCATCGGATCAGACAGCAACGGCGCTAGCCTCTGTTCCTCCGGATAATTCCAACAACGAACAGTCGATGAAATGAAGGCAGGGAGATTCCAGATTTATAACCAGGGTTGGTCGAGTAGCGTAATGATTTCACGGTGAACTTTGACTGGCTTTGGTTTGGTTTCAGGGCCTGTTTAGTTGGCAATTTTTTTGGTTTTGATACTATAGCACTTTCGTTTGTATTTGGCAATTAGTTTAATTATGAATTAATTAGGTTCGAAAGTTTCGTCTCGCGATTTCTCACCCAACTGTGTAATTAATTTTTTTTTCGTCTACATTTAATACTCCATACATGTGCCGCAAGATTCGATGTGGTGAGATACTACGCAAAAAATTTTACGTTTTGGGTGGAACTAAACAGGCCCTCAGTTGAGTTGAGGGAGTCATGGATGGCGCCTAGCACCTGATGAAATGAAACTTTGACGCATGCATCTCGCAGCAGCATCAGAACAACTGGCGGTGTAAGTGTGTCGGGCGTGCGTAGGGGTGATACCTCTCGGTTTCGAGCACGATGTGCAATCCCGCTCGCTGCACCATGTCTGGTCGATCTAGGTGGTGTTTGTTACCCTTCTAAATTTTAGTTGCTATCCCATCGAATGTTTGACATATGCATTGAGTATTAAATATAGACTAATTATGAAACTAATTGCATAGTTTACGACTAATTTGCGAGATAAATCTTTTAAGCCTAATTAGTTCATGATTCGACAATGTGGTGCTACAGTAAATATGTGCTAATGACGGATTAAATAGGCTTAAAAATTCGTCTCGTGAAGTACTAACGGATTATATAATTTGTTTTTTTATTAGTATCTAAACACCCCATGCAATATTCTACTAATACACCTCCTAAATTTTAGTCACTGGATTCCTACACCACACTAGTCTAGTCTAGCGTCGCAATGGCAGAGGGCATTCAGAGGAACAGCAGGCAGGTGGCAGGTCCTCATGCAACGACCGAGACGCGTCGGCGCCGTGGGACCTCAGACGTGAAGGCCTTACCCGGTCCAGACTCCAGTTCAATGAAGGCCCATGTAGGCGGACAATGATGGTGCCAGGACGGCAACAAAATTTGTTCGAAGGTTGTGAAATTGACGGCCCAATATCATTTCAAAGTGAGCCCATGGCCTAAGCGGCGTATGCCTTTCCGATTTGGACAAATGTGGACTAGATCTGAGTATTTTTAGGCCATGTCGGACCAAAAAGAAGGCTGGTTATTTTTGGTCGAAAAATCCAGTCCATGACTGTTCCATGGGTGAGTTGGGCCTGTGATTTTTGGGTCGGGATCGGGCTCAGCCTAGGACTGTGCGGTTCGTCCGCTGTTTTTTGTTGGAAAACAAAAGTTGCTCAGAAAAAAAAAGTTGGAGAACAAACAAAAGAATACTTCAGGTTGAGAATTTTTTTTTTTGACAGCTGGACCTCTATCCAGTCCTGTCCACTAAAGCTGGTGGACGGGCAAAAATCCAGCATGCTCGAACTAAGCTCAATTTGCTTACGTCTACTGTGGACAAATCTTTGAAACAAAAACTCTTTTTTTTTTTTTGTTTTGACTTGTGGATGTGCATTCTACCATTATGACAAGCTCAGACCTAAGTGCTCGACGAAAGTTTTGGTTACAAGATGTCATGCTTATGTAAGAGGGTTATAAGGAAGAAAAAGAAGCATACACAAATCCCAAAACAGAGAAAAATGTAAGAAAGACATCTTCCCAAATTTTGTTTGGACCGAGACATCAATACTAGTCAGATCAGGTTAGTGAATTATGACAGTTAGTGCCCGTTTGATAGGATCAAGATTTTTATAGAATTATTTTAGGTTTGAATTCTCTTAAAAAAGTTTCAGGAATCAGAATCACTTTATGTCTAGTAGGCTGGATTTCGATTCCAAAAAAATATTTATTTATAAAATCCGCCTCTATGACCAGGAAGGCTCGCCAAGAGAGGGGACGACGCTCTCTCGACTCAGACCCGCATTTTTTATATATATAAATAAAAATACGTTTTAAGAAAATCGATTTTTTGTGGCTATGAGTAATTTAAATAAAAATAATTTAATTTTTTTGCACTTTAAAAAGGATAGCTAGAAGAAATATGGTTGCTAATATATAAGAGAGACGGGAAACATAATCTTGCAAAACCAGGGTTGCTAGTGTATAACTAGAAAAAAACATAGAAATATACAATATGGTTAAACTTAATATTATGCAAGAATTGTAGAAGGGAGTAGCAACTATTGGAAAAGTTGAAACAATTGATTGCAGAGGTAAAGTTTTTGGGTTTAGAGGAAGATTGGTCAATATAGTACTAGGTTATTATACATGCACATTACTTTTGGAGGTGCAGCCTACGAGACAAACGATCTCATAAATTTATTCCAATTCCTGAAACTTTTTTAAGAGAATTCAGACCTAAAATAATTCTATAAAAATCTTGATCCCTATCAAACGGGCACTAACTGTCATAATTCACTAACCCGATCTGACTAGCATTGATGTCTCGGTCCAAACAAAAATTCGTAAGATGTCTTTCTTACATTTTCTCTGTTTTGGGATTTGTGTATGCTTATTTTTCTTCCTTATAACCCTCTTACATAAGCATGACATCTACTAACCAAAACTTTCGTCGAGCACATAGGTCTGAAGCTTGTCATAATGATAGAATGCACATCCACTAGTCAAAACAAAAAAAAAAGAGTTTTTGTTTCAAAGATTTGTCCACAGTAGACGTAAGCAAATTGAGCTTAGTACGGATTTTTTGTGGCTATGAGTGGGACCTCTAACACCCCATCTTTTCCCACTCGTTTGTAATAGCTAGAAGAAACTTTGTTGCATATAAGAGAGACTGGAAACATAATCTTGCAAAACTAGGGTTGCTCGAACGTAGGACACGTTGCACGAACAAATATAAACTTATGTCATTGAATTGTAGAAGGCCACATTCGATTGGAAAAGTTATGGCAAAATGACAAGTTTTTTTTTACTTGTTAGTTGGTCAATTGGTCAATATAGTACATCTTCCCAAATTTTGTTTGGAGGTGTACCAGATCAGAGTTTTGAAAGTGAATTATTGACGGCAAGGCAGTGCAACCGCAATTTGATAGGGATCAGGAAAAATGAGATCCGACAATTTTTATAGAATTAGAAATTATCCAAGTGGATTAAAGTGAATATCTGTTTTAGGTTTGAATTCTCTTAAAAAGTTTCAGGAATCTGAATCACTTTATGTCTAGTAGACTGGATTTCGATTCTAAAAAATATTTATTTTAAAATTATATGCAGAATAAAAAATATGTTTAAAAGAAAATCGAAGCTTTTCTTGTGGCGTATGTTTTAATTTAAACCCAAAAATAATTTAATTCTTTTTTTGCACTTAAAAAGGATAGCTAGAAGAAATATTGTTGCTAATATATAAGAGAGACGGAAACATAATCTTGCAAAACCAGAGTAATCTTAGTGTAAGGTTGAGGAAAAACGGACAGAAATATACAATATGGTTAAACTTAATATTATGCAAGAATTGTAGAAGGGCGTAACAACTATTGGAAAAGTTGAAACAATTGATTGTAGAGGTGAAGTTTTTGGGTTTAGAGGAATATTTATTTATTGGGCATATAGCGCGAATATGGCATGAGCTCGGCGTCGTGGATCTTAGGCCGAGCTAGGCGTGGGTTGGCGAGGGGCGCTGCCCGGATCAGCAGCAGCCGATCAGGAGGCCGGCCGCCATGCCATGGAGTAGGAGGCGAGCACACGAGTCCAGGCCATGATGATATGATGATTTATCGGACCCAAGACCTACGACGTCGAGCTATGGAAATTGATAAATTGTAATTTTTACCATGTGCCGAGCTCTCGTTCGCACATTTGAATATTTATTTATTGAGGAGGCAGAGGCGAGGCGTGGGCTGGCGAGGGGCTCGGATGTCGATCAGAGGCCGGCCCGCCATGGAGGAGGGAGGCGATGCTGTAGTTGTATCTTCTATGAAAATTGATAAAGCTGAGCCGAGCTCATGAGTGCGAGCTGATGACGTGCTGTAGTTGTGCTTGAGCCAAAGCTCATTGTTGTGCTTTATCCAAAGTCATTGTTGCCCATAGCTGTATACAACTATTACAAATAAAAAGGAGGGAAAAAGAACACGAACACTACCAAAGTAAGTACATTAGCAAATGAATTCCTCACTTGCATGCCAAAGGCATTTCTGGGCCTGGCCATCACTTTTCTTCTTTCAACAGGAAATGAAATTAATGAGAAACGAAAAAGGCTCGAGATATGAGAAAAACAAGGGACGATATTTTGGGGAAATAAGGTCCTTCCATGGCCTATACTGCTATACATATAAAGAACAAAAATAAACATTTCATATGTTACACATGGTGATATTTCACAAGTAGTATTAGCAGATAACAATTTTCTTCAATTTGTATTTACTAGCAAAATACAGATACACAACAAAATTCACCAACGAGAGGGCTGTAAGACACCAGTAGTAGTAATCAAGGTGTCCCTTGTTCAGATGATCCGGTATCCATCCAGGGCTATGCCATACCCTGGTCACCCATGCAATGAGCGTGATGATAGCTGAGTTCAAGTAATTCCCAAGGGCAGTGGTGAGCAACGCGAATGCTGTTAATACGCTCTTCATGGAGTCTGGGGCCTGGCCATGGAAGAACTCCAGCTGAGTGATGACTGCGAAGCACTCAGCCCCAGCAATGACGAAGTACTGTGGAAGCTGCCATACAATGCTTAGCAGTTCCCCCTCCTGAACACTCTGCAGCCTCTTGGTTTCTAGAAGTGCGGCCATTGCCATGGCAAAGATCATCAGGAAACGACCGATTCCAATCCTCTGTAACTGTGTGAGCTCTGCTCCATTTGCAAAATACGTTCTGGTTGCCGGCACAAGCACTTTGTTCATAGAAAGTACCCAGAGCGTGACACATATCACTTCAAATGAGTACAAGGATGCTGGTGGAATGGACAGGGAACCAATCTTGGTGTTCATCACAGCTCCCTGCTGAATGAAAGTGGTGTGCATTTGAGAGATCGCAGCAGCAAAGAATATTCCAGTCACCCATATTGGGAGTAAGTGGATAAGTATTTTCAGTTCCTCAACTTCAGTAACCGTACATAAACTCCATGAGCTTCGACACCCTCCATACACCAAGCTTGGATCAGAAATAACTGCTGCCTTATATAAGAACCTGAGACAAAATGATGGAATTAGATAGACAGTTAAATAAGTGCAGGATAGAAAGGGAAGTTGGGAACACCAACCAAATGAAAAGGTAATTCTCATTGGTTTTCATGTTTCAGGAACAGTTATTTATTACTAGGTTCAAATCATGGGATCCATGAGATAGATATATACATTTTGTAGATTGAACATCCTGAAAGTATATATATGATGGGTACTCCAGAAATCATTAAGAAATCAACAATTGACCACCAGTGGCATGATTGTTTCAAGAAGATTTAAAAAAATGATCAGGAGAAACAGGAAAAAAAACATATATACAAGTGTTTCATGGTAAGTAAAGAAAAAAGATGTACCTAAAATCATCGGAGTGAGCAAGTATTGTCCTTTGTATGTGGTTGCTCTTGACCTCATACAGAAGAGAGCTATCAGCAGGTACTTCCAAGGTCATGTTCCTAAAAGAGGCAACAATAACCTGGAAAATACTCTTCACTGGAGAACCACAAGGCTCATCTTGTTGGAATATTGGTGTTCCCACCAGAAATCCTATCAAAGCAAGACCTATGCATGTAGTGGCAACTCCATATCCTATAGCCCAGCTCACATTTTCCTGAACCCAAACTATAATTGTCCCAACGTTTTTCCATGTATACTACACATCTGTGCATACTGCACGATCTACAGAATTCAACGTTTTTCCAACGACAGAGTAACACAAATAGATATTCACGACACGAGAAATTCACTATGCATGCATGTCACGATCAGATGCCCGTCAGCTTGTTCAACAGTTCTATACTCATAGCCCCTTTGTGAAACTCAAAAATGAAACTTGGATATCCAAACCGCCCGCATTTAGCTCCTGGCGAGCGTGATCCCCGAACCCAGCAAACAAACCATTCCGCGGCAAGCAAGCAAGAACTAGCTCCGATTCGGCGGAGGCTAATCGACAGCAGGTTCGCCGTACCTTGACCAGAAGACTCGTTTGCTCGCCTCCCTCCTCCATGGCCGGCCGGTCTCCTGATCGGCTGCTGCTGATCCGAGCCCCTCGCCAACCCAGGCCTCCGCCTCCGGCCTCCCCAATAAATAAATATTCAAAGGTGCGAGCGGCGGATCTGGTAGCCTACGAGGCGACGAGAAGGGTGGTTGGTGAGAATGCGACCGGTAAATCATCATGGCCTGGCAATCTGATAGCGGTGGCTCAGCTCCGCTCCCTGCGCGAGCCACGCCGGCGCGAAGGGATAGGAACGAGTGCGTGGGAACTTGCTTCGGCCAGATCGCGGCGACGGGGACGCGGAAGGGGGAAAGGGACGGGCCGCGGCGAGGTAGTAATCGGTGCCGCGAGGTCGAGGTCGGCGTCAACATCCGGGGCGCCGAACTCATGCCACGCCCGCGCTGCTTCAGAGAATGACCTGAAGCTCGGCGCCAAAGCAATTGACGCCGAAACATGTAAGCTCAGAACTAATTGTCACGGTGTCGAAGTCAGAGTCTATTTTTTTTAAAGATACTGACAGCACGTATTTGTGAAAAATCTTTCAAAAAAAAAGGCCGAAAAAAAAATCGGACCGTGTGCGCGTAGGTGCTTCTCTGTTGTGTAACGAAATGTCTCTTCTGCGGCCTGGTTGATGGCGCGTGGATGGTGTGGTTTCCGAACCCAAATTCGACACGCACGCGATGGCGCGTGTCGGCGTGTGGCAAAGACGTCCCTCGTGAGTCGTGACGTCCGTCGCGAACGTGGTGGAAGTGGAAGCCCATGGAACCATGGTGCACCTCTTTGGCCCCGGGATCGGCCCAGACGCACGGCACGCGGCGGAACCAGCGGCTGACAAGTTGCCAAGCAACCGTGCCACGCGGTGGACGCGCACTCGCGCGCCGCCGATCGTCACTGCGCTGCCGCTGCGCACCTGCCGTGCCGGCGGCCGCGGTATTCCGGGCTCCGGCCTTCCAGAGCAGCTCCGCGTGGAGCAGCCGCCAGCCGGGTGGGCAGATGGCGCGAGCCGGGTGGTGGAGCCCTGGAGTGTCTGGAGACATGGCCCGATGGCCGTGCGCCCGTGCCCACTTGCACTGCAGGTGTCCGGTGGGCTCGACCCTGAAGCGAATATCCGGGGTGATTCGGCGAACGCGATTCGGCCCAGGGGTATCTTCTGCTGTGCAGTTTCGGGTCAGATGCGAATATACGACGCAGGAGGTTGTTTCGTCCAAGTAAAACGCTGCCTTTTTTTTTAGCTCGCAACTGATCTTGCTTAATTTGGTTAGAGCATCTATAAGAGACTATTCATATCCTTCTTAAATGTTATAAATAGAGATTTTAATAAAAAACTATCCTCCAACAATTTCCTTAAATAATCATATAAGTATAATCATCTTCTATTTCGGATTTTTCGCTAGCAAAAAATAAAAGACGAGAATACTCTCTAGAGTACGTATGAGATATAGAAAAACTATTGGAAAGTAAAAAAATATAGAAAAAGTAATTTTTATGTAAATGGCTCTCCAAATAATGATTTAGATAGTGAGATTTAGAAAGTCATTTTCCTAGTTTGGCTGCTGAAGATAAGAGAGATAACAAGCTATACACGGCATGGCGGCGGGGACATTCCGAGCACACGCTAAGCCAAATCCTCTCGTAAATCAACCATGACAAGGTCGTGAATTAAAATTAGAAAGATGTACGTGCATTGCCGCAGATTGATTACGTTTTTTTTCGGTGGAACTTGTCCATCCGCGTTTAAGTTCTCGATTTAACACGGGTGTATGTATTTTCTTGAATTTATTCTAGGAACGGCGCTATGCTTTCAATGGTAGGCGACGTCCCCATCGACAGCGAGGCGCCTGTGGTGACTTCGTGAATCTCAAGATCTGCCGGCTTAGTCTTTCGGAGGTGCTCATAGGGGTAAGGTTTTGCGTACGTGTATTCATAGGGATGAATATGCGTGCATGTTATAGACATCTGCGTTGTACTGTATAATTCTTAAAAAAAATAGACTACTTTTACTTACTTGCATGAGAGATAAATTATTATGAATAGATTTTAGTGAACGGTGTGGTATACTGTCGTAGACAAATGTTAGTGTACATAGATACCTTACTAATATGGATAGCTTGTATGAATGTTGCTGGCGTTGAATGGCTTCTATGTTCAGATAGATAGAGTGCTATTAGAATTTTTATAGATGCATAGATATAGATAGATATACCTCACACGCTGCTCTGTTTAGTAAATGCTTTGATCGTTCCTTTTTTATATAGTAGATATTACGATTTGTTCCTTTTCTTGAAGTTAGATATTGCTATAAAATCAATGTCTTCTTAAAAGATATCGATGGTTATAAAATCAATGTCTTCTTAAAAGATATATGGGTTTTCATACTTTACAATATCCTGACCATTTGATTAATAATGTAAATACGCCTAAAGTTTTAATGTAGAGGGTGCACACCTATAGCTAAACGATAACAATATATATTTTTTTTTTTTTTTGTCCAAAGGTCATTGAGAGAATTTATACACACCTTAAAATTCTAAAATATAAGTGCACACTGCTAATCCCTAACTGAATTTATCATACACTACTCCTTTCACACTAGTGCCATTTCAATTAAGCGGTTTAACTAGAATCACAAAGGTTTTAATTAATTTATATATGTCTATAAATTAGAAGACATCGTTCTTCAAAAAGGACGCGGCTGAAGGATGATAAAGAACCATATAGTTTCCTTTCTGGATCAGGAGGAAAAGCCGTGAAGAAAATCAAAACGAGAAAGAAAAGGTACACACACAAAAACAAAAAGGAAAAAACGAGCTGCTGAAATAAAAAATACCCGCGTGCCCTAGTTTCCATTCCGGGCCTCTCCCGTTCCTATCCCTTCCAGGCTTCTTCCTTGGAACCGCCCACTACCGCTCGTTTATACGCCAGCGACGCCGCCCCCCACCTCGTCTCCTCTCCTCAAGCAAAGGCGAGCGCGAGAGAAACCTGAAACCACTTCCCAACCCGCTCCCTCCCCCTCGCCGCGATTTCCTCACATGGCAGCGCTGCGCCTCCGCGAGTCACTCGAGAGGAACGCCCCCTGCTTCTGCTTCTCCGACCCCTGTCCCTGCGCCGACCAGCGCCGCCCCAGTCCCGATCTCGCCGCCCCCGCCGGTCCCTTCTCCTCCCTCCGCGTCCATCGCACCTGCTCCTGATCCCGCTCTCTTTCTTCCCTCGCACTTCTCGCGCCGTTATTTGTGATTGCGGCTCTGATTCTGCTCCCACGATTTGTCTTGCGGTTCCTGGGAGCTTCCGAGTTCTGGTTCTGTCCCTGACCGGTGTTGCCATGGGGAAGAGTGAGTTTCTCTTGACGCCGATTGATCGGTGGTGTCTTCTTGTTTTTGATCGATGGGTGGTGTAGTGGTTGGTTCTGAATTTCTGATTGGTGGTTTGGGGGCTTGGGTTTGTGCAGGCAAGAAGAGCAAGGCCCGCGGCGGCGGGGACGACCTGCTCGACAGCAGCGACGCCGACAGCGTCGGCTCCTCGTCCACCGCGCTGTCGGATCTCTCCATCTCGTACGCCACCGAGCACGTCAACTCGCAGGAGTTCGTCCTCGACAAGTACATCGACGCGCTCTACGAGAAGAGGTCAGGTCACCCTTTTCGTTTCTGGGATTCTCTAGCATATCGTTTTGGCTGTTTGCTGTTCGGGCGCCGATGGTGAAGTAGGCATTTCTGTTCGGGTGCTGTTTACTTCGATTTCGTTGGCTGTACTTAACTTGTGTGTAGGCATAGATTAGCAGGTTGACCCAATTGTAGTTGGCCGGGCAATACGGTTTTCTTGTTTGTTTGCATGATGTTCCCTACTTAATGCACGGACTCGTATTGGACTATAGTTTGCTGTACTTAAATTGCAGTTGTCTATTGTTTTTGTTTTACTTTGCAAGGTCCGGACCTATGATAATCTGATGACTAGTAAACGAAGCATGCACTGTGCTATAACTTGTAACTTGTTATTTTAGGGTTATTCAGTAGTGGATAGTGTTCTCACTGTGGTTGAAGGTCGTCTTGGCCCTCATTCATGGTGGATTGGTGGCGCTGGCTGGAAAATGATAGGAAGCAGTTTATGACATTAGAGTATGCTTCATGTTTTTTTGGTTAAATTGGCCTCTCAGAATTCCTTTAGCTTTCATTGTACTTTCATGGAACCTATAGAATATTAGCAGAATGGACACTGAATAAGTTCTGGAGGGAATCCTATTGCTTTGGCGTCAGATACTTAAATGGACACTAAATTTGAATAGTCAAAGATTGGAAAATTACTTTCCAATTGGCAAAGTTGTATGTTCAGCTGACCTTTTATTATTTGTGCAATAATGTTGATAGGGTAACAGGGACGAGGAGGCATGTATTTTGTGTATTTGCCTCCTGATGTCATTTCTGGCGATGTACCTGGCTGCTGAATCGTTATGTTTCACTTAATAACAGTAATCAATCATGTTACTGATGCTGTCGGTGTTTTCATATTACTAATGCTGTCGGTGTTTTCATATCCTACTAACAATAGTTTATCATCGTTTATTAATGGTGTTTGTGTGTTCATCACCAATTAACACTAATCTATCATGCCATCATGGTCATTAATGCTCATTGTGTTTTCCTAAACTAACAACTATGCATTGCACTGATGTTACTGTATGTATTCTCTTTTAGGGGGTCTACAAGAGAGGCAGCATTGGTTAAACTGGTTGATGCCTTCGAAAGTTTTATGCTCCATGGCCTTGTGGAGAATAGGTATGTTATATTCTGTTAGTGAGCCATGAGCCTTAAATTATGAAATGTTGCATTTTTTTTTTTTGCATTTTCCTGTAAGTCATGTTTTGAATTACCATGAACTCAACAACCTTCACATGTGTCACATGGTTACATTATATGCTATGACGCTAGCTCTCTTTCAGGTATGGTATGTTTTATCTGAATCCACTTGGTGAAATGTATAATCATTGTGTGTTTATGCTTTTGAAGGTATGCCACACTGCTGAGTCAATTCAATAATTCCGTCAAAAAGGGATCTACTAAGGAGTTTTTTCTGGCATCTCATGCCATTGGTATGTATATATACTGTCCCTGTTCACATTAAGTAGTTCAAAGGAAATACTGTTGTTTTATGACACTGTGTTTGGCCGTTTTCTTTTGGGTCATCAGGGTTATTGGCTATTACACTCGGTGCTGGGAGCAGTTCACATGAAATAATGGAGGAGTCACATCCCCAACTTTGTAGGGTACTTCAAGCTTGGTCTGATGCATCAAAGATGATATCTGTATGTATTTTTTGTTGTTGTCATTTGACTTCCAATCCTTATCTGCACTCCCAGTGAAGGGAATCTAAACTGACCTTCTGCAGGCGCTTGATTGTTTGGCTGTCATCACATTTGTTGGCGCAACTGATCTGGCTGAAACAGAGTTATCTTTGAAAGCCATGTGGGATGTGATTCATCCAAAGTCTGGTTCAAATGTACTGTTTTCCATTTACTTGTTATCATATTTTGCAAGCTAATGTTGAAAGGAGCAGCATCCAGTTTTCTATGATGACTGAACATGGTTGTAGTCTCTGCAGGTGGGAACTGTTCGGAAACCTAAGCCTCCTGTGTTAGCAGCTGCTCTATCTGCATGGACGTTTCTCCTGACTACTATTGGTTCATGGAGGATAAATACTGATAGCTGGAAAGAGTTAGTGTTCTCTGTTTTTCTCCTTTTGTATGTTTGTGAACACTAACCTATCGATGGATTTATACCTAACTTACCTTTCTTCTACTTGCTAGGCCCATTGCATTTCTTTCTACTCTTTTGGAAGCAGATGATCGTGCTGTTCGAATGGCTGCTGGTGAAGCATTGGCTTTGTGCTTTGAGTTAAATCTGCTTGATGTTTCTTCTTGTGAGGACGGCGATGTTAACACGGGAGGAACTGGTGGTTCTAAGAACAAGCTTTTCTTGGACATGCAAGCATTAAAAGCCAAAATATCAGGTCTTGCCTCTAATCTCTCTGCTGAGGCTGGGGGGAAAGGTGCAGACAAGAAAAACCTTACTGACCAAAGAGACTTGTTTCAAAGGATCTTAGATTTCGTCAAGGTTTGTTTGTATCTGCTCTAGTTAAGAGTTTCGAATTTTTGTTTCTGTTTCACTTAATTGGTGATCATCCTTTTGCAGTATGGTGACTGCCCTGAAGAATCAATCAAGATTGCTGGAAAACGTTATGTTTTAAGGGTGTCGTCATGGTCTGAATTAATCCAGGTGCTTGTTTTTTCTTTTCTCCTCGGCTTGCAAAATGTAAATATTCTTTCATGTTCTCATTAGCTATTTGTTTTCCTTGTTAATCAGTTGAATTTCTTAAAGCGGTTTCTGGGAAAAGGCTTTCTGAAGCATGTCCAGGTTAGTGTCTTCTGAATGGTTATTTATAAACTATGTAGTTTGTGGATGGTATGACAAATTTTGAGTTCCTCTGTATACAGGAGAATGGACTTCTTCAGGATATCTTTGACATTAAGGTTGACAAAGCTGAAACCCTGTCGTCCACTGATAAGGTAATAAATCGGTGACATAGATGTTGCAAGTTGCAATGGTAGTTATAAGTCTGTCAAAGTTGAACATTTTTGTTTATTAGTCCATACCAGTCTGGGTATAAGCTAACCGCACTAGTCTTTTACTGCAGACTGGTCATACAATGCCCAAAAGTTCATTCCTTCAGTAAAAGCTGATTATATAACCAGGACAGAAATCTAGAAAAGTAGGTCACAATTGGATAGAAAGGCTAGCAAGATAATCTAATGGCTTCTTTGGGTTTAGGCTTTCATTTTCCTATTTTAGGTTCCTTACTGACCATAAGGCAATTTAAACAATGGTACAGGAAAAATGCTATATTGGCAATTTCATGTGTGATTTCAGTCACAAAAAGCTAGCTATTGTTATTGGCTTTAGGGTACCCCATGTAGTAAAACTCATTTTCCTTTAAATAAAGTTTTGATCCGTCTGTTTGCATGAACTGATCAGATTCGAATCCTTGAAACCTCAAGCATCTTCTCTTATGTTCAAGTTTCTCATGTTGATCTGCCTGTTCTCTTGGTTTGCTTTTAGTATTATATATGGATTTCTGATCACAAACAACCCAAACCTCTTGCAGAAAATCTTTAGGTCTGAAGAGGAAAAAGAAAGAGCCCTCAAATTAAACAAGGAACGTCGTCTAGCCCAGGTAATGCTAATGTGAAATGTCCTCTTCATGTGAAGAACTCTCCTTGTCACCCTATTTTTCTTCAGTATCAAACTATAATACAACAACAACAACAACAACAACAACAACAAAGCCTGTCAGTCACAAGCAAGTTGAGGTAGGCTAGAGTTGAAACCCACCAAGAGCCCCTAGTAAGCATCAAACTATAATAATTAAAATAATTTTATGGATACCTCATACCTGGACACCTGGTTCCCTGACAGCATAAGGAATCCTAACTGGAGATCTAACAGTAATCCTTGTAATATTTTCCCTTATGTTACTGTGGGTTCGCTGGGGTGGTGTTTGGTTACATGTTGGCCTCGCCATGTATACAATCCTTACTACTATGCTTTTGCTAATGCAGTAATGCCATCGAAACAAAAACAAGCAATGAGAAGGGTGCATAACGTATGCAGCAACTGTAGTCTGAATAATACTAATACACATCTGATGTTTTGAACATTTCAGGTAAGGAAGAATGCTGTCATGTTGGACGAGTAGCAAGGTCACAAGGGTGGGAAGACAACAGCCATTCTGCGTCTCTTTCTCTCTGGGCCTTTGTCTGTGTAAACTACTCGTATTATTATTGGCACATTTCATTGGAGGTTGTGCCTTCATGATAGTGTACTTTGAGATACTGGAGTTATACTACTGTTATAGTGCACCTAAACAATTTGCTATTTGTGCGTATGGAACGTCAGACAGCACGATTTATATTGAAGTTCAGCATGATTTGTGCGGGAATAGTTAAGAATTACTTCGAAGTTTAGTCGGTTCACGTTGGGTTTTGTTCGAGGGCCCACCTCATTCGAAGACGTTCTGTTGGTTAGTGACAGTTGCATCAGCTGGGTACCCAGCCCGTGGTTGACATATTGGCACGGCCTAGGACCATCCCTCATTCCCTCCCATGGTTGGAGGCACACGTACCTGTTACTGTAGTAACTATTGTAAATAAATAACTAAATATATACATGGTGATTGGTGAATGGGTGGCAGTTTGGATGGCCACTCCATTTCCGCAGGCATTTCTAGCCCAGCGGACATGCTTGTTGGATGTGATATTCTAATGTCTTGATCAGATCGGTTCCTGTGAAGAAGGGTTGGTTCGCAAAGAGCTGTCTGTTCACAACACTAACAACAAGCCCAGCCAAGTAAAGAGCGTGATCTGATAGGGAACAAAAACACGTGCATGAAAAAGTTTACATCAGGTAAGAAAGACGAGTATTTTGCAAAAGAAATCCTAATAGAGATCTGATTTTATCTTGGTTGTGGTCATTCTCACCCATGGTGAATATGCTCACTATGAGGCAATGGATCACACCAATGATATTTAATGGAAACACCAAATCACGTAAAGATCAAATGGCTCCTCTGTATATCAAAAAAAAAAGCTCCTCTGTATAAACCTATATATGCATCAGTTGTTGCTGTCTGCAGTCCAAAAATCACGCTGGGTAATTATCTTGGGTATTTCAATCAAGTAACTATGAAAGGGAGCACAGTTTTGAAACTACCTCGTCGGGCAGTTCCAGCATGTTGGCCATCTTCTCTGTTCGGAAATTAATTTGCCCGTGACATCTGATCTGTAAGAAAAGATGAAATTGCCAAGGAGATAGCATTCAATTCGAAGACGATCCAATGCCCAGGGGTTTCCAACTAATCCAACGTTAGGAAACTACTGAAAAACCTCATTCATAGTCTCAGAGAGCTGTTGTGATTTGGTCCCTGCCCCTCGTGCATTTTCTGTCATCTATCTGTGCTGACGATGTAATTCCATGGTTCATCATTGTGGCATTCAGTAGATCATTCCATGACATTATGGATCTGGAATCACCAGGCATACAATAATCAGTTCTTATTGTTAACTAAGGAGCAAAATGTTAACCTAGATTTGCAGACTCATCTAAACTGGTTGTAGAATATGCATAAATAATGTGCCGATGCTTACTTGGAAGGATTTTTGACAAATGAACATTGGCAGAGCATCGACCCCAGCATCAAGGGTAGCATGTAGCATGCCAATCTTAAGTCATTGACAAAACATGACTAAATGATTGACAATAAGACCTGAGTTTGACTGAGCCACCGTGCAAACCCGTGTCTCTCAGATCGAAGTTGGTCCACTCCCTGAATTCCAATTCAAGCATCCTTGTTTAGTTGGAACCCAAGCTGGCTCAAAAATAAAGTTCACGCAGGGGCCTGGAGGACATATGCTAGAAGATGCAATGCTATGACAAAAGTATTCACCAATAGTTACCACATGAACATTCTCCATCCTTGAAATGGTGAAACCACCTAACGTCCCTAACAACAATCTCCCTTCCGACTGCTTTTGACATGAACATTATTGCAGCATGACAATCATCACATATTCTCAAGTTCTTAAGAACTGTAACCGTAGCTCCAGGAGGCAACTTTAGGAGTCCAAAACCAACCGCCAGTCTCTCACTATCAAATAATATATGTTCCTTCTGATGAGGCTCCATGTCATGCCATACAACCTTTGTATCAGGAACATATCCGAGCTTTCTCATCTTGGCACCAACCATTTCAAGGAATTTGTAAACTTCATGTGCTTCTGGATGTTTTGTATCACCAACGAGAAACACATGAACTTTGTTTCCAGCTTCTATCCAGCTGCACCCAGGTTCCTTCTTAACCCCTCGATCACACATTAGCTTCCTTACTCTGGCAGCATCTACCCAACATCCTGCAGCTGAGTAAGTGTTAGACAAAAGGATATATGTACCATCATGCTGTGGTGTCATCTTAAAGAGCTGGTCTGCAGCATGAGCACCAAGTTCCATATCTCCACTAGTCCGGCAACCGGAAAGAATTGCTTCCCAAATGGACGAGGTAGGCTCAAAAGGCATAGTCTTGATCAGGTTGTCTCTAGCTTCTCCAATCCGTCCAGCCCGACCGAGCAAATCAATCAGCCGCATATCGATCTCCAGGTATAATGCCGAAGTCCCTCTTCATGGACTCGAAATATTGAAAACCTTCATCCTCTAGACCAGAATGATTACAAGCTGTCAATACTGTGAGGAAAGAGATCCTGTCGGGATATATGCCTTCAGCAACCATGTGATCAAAGAGTTCTAGTGCCTCTCTTCCATGTCCATGCTGCCCAAGGGCTGAAATCATAGCATTCCACGAAACAGAGTCAATATTGGGCATCACAAGGAACATAAGATGAGCTTCTTTCACTGCACCACATCTAGCATACATGGTAATGAGTGCATTTCCTGCAGAATTGCTCCCCTCAAAACCAAGCTGCACAAGATGCCCATGGAGCTGCTTTCCATGCTTCAGTGACCCAAGTTCACCACATGCAGAAATAGCGCCAGCATAGGTGTAGTCACACGGCTTGACATCCTCAGCCCTCATCCTGTTAAACAGTTTAAATGCATCTTCAGCAAACCCTCCATGCACATATCCTGATACCATCACCATCCATGACAACAACAACAACAACAACAACAAAGCCTTTAAATCCCAAACAAATTGGGGTAGGCTAGAGTTGAAACCCATCAGAAGCAATCAAGGTTCAGGCACGTGAATAACTGTCTTCCAAGCACTCCTATCTAAGGCTAAGTCTTTGGGTATATTCCATCTTTTCAAGTCTCCTTTTATTGCCTCTAACTAAGTCAACTTCGGTCTTCCTCTGCCTCTCTTCATGTTACTATCCTGGCTTAGGATTCCACTACAGACCGGTGCCTCGGGGTCTCGTTGCACATGTCCAAACCATCTCAACGGTGTTGGACAAGCTTTTCTTCAATTGGCGCTACCCTAATCTATCACGTATATCATCGTTCGAACTCGATCCCTTCTTGTATGACCGCAAATCAACGCATAACATACGCATTTCCACGACACTTAGTCTGTTGAACATGTCGTCTTTTAAATGAGCCAACATTCGCACCATACAACATAGCGAGGTCTAATCGCCGTCCTATAAAACTTGCCTTTTAGCCCGTGGTACCCTTTTGTCACATAGGACACAGGACGTTTGCCGCCACTTCATCCACCAACTTTGATTCTATGGCTAACATCTTCATCAATGTCCCCGTCCTTTTTTGTAGCATTGATCCTAAATATCGAAAGGTATCCTTCCTAGGCACTACTTGACCTTGAAGTCACATCTCATATACTCGGTTTTAGTTCTGCTTTGAGTCTAAAACCTTTGACTCCAAACAGTCCTCCACTAATAAAATTCCTGGACTGACCTCCAAACTCCATATACTTCAAGATTCTTGAGTCTAAAACCTTTGGACTCAAAGTCTCCGCCATAACTCAAGTTTCTGATTCACTCCTATCCGGCTTTCATCAACTAGCACTACATCATCCGCGAAAAGCATACACCAAGGGATGTCCTCTTGTGACCTCATCCATCACTAAAGCAAACAAATAAGGGCTCAAAGCTGACCCTTGATGTAGTCCTATCCTAATCGGGAAGTCATCCGTGTCTCCATCACTTGTTCGAACTCTAGTCACAACATTGTTGTACATGTCCTTAATGAGCCCGACGTACTTCGTTGGGACTTTATGTTTGTCCAAAGCCCACCACATAACATTCCTTGATATTTTATCATAAGCCTTCTCCAAGTGAATAAAAACCATGTGTAGGTCCTTCTTCTTCTCCCTATACCGCTCCATAACTTGTCTTATTAAGAAAATAGCTTCAATGGTTGACCTTTCGGGCATGAAACCAAATTGGTTCACAGAGACCCGCGTTATTGCTCTCAAGCGATGCTCGATAACTCTCTCCCATAGCTTCATAGTATGGCTCATCAACTTAATTCCCCGATAATTAGTACAACTTTGAATATCCCCTTTATTCTTGTAGATCGGTACCAATATACTTCTCCTCCACTCATCAGGCATCTTGTTCGATCGAAAAATATGGTTGAACAGCTTGGTTAGCCATACTATAGCTATGTCCCCGAGGCATCTCCACACCTCGATTGGGATACCATGTGGTCCCATCGCCTTACCCCCTTTCATCCTTTTCAACGCCTCTCTGACCTCAGATTCTTGGATTCTCCGCACAAAGCGCCAACTCATTTTTATATGGCATCTCCTCAAATACCTCGACTGCCTTGTCCAAACAGCTGCTCTCAACATACCCCGACAAAATGGTGTTCCAAGAAACGACATCCTTCGATTTCATATTTAGCCTGTTCGCTTGTTGGTTTCAGCCAGCCCAAACCAGCCAGCCAACAGTGTTTTCCTCTAAAAAAAAACCAGCACCAGCCAGCCCAAACCAGCACCAGCACAAACCAGCGAACAGACCCATTGTCAAATATCCTTCTCGCAACAGCAATATTCCCACATTTCGAGTACAAGGTCACCAAGGCATTGTTAACAGGCAGATCTGACCATGGACGGATTTCCCATGCGCAAAGAAACCAGCATTTGCACAAGCACTCAGAACACTAGTAGATGTGAACTCATCAAGAGGCACCCTTTCCAATACCATCCTTCTAAACAGCTCAAATGCCTCCACAGCCATTCCTGAATGAACATACCCTGAGATCATGGCATTCCACACAACATCAAACTTCCCATCAACCTCCTCGAAAACTGATCTAGCAGCACCAACGTCGCCTCTCCTAACATACCCAACGACCATAGTAGTCCACGTAAGCTCGTCCTTAGCCGGCATTTCGTCGAGCACCTTCCGTGCGTCCCGTGTCGCCTCAGGCGATTCACATTTCACGTACAGCGCAATGAGCGCGTTGGACACCGACAAGGCACCCCCGGCGCCGGACTTGAGCACCGAGCAATGCAGCTGCGCACAGTGCCGGACAGAGATGCATGTTGGGCAGGTGGCCCGCGGCGCTCAGCAGCGCGGTGAACGAATAGTCGTCGGGCCGAAGGGAGCCCGAGGCGAGCAGGGATCGGAACACGGCGACCGCGGGCGCGGCGTGGGACGCGCGGGCGTAAGCGGAGATCACGGCGTTGTGGAGGACGGTGTCGCGGCGCGCCGGCGGGACGGCGTCGAAGAAGGAGACAGCGGCGGGGAGGCGGCCCGCGGCGGCGTACGCGGCAACGAGGGAAGTGGCGGCGACGGGGCACGGGTCGGCGCGGAAGAGTGTCGCGGCGGCGGGGAGGTCGCGGGAGAGGGTGTAGAGGTGGATGAGGCGGAGGGTGAGGTGCGGGTGCGGCGGCGCGTGGAGGAGCGCGGAGGTGAGGAGGCGCGCGTGGAGGCAGCGGAGCGCGCGGAGGAAGGAGGAGGAGGCCAGGGAGAGGCTCGCGCCGAGGCGCCGCAGGAGGACGGAGCATTGGTGGGGCAGGGGGGTGACACCGTGCGGCGGCATAGCGTCGTGCTGCCGTGGTTGGACCCGGGCGCGCGCCCGCGTCGCGCCGCCCAGGGCCGCGGGTTTATGACTGGGGTTTATTAGGCGTTCGGCTGTAAAATGTACTCCGAGTCGTTCACCGAGTGCAGCCGTGGAAGTTCAGCAAAACTGAAGAATCCATCCCCATCTTGCTACGCTCCCCTTCCCTGCCGCCATCCTCCTCCGTCGTTGTGGAGAACCGCGCTGGCCCTTACCCTTCTCCGAGACTCCGACCGCACGCCTCAGGGCCGTCGCTTGTTAGATTTGCTTCACCTTCATCTTGATATTGTTTGATTGAAAAAGCAAATTCCTTATGCGATATTCGTTAGGCTTTTGTGGTGCCATCTCGTCTTTGAAGGCACCTCTACAGGCTGAAATCTGTTTCCTACTGCTTATTGAGGTACCCTTCCTTCCTTCCTCGTGAATCATACTTGCTAGATCCAGATAGCTACTGGTATATGGGATTTGATTCAACAGTCCCCGTTTATCTGCATTCTAATTTCCTCTTTTTCTTTCTTTTGACAGACGGTTATAGTAACAAAAGTCAACAGGGAGTTGTGAGTTGCCGATCGAATTGACGATGGGCGTATCGCGGCTGTTTCAGAACCTGATCACGAAAAAACGCTTCGCTAGTGCCAAATCGCTGCGCAGTGTTGATCTGACACGTCAGCTGTCCGGTAACACAGCATCGCCGTAAAAAAATCGGAGACGGAGGCTCCACCTCCGAGACACCGGCAGCTGATGCCAGTAACCAGCTGAATGAACAGGCGGCGCGGCCGCCGCCGCCGCCGGCCTCAGAGACGAAGAGGATTCGGCTTCGCACAAAGAGTATAGCTATCTCTATAAATAAGTTTATTATAAAAATATATTTCACGATTAATCTAATAATACTAATTATAAATATAATATTATATGACTTCATAGGGAATGAGAATGACGCTCTCTTATGGGACGGAGGGAGTTATTGTAAACTTAGGGTGATGATGACGTGTTGGAAAGCAACCATCCTATATGGATTAGAGAAACTTCAATAGGGCTTCTATTTGTACTGGTTTCAGGCATGAGATTTCTATTTTTATTGGTTCAGACTTAAGGTGCAGTGCCCTACATCCAATGTATCATGGTTTTTTGTATTGCTTGTGCACCGTGCACTGCGCATTGGGTGGAGTTGCAAGTAAAGGATTCAACTATGTGTTTATGGGTTGAGGATCTATTTGAGTGTCGATTAGGGGCTCCCTACCTTTTTTTTTATAGTCTAGAAGTAGGGTTAAAGATAGGCCTATGATCGGTTTATAGGCAGGTTTTCTAATTGATTACAACAGATGTGATTGATTTATATATATATATATATATATATTATCTATATCTTGTCCGTTAAATAGATAAGGTACTTCTGGTCTGTTTCCTCCTCCAAGTAGTCGTCTCAACCCACCCCCTAATGGGGTGTTTACTTGTGGCTTCGATGAGGTGAGGACTGAGGACACATAACATCAGTAGCCACTGCCAATCCAGCAGAGAGCAATGGTACTACACAAGAAAGGATGCTTCTCTGGTTCTCTTGCAGACTAGCCGGCTCCACTGGCGAGGTAGAATTATCATATCAATTAGGGCATTAGGGCATTACAGCATAAGCCATTGCCTCCTCATTCGAGAATTACTGCACGTCTGCACATGTTACTTTTTGAAGAGTCAAATATTTTTCTACTATATATAAAAATATACTAATATTTATGACGTGTAATAAGGGAGCCAAATTGTATATGGATTATGTACCAAATTGTATATATGGATTATGTACCAAATTGGTTTTTTCTCTCGATCGGTTGTATATATGGATTATGTACAACGGATGCTTTGCCACTATTGTTGCTAGATACTTAGCTGCCGAGGGTGTCATGGCCACTCCCTTCTACGGATGCTTTGCTGTAGGAGGTGTCTTCGTTTCTTCCTCGGTGGATACTTATTGGGCGTCGATGGAACCATTGGCAGATGATTTGCCGCGGTTGGCTCTTTGGTCTCCTCTCTGGTAGATGCTTTGCTGCCGAGAGCGTGCGGGCCCACCTCTTGGCGGATGTTTGGCCGCCATGGTCGCTTGGTATTTATTGGCGGATGCTTTGCCGCCGTTGCTACTGGATGTTGATGTGTCTTCTTTGGGTGAATGCTTTGCCACCACGGCTTTGTCTTTGTTGTGGGCAACCTTAGCGTTGATTACTTTTATTGCGTAGGCACAGTTGTAGGTCTAGAGTGTTGAGGCGGTCACTCTTTCTTCTGTCTTTTTTGTTGTTCCTATGTTTATTTTAGGTCACTCACTACTATCTTAGTGGTTTATAATCTGTGCTATAAATCTTTCTCTCATAACTGACTTGTAATGCACTCCTCTTAATTAAAAACGGGCTATATCGCCATTGTATAATTATGTACCAAATTGTATATGGAAGAATATTACATACTCAGAGTAAAATTCTTAGGCCTGTCAGTTACCGGAACGACTATGAACGTTAGAGAAAATAAGAGAGGGCCACCTGAATTATGGTTGTGATGAAGCGTACAACGCATATATGCTTCTGAATTTTCATGGTCTGAGACAGAGACTAGTGAAACACGCTGTCGGCGACGCGTGCAGCCTTGCAGTTGCAGACACAGCCATCAGCCAACATGCTAGCCCGTACTCGCCTGCGGCTGCAGCCGTTTACTGCGGCTCGAGCGTATGGCCGTATGGTATGGGCCGTATGTGTTGTCCATAGTCCATACGTACGTGACAAAAATGCCGCCTTCAGTTTTCTGAATGACCACTGGTCCATCCGGAACTGAACAAGAGCCACCGGCTCACCGCAACAGGTCAGCACTCGGGGAACTCCTGCACCGGCCACCGGGCTTCGCTGCGCCGAGCGCGACTCGCGGGACCAAACGGAACCGGTCACCATCCACCCGTGCTCGGTAGTCGGTGCTACTGGTACATGCCAGGCCAGCCGCACACGCAGCTCCGGGCCGGCGACGCCAACGGCGATGGACCTGTCGGTAGCTCTGTTTCTGCGTCGTGACGCCGACAGGATCGTTGACAACAGGGGGGCATGAACGTCACCGCCGCGTCGGAGCAGCAAAGCGACCCCCATCATGCCGATGTAGTACCATGCAAGGTTGTCAAACGTAAGATCGAATTGTTGTTAACATAAACATAGTAGGAAGTAGGAACATAGATTTTGCTGACTATGATCATAGAATTAGATTAGATCGCTTGGTTAAGATCACAAAGACCTAGTAGTAGTACTAGCACTTGTTCCATGAGCTAATGGTCTGGAGAATGATATGGCTGGGCACCTAGAGGGCTATAGACTAGAGTTTAGGGTCGCTTTAGCAACGTGACAGTGTAACCAACTGCCAAGCTCCGCCCCCGCAGCGTACATTCGATTCCACGCCGAAGAAGGATCCGCACACATGGGCAGAAAAAAGTGTCGCAGGGCGGGAGCGTGCACCGGACGGGAGGGACGGCCTTTTCCGGCAGCAGCGTTGTGCTTTGCTTGCTTCAGAGGGCGGCTATGCCTATGCTCTGCTCCGAGAACGCCCAGAAAAGGGTACGTGGAAGGCTGAAGCGGACGAAATGCCGCGCGTCAAAAAGCTGAATGTGAGGGTGGAAAGAGAGCCCAGAGACAGGCGACGGAGCTTTGTTCCGATCCTGCTGCACGCGAATCATGAACACGTTTGGCTCATCTCTGCTGTTTGGTACTACCACGCTGTACCTCGACTCAATGGACGCCAGGGGGAAAATTGAGCATTCTGAGGCTAGTTTCGGTCAAAATTCTTCTCCAACAGGAGCACTGCCGAGGTTCTGCCCCCAAAGTCGTCGTCTGTACAGCATGTCACAGTACTGAATTGTGCAGTCGATCTGGAGGAAACTTCTCCTCGATTCCCGTCAGATAATACAGTCCCTCGTCAAGTCGCCATGGCACTCGGTCGATTCGACGACCACGGTCCACGATCCACGCAGGCGAGCTGTGCGCGGATGTGCGTGGCCGGCCAGCGGCCTTGCCCCCACAGCCGCTGTGCTGTGTGCATTCGGTGGTTGTAGTGGAAGCCGCGGAGGAGGCGACGAATCTCCCACGGAATTGCTGTAGAGCACCCGGTTGTTTCATCCCCTTGACCCGTCCCTGCCGCTGCTTGGAGCGTCTTGCGCGCCCAGCGTGCCCCGTGATGGCTACCGCGTAGCCCTCCCTTCCAGGATCCTCTGTGATAGTGCGGCATGTAAGTGGGTGTACGGGTGGCGCAGAGGATCCCGGTTCACTAGGCAAGCGGGACAGGTAGGGGCTAAGGTGAATTGTATCTGAGCGCGCGTTTAGTTCGTCAAAGTTGGATTTTTTGGGGCTACTGTAGCACGTTTGTTTTTATTTGAAAATAATGTTTAATTATGGACTAATTAGGCTCAAAACGTTTGTCTCGCAATTTCCCACCAAACTGTGCAATTAATTTTTTTTTCGTCTACATTTAATGCTCCATACGCGCCGTAAACATTCGATGTGATAGATACTGTAGCAACTTTTTAGAATTTAGTATCCAACTAAACAAGGACTTGATATGACATGAATTGTATCTAATATGACATTATTGCAAAATTTAACATATATTTCTCTGATTTCTGTAATTCATAGAAATAATTTATAATTTTTTCTGAAAATTTTGGTATATATGTTTTTAAGATTTGTAATGCATAGAAATACTTAAATTACATCGCTCTGTTCAATAAATTACACTGAAAAAATCATTATAAATATAGTAATAAAATATTATAAATATAGCTATAAGACAATGTAAATAGGAGCAAAAATCTGGTTATTGGAAAGGGCTAAAACAACCCGTTATTGTTGCGATAGATTCATCTCCAAGTCCCAACAGAAAAAGGAAATTCGCGACGACGATCTCAGTCCAGAGGCGCCATGCTCTTGCTCTCTACAGTTCTACAGGCTCTGGAGCTCGATTTCAGCTCTCTGTAGTTCTGCACGACAGCACGAGGTTCACATCCACCGCTGTTCTAGTTCTAGCCACGGCACGCAGCGCAGCGGCGCGCCACGTCACGTGCACACCCCCACGTCCCGACACGGCCTGCGAGTTAACCCCACTATAAGTTCACTGACACGCACGAACACTGTACTGTACCACTCACACTCACAGTCCTCCTCCGCCCACCGCAGACGACGACGAAACATGACGAGAAAGCCATCGTGTCTCAGCTCGTTCTACCACTCAACAAAGCGTGTCACCCACTGACATTGTGGCCCTATTCTCGGCGGTCCCACCCGGCAGCGACATGTCAACTAGCAGGCTAGAACAGCGCAGGTAGATGGGAAGGTGCCGATGGCCGTAAGATTTCCGGTGGGTCCGTCGTGCCCCACGTCTACTGCCGCTCGTGTCCACGAACGGCCACTTCATTTACTGCTTCGCCACGCGACGCCTGTGATGCTGACGCGGGTGGCCCTGTCAGGTGGGTCCCACGTATCATTGGGTCAGCATTGATGTTCCCCGGGCCTGCAGCCTGCTGGTGCTGGTCCTTCGGTGTGACCGACCCGATTGAACACGCCGAAATGGCGGCTCGCTCCTCGTTTCACCCGGCACGGCCGCACCTGAAGTCCTGAACCAGAACGAGCAGTGTCATCGCGAATCAACCCTCGTACGGTTATTCCCTGACTCGTGGGCCGTGCTTGTTGCCTGGAACACGGGGCCCAGATGTCAGTGTGCTGGTCCTTCAAAGGAGCAGCATTGGCTCTCTTTATCCCCGTGGAGCGTAGAACACTCGTTTGCCACTTCGGTGAGGCAGCCAACTTCCTCGGCGTCCCTAGTCCTCCTTCCGGAGGCCACGCCAGAAAAAGAAACCGAAGCAACGACATAATTTTTTTCAATTTTTCGGAGGAGAATTCAGCGTTTCTTTTAGAGTAGTATTTTGTTTTCTACCAGAGCTGTTCAATGACGAGAGGAACGGAGGTTGTGAGCGCGCAGCTCGTTGTGGCGGTGGTAGCTGGGCTGCTGCTGTCGTCGTCGCCGGCGGTGGCGGTGGCGGTGGCGGAGGACGGCGTTGGTCTCTGGCGGCGTTCTCTCCACCAGCCGTTTTTCCCCATCGATTCCACGCCGCCGCCGGGGTTCGATGACTCGATCGTACCGCCTCCACCGCCGCCGCCGGTGGGGGCCGCGGCGGCGTCGGCGTCCAAGGGCGGCGGGCGGTCCGCGACCAGCCTCACCAACACCGTCGCGATCGCGCTCGCCACGGGCCTCGTCGTGCTCGCGGTGGCGTTCTACTCGTGCTTCCTCCTGTGGCGCCGACGCTCCGACGGAGGCGGCGGCGGGGGCGGGGGCGGCGACGGCCTCCGCGCCGTAAAGTCGGCGCCGCCAGGCTCCGTCGCCGTGCGGGTCGCCAGCGACGTGGGGAGCAGCGCGCGGCACCAGCGGTCGCCGCCGCCGAGCTCGACGGCGTCCGACGCGATATACCTCGACCCGCTCACGACGATGGTGGAGGTGAGCCGGCATCGGCCGCCGAGCCCGGACCTCCGCCCGCTCGCGCTCGTGAAGCAGCCGAGCCCCGACCTCCGCCCGCTGCCGCCGCTGAAGCGGCCGGCGGCACAGCCCCCGCCTCCGCCAGCGTCCACGCCGCCGATGACCACCACTGGGGATTCCTCCGACGAGGAGGACCAGGCCACGTACTACACCGCGCCCAAGACCGCCAAGTCCTGGTTCAGCCGGAGCACGAGCCACCGCAGCACCCTGGAGCAAACAGTGGCTGTGGCTCAACCACCCGCGCCTGCTCCCGCGCCCACGCCGACGCCGACGCAAGCTAACCCCCCACGGCCTGCTCGTCCACCGCCGCCCCCACCGCCACCGAGGCAAAGGCTGCTGCGACCGATGCCCGAGGAGTCCCCACCCCCGGCCGTCCTCGCCAGTTTGGCGCTAACCAATTCCCCAGACCCCTCTGTTCAGGACAGGGGAGGCGAGAACCCGGATGGCCAAGGCGGGAGAGCGCGGCCGCCGAAGCCACCAAGCCTGAAGCCGCTGCACTGGGACAAGCTCCGCGCCATCTCCGGCCGCACCACAGTCTGGGACCAGGTCAACAGTTCCGACTCGTTCCGGTGCGACCCTCTTCCATTCATGTTTCCACAACACCCCATCGTTCTGCACTGAGCAGGGAACTGCGTGGTGATTGGTGCAGCGTGAACGAAGCGGCAATGGAGAGCTTGTTCCTGAACAACTCCGGCGGCGCGGGGAACTCGGATCAGGCGGCGAGGAGGGGAAGCGCCGGGAAGCAGGAGAACCGGCTGCTCGACCCGAAGCGGCTACAGAATGTTGCGATCATGCTCAAGGTGCTCAATGTGACATCGGCTGATGTGATTGGAGCACTCATGCACGGTGAGTTTTTGCTCTCAGTTCTTTACAATCATAATTCTATACTAGTCTGGTCCCAGCGAAGCTTGGAATTTTCTATAGCGCTCTTGTGCAATCCCAATGGCCACATGTCCCCACAGTACATTCTGGTTACTGCTAAACAAAGTACACACAGCAACTTGACAAGTGATTTGGGTGCTGCCGTTTGGTCCCCAGAAAATCTCAAGAACAGTTTTTCCAATTTTCAAAAAATCAAAAACTAGGTGCTTAGCGCCACTCCCGCGCTAGCGCCTGATCGCCACAAATAGATGATTTGGCGCCTCTCTTTTTTTTTTTAAATGGCTGACTATTAACTCTTAAAATACTACCAAAAAGGGTCACCGTTGTTGGTTAGTAAGAAAGGGAATGCTAATTAATTGGCGGAATTTCTCTTGGGATATATATTTAAATTGGTAAATTTCAGGTTAATGAAAATATGTTCTATGCCATTGACATTCTAGTGCCTATTTGTTGATCAGAATACTGCTGCTGTTGACCTGTTGTGACTATGAGGTTTGCAAAATACGTTTCACACTGTTCACCAGATTAATTCATATGTTATAAGGGATCCTCCAGTTTGTAGAGTCGCACCCCCGCCGCCACCTCTCCCCCTCCTTGAAACCCTAAAAAAACACAGATTATACCTGGAAGGCCAACATAACTATCAGCAGTGCAAAACTATCGTATTGCTTACCTAAAAAAACCCCTACTATACCACGGAATCTCTCCTAGTTCCCTATAAGGCACCTTTTCTTTTGTTTGGATGTATGCTGATAGTGAAGGCTTCTGCTGGGTTTCAACTCTAGCCTACCCTAACTTGTTTGGGACTTAAAGGCTTTGTTGTTGTTGTTGTTGTTGTTGTTGTTGTATGCTGATAGTGAAGGCTCCTATACCTGTCCTGCTTTTTGACCACAATCGTCACATTCAAGATTTCTTTGGTGAGGGGTTACTTTCATGATCACATAGACTAAATGCAACGCGTTCCAACGAGGATCATTTTTACACTATTACTCCTTTATTAAATCTTTGAAAGGCACCATATGTTCCAAATAAACTTCTGTTGTTGATAGTCCAGCTTCAATTACTGCATCCAAATAAAACTTTAATCTTATCTGCTCAAATAGTTAGTTGTTAAGTTTTGATTAGCTGGTGTGGATATTTTTGTGAACTGTCAGTGATTTAGCATCATAAGTCACTTCGTGTAGGTCATAGTTTGATCAGGACGCATATTAGGACATGCATTGGAGAGGCCAACTGCATCTGTCACAAAGATGCAGGTTCTTTACCTTCAATGCTTCTTCTTTGTCTTGTGATTATGTTGTATTACAGATATGCAATTTAAAACTTGGTAACAGATGTAGTTAAAAGTGTTAAATTGGGCAACTGATACATAGTGTTGAACCCTCAGTTGCTTTAGACTTCAGCATTCCTTTTCTTTTTAAGAAAATGGAAGGTTTGATAGACTTTACTGTCATTCGCTTTTCCTATAACTTGCATCCATTTCGAGGCCATCCTCTGCTCGTCAACTTCTCTCTTGCAAGTGATCTAAAGTGGACTTGAACCTGGGTGTGGGGGTTTACTTTACACCCATACCTCTAACCAGCTCAGGTTCTTATAAAAGTTGTTGCAGTAGGTTCACTGATTTCATGATTATGTTGATATCATGGGTTATCCATACCAAATTTAGGTGTTTTATTGCTTGATCTTGAATTGTTGATTAGTTGATGTGCTTCTTATAATAAACAAGTGCATTGATCTTGTTAGTTGAATGTGTCATGATTTATTCATTTTTTTTCCTGGAGAGTCATCTGACATTCAAGGCTAATAATTCCTTTAGCTACAGAGATCACAAGGAGGTTGAGAATGGTTGAACCACTATTTTATTGCTAACAATTCTCATCATAAATAGCAGTTTATAGACTAGCAATCAAAAAGAGGAACATATATTATATATCTTGATATGATTCCAGATAGCGCTTCTCAATTTCTTCTCAACAAAAAATAACTTTGCTGTGGCATACATAATTTGATGTGTTATGCGGTAATTGAAGCTTCAATTATTGCCTCTGTACTTACTCCTGCCACAGTCTGGGGTAGGAGCTTCTCAATTTATTCTCAACCAAAATTAATTAATTAGTACAGAGGAGTTGTTAATCACAAAAGAAAAGATAGATAAGTGGTCGGGTGGCCACTTCGTCCATGATTATAATGCTTTATTTCCTAGATTATCTTATTTTCTCTGTAGGGTGTGCATTTTAAGGACTCTTAGCAATTATTTCACCAGAAGGGCGGGCCTGGTGCAAGCGGTAGAGTCTTACTGCCTGTGACCGGAAGGTCCTGGGTTCGAGTCGCGGTCTCCTCGCATTACACAGGCGAGGGTAAGGCTTGCCACTAACACCCTTCCCGAGACCCCGCACAGAGCAGGAGCTCTCTGCACTGGGTACGTCCTTTTTTAGCAATTATTTCACCATGGACAGTATACCTTCAGACATTATTAGCTCCATAACTGGTTCCAGAAATGATTTGTGTGACATCTGTCCCAAATTGCTTCTTATTGTAATGCTTAGGTGCAGTCCTTACCTGGCATACACAAACCAGAATTATTAGCACCATGAGCCTTTTGATGACGAATATTTAAGTAGTGATGTTATGACCTTGCAAGTTTATTTTGTTAGGGACTTCCTTTTGTAAAAATAAGATTTTGCTGTACATGGCATGGTAGTGGGCCTATGAATCAGTTGTTTTCTTATGCAGTCACATGGAAACATTGATTAGCTATATCTGTTGGATCTAACAAGCTTCAATTCATGTCCCCTGTTTATTGTTCACAACCAACATATCTCATCTATACAGTTAGTTCAATTTGATTGCAAGGATACCATTTCAGTACTGAGTTATATCCTTATATACAGTTGACATGATACACGAGCCACATAGTTAAAAATCACCAACAAATGGGAAATGCTGTGCATTAACACTGATAGTCTATGAGTCATAGGGATAAGGCAGCATAGCACATTATCACCCTGTTCCAGATATTGACATGCACAGTCAATCTGCAGTTGATGTCCTCTTGATATTTTCAGTTGTCATAAGTCAATCTGTGGTTGCTGTGGTCGCAGTTTGCAGTTGCCATCTGCCTTTTGGTTCCTTTAGCTGATGCTATTTGAATTGTTCAACAGGAAATGGAGATTTGGGGTCTGAGTTCTACGAAACACTAGCTAAGATGGCACCGACCAAAGAAGAAGAACTGAAATTGAAAGATTATAATGGCGATATAACAAAGCTTGATCCAGCAGAGCGCTTTCTGAAAGATGTACTTGATGTTCCTTTTGCCTTCAAAAGAGTAGACGCAATGTTGTACAGAGCGAACTTTGGCACTGAAGTGAATTATTTAAAGAAATCTTTTGGAACGCTAGAGGTAAATGTCATTGATGATTTGAACTTTTTTATTTTAATTCTCTGCTACAAACTACTTCCTCTGTTTAAAATTATAGTTCACTTTAGCTTTTGTCCTGAGTCAAACTTCTCTAACTTTGACTAAGTTTTTTTGAAAAATATGTTACATCTACAAGTTCAAATAATGCTCTATCATAACACATTTAATGGAGGACATAATGAAACTAATTTGATGTTCTATATGCTGTACTTTTTTTCTATAAACTTGATCAAAGTTTAAGAAATTTGACTTAAGACAAAGCCAAAGTGAACTATAATTTGGAACGGAGGGAGTATATAGTTGTTTTTAAGTAAATTTACCACGTATTCACTTTTTTAGAAATAAATTTGTCACATTCTATATTGCTAACACATGTTTTAGTAATTATTCAAAGTGGACTGCTTTAAACTTTATATTTGCTCTAGTATTTGTAGCATTTATGCACACAGTATAAACACCTTATGGATTTCATACAAGTTCCTTCACAAATTCAGGCCAATTATCAAAACATAATATTTCTTCAGAAAATTTTCAGGCAGCTTGTACAGATTTAAGAAGCAGCAAGCTATTCTTGAAGTTGCTAGATGCAGTTCTCAAGACTGGGAACCGCATGAACGATGGAACTAATCGAGGCGAGGCGAGGGCCTTCAAACTTGACACCCTTCTAAAGCTTGCAGACATCAAGTCGACAGACGGAAAAACGACAGTGCTCCATTTCGTAGTTCAAGAGATCATTCGATCTGAAGGCTTCGGTTCTGATCAAACAGCAGCAGTGAATCCCGGTAGCACCAGTAAGGAACAGTTCAAGAAGGATGGCCTGAAAGTGCTTGCAGGGCTCAGCTGTGAGCTCTCAAACGTGAAGAGTGCTGCCACTTTGGAGATGGACACGCTGGTGGGCAGCGTCTCGAGGCTCGAAACCGACCTCGAGAAGGTGAAGCTGGTCTCTCAGCTCAACCAGGCATATCCCGGTCAGGTCTCAAGCGAGAAGTTCTTCGAGGCGATTGACACGTTCCTCGGACATGCTCAGGCGGAGATTGAGACAGTGAAGGCAGCCGGGGAGAGCGCGCTGCAGCGTGTCAAGGAGACCACGGAGTACTTCCACGGCGACGCCATCAAGGAGGAGCCTCACCCGCTGAGGATCTTCATGGTGGTGAGCGACTTCCTCGCGACGCTGGACCGCGTGTGCCGGGACGTCGGCAGGACGCCGGAGAGAGTGATGATGGGGTCCGGCAAGTCGTTCCGCGTCTCGGCCGGCACCACCCTGCCGCAGCGCCGGAACGATCAGCGGAGGGAGCTCAGCTCCTCTGACGAGGACAGCTCCTCTGACTAGGAATCATTTTTTTTGATGCGTAGAATAGTTCGGATTCGAGGCCTGTGATTCTTGCAGAGTTGTTGAGCATGTGTAGCCAATGTCAGAACTCAGTAGATAAAAGTTACTGGGTAGTTTCTACAGAGGTTAAAAGATATATAGCTGTACAAAGCAGACAAGGGTTTCTTGGGGTCGGTATGATGGTATATTTTCTCTGTTACATTTGTAATTGTGATTAGTATAAAAGTATGCAGATGGGCGGCTTACTGGACTGATGGTGATATAGTGTCATGGCGTGGAATTACGATAATAGTAGTATGTACTAATCTTCAACATCCAGCCATCTGGGTGCGATGATTAAAGGTTACAGAAACAAGCCTGTTCTGTCTCTGCATCTAGACCAGAAGAGGCTCCAGTCATGGGTACACATGGAAGACAGGATCGAGGGCGAGTCGCTCGCAGCATTATCGCGGAGGGCCTGAGGCTGATGAATGATGGAAAGGCACATGGAAGTACGAAAACAGATGGATACCGAATTGGTGACAACGAAGTAAAAAGGATGTGCCAGCACAGGTGGGACTAAAGTTATTCCTGTTCTGTACTTACAAAAGAGAATTATTACGCCCATTTCGTAATTTACCCAGACAAGGGTGGCCTGCTCCTCGAGCGGAAGCACCATCCACGTTGTCCAAAATATTTTTGGCCATCGGATTTTCGATTGACGGTCTAGATTTATTAAAGTGGCTTCCTAGCGAAGTAGCTTCTCGTCCTGCTTCTCACCTTTTCTTCGGCTTCTCTTCGCTTCTTTAACTTTTGATCTGAATCCGGTGAAACGAATATATACACGGCTTCTACTTCTCTATCCATATTATTCTTTACTCTTCCTCTCTCTCACGATCCGTTTCTCCCTCTCCACGGACGCTGTCACGGGCGACGGCGCCGACAGCACGGGCGGTGGCGGTGGCAGCGGCCTCCTCCTCTCCACCCACGCCGTCCTCTTCCTCCCTTCGCCCACGTCGTGCCCTCCTCCTCCTCTCTCCCTGTCTCTTTGCTCGCTGCCTCTCCCGCCGCGGTCACGCCAACGGCCGCCGCTGCACGCGAGCGGGGTGGCGCCTCTCCCACCTCCATCCCACCTGCGTAGCTGCCTCCTGGTGGCGCCTCTCCCATCTCCATTCCGCCGGCATCGCTGCTTCCTAGCGCCGCCGCCTCCTCCCTCTCCTCCGCGTGTCTTGTTGTGCTACAGGAAACCCTAGGTATGTCTTGATTTGTTAATTTGTATAGTTGAGTTGTACTACTTTTTTACATGGGAGACCTGCGACGCGAACTAGGTGAAGATACATTGTCTCTCTTTACCGTAGAGATCCTTGCAGAAACACACATCCACGTCACCCTAAATGTTTTCGGCTATGGGATCTTTGATTGGATGGATGCGGTGTGTTTTGTTCAATGAATCCATAGCAGCCATTTTTGTGTACTATTTGTTTAGGTTGACTACCTGTTTTATGTAGGTTGGATTCATGTAGGTTGGATTCATGATTCGATTACTATTTCAAACTATTTTATTCAGGTTGGATTCATGATTCCTCCACTATTTGAGAGGTCTGTTTGTTTACTTAACAATTTAACTTATCGTGCCTATTTATTATTGTCTATGCAGCTCACATGTAGATAAATTGTGATGTGCCGTGTAGGCACAATATGAATACTTTTATGTTGTGTATCTTTCTTGCATGCCTCCTCCTTCTGTTGTTATTTGTTTTCTTTTCCTTTTCACAATGCTATTTACAGTTACGTGTTACACAATGTTATTATTTCTATATATTTCCTTCAGATTTCAACTAGGCTCATATTTCTTTTAGATTTCAGCTAGGCTCCTTAAAGAGGTGTATTTTCCTTCCTTTGTTTTCCAGTGTTAAAGAGGTGTATATTCCTTCCTTTGTTTTCCAGGGTACGCTTCATCTAACTCAGACTATAAGCTCTTTTTTACATTTTAGCTACTCTGCTCAAACAAGGTATATGTATATATAGTGGTTCTTTGAAGTTCGAATATATGGTACCATCTACAATTCTAAAATATTTGAGTCTAAGTACATTTCACACTATGAGAATGAGAAGCAATGTCAAGCCCAGGCAATTCCAATAATTACTGGTCCTACACACAAAAAAGAGGTTCAACTCCAATCGATCAACTATTTAGTCCATTGCATTTGCTTAAAAAAGTTGGGACTCTTATCTATGATTGTCTCCATGTTCTTTGCTTTTTATTATTGGACCACAAACATTATTTCTATAGTTCTTTTCATACACATCAGTTCATTATGTTAATGAAGGTCAATGTAAATCTGTCCATATTTTTAGGTTCATCAAGTGCCCGGGCAAGACAGTAAAAAGATTCAAAGACATATTTTCGGGTTCATTCCTATCATATTGTCCCAATTTGGTTAGTTCATGGTTTCATCTGTGATTCGTATTTATTTTGGTGGGTTCAAGTTTGATTTCATACATGTTCAATATTGAGAATAGTGCTTTGCCGTTTGTACTGCGCTTTTTTTGCAAAGGCCTGAGTTTTTCTTAGAGAGTTAAGATTCATAGTTTTGGAGTGAGTTAAGTAACAAATCTTTTTGCAGGATTGGCATCTGCGGACAAAGTCAAAGGCACTACTGTTGCCTTGCCACGCTTTGGTGCGGTATATTTTTCCCTACCCGCAAATGCTATTCGAATTCATATATAATCATCATATCTTTTTAGCTAGCAATAATGCATTCCGTTTAGTACCAAATGTTTAAAACTCACAACTACCGATGGATTGGTTGCAGTTCATTTGAAGATTGGTTGTTCCTTTACAATGGCAAGGCCAATATAGATTAAGCTATTGTCATTACTGCAGGTCCTGGTAGAAACCTTGCTTGGAGATTTTTTTAGATGCTCAGATTATTAGCTCATTTTGTTGTTCCTCCAAATTAACTAAATCTGCAATAAAAACACTTGCTTACATCATGCTGTTGTGAATGAAAAATTGGATCATCAAGCAATTAGCTTCCATCTTCTTGAGAAGCAGTCTATTCCAATTGGACCGTTTCGATGGTTCACTACGGTGCCAATAATGACTATGCACAGCCGTGTTGGTTTAAACTATGAATCTATATAAAAAGTTCATAGTTTATATGATCTGATAAACTGTTGACATTCTCCCATATGATCTGATAAGTTTCGAAGCACAATGCACGTATAATTTCGATATTGATTGCTAGACTGCTATATTGCTTAAGTATTGACGAGCGAGATCGTTGTTTGTATTTAGCCTTGTTTCATGCTTTTGCAGGCTGATTTGTACGTCATCTACTATAGTTTATCTAGATGATACTTTGGGTGAGGCGATCGATCGTTGTCGTTGACTACCGCAAAAAGACCTGCTTTCTACAACAAATTACAGCCAAATTCAGGTTAGATCATGCTCAAACAATAATATTGAATTGTTACGGTCCTGCATCAGCTAGGTCTCACAAAATGATTCAGATTGATCATGATTATCTTATTTTTTACCTACCTGAAGCGAAATAATACACTCAAATAATGAAGCTTCAGATTTGGCTCCACGCTCCAGTAATATACCTCATTCAGACATACATAAAGCAATTTGTTATGTGTGTCACATAATTACACTTCACAACTTATAGCCATGAATTGTTGGCCCTTTCCTGTATGATCTGATATGTTTTAAAGCATAGTACACAAATTATTTCGTTATCAATTATTTGACTGCTACACTGCTTAGGTAATGACAAGCAAGATTGTCGTTTAGATTTGGTCTTGTTTCATTCCTTTGCATGTCGATTTGTACATCCTACTATAGTTTTTCCAAGATAATAATTTGGGTGAACTGATCCATCATCATCATTGACTAATGACTAACACAGAAGGACGTGCCACCTCCAGCTAGGTCTCACAAAGTGATTTAAGTTGACCATGACGATCTTATTTTTATAAACCTACCTGGAGCGAAATGGTATGCTCAAATAATGAAGCTTCACATTTTGATCTGTGCTCCGGTAGTATACCTCATTCAGACATAGAACAAGCATTTTGTTATGTGTATCATGCCTGCCATTTTTCACTTTCAAGACTCTAATCTTATTAACTAGGAAAAGATAATGCATGTACTTCAATTGAACCTTTTAGAGTCTTGGTTCTGGCTCTTGGCATCTCCAATCATTTTTATATGTACAATAATGTTTGTCAGAGGTGTTTCGAGTTAATTAGAAAACAAATAAATTTGCTCAGTTACTAAGTATCAATATGCAATTTTTAACAATAGGACCCAAAGCTTCACATTTATTTTTCTGGTTAGCGTGCTTTGATTTCATAAGATTTGTAGAGTGACACTAATGAATTAGGACTGAAATAATAATTTCTATGCCAGGTTTCCTATGCTAGCAGATTTTGGTTCGGTAGCTACCGATAACAACTACAAGTGTACCGATGCGTTTTGAATGGTTACATATAGCGTTAAGCTGTGATCTCCTTAAAAAGGCATCGTTTTAGTATGAACTAACCTTCAACAACAGCTCGAGAGGTGGCCTGAAGATGCCTAAAGTTCATGCATCAGGTGGTTTATGTTTAGTCGAGTATACTTTTAGGCGCCAAATCTCTCAGCTTATATGATCGAGTTAAATAGGTATTGGGCCTTTGCCATTAGAATGTGAAGGCTACCTATCACTCACATTCCCTATGATGATGTATAGCTACAAGTGTTTGTTTTTATTAGAAAAAAAACAGGTTCTATTCCCCTACGTGTTTAAAGAAAGGCCATGACAAATGGGAACTTGACAATTTTTATACTGATACAGACCTGCTACTATATTTTCAGAAGTTTCTTTCAGTGCTCTGGATTCTATAGAATGAGTTCCCATTCATACAACTAGCCACCTCAATTTACATCTTACAATGTCTATCATCTCTGCTTTCATAAATGTTGGGGCCAAACCTCAATCTAAGAAATTGTCGACGTCTAACTTTTTGACTGAATTTAAATTCAATTACTATGGTCTAGGTGCTGCAATTTCTTTTCATTGGTTTCAGACTATTTCAGCAATCCACTGGTGATATACAGCGACAGCTGAACAGTTGGAGAAAGAGTATCTGATCTGACGGATCTTGTTTCTGGTTCACATATAATTTGATTGGTAGTTTATTTGTAAGGTATGGCTGCCTGCTTCTTCATATCTATTTCATGACGACTTCCGTACATTCAAGTCTGATTGAATAAATTGGCTTGGGCATGCATGTCCTCCTCCTGAACACAACTTTGTTATTACACATCGCACAAAACTTGCATAAACTGGCACAATCTCTCTTGCTCCCTCATTTTACTTCTTAGATGTTCAGTTATGAATGGCCACAAAGACACTGTTGAGTGAAAAAGGCACTACTATTAATTGTGCTGCAGGTAGTGACTTGCTTTGCTTAATTTTGCATGCCATTTTTTTTACCAAAAAGCATTACTGTTTATCAATTATTTAAGAAAGCACCAAGAAATACCTGAGTTTGTAGGAAATTGTCCCCTTTATCCGCTATAGCTGCTCAACGACTAGATGTTAAGTGTACAACACTTTATCTTGCCTTCTATTATTTACATCTAGCACTTCTATTTTGCTTCCAAGCCAAATTCTTTTTCTTTTTTTTGCCACACAATACCCTTCTTCTATGGATGAATGCTTCCCGTTTATTTTAACACCCAGAGGCCTATCCATGGCCTATGTCCACTGCATTTGCTACATTTGGTTGACTTAGAACAATTTATGTATCCTCTGCTCATAATACAACTGTTTGATTGTGGTTCCTGCAGGTTGATACATATGGTTCCAATTCCAGCTACGCCAAAACCATGCCGTCTGCCGCTACTACTGCCAACCTATTTGGCTTACATATCCGATCGTATCTATTTCTACATGTTTTCCTTCGCTCAATTCCATGGAGTGTCTCAGTTTACACGGGCCTCCATGTTCCATTCCAACATTTGCCTTTTTAGTTTTCGCAAGATGACTCAACATTGGCGCGCGACTTTACATACCTAACTTCTGAGTCTTGTGTGTTTAGTGCTAAAGACAACTGTGTAATCCCTATGTACATTGCAACCTGTAGTGAACTTCTGAGTCTTGTGTGTTTAGTACTAAACAGAACAGTGTAATATTCAGTATATGACCCACCATGCTATTTATGTGAACCTTGCTTGTATAATGCTCTGATGCCCTACCATGCTGGTTATAGGCATGCCTTTCGGTAATCTATATAAATAGACCAAACCACATTATCCGGCTGCTTCACGGCACATTCTGCACCCACACTTATCCCCGAGCGCGTGCATCACATTCTGCACCCACACTTATCCCCGGGCGCGCGAATGCGCGCGCCCTGACACTAGTATCTAACTAATTGGAGTCCCCAACAATGACATTTACACCTTAATTATTGCGATATGTGTTAGAAAAGAAGATAAATTCTAAACCTCACAAAAATCAGAAACACCGGCCATCAGTTTAACATGATAAAATCATCATTGATAATAATAACAATCAGATATATTATGATATTATTAATTGGAGGGCTAGCAGATCTTCCATATTGTTTAGCTCTCATGAGATGTGCTAGCAAAAAAAAAGATAAATTTTAGAAACTCAAAAAATAAAAACATCTGGTCATTATAATACTACAACTAGATATATTCTACTTTCAAAAGAAACATCCACATTTCCTATTATAGAAAGTAAAAATAATTTAATGCCCCATATTTGCATCTGAAGTACAAACCCCCCTATGCCATTGCGAAAGACAATTTAAAGTATTTCATAAATCCAATTTTAAACTAGCCACTTATGTTTAGGAAAGAAAATCTAAAATAATCCTCTAAATTATATGTATATTATCCACCAATGCCATTATGAACCCTCTAAACCTGTATTTGTATTGCACATCCCTTAACTCTATCATTATGAAAGATAATCTAAAAATTTCTACATTATCATCTAACTTACATATATGCTATTATAATACTCTTTAAATTAGCATCTAAATTACCTACGCATGTTGTTATTAAAAATATTTCCTTCCAAATTACCGACATATACTATGTAGGATCTGTGGTTAGCCTAGAGGGAGGTGAATAGGCCTGTTAAAATAAAACTCAAGAAGATATTAAATTTCACCCGCGACACTGCCGCTCTGACCTCGCGGCACTGTCGAGCTATAACAGCGGCACTACTGCACCTGCTGACAACTTCAAGTCACAGTTCAAAATCAGTGAATGGAAACTTAGATCAGAGAAATTACTTAGCTTCCTATAGGTATGAGGTTCACAGATCGAGAGCTAGAAGTGGTAGGAACCCCACACATAAGTAGATTGGCCATAAACTCTAGAATCTACCTCAACAACAATGTGAAATACAAGTGAAGTAAATGAAGCATAATGTGACTCAATGATTTATCCCATGGTTCAGCTTGCCACCAAGGCTTGCCTAAGTACACGTTGTTGAGGTTGCCACTAAGGCTAGGGTTTTGCAACCCTTCCTCGTTCTCAAGTCAAGAGATTTACCTCTTGAGATGAGGATTGAGTTTACTAGCTGCAAGAGATGGTTATAAACCTTCCGGGGCTGCCACACAAATTGGCAAGCTCCATGGATGATGCTCTAGCCGGCTAGGAGCCAAGTTCCAAGAGTAACAAACATAGCCGCCGGTCAAAACGTGAACCAAGTGCTCTTGAGGCTTTGGAAATCAGTGGATCTGCTCTCTAATCGAGTTTGGCACCTTTTTCTCTTAAGGATTGATGGAGAAATCAATGAAGAATCTTGGAAGCTCAAGGTCACCAATGGAGGAGAGAGAGATGAGCACTTTTCTGTTCATGGGCGAACTGAACGGTTCAGAGAGAGAAGGGAGACGCTGGAGAGGAAGGGGAAAAGTATAACAAAGGTAAGAGTGGAGTGTTAGCTGTCTTAGCTGAGTAACTGAGAATGTAGGTGTAAGATAGAGCACTTGGTAGCACATGTTAGCTCAAGCATTGTGTCCCCCTTTATAGTACAGCTTTTCCTATACTCAATTTCAAAATATAAAAGAATTTAAACCTCCTTTGAGTTTGAAGCCATCGATATTTATAATTGAGGGCACCTCCGTTTTGTATAGCATCCTCGATTATATATTCCTTCCTTGTCATCTCAATAAATCGCATTAGTCCTCTAATTGCATGGTCATTATCACCAAAACCCACAATTAGGACACGATTGCACTTTCAATCTTTCCCTTTTTGGTGATTGATGACAACTAAATTAGAGCTTACAAAAGATATGAAATACAACTAAGATTTTCGAGCCATGGATGTAGAGCCTCCCTCTAAATGTGTGAGTGGAGAATTGAATTCTCAAATTGACATTAGAAGCCAAGATTTATATTTTAGTGAAAGTGATGGCCCCCCTACATTCATGCTCCTGTGGGGTGCTACACATTGTGATAGATAAATGAACATGATGCAAATGATAGTTTATGCACAACAAGATAGCTATGACAGCTGGGGTGGCACTGCCGCACTTGCTGTAACAGCACAGGTGAAATCAAGCACCGCATAGTATGTAACACATATAAAGAGGTACATTCTAGCACAGTTATATGACAAGCTACAACATAGATCAATACATGTCCATATCCCATACACATAGAGTACTTAGATAGCGTTATTACATAAAGCACCAAACGAAGACTACTCTCAACGGATAGAACATGAAGCTCCGGCTGCAGCAACCTCTCCATGGCGTCGAAAAGTTGTTGTCCCCTCTAATTTTCTCCCCCTTTGGCATAAAGCACCAAAAAGAGAAAAAAATAAGAAAGACCAATGAACTTACTCTCCATCTTCTTGGATACCCTCCCAATCGACATCATCTCCACAAGCAGCCCTACTACCACCGGCAACAACACCAGGATCGCCATCATCATCGTTGTCGTCGTTGTCGGAGGAGAACACCACTGCCCTCCCTTGGCGATGGGTAGTCGAAGTGTGGTGCTGGCGTCTGGTGCTCCTCCTCAAGGACTGCAAGGTCGATGCCAAAGTCATGTGAGGGTCAAGCTCCGGCTGCTCTTGCTGCTCATCCTCCTCATCTCCCTCTGAATCTGTGTCTAAGAGGTTAGGGAGGTCATCATACCTCAGCAGTGACTCAATTGAAGGAAGGGGTGGCAGCTTTGCTCGCTCTCTAGCCTCCTGGTTGGCTTCATGGTTCTCCAACCGGTCCTTATATGCGATCCTCGCTGCATAGGTGCAAGTAGTGAAAATGACCTTGGTCCATTTCCCAAACTTCTCCATCTTCTTACCTTTGCGGGACCTAGAGCGGGAGGACTCGGGTACGTCCTCAACTGAGGGAGAGCGTCTCACTGCCTTGCTAGCACCTGAGGCTTGGGTCTTCTTAATCTTGTAGACGGTGTGGAGACCATCCTTGTCAAAATTGTAGCCAGTGACCCTTTCAATCATGAACATGAGATAGGGAGCATAGGACAACCCCTTTCTCCCATCATTCATGGCAATCCTTAGCTCATGCCATAGAAAACGAGGGACATTAAACCTGTTGAAAGGTCCTAATGGCTAGAGGGGGGTGAATAGCCTATTAAAAAAATTCTACAACAACACTTAACAAATTGGTTAGATAATTATGAGACAAAGCAAGTGTTGCGCTAGCCTACTAAAAATGCAAGCCACCTACCACAATTCTAGTTTATATAGTTTCTATCCACACAATAGCTATGTCACTACACTAAGTTAGTGTGCTCTCAAAAGCTAACTAAAGAGCCACACTAGCCAAACTAACAAGCTCTCACAACTAGCTACACTAAAGAGCTTGACAACTATTTTACGGTAATGTAAAGAGAGTGAGCAAAATGGTTATATCGTTGTGTTGAGGAAGGAGCCACTCAATCACAAGAATGAATAACATTGAAGACCAATCACCTCGAAATCAAATGATGACACAATGATTTTTTACCGAGGTTCACTTGCTTACCGGCAAGCTAGTCCTTGTTGTGGCGATTCACTCACTTGGAGGTTCACGCGCTAATTGGCATCACACACCAAACCCTCAATAGGGTGCCGCACAACTAACACAAGATGAGGCTCACACAAGCCATGAGCAATTCACTAGAGTACCTTTTGGCTCTCCGTCGGAGAAAGGTCAAGAACCCCTCGCAATCACCACGATCGGAGCCGGAGACAATCACCAACCTTCACTCGACGATCCTCGCTGCTCCAAGCCATCTAGGTGGCAGCAACCACCAAGAGTAACAAGTGAATCCCACAGTAAAACACGAACACCAAGTGCCTCTAGATGCAAACACTCAAGCAATGCACATCGATTCTCTTCCAATCTCACAAAAATAATGAATCAATGATGGATATGAGTGGGAGGGCTTTGGCTAAGCTCATAAGGTTGCTATGTCAATGCAAATGACCGAGAGTGTGAGTTTGAGCTGGACATAGGGTTTAAATAGAAGCCCCCATGAAATAGAGCCGTTGGGCTCCCCACTACACTGAACACGGGGCGACCAGACGCGCCGGTCAGATTGACCGGACCCTGGACCTCAGCGTCCAGTCGCGCGATGCACGCCACATGTCCCCTCTCTTCAAATACTGAGCACTCAATCCCAACGGTCAAGTGATGACCGGACGCGCTGCTTTTAGTGACCGAACGCTGGACCTCACCGTCCGGTCGTTTCCAATAAGCATCCAGAAGTGAGAAATCACGACCGTACACGTCCGGTCATGCTCGATCGGACACACCCAACGTTCGGTCACACAACATCATCATATGTCAGACTGACTGGACTCAGGCCCTGAGCGTCCGGTTAGTTTTCACGCCAGCGTTCGATCATGAGACCGAAACTGTGCGACCTCTGCTACCACTGACTGGACGCATCGGTCCAACTGAGACTAGCGTCCGGTCACTTACAGTGACCTCTATCTTTTCTGTATAGAGCGCCGGTGGCACCGTCGGACTGTCCGCACTCTACGGGCAGGCACTCCGTCGGTGAAGTTTCTAACCCTTGCTCAAATGTGCCAACCACCAAGTGTAACACCTTGTGCACATGTGTTAGCATATTTTCACAAACACTTTCAAGGGTGTTAGCACTCCACTAGATCCTAAATGCATATGCAATGAGTTAGAACATCTAGTGGCACTTTGATAACCGCATTTTGATATGAGTTTCACCCCTCTTAATAGTACGGCTATCGATCCTAAATATGATCACACTCACTAAGTGTCTCAATCACCAAAACAAAATAGATCCTACCATTTATACCTTTGTCTTGAGCCTTTTGTTTTTCTCTTCTTTCCAAGTCCAAGCACTAGATCATCACCATGGCATCACCATCATCATGTCATGATCTTCATTTGCTTCACCACTTGGAATGTGCTATCTATTTCATGATCACTTGATAAACTAGGTTAGCACTTAGGGCTTCATTAATTCACCAAAACCAAAATAAAGATTTCACTTATCACCTCTAGGAGCAAATCTAGCAAGCACATTCCTCACATATCCATTAAGATCTAAAGCTGCTCCATCCTTGGGATTTATGGTGTGCCTAATTAGGTTGTTCAAGATGTAGTAGTAGCTTTGCAAGCCACTAACTTTGCCATCTGCACTTCTCCTGTCAATCCACATGTAGGCAATGTCTCTGATCTCTTCCCTAGGCTCATCATGGATATAAGTTAAGCCTCGCTCCTCCTCATCAAAGCTAAGGATGTAGCTAAAAGTCACAAAGACAATATGGTAGTGCCGTCCCTCAGTCATCCAGTGTATCTCATCGGTATAGATGTCATAGAAGAAGGTAGCGTGGAACTGGGATAACACTTCCTCATTCCAATTATACTTGAAACTCATGAGATCAGAGAGGCCAAAGGTCTCACAAGCCCTGATTACTCTATTGAATTTAGGCTCATTCTTCTCCTTCATTTCCCCCCAGTCAACATACTGCATCTTGACAATCTGGGACTTCTTGGAGTTGAAGACACAGAGGCATAAAAGTTGGAATAAAACTCATTTTAAAATCTATAGTCCACCCCCATATTCTTTGGTTGCTCATAGGGATTGTTCTCATGTGCTTCTTCTACCATCTTCTGCTTTCCCGCATAATTGAGCACGGGATGAGCATGGGTGTCAACTAGATGCCTCATAATCACCTCCTTAGGATACTCGGTGATATAGGCTCTATCAAAACTCCTCAATGTGAGGAGGAGTGTCTGGGCAAGCACCAGGAAGAATGGTGCGGCTAGCCCTCTCTAAGTTCTCCTCCTGGATCATCTGATCCCTCCTTTCCCTATCTAGCTACGACACTGCTACTACCATCAGCGGTCCTCCCACGACCATGATGAGGAGGGTCCTTGTCTCGCACCTTGGTCATTTTCCTCTTCCCCCTCTGGTCATCTTCACCTTTGGAGGCCATCTATGCAAAAACATAGGGCAAGATCAGAAACTGTATAAATAGGGAGTAGAAGTTAACCTATAAAACAAGTTAAGTAATCGAGAAGAGTCAAAGTGCAAGCGAGGGAAACAACTGGTATGGCACTGTCCCCAGTCATGCGACACTGCCATGCTTGGGAGCGGCACTGCTGCACCAGCTATTTCGCCAAGACTGCACTCTACAACTTCATGTCTACTTAACTTATTCCATAACCTAACTCCAAGCCCATTATACAATCTCAGCAAGTACCAAACTATCTATGTCAACGATTCAATTGGGTATGATTAGAAGAAGTCCTAGTAAATATGAATTCTTGATCTTGGCAGTTGATTGAAATAGAAAGAGTGAGTCAACCATCGAATCAAAACAATGAAACCTGCCTAAAACAACACCCAGGTGCGGCACTGTCGGGCAGAGGGCACGGCACTGCCACAACAATTTCCTTGGCTCCAAAGTTGAATAAGAGTTTCTACATCAATCAATCCCCAAAACACCATCCATCCTACTATCCACCTTCCAATCAAACATCTAAAACAACTAGAATCACCGCATTGTATAGATCGGGAAGGATTTAGGGTTATATCTTTGGTTCTCATGGATTGGGGAGGAAAGAGATGAAACAGCTCCACCTAGAAGCTTCAGCGGTGGTCGACGAAATAGAGGAGCTTCGGCAGCAGCTGTGGCCCCGTCAAGATGTGGCCAGAGGGCACGACGACGGTGCAGGCGACGCGCGCGACTGAGAGAAAGAGAGGCGGAGCGTCAGGGTGAAAACCGGGAGAGAGAGATAGGGAGTTACCTAGGGCCGAAGGGATAAGATGGAAGAAGTGGGCCCCACGGTAACTAGCAGTTGTGGGTCAGATTCTAATTGGAATTTAAAGTGCGGCACTGCCGCTTTCCACACGTGGCACTGCTGCACGGTAGGCGCGGCACAACCGCACTCCCCAAAATAGCACGATTTAGCTCCTAATTAAATAGCTCTATATATAGGATATGGGCACATATCTCAAGCACACTATGATCATCAATAGATAATCAATATAAACAATGATCATAATGCACTTGTTTCTTTTGATAAATCCTTTTGACGCACAACATTTGAACTTTTTGGCAAATCTTTTGTTCTATGCATGCTAGTTGACCAATTAAAGGTGTGCTATATCTCAAACCACATTACGAGAATCAAGTATATTTAGCTCACTACATAAAGCACAAAATCTTGACTCGTCGAGAGGCTTGGTGAAGATATCGGCTAGTTGCTTTTCGGTGCTCACATGGCGAATTTTGATATTTCCTTTGGCTTCGTGGTCTCTCAAGAAATGATGTCGGATGTCTATGTACTTGGTTCTTGAGTAGCTTACAGGATTGTTTGCTACCTTTGTGGCACTTTCATTGTCACACAAGAGTGGGATTTTAGTAAAGCAACATCCAAAATCTTGAAGGGTTTGCCTCATCCAAAGTAGTTGAGCACAACATACACCAGCTGCAACATACTCGGCCTCGACGCTGGAAAGGGCTACACAATTTTGCTTTTTTGAGCTGCAAGACACTAGGGATCATCCAAGGAATTGACATGTCCCCGAAGTGCTTTTTTGATCTACCTTGCAACCGGCGTAATCAGAATCTAAATATCCAAGTAGATCGAATTTAGAGCCCTTAGGATACCATAAGCCAAGGTTATGATTGTGTACTAAATATCTCAAGATTCTCTTAACGGCCACTAAGTGACACTCTTTTGAGTTAGCTTAAAATGTAGCACACATGCACACACTAAGCATAATATTGAGCCTAGATGGGCACAAATAAAGTAGAGAGCCGATCATGGAATGATATACCTTGGTGTCCACAGCTTTCCCTTCATCATTGAGATCAAGATGTCCATTTGTTGGCATGGGAGTTTTGATAGGTTTGGCATTCACCATGTCAAACTTCTTGAGCATATCATGGGTGTACTTCGTTTGGCTAATGAAAGTTCCATCCTTCACTTGCTTGATTTGAAATCCGAGGAAGATCTTCAATTCACCCATCATGGACATCTCAAATCTCTTGGTCATGATCCTACTAAATTCCTCACAAAAAGTATGATTAGTACTACCAAATATTATGTTATCGACATATATTTGGCATACAAATATATCTTTACCAACTTTGCGAGTGAAAAGGGTAGGATCGGCTTTGCCTATTTCAAAGTTTTATTTGAGCAATAATTCCTTAAGACATTCATACCATGCTCTTGGTGCTTCCTTACGCCCATAGAGTGCCTTTTGGAGTTTATAGACATGGTTGGAGAACTTGGGATCTTTAAAACTCAGTGATTGCTCAACATAGACAAGTTTTTGAATAGGGCCATTGAGGAATGCACTTTTGACATCCATTTGATATAACTTGAAGTCATGATAAACGACATAGGCTAGAAGCATACGAATTGCTTTAAGTCTTGCCACCGGTGCATATGTTTCTTCAAAGTCCAAGCCCTCTACTTGAGTAAATCCTTGAGCAACCAATCTTGCCTTGTTCCTTATCACCACTCCATTCTTATCTTGCTTGTTGCGGAAAACCCACTTAGTGCCAATGACATTGGTATTGGGTCTCTCCACTAAGGTCCACACTTGATTCCTTTTGAAGTTGTTGTGCTCTTCTTGCATAGCCATCACCCAATCTTCATCTTCAAGTGCTTTTTCTACCTTGAGAGGCTTCAAAGAGGAAATAAATGAGTAATATTGACAAAAATTTTCTAAATGTGAACGAGTCAATACCCTCTTTCGAAGACTCCCAAGTATATTGTCAATGGGGTGATCCTGTTAAATGGTTTGCTTGAGCCTTGGGTGCTTAATTGTTCCTTGTTCATCTTCTAGACCTTCATCTTCTTCTTGTTTAAAGATGGGTTATAGGTTTTGTCCATGGCCTAGAGTTGAATTAGATGTCTTGACTTGTTAGGTGTGGCACTGCCGCATGCTGGAGTTACAGATGGGGTCTGCTGCTATTCAGCATCAGGTACGTTAGCGAAAATTGGTGCAGCAGTAACTTGAGGAATCTCCACCTCAGTGACTTCATCTTCTTGTGTTCTAATATCATCAATAGCCAATTGTTTGATTGCTTCACATGGTGGATCCTCCTTTTCTACAACACTTGAATCAACTTGGTCTACTTGAGAGCCATTAGATTCATCAAATGGCATATCTACCGCTATTTCAACTCTTCCGGAGGTTTTGTTAAAAATACGGTAGGCATGCTCATTTGATCCATAACCAAGAAGAAAACTTTTATCAACTTTAGGTGCAAATTTAGAGGTTTTGGGTTTCTTGTTAAGTATGAAACACTTGCACCCAAACACTCTAAAGTATGACACCTTAGGCTTGTTACCGGTTAGAAGCTCATATGAAGTTTTCTTCAACTTCTTGTGTAGGTAGAGGCGGTTGATGGCATGGCAAGCGGTGTTGACGGCTTCACACCAAAAGATGTCTGGCGTCTTGTACTCATCTAGCCTTGTCCTTGCCATGTGAATGAGTGTTCGGTTCTTTCTCTCAACTATACCATTTTGTTGAGGGGTGTATGGAGTTGAAAACTCATGCTTGATGCCCTCTTTATCAAGAAACTTCTCAACTAGAGTATTCTTGAATTCGGTCATATTGTCACTTCTCACTTTCTTAATTGGGAGACCGAACTCCTTTTGTGCTCTTCTAACAAATATCTTCAGCTTTTCTTGAACTTGGCACTTCTCATATAAGAAAAATACCCAAGCAAAACAAGAATAGTCATCAACTATAACAAGACCATAGTTATTACCCTCGAGACTTATGTAGGCGACCGGTCCAAAGAGGTCCATGTGTATTAGCTCTAATGGTTGCTTGGTGGTCATGATGCTCTTTGATGGGTGAGGCACGCCAACTTGCTTTCTGGCTTGATAAGCGCTATAAATCCTATCTTTCTCAAAGTGAATATTTATTAGTCCAAGTATGTGTTCATCTTTTAAAAGTTTGGCCAAGTTCTCACCCTAACATGGGCTAGTCGGCGATGCCAAAGCCAACCCATGCTAGATTTTGCCACTAAATAAGTCTTAAGATTAGCTTTACTTTTGTTGAAATCAACTAGTTAAAGCTTATTCTTTAATCGACCCGTAAAGACAATAGAGGAATCCTCCCTTCTAAAGACTTCCACACCCTTATCCGTAAATAAATAATTGTAGCCCATCTCACACAATTGAGAAACAAACAACAAATTATAACTTAACGAATCAACATGTAATATATTTATAATTGAATGTTCAAGGGTTATAGCAACTTTACCGAGACTAATCACATCCCTCTTTAAATTGTCTCCAAAGATAATATTTTCATTTGAATGTGTCATCGGAGAATATGATGAGAATATACTCTTTTCTCCGGTCATATGATTTGTACATCCACTATCAAGCATCCAACTTGATCCACCGGAGGAGTATACCTGTAAAACAAGTTTAGTTGCTAGATTTAGGTCCCCAACTAGAATTGGGGCCTTGCATGTTAGTCACAAGAAATTTAGGAACCACTTTTCCACTGATATTGTTCTTCAAAACAAAGCATGAGGTCAAGCTTTGTTGAGGTGCAAGGGCCTTGGTTGATAAGCATATTTGTTCATAGTGCCCCACACTGATTTCTTTGGCTTCTGCTAAATCTGTTTCTGCTAGAACACCTTTTCTTAGGCTTAGTCTGATCAGGAACATAATTGGTAGCCTTTCCATTTTTACGGGGCGCGGCACTGCCACCCTTCATCGTGGCACTGCCACTCGAGGATGCTGCACTGCCGCGGTCTATGCGGGCTGCTCTACACCAATTCTATCCTTCCTCTCAAACTGTACACACACATAGTCGTTTACTATCCTTCTTCTATTTGTCTTGGCTCCTTTTGTGTGGCCAAGCCCATGCTTGATTGAGGGATGCCTTCCTTGCTTGAATTGTGGCCCTTTTGATTCATCCTTTTTCTTGTCATTGGATTGGGCCTTACCCATGCACCATTTTTCAATGATTTTATTAAGCCTAGCAATCTTCTTTTTTATAGTCTCCATGTTTGTAAGGTTAGTGAAATAGACATTCAAATCAAGATGATAACATTTTCCACAACCTTGACTAGTGGAGAGAGTTGAGGCTTCCTTTGCCTTAGAGGGATGTGAGTTGCTTTCTCAAAGAATGCCATATTGCAGCTCAAGTTCCTTATACTTTTCATCTAGGTCATAATGCTTTTTCTTAAGTGTATTATTTGCTTTCTTTGTGATAGCATTGTCCTCTTGCTCTTTGGCCAAAGCCTTGCGTAAGGTTTCCACCTCACTTCTCTCTAATGCAAGAGCTTTCTTGCTAGCAATGTAGAGATCCTCTTGTTGGATAAGAATTTTCTCTCTAGATTCTAGCTTGGCTTGGACACTCTCTAACTCCTCCATTAGTTTAGTGATAAACAATTTGATCTTTCTATCCAAATTTTTAGTTATCATATTTATTTCTTTATCACTAGATTCATCATCACTAGAACTATCACTAATATCACTACTAGAGATATCACTAGGAGGTGGAGGTGGAGACTTAGATTTTGGTTTTACCTTCTCACCCTTTGCTATGAGACAAATGTGAGGGGAGTAGTAGTCATCATTGGACATGTTGTTGAAGAGCCTTGGTGTAGGGGATGACTTGTGAATAGCAACGGTTGCAACCTTCTCATCCTCTTCACTTGTGCTCTCTCTAGTTGAATCCTATTCATGCCCAATGTGAGCCTCTCCCATATACTTCTTACTCTTTTCTATGATCGGCCTTATCCTTTTTCTTGTCCTTCTTGTACTTGTTATATTTGATCTCATATAGACAATTGGCAATGAAGTGATTAGTACTACCACAATTTTACCATGTCCTCTTCTTCTTGTTTGGAAACTTTCTTTTCACTACTTTGTAGCCTTGCTTCTTTAGCCCATTTTGAAATCTCTTCATAAAGAGAGCAACATCATCCACCTTCTCATATTGATCATCATTATTTTCACTATCACTTGAGGATGATGTAGTCTCTACTTGCTCTTGGACTTGCTTGCTTGCTTTAGGCTTGCTTGTTGATCTTGGACTTGCTTGTAGAGCCATGCTTACTTGATTTGTTGGCTTTGAGAGCTACATCATTGATCTTTATGCCATCTAGCTTTGCTTATAATTCACCAAGCCTCTTCCTCTCATTTGCTTCTTCTCTTTGCATGTCAAATGTCAAGATCCTCCCAAGTACATCATTTGGTGTGAAGTACTCAAACTTCTTGTCTCTAATTAGAGTCACTACAGTCTCATTTCTAGGTGAGTAAGCTCATCACAACCATAGCCTCTAATCTTGTCCATCATAGTCATCAATCTATCAAACATCTCTTGTGGTCCTTCTTCATCCATGATTATGAACCGGTTGAATTTTGCCATCAACAAATCAATTCTTGCCTTCCTCACTTTGTCAACCCCTTCATGTGCAAGGTGCAAAGTGGCATATATTTGCTTGGCAATATCAACACCAATGACTCTATTGTACTCATCACCGTCCAAAGCATTAAGTAACACACTTGTGGCTTGACCATTGAGATGAATAATTCTCATTTCATCAATTGTTGGATTCTTGGGATCAACCGGTGGCTCAAATCCATTGCAAACAACCTCCCAAATGCCGGGGTGAAGACCTATAAGATAGGCTCTCATCAAGTGCCTTCACTTGACAAAGTTAGTCCCATCAAAATGAGATAACTTGCTCGTGGGCACATTGATGAAAGACTTTCGATCAAGGTTAGTCATAGGCATAGAGGAATAGTTAAAGGATACGATGGCATATTTATTGTTGGAGTCGACTTTGCCCTTTCCTTTTCTTTTCTTCTTGCCTCCCTTTGACACTTGGTAGGACTCATCATCATCTCCATCTTCGAAATTAGTTGAGATGTCACTTGATGATGCATTGGTTGCCTTCTCTTCTTCTTCCTTCTTCCTAACTTCTCTTCTTTTTCTTCTTGCTTCTCTCATGAGCTTTCTTTCTTCTTTTCTTTGCTTCTTATCTTCAATCCTTTGCTTCTTCTTCTTCTTTTCTCTTGTTTCTCTTTTTGCTTTTCTAGCTTCCTTTCTTTTTCTTCTTTCTTCATCATTTTGAGCTTTCTCAGCATCGGTAGCCTCAAGTTGCGGGAGTATGGTATTGCTTGTTGTAGAAGCACTTAGCTCACTGATGTCGGTGTCATGCAGCTCCACATCCTCTGGGTCAACGTCCACCAGCTTCATGCCACTAGTACCTCCTCCGGGCTCCATACCTCACGCAGTGAAACACACACGAGGTAACATGCTCTGATACCACTTGTATGATATCTGGTTAGCCTAGAGGGAGGGTGAATAGGCCTATTAAAACAAAACTCAAGCAGATATCAAATTTCACCCGTAGCACTGCCGCTCTGACCTCGCGACACTGCCGGACTATAACAGCGGCACTACCGCACCTACAGACAACTTCGAGTCATAGTTCAAAATCAGAGAATCAAAACTTAGATCAGAGAAATTCCTTAGCTTCCTACAGGTACGAGGTTCACAGATCGAGAGCTAGAAGTGGTAGGAACTCCACACACAAGTTGAATGGTCACAAACACTAAAATCTACCTCAACAACAATGTGAAATGCAAGTGAAGTAAATCAAGCACAAGGTGACTCAATGATTTATCCCGTGGTTCAGCTCGCCACCAAGGCTTATCTAAGTCCATGTTGTTGAGGTTGCCACTAAGGCTAGGGCTTTGCAACCCTTCCTCGTTCTCAAGTTAAGAGATTTACCTCTTGAGATGAGGGGTGAGTTTACTAGCTGCAAGAGATTGGTACAAATCTCCCAGGGCTGCCACATAAGTTGGCAAGCTCCACGGACGATGCTCTTGCCGGCTAGGAGACAAGCTCTAAGAGTAACAAACACAACCGTCGGCCAAAGCGTGAACCAAGTGCTCTTTAGGCTTTGGGAATCAATGGATCTGCTCTTTAATCGAGTTTGACACCTTTTTCTCTCAAGGATTGATAGGAAAATTAATGAAGAAGCTTAAGAGCTCAATGTCACCAATGGAGGAGAGAGAGATGAGCACTTTTCTGTTCTTGGACGAACTGAACGGTTTAGAGAGAGAAGAGAGACACTAGAGAGGAAGGAAAAAGGTATAAATACACCCAGCCCTCAACGATCACTTAAGTCGCGGTAGTGCCTCTGTCTAGGTGCGGCACTACCGCACAAGGCAAGACAGTAAGGGTAAGAGTGAAGTGCTGGCTGTCTTGGCTGAGTAACTGAGGATGTAGGTGTAAGATAGAGCACTTGGTAGCACATGTTAGCTCAAGCATTGTGTCCCCCTTTATAATACGGTTTTTCCTATACTCAATTTCATAATATAAAAGAATTTAAACCTCCTTTAAGTTTGAAGCCATCGATATTTATAATTGGGGGCACCTCCGTTTCGTATAGCATCCTCGATTATATATTTCCTGCTTGTCATCTCGATAAATCTCATTAGTCCTTGTGTGATCATTATCATCAAAACCCATAATTAGGGTTTGATTGCACTTTCATACTACTGTAAAATAGTAAATAACCATAAAGTATGCATTCAAAGTACCCACTTCTATACCACTACTAATTTATAAACAAACTAGCTTAAATATAAGCATACAAGATATGCGCCACCATGGAGACCAAATATACATGCGTAAGTTATAAATATATATTTATTTAGCTTAGCAATTACGAAAAATGTTTCCTTAATAATGCCCCCATCAGAATAAATTATATAAGTTGTCATTTTACATGGATAGTTTGATTGTAAGCACTTTATTTTGATAATAAAATCTAGAAAGATGTCACATGTGTGTTGCTATGAGGATCACTATGGTTTGGAATGAAAATCGGCCAGCCTAAAATTATTGGCTTACGTAACTCATTAGTATAAGCATTTGCATAGATGCTAGTGGATGATATGGAAAACTAAATGCATACTAGTGGTTGGTGTGGCTCTCTAACCTAGATAACTTGCATGAAGCGATTGATATGCTAGCGGGGTAGTAAGAGTGCAGCCTATGAGCTAGAATCTCCTTTTAATCAAGCATAAAAGGAGGTTTTTGAATAAAAGACATAAAAGGGCTAGCGTTTCAACTTAAAATGGTTCTGATCTCTGGATACCTGCAAAAAAAATTAATGATATCTGCCTATGAAAAGAAGATATTATGATATCTGCAAGGATTATTATATCTATATATGGGCTGTAATGCTTGGCCGGATCCGTTCAACAGTCCATCTATGAACGGCCTCACACAATGGGCTTTGTCTCGCAAAAGGCCGAAGAGAAGTAACAAAAGCTGCCTACATTCCTTGCCAAGGTCCCACCCGAGCAGTTGCGATTTCCTTGTGGGATCACCAATTCACCATTCTCCCGTGCGCCGGCGTTCAAATCCGCCCCGCGTCACCCGCCACAAATCCAGCTCCGCCTCCGCCTCCCCCTCCCCCTCCCATCCATCCTCCTCCCTCCTTCCTCTCAGCATCGCACATTTCGCACCAGCTTTCTCTCTCCTCACCCACCCTTCTCCGCGAATGGCGCCGCCGCCCACGCTGACGTCGTCTTGGTCGTCTCCTTCGCTGCCCTCGTCGCCGCACAGGCCCGCGCTCCGGCCGGGCAGCCTGCAGCGGCTGCTCCGCCCGCCGGACCCGTCCGACGACGACGGCGACTCCGCCCCGACGCCGCGGTCGCGGTCGCGCTCCCGCGCCCGTGAGCGCGCCCTGCTCCAGGTCACCAACATCACGCCGGCGCTCTCCGGCGCCGACCCCTTCTCAGGCCACCACGGCTTCTACCTCCGCCTCTCCGACTCGGCCCGCTCCTGCTACGTGTCCCTCCACGCCGACCACGACGACCTCATCCTCGCCAACGGCCTCCACATCGGCCAGATCATCGAGGTCGACCACCTCGTGCCGTCCGTCCCAGCGCCCGTGCTCCGCGGCTTCCGCGTCCTCCCAGGGCGGTACCCCTGCGTCCAGCAGGACTCCGGCGATGACGACGTCGTCAAGGAGGTCGTCTCCGAGCGCCCGCGCCGGCCGTCGCCGACGCCTCCGCTTCCGGAGAGGAGGGCGCGACAGGCGAGCTCCCCTGCCCCCATCGGCCACTGCCACAGGTCGCGGTCGATAACGAATCTGTCCGAGGCGGTGTCGCCGGCGGCGTCGACGGCGAGGAGGAGGGAGAGCATGATGAAGAGCTTGGACTCGCCGAAGAACCTGAGGAAGATCAGTGTCCCGTCCGTAGAAGGCAACAGCAGCGACGACGAGGACACGTCGGACGTGTCGTCGTCGTACTCGTCCATGTCCACGGCAAGGAGAAACTGGGATTTCAGCGGGAGCATCAAGGACGTGAGACCCGTCGCTCCCCGGAGACGTAGCAACAGTGTAAAGCCATTTCTTGCAGCCCATATACAGAAAGTTCACTTCACCAAAGTGATTAGAAATCAAGCTAATCCAGTGAAATTTGCTGTATCGTGCAGGTTTCTCCAGGTAAATCCGGCTCAAAAACCATTGCACACCAGAACGACGTGGTGAATGATCCACTGGAGTCCGTGAGGAGAAAGGCAGAGAAGGCGTTCAAGGTGCTCTCCAAGAGGAACAGCCACGCGTCTATCAAGGCGCCCAGAGACAGCTCCTGTGCCGCCACACCGATCTCGCAGAGTACTTCATCCAGTGGCATCAAGTGGTGCGAGAACAATGTGATATGGAGCTCACTCTCCTCGAGCTTGGTGCGACATGGAAAGGTATGCAACTTCATCCGTTCCATTTTTTATAAAGCTAAACATTTTTTTTCTCAGACACGTACGTGCCTTTATATTAAGGTAGAAAATGTTAAATACAAACACCTTGAAGGCATCTTAGGCGAGGGTCGCCAGAGTATGCAATAAGCCCTGACCCTCCCTGAACCCAAGCATCCAAGGTTCTTCGTGCCTGCCTCGACCCATTGCTCCCCTTCATGCTTGATGATTGCTAGCAGCGCTGACAGCTGGGATGCGGTGCCTGGGAAGCATCTCGTATTCCTTTCCTTCCACAGTTCCCAGGCGACTATTGCAAAGATTGAGTCCGCGCCATGTCTACAGGGCCCATTCCACTGCTCCCACCATTCGCAGATATAAAGCTAAACATCACTAGAGTGATTTAAGGCTTTCTCTCAAACATCACTAGAGTGATTTAAGACTTCTCTCAAATTTTCCTACCCAATCCAAATTATTATGGCAAATATTATGTAGTCTTCTTCCCCGACTCTGACAAGGTAAGACTTAGAGAAATGCTATCCAAACACTCGAATGTTTTAGAGCCAACACTCGATTTTTCCTTTCTCTTCTCTTCCTCTCCTTCTCTTCTTCTCCGCAGGCGGTAGGGTCTCGCCAGAGCTCCATGGCACGCCGCGGCGGGACGGTGGGCGGTGGGCAATGGCGGCGTGTTGGGAGGAGGAAGAAGGTATGGAGAGAAAAAAATCAGGTGTTGAAGAACCTAAAACACGCGAGTTCTGTATAGACATCCAAGAGTCAATGTTTAGGGTTCGAGGCCTTACCTGAATCCGGTGTCCTTAGAAGGATTGTAGGGGAGAAGGCCGGCCCGACAATGGTGGCAGGCACAGGGTAGCGTGGGGCGAGGCGATAGTTGGGCGGGGCAAGGGCAGGGACGCGACAGAGATATTCTGGTGACCTCCACCGGGTTAGCATGGTGGCGGTCAGAGGCACGGTCGGGCGCTGCCGGAGCTGAGCAGGAGGCGGTGACGGTGGGGGAGCTCAGTTAGAGACGAAGAAGATGGCAGGGAGGAAGCACATCCGATGGATTTAGAGTCGGGTCGTGGTGTTTGGCAGTGGATCCGATGTAGGCAGCAGGGGCCAGCAGTGCGTCAAGGTCAGTGTCGGGGTTGGGTACAGGCATGGGCGGATGATGAAGAAGAAAAGAAGATAAGGTGGAGAAAGATAATTTGATTTGGACCCTCTATTTTATTTTAGATATAGTAGTCTAAAAATTAAGTCATGATCGTCTTTATTCTACTCAATTGTTGTATAGACAGATTTTTTTTAATCTTTGACTCCTTGAATTTTTGCCGTCAAAGTTTCTACTAGTTAGCAGATTTTACACGGCATGCTGTTCTTCTCTTTTGTTACCCCCAAGAAGCTAATTCTGCTGATTTCCCGTGACAGGAAGCGATGAAGCAGAGAGACATGGCGCTGCAAGCTGTGCTTGATGGACTGCTAGAAGCATCTGCCACTGAGAAGTTGATAAAATGCCTGAGGTGAGTAACGCTGAAAGAATGTGTTAATATGATGTGTTTACGTTAAAGTACTATGAGAAAACTGATATCGGGTTCATCTGAAAAAAAGAACAAGTAACAGTAGAATCAACTTTCTAAATCTTCAGAAAGTGCTTATGGTGTAAGAAGCAGCAGCTCAATATTCATTCCTCTCTCTTTTCAGCAAATACTCTGAACTACATTCTGACAAGGACGACGACCCAAAGGAGCTCATAGGCAGGTTCTTGAAATTCTCTCAAGAACTGGATCATGCTATCTTCGTAGCTCAGTCACAGGCCAGACTCAGGCACCCAAAAGCATGCTGTTCCAATTCAACATCCTCGGCTTCGCCAAGAGCCGCTACGAAGGCAGCATTGGACAGGAAGCAATCTGCCATCTCATGGGTCAGAGCGGCCATCGAAGCAGACCTGTCACCCTTCTCCAGCCACACGAGAGCCACATCTGAATCTGCGAGGGCGTCATCAGTGGCTCAACTGAAACCTGTGAGCCCACTGTTCTGTTCCAAACCGAAGTGCAACTGCAACAGCAGGCTCTCAAAGAAAACCGCTGATGCTTCCACTGAAGGCGGCAGCCTAAATGCAGCAATGGACCTGGCTGTCGCGATGCGCTCTGATGGCAACCGATGGTTCCTCAAGTACATTGACAAGTTCCTGGATGACATCGAGAGCGACTACGCGACGTCTGATTCCCAGGTCGCAGGCTTTCTGCAGCAGCTGAAGAAGGTGGATGCCTGGCTCAACCGTGTCGTGCGGCATAATGAGAGGATGTTTTCCATTGATAGAAGCAGCAAGGATAGTGTGTTGTCCGAGGAAGAAGAGAGTGACGCGTGCGAGAGAGTACGGAGGAAGATATATGGGGCACTCCTCAGACATGTGCAGTATGCTGCTATGGCACTCGAGGGTATCAACAGTGTAACCGATGAAGAGAAAGAACTGTAGGCTGTAGGCTGTAGGCCTGTAGTCAGACACATAAAAAAGAGCAAATAGCTAAATACGTAGGAGGTTATTGTGCAGCATATGGTCTGTCGAATGCTTTGGTGTTGAAGTTTGATAGTTTGATACTTGAATAATAATATTGTTGCAAATTAGTTGCGCAGATAAATGTCGATCACATGGAAAACGTAGAACCAGATGTCTGAAACTTCTGGACTTCTGACAAATAGGTGATGAATTTGGATGGACTAGAATTAATTTTGGTGAACTTATCGCTAACAATTAGCCCTTGACACCAAACATACCCTTAGTTGATCTGTGATAACATGGAAACATAGATGTACCGTGTATCAACCAAATCAATCTGAAAGTTGCAAAAACTTGCATCCTGTGTTGGCTTCGTATATGCTAATATAATGTAAACTTATAATAAAACCATATATTTGTCAGATCGGAAACCCATGAAATGGCCCAAAAGATGGGGAACCCATGGGCCATGGAGATGGAGCTGAAAATCGAGGAGATTCATCAGAGAAAAAAACCATGTCGTATCAATCCTAAATTTGTAGCCAAGCACGAGCAGTTGAACTCCATCGAGCCCCACCGGCAAATCTGTTGCCAAGATTACACACCATGACCGCCTTTATATGACGACCCCCTCTGACGCGACGCGACGCGACGCATGCACCGCAGATCGGGCCTGCACGGCTGGATGCGCCAGGTTTTATCTACATACCGTGACGGCGAGAACGACCGGTGATGGCGTCGGCGCTCGTACGGGACGCCAAAAAGCCCTTTCCCAACGGCGGCGTGCTGCCGACGGACGTGCTGTACGAGGTGCTTCTCCGCCTCCCGGCCAAGGTGCTGTGCCGCCTCCGCCTCGTCTGCTGATCGTGGCGCTCCCTCACCTCAGACCCGGGCTTCGCCAGGGCACACTCGTCCCGCCACCCGCTGCTCGTCGGCCTCGACCATCGTCGACATGACGCGATCCACATCGTCGACCTGCACTCGTGCGACGTCGTCAAGCGGATCCACCTCGGGGACTACTTCTGCTGGAGTCTGAACACGCAGGCTGGTCTGATCTGCGCCGTCGTCTCGCCAACGACAAGGGCGAGCAGACGAGACGACCATGTCCTTGTAATCAACCCGACCACCGGTGCAGTCCACGACGACATCGTCTTGCCCGATGGCGACATGGCTGTTCCTGCCTCCACAGCATTTGTACTCAGGCACCACGTCCCCGAACTCGGGCACGTCCCCTCCACAGGGGACTACAAGGTGCTTCGCTTCAGCTGCTACCACTACTACGGTGCATATGCCGTCGTCCAGGGAACAACAGCCAGGATGGTGTGTGAAGTCATGTGTCAGCAGCACACCTGATGCCACTGCCGGTGATGCCGCTGATGGACCGGGACTTGGTGCCAAGGCCCAAGATGAAGCCCAACTCTAGGGTGCTCGGGCCCATGTGGCAAGCTTAAGCGTGTATATGAGCCTTCGGATAGGAGAGGATAGCAAAGCTGAATAGTTTTCCGTAATAGAAGCACTTAGCATACATTACTTGTTCTTCTTCTTCATCAAGCATACAATTCGTAGTTTAGTCTCACAATTGGTATCAGACTAGGCCAATCTGGATTCCACGCCACCATAGATCGCACGACCACTTCACCCGGACTCAGTGCCATGGATCCCAACCTGAAAATGGCCCTCGGCGAGCTCAATCGCCGGTTCGACGAACAAGATGCGAAGTGGGGCGGCGCTTCCGATCTGGATCGCGACGTTGTTGTTGACTTCGGCGGTCGACGGCCGCCTCGCCACCACGGAGGCCTGTTGACTTGGACTTCGAGCAAGCTGGAGGTGGCGGCTTCGGACCTCGGGACTTGGCGGCCATGGTCGAAGCGCTTCGTGGGACGATCTCGCCTCGAGGTGAAGCGCATCTCCGACCACTTTGGGACCACACGCAGGTGCCTCGTCCACTCTCCCGCTCGGCCCCTTCCGTCCCGTCGTCGCGGCACCAATGCCGGTTCGGCTTCGCCCACCGAGGGAACAGCGGGCTCAGCTCTCCATCGTTTCCGGATCTGGATCCGGGGTCGTCACGACACTGAGCCATATCCCGACCAACAATCTGACGTCCACTCCTCTTCCTTCTCCTCCGCCTTCTTAAATGCTGTTGTCACCTTGGATCGTCCTCCTCCCGTTATCGTACCACCTCGCCCCCAATTTGGCCGGTTCAGCCCACTTTTCACCCTCCTTTTCCGCCGCCAGTCATTTTTCCCCCACCTCCGCCAAATCCACCTAGCTTTCATCCGCCGTGTTCCAATTCGCTGAGTTCTCATCCCACCAATTCCATTCACCCTCAATTTTCTTCTCCCCTTCCGGTTCCCCCCAATTTTGCCTAATTCCATCCACACCACCCAAATATTACTTCTCCACTTCCGCCTCCTCCCATTTTTTTTACTGTTCCTTGAGTTTCACAGTTTTTCCACCACATCATACTATTCCTTCCAATTTCGCTCACCACAAGCCAGCCGACACTTATTCTCCATCCTCTGTGTTAGGTCGCCTTCCTAAGCTTCCTTTCCCCAAGTTTGTGGTGACAATCCCCGCTTGTGGCGTCGTCATTTGTGAGAAGTATTTCGCTATGTATGGTGTGGAGGAGTTTATGTGGATTAGCGTGTGCGAACACTATCTAGAAGGCCTGCTGATGGTTCCAATCCATCGAGTCCCAACCCGTTCAAACAACTTGGTCTACCTTCATCAATTGTTGCATGATCGTTTCGATCGTGACCAACATGAATTTGTTGATCCGAAATGTTTTCCATCAAGCGAAACTTACCTCATCTCGATTATGTCACACGTTTTACTGAACTCGTGGATCAACTGTCTGCTTATTCCAATTCTACAAATCCTGTCTATTACACCATGCGCTTTATCGATGGGTTGTTTCCGAGATTAAAGCCGTTGTGTTGGTTCGGCATCATAAAACCTCGATCTTTGCTTGTGTTACGGCATTGTTGCGGGGAGGAGGCAGGGGTTCCAGCTCCGACCAGACAGCCTCGTTCGGGTGATTGGTATACGACATCCAAATTCCAGCATTCTCCCCGGACGCCATTGCCTCTTCCTCCGCCACCCCGTCTTTGATAAGGGACCAGCCCCACACTCTTTGGTCCCTACGGTGGTGGCGGCTCCTGCGATCAGCGGTCTTCCAATGTCGATCCCAAGCTTGAGCCGTCAAAGCTTATCGGAGGGCTTTGGGTCTTTGTTACAAATGTGGTGCCAAGTGGAGTAAAGACCATACATGCCATCCTGAGGTGTTACTTGCCGTGGAAGCTCTTTGGGACTCGTTTGATTCCTCGAAGGACTATTACGAAGTGCGGAGAAGCCGGTACCCGAAAGCGTTGTTTGTGGCCATTTCCAAAGCTCTTTGCTCTTGGTGCTTCTGCGGCCCGTACTATTCGGTTTGCTGGGACAGTGGGGGCATCCAGCTTTAATATTGATTGACTCTGGTAGCTCATCATCTTTTCTTAGTGAATCCTTGGCAGCCCAATTGTCGTCGCGGTGCTGCAGATCCACTCAAGTGCAAGTTCTTTGGTGGTGGCACATTCTTTGAGCTCGGCATCCTCCGCAATGTGCCGTGGACACTGGACACATGCACATTCATTTCTGATTTCAGAACACTTCCATTGTCAACCTTTGATGCTATTGTGGGTATGGACTGGCTGGCTGCCTTCAGCCCAATGCATGTTCACTGGCAACAGAAGTGGTTTTCTATTCCCTATCATGGTGCTTCTGTGCTGTTGCAAGGTCTGGATGAGGAGGAGTGCCCCGGTCAGTTGCTTCTTCACCGTGTGTGCGGTTCCGATTCTAGTCTTTGATCTTCCGAGCTTTGCTCGAGGCGCGGTGGAAATCCAAGCTCTGGTTGATTCCTTTCCTGATTTGTTCTCTCCACCAGTGGAGTTGCCGCCTTCTCGAGCATGTAACCACTCTATCCCGCTGTTGCCCGGTGCTAGTCCTGTGTACATCCGCCCGTACAGATACCCACTGAGCCTCAAAGATGAAATTGAGCGACAGGTCAATGAGATGCTTTCTCAAGGAATCATACAGCCAAGCTCTAGTTCCTTCTCTTCGCCCGTGCTGTTGGTCAAGAAGAAGGATGGCTCGTACCGGTTCTGTGTCGACTTTCGGCACCTCAATGCTCTCACCGCGAAGTCTAAGTTTCCAGTGCCAGTGTTCGAGGAGTTGATGGATGAGTTAGCTCATGCCAGTTGGTTCACTAATCTAGATCTTCGTGCGGGGTTCCATCAGATTTTGCTTCAACCGGGTGAAGAGCACAAGACCGCATTTCAGACCCATCTCGGTCAGTATGAATTCTGAGTTATGGCCTTCGGTTTAACTGGAGCTCCAGGAACCTTTCAAGGTGCTATGAATGTGACATTGGCTCTCTGGGCTTCGCCCGCTTTGTGATAGTCTTTTTGATGATATTTTGCGACCGTTCCTATGAAGCCCATATACGACATGTTGCTCTAGTTTTTGATGGTGGCCATGAGAGAACTGGAAGATTAAGCTTTCCAAGTGCAAGTTTGCTCAAAGGCAAGTCTCTTACTTGGGCCATGTGATCAGCAGCTCCGGGTTGTCCACCGATCCGGCCAAGGTTCGAGCCATCCGAGTTGGCGCCACCAACTTCGTCCGTGGCGGATTCCTTGGATTGGCGGATATTATCGGAAGTTCGTCCGTAATTTTGGGATCATTGCCAAGCCACCGCGGATTTGCTCAAAAGGATGCCCTCTTTGTATGGACTTCCATTCATGAGTCGCCTTTCGACACTTAAGACAACACTATCCTCGGCTCGGTGTTGGCCTTACGATTTCTCCATCCTTTTGAGATTGAAACCGATGCTTACGGGTGGGTGTGGGAGGCGGTTCTCTGAGAGCGAGGACATCCTTTGGCTTATATCGAAGGCCTTGGGGCCTCGCATAATCGGGTCTGTCTGTCTATGAAAAAGAGTATTTGGCAATTCTTATGGCGGTGGATGCTTGGCGACATTACCTTTCTGATCGAGTTTATCTTGCACATTGACCACTGAAGAGTCTCATTCACCTCAATGAACAAATGACTACACACGCCACAGCAACAAAAGGTCTTTACTCGATTGTTGGGGCTTCGCTACAAGATTGTCTATCGTCGGGGTGAGGAGAATATCATTGCGAGATGCCTTGTCCCGCGACCACATCCGAAATTCTGTTGGCCTTGTCTTCTCCCACACATGATTGGTTGGCTTCCTTGCAGCAAGTGGTATACTCTGGACTCGGAAGCCACGGCTTTGCTTGCTCGATTAGCTATTGATTCTGCGGCTCGACCTCATTTCAATTTGCTTGTGGTGTTATCTTATACAAAGGCCGCATTTGGCTGGGCTCCAATTCCGCCTTGCAGATCACGGTCACCTCAGCCCTCCATGACAGCGCTGTGGGTGGTCATTCCGGCTTCCGGTGACTTTTGCCAAGGTCCGTCAGCTCTTTTATTGGCATGGTATGCGGGCTGCCATTCGTCAGTATGTGCAGTCTGTCTTTGTCTGTGCCCAAGCTAAGCTTCGATCGCAGCAGCGATTATCCGCGTACCCAAGGCATCTGGGAGGTGATCTCAATGGATTTTGTAGAAGGGTTGCCACTATCTGGTCTTTGTCAATGCTATCATGGTGGTTGTTGACAAGTTCTCTAAGTTTGCCCATTTCATTGCTTTGCGCCACCATTTGTCTGCTTTGCATCGTGGCTCGGGCCTTCTGGACAATGTCTATAAGACGGTTTTGCTGGCCATTATCTCGGATCGAGGACCATTTGTTCACCCGATAAGTTTTGGCAATTGCTCTTCAAGTTGGCGTGCACCGATCTTGAATGAGCTCCGCATATCATCCCCAAACGGACGGACAAACTGAACGTGTGAATCAGTGCATGGAGACTTTCCTTCGCTGTTTTGTTCATTCATGTCCTCGGCAATGGTCTCAGTGGCTCTCCGTGGCTGAGTTTTGGTATAATACCTCATTCCACTCCGCTTTGGGTCGCTCTCCATTTGAAGTGTTATATGGTTTTCCACCACGGCTGTTGGGACTGGATCTTTCTGCTGCGGCTCCAGTTCACGAACTTCAAAGACAATGGCGATCGACAGAGCTCTCATCATAGCCGCTTGGTTCAAGAGCACCTTCATCAAGGCTTCAAGACACCGTATGAAACGCCAGGCTGACAAGCATCGCACTGAGCGCTCCTTCAATATTGGTGATTGGGTCTTTCTTAAGCTTCAGCCTTATGTCCAATCCTCTGTCGCTGCTCGTTCCAACAACAAGTTGTCCTTCAAGTTCTTCGGCCCCTTTCGTATCCTCAAACAAGTTGGGAAGGTTGCATACCACCTGGACTTGCCGGAGTCTACTGCGGTCCATCCAGTGTTCCATGTGTCTCTGCTCAAACGCTCTCCAGGTTCACAACCGGTGAGTCCATCCATTCCTTCTTCTCTGACTGAATTCTAGGTGCCTGAGAAACTGTTGCAGTGGCGTTGGACATCGGGTGAGAGACCAATTCATCAAGTCCTTGTCAAGTGGTCCCACATGCCGGGTTCTCTAGCTACCGGGAATCTGCTGAAGATCTGCGCGCCTTGATTTCCAAGATCTCGGCGTGGGGACACGCCGACTCAAGGAAGGGGATTGTGTCGCACACTGATGATGCTTGCCGGTGATGCCGGTGATGGACCGGGACTTGGTTTTCCTTCGCCAAGGCCCAAGAGGCGACGCGCCCAACTCCAGGGTGCTCGGGCCCATGTGGCAAGCTTAGCATGTATATGAGCCAAAGTGTCGAATAGGAGAGGGATAGCACAGAAGTAACTGAATACTCTTTTCTGTAATAGAAGCACTTAGCATACATTACTTGTTCTTCTTCTTCATCAAGCATACAATTCGTAGTTTAGTCTCACATCATGACGCTCGGCGGCGGCAGCGACAAAATGTGGAGGGCGATGCCAAGCCCTGTGCACATCTCAGTGCAATCCTTCGAGGGCAAAGCAGTTGTCCGTGGAGTCGCTTACGTCCCACGACCTGCAGCCGGACGTAGCCTTGTTCGACCTTGCGACGGAGGAGTGGAGGCCGACGACTCTCCGGGGTCCGTTGTTGAGCAAGAACGTTGTTGATTTCGTTCATGACGACGTTCATGCTTGGTTGGATGGATGCTTGGTCATAGTCCATCACAAAAGACAGGATTGCTCCACGGATCTCTGGTTCCTGACGGACGTGAACAATGGGGTTTGGACCAAATGCTATTCCATGCTGATGGATAAGTCTCATGTGTGGCTGGTCTTTGTGGGACTGTGCTGCTCACATGGTCCTTGTGGCTGTTTTTCTGTTTTTAGGATAGCATCTTAGACTAGAGGACAACATCTTAGAGGACAATATCTTAGACTAGAGGACAGCATCTTAGCTAGGACATCATATTAGCATCTTAGACTAGCATCTTAGACTAACATCTTGGCATATGCTTGGCTGGCTAGCAGCCTATAAATATGTAACCCCAACTCCTCAGGTTGGTATGGCATTTGTGTGAGTTTGTGTGAGAAATAGACAAGAAAATTGCCCCAACTCCTAGTGTCATCCTCTCTCGATAAGAGTAAGAATTCTCCTACTACCAAGAGTGAGAATTCAGCGACTAACAACTGGTATCGGAGCCAGATTATCCTCAGAGCTTTGAGCATCTCTCTGCTCATCTCCCTCCCAGCCACACTTGGCCCAGTTGCGGCCAGCTCGGCCCGCTCTGCTGCTCCTCCCTCCAGTGAGCTCATCTCAAGCAACCATGTCCCCACGCAGCAGTCCCAGAAGAGCGTCATGTCCATGAGGCGATCTCGGCTTCGTCGCCTCGAGCACGTGGCATCGGGGGAGGCCGAACTTGCTTGCGTGGCAGAGGAACGCGATGAGAGCGGCAGAGATCGCCGCGGGCTGGCGGGTAAGGGCGTCGAGGCTAGCGATGGCGGAGTGGCAGCAGCCAGAGCAGAGGCGAAATGCGGCGGCGGCGGCGAATCGACAGCGCTGGCGGCGGCGGAAGTCGAGGTCTCTGCTGGCGGCAAAGATCGGCGGCTCCATTTCGGCGACGACACCGCCGACGCGGACCTCGAGCTGCAAGCAGCGGCGGCGCGATGATGGGCAGCCACACACGCCACGAAAGCGTGGCGGCAGCCTGAACGCGCGCGGGAAGCGCGCGCGGGCGGTGGCGCGCCCTAGGGTAGCGCGACTTAGGGACGCGCGGTGGCGCTCTGGAGGAGGAGGCGAGACGGCGATGGATAAGTCTCAGCGGTGGTGGGCGGGTCGATGGAAGGCTGCCTTCATTGTGTGGCTCTCTCCCGGATCGGTACCGACGGGTCGATGGAGAGCGTGGCCTTCACAGTGGCGTGGCTCTCTCTCCCGGATTAGTACCGTGGTTACCACGGGCTCAACATCGGGGACGTCGATCCCGACGGTGGTGGCCTACCCTCCTCACCAAGACCAACTACGCCGAGTGGGCTACGGTGATGAGGGTAAAGCTCAGTGCGGCACATGTGGGAGGCGGTCCCCGATGCGACGGCGTCGACTATGACCTAGACAGGCGCTGGATGCTCTCATCGCTGCAGAGAGATGCGATTCTCGCTTACAAGCAAGCGGATCTGCCAAGGAGGCTTGGGACGCCATCTCGGCACGACTAGCGCCCGCGCCCGCAAGTCCACACTATAGGCACGCCGCAGGAGTACGACCTTCAAGCGGTGAGGCGTTGATGACTTTGCTCTCGTCTCTCAACACTCTATTGCGAAGATGGTGTAGTTCGGCGACGACACCTACGGCGAGGAGAGAGCTGTTGAAAAGCTCTTTGCGTCCCCGAGAAGTACAAGCAGATGGCTCGCTCGATCGAGTTTGATCTCACGATGTCGATTGAGAGGTGATAGGTTGCCTCAAAGAAAATTGCCTGATCCCTCTCGGGGCCCTAGTGGCGGGAAGCTCTTCTCACTGGGAGCAAAGCTGGCTTCGACCAAGGTGATCGGAGGAAGGAGCCTTCTTCCACGAGCCTAGCTACCGTGTAGAATGAGTAGCCGGGCGCGAGGACGCCGAGGGTGATGCCAGTAAGCTAACACACTGCACGAGATGACACTGCGCCGAATCGCGCCATTGGGCCATTGGGGAGGATCGTGGTGCCCGTCGCCAGACAAAGGAGGAGGAGGAGCCGCTCTGTTCATGGCACATGCCCCATTGAGCTATCGGGCCTTGCACCGCCGTTGGCTCTCCTCCACCTTGACGAGCCAAAAGCACACGCCCTCCTCGGCGATGGCAGCGACAATGGTGGTGCCTCGACATCTGGCGCCACCCATCACATGACCGATCGATGGGAGTTCTTCACCGAAGCTTGACTCTACGAGGCTCGTCAGTTTGGGGAAGACGTGGAGATCAAGGGCGCCGGCTCCGTCATCTTCACCGCCATGTCACGGTGAGCATAGATCTTGGCTCTTGAGTCTACTACATCCCGCGTTGAGGAACTCTATCATTCCAGTTGGATGAGAACGGTTCGTGCTTGGTGGTTGAGGATGGAGTCATGAGGATTTTTGCGCCGCCTTCTTGCCAAGGTATCCGAGCGCAAATCGACTCTCGTCCTTGAATGCGGTGTTTGTGTGGCACAAAGCCTTCGGGGCCGGGACCGGGATGGTTCAACTCTCACAAGACTAGGGGAGAATGATGGATAAGTCTCATGGTCTCATACATACATGGTCCTTGTGGTTGTTTTTCTATTTTAGGACAACATCTTAGACTAGAGGACAGCATCTTAGAGGATGACATCTTAGACTAGAGGACATCATCTTAGCTAGGACAGCATATTAGCATCTTAGACTAGCATCTTAGACTAGCATCTTGGCATATGCTTGGCTGGCTAGCAGCCTATAAATATGTAACCCCAACCCCTCAGGTTGGTATGGCATTTGTGTGAGTTTGTGTGAGAAATAGACAAGAAAATTGCCCCAACTCCTAGTGTCATCCTCTCTCGATGAGAGTAAGAATTCTCCTACTACCAAGAGTAAGAATTCAGCGACTAACACATGCGACGCGCGCCGCATTTGGAGCCCGTGGTCCGTTGCACCCTCGATTATCTCCATTGGTTGTCTTAGATGACGGGAGGATGGTCGCATGGTTAGAGGGACAACTTGCCCTAAAATCTTACAATCCATGGAAAGACGCATGGGCAGATATAGATCTTGGCAGCTTGGAATGTCATTCCATTGAAATGTACCAAAGAAGTATTTTGCGTTCATATATCCCAGGCTGAATGCCTATTGCATAAGCCTTGCGCCTTCTTCCTGCTAGTATCTCATATCTCATACATATGGTTGTCGTCAGTATATTGGTACGTGTGAACTTTCGTAGAATGGTAATGCAAATTGCCAATACTCAAGGATTTGTCTTTTGCAAATCGACCTGTAATAAACTAGTTGAATGTCCGTGCACAAAGATCCACTATTAACTATCGGTAATGCTACAGAACATATATCCGAAATCTTTAAAAAATCGAACGCTCTGCTTCTCGCTCGGTCCAGCACAGTGACCGGGCCAACAGGCCCATCTACGCTCTCTTCTCTATCTACTCCATCTACACTATGACAACCGACAAAAATTCGCAACTCACCGCCCCAAGTCACGGCGCTCCCATCCTGCATTGAGCCACACCACTTCTGCCGCCGCGCCGTGCTCCATCCCCCGCCGCACTGCGCGCCATGCCCCGTCCCTCACCGGGCCGAGGTGCTACGACGCCGCCGTTCCCCACCAGGAGGTCGTGGCCACTGTCGACGCCGGCGCCGCCGCGACCCTCGACCTCAGCTCGTGACATCACAAGATCCGGAGTGGCCAGACCCGAAGCGGGCTCTTCGGATGCACCACGCGCTCCCTTCATTCCTCGGATGTTGCAAGCATGTGTTGCAAGTGTATATTTCAAGTGTTTTAGGTGTTTCATATGCATGTTGCAAGTGTTTAATGTGGATGTTGCAAAAGTAGAGCGGGATGTTGCATATGTTGTAATGACTATACATGTATGTTGCAAGCGTCTATTCCAAATGTTTCAGTTGTTTTAGACAAATGTTGCATATGTTTTATCTGAGTGTTGCATATGTTTCACACTTATGTTGCAAGTGTTTCATCCGGATGTTGTATATTTTTTTACACATATGTTGCAAGTGATTCATCTATATGTTGCATAAGTTTCGCAATGGCTACACATGTGTTTTCCTCATGTTTTAGACGTATGTTACAAGTGTTTCAACTATTTCGGACATATGTTGCAAATATTTTCTCTATATGTTGTAAAAGTAGATTTGGTGTTGCACATGGACCCCTGAAAAGATCTAAATAATGCCTAGAGCGGGTGAATAGGCGTATCTAAAAATTTCTACACAAACTTAAAGTTAATAGTCACTCATGCCGGAACTTCCAACAATTTAGGCCGGAACTTCCGGTGGTAGGAAGTTCCGACGCAAACAGTTAGCAGTTCCGCTCCTACAGGAAATTTGCTACAAGTGCTCAAATGAACTTTTGAGTGCAAGATTTCTTACAAACCCACTTCCAAGTGGTTAGGTAGACACGTATGGTCACTCCCTTGATACCGAAATGCTTCTACTCCGTAGATCGAGTCCAAACCCTAGAAGAAGCTTTGCGGGGGAAGAGAGACAAAACAAGAACAAATATGATAGCATAAATCACAATAACAACAACAAGCACGTAGGACACAAGGATTTATTCTGAGGTACAGCAACCCCACAAAGGTGCTCCGACGTCCTCGTTGTTGACGTGACCACAAAGGTCGGAGTCTCTTCCACCTCCTTGCCTCTCTCAAAGCAACCACAAAGGTCACTCGAGTTTTCCACTAAGAAATCGAGGGTAATACAAACTTCCCAAGGCTCTTCCACAAGATGGAAGCTCTTGGATGACGCCTAGCTGGCTAGAGGCAAAGCCCTAAAAGTAATAGACGCAAATCCAACTGGCTTGATGAAGAAATAGAGTGCTCAAGCTTGCCAAAGTGATGCTCTCACTCAATTCACTCTTCTTTCACTCAAAATCCTTGGAGAATCGAAGATTGAAGCAAAGGGGAGAGAAGAGGGGTGCTTTGAAGGCATGGGAGCTGTTTTGGACGAAGGTTGGTGAGCAATGAATCAGTTGGTAACGGTTAGAAGAGAGGAGATAGCTATTTATACTCATAGGTAAAAACCAACCATTCAGATCTACGTCGGAAGTTCCGACATAGATCGTCGGAACTTCCGGTGCCTAAGAAAAGCACTGTTCAAACGCGTAGGCCACTTGGTTGACTCGGCCAGAGTCACACTGCTGATGACCGTCGGCACTTCCAGCAGCCGGCACTTTCGACTGGCGTCGGCACCTCCGACGGTTGGCCGAGCAGGGCACCTAAGTCCCCTAGCCCTAGGATTTCTGGCAGCTGGCACCTCCGGCTAGCGTTGGCACCTACGACGGTAGGCCAAGCCGGGTGCCTAAGTCCCAGGGCCCCGGGAGTTCCGGCGGGAGCTGGGACTTTCAACAGCTGGCACCTCCGGCTAGCGTCGACACTTCCGACGGCTAAAACTCTGAAAGTTATATCTAAGTGTTCGTGAGGTGCTTGAGTGTCTATCTTTTGATTTTATTTTTATGCTTGGTCACTCTATCTTCCTCAGACCACCTAAATTTGCATCCATCTTAATAGTACGGCGAACGTAAACCCAAAACAAGAAATGTAAAGTTTGGAGATTGCTTTGAGTTCGTCCGCCTTTTAAACTTCAAGAAATTGAGGGATACCATTTCATCTTAGATCAACTCTTTAAAACTTTCAAGGAACTAAAGTTGCAATATATCTCATTAAGATCTCATTAGTCCCTAATTTAGATGTCATTAATACACCAAAACCCACATAGAGGGCAAATGCACTTTCAACCCCATCTGCAGTAGCTGCCTGCTGTAGCTGCTGGACCCGCCTCCATGCGTGTGGGTGTGAAGGAAATCGTGTGGGCGCAGATCGAGATGGAGCATGCATGGGACACAGAGCGACGTGAGACCCCACGTGAAGCAGGCGTGCAACACGGGCATCTGGGCGCTAGCCTTTCCCATTAACTATATAATGCAATGTTTTCTTTTGCAAGGAACTATAATATGATGTTGTCTTTTGCAAGGAACTATAAATTTGCTAGTGTTCTAATTAGAGGGCTATAGAATTTAGCGGAGAGATATGCTCAGCCGCTATATCCCGATATAGCACAACTATAGCCTAGCACAAGGGTGTTGTAGTGATAACTGATGTGAGCTGCTATAGCACCATTATAGCTCCGATATAACCCACTATTTAGAACACTGAGATTAGCTTAATGGTCGCGTGAGCCGTGATGTTGGCTCGATAGTCTATGTTCTTTCTAAGGGAAGGAAAAGATCGATCAAGGCATCCTCTATTCCTCGTACTGGGTGGCGACCCACAGGCTGCCCCAGCACTGCCTACACTACAGGGGTTTCTAACACCTCGCATGTGATTGCAATTGGCCGCAAGGGGTGACCTCTGGCAAATCCAGCGCATCTGGTGGTTTGAGCGATCTTCCTCAATGATATACCTAGGGCCGTCATGACCTCTCTCACGGTGTCAACCACTAACCCATGGCAGTCTTTTAGAGTCAGGATGAGCTGTGTTGGGCATCGCTGGGCGCGTCGGCAAAGAATGTCGATGTAGGAAGTGTCGGGGATGGCCGGGGAGTGAAGACTCCATGATGGCGCTAACCGACTCCTCCGCCATTGTTGCAGCCCGTGCCGATCACAACGAGCCAGCCAGCGAGACATGCCACATATGGTGCCTCTCCGATCTCGACCCGTTGACACTGACGCTGACGCTGACGCCGTACCCGGATGCCATTCTTGTTGGTTGCGATGTCCTAGAGGACCCGATGCTGGAGGAGTTTGCAGTCTCGCTCACTGCCAGCTGGACCACAAGAGGCTCTTCACTAGGGAGGTGAGCTTGAACAGAGCTTGAAAAGTTTAGACTGCAAACCCCATTTGACATGTCCACTGTTGACACATATCTTACTCAGTACAGTAAGTAGCAAATGCAATCATGAGGTCCCTAATTTGGATGTCATCAGTACACCAAAACCCACATAGAGGGCAAATGTACTTTCAATCTCCGCCTTTTTGGTAATTGATGACAACCAACTTAGGCTTTTATAAGAATGGAAGAGTTTAAACCTTTTGAACCCCAAAATTTATGGATAGCCCCCCTTAATATATGCAATGAATTTGAATTTCAATGATGATCATAAACACATCACTTGCATATATTAAGATAGAAACTCCCCCTAAATTTTGCAATATGTGGGGTGCAACTAGTGTGTGTGAGCAAGTATATATCCATGAGAAAGATATGCAACATGACATGATATATTCATACAACAAGTAAAAGAGAACATGATGGCCAAGATCTCAAAGTAAAAACTTGAAACAACACATGACCATCCAAAACAACATACACCAAACCTAAGTAAAGACAAGCATGAACTCTAATAAGATAGATAATAAGCATTACTTGTCCTACAATCATCCATCACACATAGATATATAGTTGTCCATTACATAGTTGTCACCACACGACATAGTTCATACAAGCTAAATTTTTTAAAGTCTTGAACCCAACTAGCTTATTACATAGATAGATCAAAGCCTAACACTCCCTCTTTGTTAACAAGTGCCAAAAGGGGTAGGCTGCATGAAAGAAATGACTACTCGTCCTCGTAGTCTTCATCATCATCATGGTCACCATCATCACCACCATCGTCATCGTCGTCGTCATCTTCCTCGATGTAGTCCTCATCATCAACATCAACTTGTTGCTTGCCATAGCGGCGGGACTGATTGGATGACTCCCCATAATACTCCTTGCAAGCCTCATCATAAAGCTTGAAGGGGTCACAAAGGGGCTCCAAGTCGCGAGGTGGAGCGGAGTGAATGTCCAACTTCTGCTCAATGCGATGCATCTGCACAAGCATCTCTTGCTCACGCTCCGCGCTAGCACAACAAGCCCTAAACATACACTTCATGAAGAACTTGAATTTGCTGGGGGGGATTACCACCGGAAGATTAGGAGGACTAAGGCTCCTCACTGTGAGCACAGTAGGAGCGCGAAGCACGCGGTGGAGAAGCATGTGAGGTGGATCCAGGAGCACGAGTACCCTTCACCTTCTTGAGCTCATCCTTGGCCTTAAGAGACATCTTGTTAGAAAACCTAAGCTTGGTGTGGCGACATCGGTGGGGAACTTGATGCCGGACACTTGCTCAATAATGTGCATGATGTAGGGAGCATATGGAAAATACTTCACAACATCCTCACTAGCCTGAGTGATCCGGCCCCAAATGTACTCACTGATGGTGAACTTAGTGATATGCTCACCAAAGCAATCAAGAACCACCAGAGAATCATCACAAAGAAAGGTAGAGTCACCGCCCTTCGGATAGAGAATCTGACGAAGGATGTTGTTTAGCACATAATAATAGGGCTTGAACCAAGTAGTCTTGCCATCAGCCGGGTGGCCATCCATGTACATATACTGATACTCCAAGATCGCAAGTTGCTTGAGGTCAGAAATTTGAGGTCACTTGCGATCCTCCTTTCCAAAGCCAAGAAAGTGACCAAAAGTGGCTGCATCTAGCTTATAATGCTTGCCTTCGGTAGTCCAATAGATGCAATGGTTGGCGTTGTCCAAGTGATAGGAGGCATAGAACTGACAAATAATCTCATTGTTCCATGGTTTGTGGAATTCCATTAACTGCTCAAGCCCCATCCTCCTTAAATCATGGACAAGCTGCTTGAGCTCCAACTCCGGCATCTTCCCAAGTTCATAAGTGTTGATGTATTGCATGTCAAGGACCGGTGGCTCACCCTTCTTGCTACGAAGGAAACAGTGATAGACCAAGTGATTATAGAAATCAAAGTGGAAGGGGTGCCAAAAGTGATACTCGATCCTCAAGTCCTTGCCTTCTTCCTCATAAAGATTCTAGGCACGCTATTCTCAAAGTCGCTGGACATTGTGACTATAATCCACGGACAAGTGCGGCGTGTATACACCTGTAGGATTGGGAGTGCGCTGAGGCTCCCGGATGGTAGGAGTAGGGCCTGAGAAAGGAACTAGATGACTCTCACCAAAGGAAATGATGCCATTAGGAGGTGTGCGTGGACACACTTTCGCATCAATAGTGTGGCCTTCTTGATCGAGAGCTTCATCTGTAGGATCAGTAGTAGGTATCCTTCCAATGTCGGGAACCCACTCCCACTATGCAGCACCAACACGAGGAGGGAGATCCGCGGATGCTTAAGCTAGAGCTTCAGCATGAGCACCCTGAGCGCGAGAGGTGCAACCACGAGCACCAGCAGCATCACGAGGGCAAGCTGCCTTTATACCTGGCCATGTAGCCCGAGGCCTGACAGCCCAACCCGAAGCCCGGCCTTTTGGCCCGACAAGAGCACAGCCCGGCTCGCTGGCCACTGCTGCCGGTGGCGGCCCGCTGTGGCGCTTAGGCGTGTGCTGAAATTGGTCGGGTGATTGAGCCTGCCAATTGCTGGCACGGCCAAGACGGGTTTTGAGGAGCCCGGCAGCGGGCCCGAGAGGGAGGCAGCCCAGCTTGCCAACGGCTCTCCCCACGCCGCCACCCTAGACCCCACCTATAAAAGGCGGCCGATGCGGCGCCCCCCCCGCCCGACCTCCCCTCAGTCCTGCACTCCCGCTCGTGACCTAACTCTAATCCCCAATTCCCCATTCACCCATTCGCATGCCACCACCACTAGACGCTGCGCCGCTCTCAAACGCAGTGGCCAGTGACCCTCGCCGTCTTCGACGCCGACTCTGGTGACCACGATCCGCCTCCCGCCAGTGTCCTCCCCTCCGTCCCTGCCTCTCCCTTCTCCCTCTCCCTATCTCCCCTCTAGATCTCGTTGATTATGTGAGTTGGTTGTCTTTGTTTGTCCCTCCTCCGCCGTCCATCGTCATTGCTGACTGAGTGTCGTCTTCTCTAAATTTTTTGATGTGTTTTGAACCCTACGGGCCTCAGGCTAGCACAACCTGGTGATTTGGTCGTGCCTAGTAGGCCGACACGGCATGGATTTAGGCCCACAGGCCCATGCTTGGGCTGATGGCAAGGCACGAGGCCCGCAGCGGCACGGCATGGGAGGCACGGCATGTCGTGTCGACCCAACATCCTTCGGGCCGTGCCTGGCCCGTGCCCGGGCCATGCCGAGCCGGGCCGGGCCGATGGCCAAGTATAGCTGCCTTGGTATGTCCTGATGGCTTGGAGGATCTGGTGGGGTCATTGTTCTTCTTTGACCTCTTCTCTCAGCGTTATGGAGGGTTGTCATCATCACCAGACGCCATGGCTATGAGGCAGAATGAAGTAGAACTAAGCAACAAGACGAGAAGATAGGGAACAAATACCTAGAGGTGGAGAAACATGGATGGATGGACGACCAAGGAGTCAGAAGTGCCGGCATGAGCCGGAACTGCCGACTGCCAGGAGTCCCATGCACAGGGTCGGGACTACCGATGCACTCGGTGGTCGATCCATCCGATGGGCTCCAGATCCAGGGAAGCAAGACACAAGGAGGGTAGATGAGTGGATGTAACACCGAGGGAGGGTAGATGAGTGGATGTAACACCCTCGGTGTTACACCCTAAATCATTTACTAAGACACATCATGAGCATCATATTTATGTGTTAGTGCATGTGATGGAGTGCATAGATTAAGCATTGCAATTAAAATGATCAATAAAAGTGTTAGACAAAAAGTTACTCCATAACTCATACAGTTAACAAGTAGGGTTGTAACCCAATTTTTATTGAATAAAAACATTATAAAACACACATGTGACACTTAAATAAAGTTTGAAATATGAACTTTGTAGATGACTGTGAAATACTTGCTGTTGAAAAATGATATTATTAACTAATATTTCTACTAGCCTAGAAATTGCAAATTGAAATCAAGTTCAGCTCAAAAACTTAGAAAAATTTCCAAGTTTGTCAATAGCTAAACATTGCTATGTTTAGCAAATTATTTTGAGAGATTGGGTTAAGGAGTGGTGTAGTGTTATAGCTCAATTTGGTAGTCTCATATACCATCTTGAGTGTAGCTAAGACCGTTTAGGTTTTGCAGGAGCGGTTTAATCATGGTGGGAGCTTTAAAAACCATGCACAGCACGTCCTCGGCCTGTTTCCGCATGGGCTCGGTCATCGCGCCTTAGGGGCACGACGTCGTCGCGTCGGTGCGTCTTGAGCATGCCCGTGCGCTGTCCGTGCTTGGCTAGCCTTGCTGACCGTCCAGTCCGTCGGGGGCGCTGCGGTGTGGGGCCGCCACTGCTGCTCGCGTGGCCGTGCGGGCGCTACCCCTATCCCGCACGCTGCCGCGCTACCAGCCCATCGTGTGTCGCAACGTAGCCGCTGTCGCGTCATCCTTGCACTGCGCCTCTAGCCCGGTTGGATGCCACACGCACATGGCGTGCTTGCCATCGCCATGCCATTGATGGCACTGCAGCGCGCGGGCCACGCCAGTCATGAACGCGTGCGCCCTGTCTGCTAGCGTCTGGACGTGGGTCTCCATGGTCGCACCAACCACATCTAGCCAAGGCATGCACATGTTAAGCCACCAGCCGTACCCCACCACCCTCTCTCTATTTCTCATCTATCTGCCGCCGTCAAGCCACGCCCACGTGCGAGCCAGAGAGTGGTCACCTCTACTCAATTTCACCCGTCTGCACCTTCGCCCTCCCGTCTTCTCATCGCCTGACCCTGCACAGCCATGATGACGCCTGACCAAGCGCTAATTTAGCTCCTTTCCACCGGCATGCCGTTATGGCCGTGCCTCGGCCATGACCGAGGGCAGACCTCCATTCCTCCACCTGAGCCCAATTACTTGTGCCACTACATTCACCTTGCTCTCCTCTTAGCCCTGCGTACCCCAGTCCAGTCGCTACCACCTCTACTCCACTGCTGACGCGACCATGCCACCGTGGTACGCTACTGCATAGTTTGGCCACACGTGGCCGGCCTCCCTCCGTCGCTCTCTGCTCCAACCCTCACTATGGCTTGGCTTATGGTAGTCCATTGACGCTCTCATGGTAGCTAGTTGGGACCGTAGCAGCTCTAGTTTGTTGGGGCGGCTGTGCCACCATCGTGGCCGGCCATGCGCCGCCGAAGCCATCTCCAGCTCATCCCGTAGCCCCACGTCACTGCTAGGTGTAGGTAGTGGAACCCTAGATGAGTGTCGGCCCGACCGACAGGCCGAAGTGGACCTCTAGTGGCTGGCGTAGCTTCTCCATGCCGCCGCTCGCCGCGCCGCCACACGCAGGGTCATCAGGGGGTGTGCGCGGGAAAATTTCTGGAATTTCAGGGGGTAAGCGAGAGTAGCTGTGAGTGATAGGAATAGTGATAGGACTCCAGTGAAGTTTGGGAAGAATCCGGGGTGCTGGCCGCAAAAGTGCCTCGCACGCGGGCTCTCTCTGTCGTGGGCCGGCCTACGTTGCGTGGGCTGGGTCAGCGGGCCGCGTGTGTGCGCACGCGCTGCACCGCGCGTGTGGGCCGCGTGGAGAGATTCGCTTTTCGTTTTCATAAGGAATTAGAAATAGTTTTCTAATTTAATTTATGAGCTGATCTTTGGTGATTAATATAAAATCATGTAGGTGTCCAAAAATTATGAAACAAATCTTGTTAGGTTCCTAAAATTGTGATCTATCTGTTGGTGTATTTAGTTGATATTTATATGTGTTGACATTAGGGGCTATTAAATCAATTGAGGATGCTTAATAATATTAAGTTAATTATTGTAGGAATTTTTGTTGTAAATTGGTGATAGCTTTAGTCCTAAAATTTTTATAGTAGCTTCATTGTATTATGATGTGGTCACTGTAATTTTTGTGGCTTTAGAATAGACTAAGCGTTAGGGTAGTTAAATGCTCTTTGTTTCATTATACATTAAATCATCAATAGAAATAAAGATATATCCTTTATTTGTAAAGCTAGGTGTTTGTTAGTTGAATCCAAAACTTTGCTTTGTAAAGATGATAGTTAGCTTAGTACCTTGGTTATTAGAGCTAGCTTAGTAGCTTAGTATGTGTATTCTTAGTCTAAGAGTTGTTGTTGCCTAAATGATAAGTGTTGCATCATCATCGCATGCATGTAGAGAACGAGTTGGCGGAGATCATGACCACCGGCGATCATGAGTTTGAGGAGATCGTCGAGAAGTACGAGGAGGAGATTCTCGTGCAGGAGGAGGTCCTAGAGCCGCCACTGACTGACTCAGCTGACATCGCGCCTGCCCAAGGCAAACCCCGGTACATAACCCCTTATTTTTTATAATCACTGTTTATATATGTTATGTGCATTTACGTTATAGGAATTTTATGGAAACCACATGCATAGATATACCTGTCCTAAGAGTCTTACTAGTGCAGGTTCGAGTAGCTGCTATGCTTAGGTTTTCGGTAGCGTGAGTAACCTGTCGTTACTCACAATAGGTGATTATTATTATTACCCTCATAATAAAATGATGAAAGGAAAAATGGAGACAGGGTAGGGATATGGTATGGGTATTGGTGGGTGTAACAGGTTGTGTTTCACGGCCAATGGGACTTAGATTGGTTACACTGTTTTCCCTATTTGTGTTGATTAAGGACCGTCCGTTGCTGTGGATGTTAGTTAGGTCATAGACTTATTATCCTGAGCACATACTTGCTTATGAGAGTGGGAAGGCTCATTACGTTCTTGTCGTGAGTTCCAGCTCTTTTCGGACCGACTGATTGGAGACAGGGAAAGGTTGAGGCATAAGCACCATACTGAGACCGGGTCTCAAGTGTGGGGGCTTGGAGTCCAAGTTTGGACGGGGACCTAGACCCCGTGATAGGAGTGGAATGGGTTGGTCTTGTTTGTGCCTGGGGTCCAAACAGGGCGTGTGTTTTGGGGTACCCAGCTAGGATACATTGGTTCACGAATCACCGTTTCTGTGAGATGGTACGACTTGGCTATGGTCTAGCACCGTAGTAAGAACTGGAAGATGAAAGATGGAGAAATGGTTCTGATTGCTTAACCCTTGCTTAAAAGTAGAACAGGTGCTTACCTAGAATGGTTAGCTAACGAAGTAATCATGACTGCTAATTAAACTTGAACCTAAGGACGTACTATTAGTAATGCTATTTCACAAACAAAAGAAAACAGCAAACCCATATTGCCTATCATATCCTTGAGAGTCGGGAAACTATTCCCACTAGTCGAGTAAGTCTTGCGAGTACATTGTGTACTCAGGGTTTATTTTACCATGTTGCAGGTGCAGCTTGAGGAGTAGCTCTTGTGTAAAGGATTCTTCTGGTGGGCACAGACGGATCCTTGTATCGTTTCCGCTAGATGTTTATTTTTATTCCACTGTTTAATTATCGTACTCTGAACTCTGGTATTGTAATAAATAATTTCTATGAACTCTTGTTATATGAAATGGACTAAGTATTGTAAGCTCATACTCATTATTGAATTCTAGATATTAAACATGGATTGTTTTGAGTTCTTCCTTAGGGTGTGCTCGATAGAACTATCCAATGTAGCTCACTTTCGAGGTGCTTAGTGTCTAGTGGAAGACGAGTGCCTCCGAAAGCGAGTTATTTCGGGCGGTTCTGCCATAGTAGAGAGGGAAGAAAGAGAGAAGAAAGAATCAAGGTACATTGAAGATTAGGGTTAGGGCATCATGGCTAGTACCTTGAGAGATAGAGAAGGAGATGGAGAAACTTCAAATCCACAACGAGGAGAACACCACGGAGCAAAATCACGGCCACCACACCACCGTAAGCCTTCAATCCGAGGAAGAAGAACGTCGATGAAGAACTCTGGGACAAAAAGCAGGCGGATGGTGAGAAGATGGAGGGAGAGGTGGTGTCGGGACCGGAGCTGGAGCTCCCAAGGAAGGCCAAGCCCCTGGGGAGGGTCGGAGCGGCCGGCGTGGGCCAGAGCCACCGGTAGGGATGCGGCAAAACGACAGCGGTGGCGGAGGCAATGCGGAGATGGGGCGGCATTGTCGGGGTCGAGTGGGTGGGAGAGAAAGAGTGGAGTGGTAACTGGGCCAGGCAATGGTGAAAAGGTATTACCCTAGGTCAAACGGGCATGGTCAAAACATAGTCAAAGCGGTCGACTCAGATCTGCATCGGTAGTGCCGACAGGAGCCGAAACTGCTGGCAGTCAAGGGTTTCGACAGGAGCCAGCACCTCTAGCTGTCGGCACTTCCGGCAGATGCTAGGACTTCCGACGTAGGAAACTTAGAAACTTCCTAGCTTGAACTCATCACGCCATGTGGGGCAAAGATATGATGGACACTAGCATTTCCAGGTGTGACGAGATTTCAAACAACCATTTCAAGGCAATAGTCATACATGAAAAACTATAAAGTAGATTTTGAAAGTATCACACAACATTTCACAAGTGCTTTCTCCTATCTAGATCCGGCAAAATATGTGCAAGATATCAAGCCACGTTACGAGAATCAATGATATTTAGCTCACTCGAAGCACAAAATCTCGACTCATCTAGGGGCTTTGTGAAGATATCGGCTAGTTGCTTTTCGGTGCTCACATGATGAATTGCGATATCTTCTTTGGCTTTGTGGTCTCTCAAAAAGTGATGCCAGATGTCTATGTGCTTTGTTCGAGAGTGGTTTACGGGGTTGTTTGCCAACTTAATGGCACTCTCGTTGTCACACAAAAGGGGAATCTTGGTTAGCTCGCAACCAAAATCTTTGAGTGTTTGCTTCATCCAAAGTAGTTGGGCACAGCATGCACCGATCGTCACATACTCGGCTTCGGTGGTGGACAAAGCAACGGAGTTTTGTTTCTTAGAGCTCCAAGACACCAAAGACCTACCAATAAATTAGCAAGTTCCGGTGGTACTCTTTCAATTTACTTTGCAACCGTCATAATCCAAATCGAAATAGCCAAGTAACTCGAAAGTGGAGCCCTTAGGATACCACAAGCCAAGATTAGGAGTGTGCACTAAATACCAAAAAAATTCTCTGAATGGCCATCAAATGACATTCTTTCGGATTAGCTTAAAATCTTGCACACATACACACACTAAGCATAATATCGGGTCTAGATGCACAAAGATAAAGGAGGGATCCAATCATGAAGCGATATACCTTTTGATCGACGTCCTTTCCACCTTCATCAAGATCAGGATGTCCATTGGTTGGCATGGGTGTCTTGATGGGCTTGGCCTTATCCATGTCAAACTTCTTCAACATGTCATTGGTGTACTTGGTTTGACTTATGAACATGCCATCCTTGAGTTGCTTGATTTAAAATCCAAGAAAGAACTTCAACTCTCTCATCATGGACATCTCAAACCTATTCATCATGATCCTACTAAATTCCTCACAAAAAGCCACATTAGTACAACCAAATATTATGTCATCGACATATATTTGGCAAACAAAGATATCATTATTGACTTTGCGAGTGAATAAGGTAGCATCGGCCTTTTCTATCTCAAACCCTTGTTTGAGTAGAAAATCCTTCAAGCAATCATACCAAGCTCTAGGGGCTTGTTTGAGCCCATAGAGTGCCTTGTCGAGCTTGTAGACATGGTTGAGATACTTGGGGTCTTCAAAGCCCGGTGGTTGCTCTACATACACCAACTCGGATAAGGGGCCATTGAGAAATGCACTCCTCACGTCCATTTGATATAGCTTGAAATCGTGATGAGCGGCATAGGCAAGTAGAATACGAATGGATTCTAGCCTAGCCACTAGTGCATAGGTCTCCCCAAAATCCAAGCCTTCAATTTGAGTGAATCCTTGAGCCACCAACCTTGCCATGTTCCTTATCACCACGCCATGCTCATCTTGCTTGTTGTGGAAGACCCGCTTGGTTCCAATCACAATTTGCTTGGGCCTTTCCACCAAGGGCCAGACTTCATTCCAAGTGAAGTTGTTTAACTCCTCTTGCATGGCTATCATCCAATCCGGATCATCAAGTGCATCTTCCACCCTACGAGGTTCCAATGGAGAAACAAACGAGTAATGTTCATAAAAAATTGCTCAACGAGAACATGTCGTTACCCCTTGTCGAATGCTCCCCAATATGTTATCAACGGGATGATCCCATTGAATGAATTGATGAACTTTTGGATGTGGCACTTGAGTTGATCTTTGGATGGGGCCATCATCTTCATCATCATGGTCTTGATTGATATGAGGATCAAAACCATGGTCTTCTAGAGGGTCATCTTCACTTCTTGCTTGATTGTTGAGTTGAGGTCGAGCTTGCTCATCACCATTGATAGCACCATCTTGACATGGATGACCTTGTGCATCATTTGATCTTCCATCATTTCTTGTTGCAGAAGCTTCACCATATTCATTGGGTAAAACATGATGAATGGTAGGATCATGATCAACATACACAGTGGTGTCTTCATCTTCATCTTATACTTTGATGGGCTTTACCTCACCAATGGCAAGCTTCTTGATAGCTTTAAGATGAGCTTCTTCATTACCTACAATCTCAACATTGACTTGCTCCTTTTGAGAGCCATTGGTTTCATCAAAAGTCACGTCTTGTCAGTGCAGAAAGTGACCAACACGTAAATATTTATAGTTTTGCTATACGTTGTGATCGGAGGTGGCCTAGCACTCAAATGACATAAGGTTTATATTGGTTCAGGCATCGTGCCCAATGTCCAGTTTGAGTCGATCGGTGACTTTATTCCTGAGCCCAGGTGCTCAAAGTTTGTTGTGGGGTTACAAACGGAAGGGAGAAAGATGGGGTACAAGAGGTTTGGTTAGACTCTGGTCTGAAGGGCCGAGAGTGATGGGAGCTCTGCTATGTGCTAAGTGTTTGAGCATGTGCTCGAGGTTTGAACCTAGTGGTTCTGCTGTTGTGTGCAAGTGAACTGATCGATCTCTTCTTTGGGAGGGAGCAAGTGAACTGATCGATCTCTTCTTTGGGAGGGAGCGCTTCATGATGCAACATGGAGCGTTGTGATGCATTTAACTGCACATGCGATGCCTTTGATGTATGGAATGAATGAATGCGCGTATAGATGAAAGAATGACTATATAAAGAAATAGTGGGGTTTGGTAATGTTACCTTGATGACTCGAATGACGGGGTTTGAGGAGCTCCAATCGAAAATGTCCGACCGGGATCCACGCTCGTCGTTCGTGATGGAGTCGGCATGGCCCCCATGGGGCATCCCTCTGCTCCTTACCTGTCTCTCGGTGTTTGCCTAAGTTGTCCGATCGACTCAGGAAGCCCGATGGTCTCTCCTGGGTGGAGATCATGTAGTTGGACCTTTCCAAGTCCCACCTTGGAAGGCGAAGGGCTGCCTGCACATGGTGGCTATTTGTTTCTTGCGCCCGGCGTGTGGTAGTGGTGGGCCATACCCAGGCCACATCCCATCGGCAGGGTGTGTCCCATCGGTCAGGCGCGTCCCATCGTTTCCCATCCGCATTGAATGGGGGAAGGGAGAGGGGTTTTTGCCCCAATCCTTTGCCCTTCTTCAACTGTTCATCTCCTCCTTAAATAGGGGGAAGGGAGAGGGAAAGGAGAACTCATGGACCTATTCATGGTTTTGGAGCACAATGTCGAGCTGGAGGTCATCTAGCATAGATGAGGTGGTGCTGGCCGCCTTCACTGAGAAGGGGCTGCTTCCGTCGAAGGAGGTGGCTTCGTCACCGTCTACGAGGCTTTCATCGGGATGGAGCCGCACGTGGACTTCGTCCAACGAATCTTCTTTGGGCGAGCCTTGTTGGAGAGGAAGACGCTCGAGACTACGCCAGTGGGAGGTTTTGCCCTTGCAGCTGCTCAGGTTGGCCACTTCATAAAGTTTGATGAGACATCCTGCAGCCACGGCAGCCAAACTTCGACAGGCAGCGTCGCTGTCCAGGACCTGCCTCGACTGCATGAGAAGGTTAGGAGCTCCATGCTCTTCTATTGAGCATCTATGGGTGCGACGCGCTTGAGGTACCTGTTGCGCTCGCCAAAGTTGAGGGAGCGGAACCGGGCGGGGCCCTTGCGATGGTGGTTATGTCTGGCGGTATGTGCCATGGCCTCACCTTTGGCATCAGCCGATGCCACCGAGCGACCACAGCAGCATTTAGAGTAGAAGTAGTCAGCAAATGTAATCGTTAAGTTTGTGGGAGAGCCCCTGTGTGAATAGTTTTTGTATCAATGAATACATCAGTTCTGCTCTTGTGATAGAATCACTATCCGTTCCTTGTTTTTTATCCTAGCATAGCTTTGTTTTTATCCTTTCTTTTTCACACCTGCCCGTTCGTTCCATAGGCTGCAACTTTAAGAACCTAGGCATGGCCCATGAGGCTTAGCTGCTTGTAACCATAGGTCATGGCGGGGTGCGCTCGGATGGGAGCAAAAACAAACTTACGTAGGGTAATCAAAGGAATGGAATGCCCTTTCGTTCGGGCAAAAAGTTTTTACCATGTGATAGTAAAAAGAGAGGTAGTATTTAGTATTGTACCCTCATAGAGCCCCCAAGCGACCCGGGCTGAAAGTATTCAGGCTGGGGTGTTTTACAGGAGCAAGTGTTGGTGAGACCGAATTTAAGGGAAAAATGACGTAGCTATTCAATGTTCCAAGTGTTGGTGAGAACGTTGCCATTGTCATCCTTCAGTCGGTAGGTGCCCGATCGGATCACTTTAGTCACCGTATAGGGACCTTCCCATGGTGGAGAGAGTTTGTGTTTCTCCTTCGTTGATTGGGTCCTCTAGAGTACGAGATCACCAACTTTGAGGATCCTCCCCCTAATATTCCTTTCGTGGTACCTGCGGAGAGTTTGCAGGTAGCGAGCAGAGCGGATGATGGTCGTTTTGCGGGCCTCCTCGAGTAGGTCGACTGCGTCTTGCTGAGCCTCCATGGCTTGGTCATGGTCGAAAGCCTTCACACTTGGGGTGCCATGGCTGAGGTCGGAGGGCAGCACTGCTTAAGCTCCGTAGGCCAGGAAGAAGGGTGTGAACCCTATGGATCGGTTCAGGGTCGTTCTCAGGCTCTAGAGGATTACTGGGACCTCTGCAACCCATCGCCTGGCGTACTTATTGAGTCGGTCGAAGATGCATGGCTTAAGTCCTTGGAGGAATATGCCAATGGCACGTTTGACCTGACCGTTAGTACGTGGATGTCCGACCGATGCCCAGTTGATCCTGATGTCGTATCCATCACTAAAGTCCAGGAACTTCTTCCTAGTGAAGTTAGTCCCGTGGTCAGTGATGATACAGTTAGGGACGCCGAACCAGTATATGATGTCGAGGAAGAATTTGACCGCCTCTTCCGAGCGGATGTTGGTGATGGGCTTGGCCTCTATCCACTTGGTGCACTTGTCGACCGCTATGAGCAGGTGAGTGAAACCACCCGAGCCCTTTTTGAGGGGACCTACCATGTCGAGGCCCTAGACCACAAACGGCCAGGTGATGGGGATGGTTTGAAGCTCCTGTGCTAGCAAATGAGTTTGCCGAGCGTAGAATTGGCATCCCTCGCACCTGCGGATGACCTTCTCTGCATCTCGTAGTGTGGTGAGCCAGTAAAACCTTGGTGAAAGGCTTTTTCGACCAGCGACCTCGGGGCCACATGATGTTCGTAGATCCTGGCATGGACCTCGAGGAGGAGCTACTTCCCCTGGTTGGTAGGGATGCACTTCATGAGCACCCCCGATGGACTCCATTTGTAGAGTTCATCACCGAGCATGACAAAGGTCTTGGCACGTCGAGTGGTCCATTGGGCTTCAGTCCTTTTAGGTGGGAGAACCTCCTTGAGGAGGTAGGCGAGTAGCGGCGCTCGCTAGTTGGTTTGATCGAGTGCCAATACGGTGATGTCGGTGGGCGACATCATCATAGAGACACTGGGGTCAGAGCCCCCGACCGTCGGCTTGGCGTTGGGGTCAGAGCCCCTGGGCGCTGGCTTGGCATTGGGGTGTGTCTAGATGGGACCTTCTAGGACATGGGTGGATGGCTCATGGAGATCGTTGATGAAGATCCCGCTCGGAGATGGATCCCTCCTGGCGGCCAATTTTGCGAGAAAATCGGTGGCATTGTTGTCCTTTCGGGGGACGTGATGCAGCTCGATCCCTTGGAATTTATCCTCAAGCTTACGCACCTCCTAGCAGTATGTTGCCATGAGGGGATTTTTGCAGGAGGACTCCTTCATGACTTGGTCAACGACTAGCTCCGAGTCGCTGTGGACGTAGAGTCACGTAGCGCCGAGCTCGATGGTGATGCGCAGCCCGTTGATGAGGGCCTCGTATTCTGTGGCATTGTTTGAGGACAAGAAATGGAGGCGGATGGTGTAGTGGAGCCTACTCCTATCTAGGGAGATCAGAACCACTCCAGCCCCCGAGCCGGGCGCCATTACGGACCCATCGAAGTACATTGTCCAGTACTCGTGGGTGACGTCCGGGGTTGGTAGCTGGACCTCCATCCATTTGGCGGCAAAATCCATGAGAGCCTAAGATTTAATAGTGGTACGGGGGATATACCTGATGTCGTGGCCCATGAGTTTGAGTGCCCACTTGGAGATCCGTCCCACGGTGTCGCGGTTGCGGACGATGTCCCCGAGCGGGTACGAAGTGACGATCGTGACTTCGTGGTCGGTGAAGTAGTGTAGGAGCTTCCGGGTCGCCATCAGCACGGCGTATAGGAGTTTATGCACCTGGGGGTACCGGACCTTGGGGTCGGTGAGTACCTCCCCAATGAAGTATACGTGTCGCTGGACCTTAAGGTGGTGTCCTGGCTCCTCCCTTTCGACGACCATGGCGGCGCTCACCACATGGTTGCTTGCTACGACGTAGAGGAGGAGGGGTTCTACCCGTTTGGGAGCGATGAGGATCGGGGCAAACGTCAGTGACACCTTGAGGCTCTCCAGAGCCTGATGAGCTTCCTCGGTCCAGATGAAGGCATCTATTTTTTTGAGGAGCTTGTAGAGTGGCATCCCCCGCTCGCCGAGCCGAGAGATGAATCAGCTCAGGGCAACCAGACAGCCGGTGAGCCTTTGTATGCCCTTGACGTTGCATATAGGGCCCATGTTGGAGATGGCCGTGATCTTTTCAGGGTTGGCCTCGATGCCGCTCTTGGACACAATGTATTCAAGCAGCTTCCCCTTTGGAACCCCAAAAACATATTTCTTGAGATTCAATCTGACGTTGAACCTTCGGAGGTTAATGAACGTTGTGGCCAAGTTTGCGATCAGGTCGCAAGCTTGAGCCATTTTGACCACTATGTCATCAACACAGACGGTGATTATTGGTTTCGGCCGCTCAGCTTGATCAGGCTGATCGAGCGGGTCGATTTGGTCGGCGAAGCATTGCTGCATGCACCTTTGGTAGGTGGCGCCAATGTTCTTCAGACCGAAAGGCATGGTTACGTAACAGTACAAACCATACAGGGTGATGAACGAGGTTGTGAGTTGACCAGACTCTTTCATCGCAATCTGGTGATAGCCTGAGTAGGCATCCAGAAAGGAGAGGATCTCGCATCCTGAGGTGGAGTCGACTATCTGGTCTATGCGTGGCAAAGGAAAGTGATCCTTTGGACACGCTTTGTTGAGGCCAGTATAATCAACGCATATTCTCCATTTCTCGGTCTTCTTTTTAACAAGAACAGGATTGGCAAGCCAGTCGGAGTGGAATACCTCTCTGATGAATCCGGCTGCCAGGAGTTTGGCGATCTCTTTGCCTATGGCCCTGCGCCTCTCATCATCGAAGCGACGTAGGCGTTGCTTAGCGGGCTTTGAGCCCGGGATGAGGTGCAGTGCGTGCTCGGCGACGTCCTGTGGTATGCTCGGCATGTTAGATGGCTTCCATGCGAAGACATCGTGATTGGCGATCAGGAAGTCGACGAGCTCGCATTCCTATTTGGCCAGGAGCTGGGTCCCGATCCATGCCGTCTTGGTTGGGTCAGTGGGGTCGATCCCCACCGCCTTGGACTCCTCGAGTGGGTAGAAGGCCATCGAGGAGGTTGGTTTGTTGTAGTCCAGGACTGCTGGGGTCAATGACTCCCTGAGCTACGGGAGCTCGGACGAGTTGATGACCGTGGTGGCAAGATCAAAATGCTCGCGGCCGCACATGAAGGCGTGCGAGAAGGCGTTGGCCATGGTGATGACACCGTTCAGTCCCGGCATCTTCAGCTTGAGGTAGGTATAGTTGGGGATCGCCATGAATTTGGCATAGCATGGCCGCCCCAAGATGGCGTGGTAGGACCCAAGGAAGTCCACCACTTCGAAGGTGAGGACCTCCGAGCGAAAGTTGGCTCGGTTGCCAAACGTGACGAGTAGGTCGATCTGCTTGAGCGGGTACACCTGTGCTCCTGGGATCATGTCATGGAAGGGAGAGCCCACTGGGCAGAGTTCCGACCGAGGGATGCGCATGGCGCTGAGGGTGTCGACATAGAGGATGTTGAGGCCGCTGCCTCCATCCATCGGCACCTTGGTGAGGCACTTCTTGCGGACGATGGGGTCGACGATGAGTGGGTAGCATCCCGATCTGATGATGTGGGAGGGATGGTCCCTCTGATCAAAGGTGATCGGAGATTCTGACCAACAAAGAAAGGAGGGGACGGCCGTCTCGACGGCACATGCCTCTCTATAGCATACCTTGTGCTGGCGCTTGGAGTAGATGGCGTCGGATCCCCAAAAGATCATGATGCACTCTTCGAGGTCGGGGAAGCTGTCCCTGTCCTTGCCTGCCATGCCTCCTTTCTTGGCTACCACCTCTTTGCCATCTCCTTCTTTCGGCCCGTCGGCCTGTCGCAGGAAACGTTTGAGGAGCTCACAGTCCGTGTAGAGGTGTTTGATGGGGTAGGCATGGTTGGTGCATGGGCTATCCATAAACTTATTGAAGTGGTCAAGTAGGCCCTGCTGGGGCTGCTTGCCCGCACGATCAGCTGCGGCGACCAACGCGGTGTTGGTCGGTCAGCCCTGATCCTTTTTATTCTTCTTGGCCCTCTGTGTGGAGGGGCCCTCATCTTGGTCCTCGCGCTTGGCCTTGCCTTTGTCCCGGCCTCCGTTGAAGACCGCTATGACCGCCTCCTCACCGAAGGCCTGGTTCATGGCGATGTCGAGTAGGTCACGGGTGGTACGAGGCTTCAGGCAACCAAGCTTGTGGATCAGGGACTCGCAGGATGTCCTAGAGAGGAATGCACTGATGATGTCCGCATCGATGACATCAGGGAGGGAGTTGCATTGTTGGGAGAACCTATGGATGTAATCCCACAGGGACTCGCTGGGCTCGTGTTGGCAGCTCTTGAGGTCCCAGGAGTTCCCAGGGTAGATATACGTCCCCTGGAAGTTCCCGACGAAGACCCTCTTAAGGTCCACCTAGTCACGGATGCTATCGTGCGGGAGGAATTCAAGCCATGCCCGAACATGTTCCCCAACACAAATAGGGAGATATTGAATGATGAAATGGTCATCATCCACCCCTCTGGCTCGACAGGCGAGCTAAAAATCTTTGAGCCAAATGCCGGGGTTCGTCTCCCTGGTGTACTTGGCGATGTTGGTGGGCGGTCGGAAGCGCCATGGGAAGGACGCTCTCCGGATGCGTCGGCCAAAGGCCCGTGGTCCTAGGCCATCCGGGCTAGGACTCCGGTCGTCTGGCCGGTGATCATGCCTAGGGCGTGTTTCACCGCTCCCCTCGATGGTCCGACTGGGGCCCGTGTTGCCTATCCTCACCGCCGCCCGATGGATGTCATCATCACACCAGGCCTGATGCCGGTTGCTGATGACGCTATGAGCGTCTTGGTTCAGACCGAGCCGTTCGCGTACCGGTAGTTGGTGTGGAGCAGGTGCTAGGTCAGACCACGGCGCAGCTGCGGCCTCTTGTGTCGCGCTTGGTGGCTGTAGCGATGAACAGATGGAGTGATCCATCTAGTGCGTCCCCACTCCCCTAGTGGGGAGAGAGGCCGCGAGTCAGAGTCGTGATGCGGTGCTTTCCACCTATTGAATGGTGGCGGCTTCCACCAGCACCCAGAGGTTCCGGTGGACCGCCCGCTGCTGGGGGTCGGTAGGCTCGGGAAGGCCGCACAGAAGCATTGCCACAGCGGCGGTGTTCTGGCTAGCCCGCGCGAACTATGGGAAATCGTTCCCCTCATCCATAATGTCATGTTGTACCTGGCGGGCGCCGAAACACGTGCCTCCTCATAGAGGTGTAGTACACTGAGCCGGTCGACGACGAAGTCCAGGCTTCCGAAGAGGAAGGCCCGGGACAGCTCAAAGACGAGTGGAACCCACATCCCAATAGGTCAGAGTACGAGAAACTCCAGCGAGCCAAAGTGAGTCGTATCGCTTGAGCCTGCCATGGCGAAGATGGCAGAAAAGTGGGCCATCCAATGACCAAAAAGTGTGAACGTACAGCGTCTTCCCCACGGACGGTGCCAACTGTCAGTGCAGAAAGTGACCAACACGTAAATATTTGTAGTTTTGCTGTACGTTGTGATCGGAGGTGGCCTAGCACTCAATGACATAGGGTTTATACTGGCTCAGGCAATGTGCCCTACGTTCAGTTTGAGTCGGTCGGTGACTTTATTCATGAGCCCAGGTGCTCAAAGTTTGCTGTGGGGTTACAAACGGAAAAGAGAAAGATGGGGGTACATCAGGTCCGGTCAGACTCTAGTCTAAAGGCCCGAGAGTGACAGGAGCTCCGCTATGTGCTAAGTGTTTGAGCATGTGCTCGAGGTTTGAACCTAGTGGTTCTGCTGTTGTGTGCAAGTGAACTGATCGATCTCTTCTTTGGAAGGGAGTGCATCCCCTTTTATAGATGAAAGGGATGGCCTTACAAGTGAGAGAGGGAGAGTGTTCGTATGCTAAGCCTTGTTGCCCACACCGTCGGGTACAAGATGATTGTAGGCGCCCATAACACTGTTAATGTCAGATGCATGTGAGAGGTTACGTCATCTTCTACTGGTATGGTAGACGTCGATGACTACCATACTGTTGATGCCCAGAGGCATGTAGGGGGTTTTACCATGTTCACCCAGTATGGTAAATGCCGGCGCCCACAACACTGTTGATGCCCAGAGGCATATGGGGGGAGCCTTACCATGTTTGTCTGGTATGGGAGTTGAGGGCGCTCACAACACTGTAGGGAAAATATCGGCGCCCACAGCACTGCTTGGGTTCTGGCATACCAGGAAGGTTGCAGGTTATTGTCCTACAGTTGCATAGGATATGGTCCTTGGTATTGCAGTTGACTTGAGTGCCCTGCCTTACTTGCTCCGTCTATTTCCTAGTCCTCACCGAGCGGGTGTCCTCGGTCGGTTGGTTTCAGTCGGCTCTGACTACGCCAATCGGAGAAGAGCTGTAAGCAGGGGTTTGATGCATCCCCCGTCGGAGATGCGGGTCAGAGTTGGAGGCGATGTTTGGCCAGGCCTTCCGGTCGAAGAGGCAGGCTGGAGTCAGAAGCGAGCGCTATTCCTCTTTGGCCAGGCCTTTCGGCCGGAGAGGCGAGCCGGAGTCGGAAGTAAACGTTGTTCCTCCTTTAGCGAGGCCTTCCGGTCGGAGATTGGATCGTCCTTCTGGCCTATCGTTTAGGTATTTGAGCCGGCCTAAGAGTTTGCGCGTCGTTTGCAACGTCATCTGCTGGGCCGAGCCTTTGTTGGGAAGCCGGTTCTTGTGGGACCCTGGGTTTATGAACCCGACACGTCTACTGTGATTTCAATTAAACCGATGGTTTTATTGAAAACACGATATCCATGTTCGTTAGTACCATAACCAAGCATGAAACCTTCATCAACCTTTGGTGCAAACTTCAAGTTTTTGGATTTCTTGTTAAGTATGAAACTCTTGGATCCAAAAACTATAAAGTAGTGCACCTTAGGCTTTTTACCGGTTAGAAGTTCATAGACGGTCTTTTCTCTTTTCTTGTGGAGATATAAGTGGTTGATGGCATGACATGCCGTGTTGACCGCTTCTGCCCATTCGTTGGTTGGAGACTTGTACTCATCCAACATTGCTCTTGCGGCTTCTATGAGCGTTCGGTTCTTCCTCTCTACAACACCATTTTGTTGTGGAGTGTATAGAACCGAAAACTCATGCTTGATGCCTTCTTCATCAAGGAACTCTTCAACATTGGTATTCTTGAACTCCGTCCTATTGTCATTTCTACTCTTGATCTTGACATCAAACTCATTTTGGGCTCTTCTTGCAAACTTCTTGAAGATACCTTGTACCTCACTCTTATCACGTAAAAAAAACACCCAAGTGAAACGAGAATAATCATCAATGATTACAAAACCATATTTGTTACCACCAATGCTTATATAAGCGACGGGTCCAAATATGTCCATGTTAAGCAATTCCAATGGTCTTTCGATTGTTACAACATTCTTGACAGGATGTTTGGCTCTAACTTGCTTGTTGGCTTGGCATGCACTACAAATTCTATCTTTCTCAAAAGAAATATTTGTTAGTCCAAGGATGTGTTTGTCTTTTTGAAGTTTGGCCAAGTTTCTCATCCCAACATGGGCAAGTCAGCGATGCCATAACCAACCCACGCTAGATTTTACCATTAAACAAGTCTTGGGATTTACTCTATTTGATGTGAAATCAACTAGATAGAGTTTCCCTTTTAGATGACTCATAAATGCAATAGAGGAATCCTCCCTTCTATAGACTTTCACACCCTTATCCGTAAAGAGACAATTGTAACCCATCTCACAAAGTTGCGAAACTGACAACAAATTGTATCTCAACGAATTCACAAGTAAAACATTGGAAATAGAGTTGTCATTTGAGATAGCAATTTTACCCAAACCGAGTACTTCTCATTTTCCATTGTCACCAAACACAATGTTTCCACTTTGTTCCTGACTAGGTTAGAATGATGTGAACATGTCCTTCTCTCTGGTCATATGATTGGTGCATCCACTATCGACCACCCAACTTGTTCCATCAGAGGAATATTCCTACAAAAATAAATCAAGCTTTTGTTTTAGGTACCCAAAAAGATTTGGGTCATATGGGGTTAGTCACATAAAACTTGGGCACCCAAACACTCCTCATGATCTCCTTCACCTTTTGGGCACCATCATACTTCATCATAATCTTGCCATCCTTACCTCAACAACACATATAATCACTAGCATAGCACCGTGAAAGTGGTGCTTGTGGCTTGGGGGCCTCGGATTGCTTCGTCTTGTTTGTCTTATCACTTGTAGGTGGGATCTTGGGAATATAGACCTTGTTGTTTTCCTTGCATATGAGCTCATCAAGATCAACACCTTTGCTAAACTTCACACAAGGCATACCATTGATCATGTTCCTTCCATTGGCCTTCCCATCATACCTATTGTAGCCAATGCCTTCCTTGATGGACGGGTGCCTTAATGACTTGTATATAGTCTTGTTGGATTACTCTTGACACTTACACCCATTCTTCAAGATCATCTTTAACCTATGAATCTCCTTGTCTTTCTTCTCTAGCTCAACAAGATTAGTTGCATATATATTTACATCAATTTTATAGCATCTTTTACAACCATTACTAGTGTAGACATTAGAGTCGGTTGCCTTAGGAGAAGTTAAAGTGCTAGCCCAAAGAGTGCTATAGTTTAACTTAAGATTACGGTATTTTTCTTCCAAGCTTGTAAGGCTTTCTTGAGCTATACTTTTCTCATTCTTGAGGCTAGCTATTGTGTCATTAACCAAGGAATATTTCTTAGTCAATTTCCCAATTGAGTCATTAGCTAAAGATAATTCTACGGTTAACTTCTCAACCTTGATCTTTTCCTCAGTGATAGATGCTTCAAGTGCAAGGTTTTTCTCTCTCTCTCTTGAGTGATTATATCTCCATGCATCTCTAAGCATCTATCCCTCTTCTCTAATTTCTTCATTAGCATTTTTATTTTAGTGAAGGCCTTTTTACCAAATTTCTTTATCATGGTTGCTTCAATTTCTTCTATGTTCTCATCACAACTATCATACTCATCACTAGAAGAATCAGTTGAGTCATGTACCTTCTCCCCCTTAGCCATGAGCCAAGTTGGAGTGTAGTATTCATTGTCGATGAGGTTGGAGAAGAGCCTCGATGATGAAGATAGGTTGGGGAAGAGTTTTGGTGGTGAAGTCGAATCAGGGAAGATCATGGTCAGTGACGATGAGTGGTGGATGGCGATGTTTGTGGCTCCCTTCTTCTTCTTCTCATCATCAGTTGAGTCACTATCATTTGACTCTCACTCTTCATCAAGATGAGCTTCACCTCTCTTCTTGCCTTTGTTCTTCTTCTCTTTATCCTTGTCATGCTTGTGCTTCTTCTTCTTATTAGGACAATCGGCTATGAAGTGATCGGTTTGGCCACACCCATAGCAAAACCTCTTCTTGTTCCTTCTCTTCCCATCACCGTAAGTCTTGCGGTTGCTCTTCTTCTTTATGACTTTCTAAAGTTTCTAATGATGAGTGCAACATCTTTATTGGACTCTTCTTCTTTACTTGAGGAATCATCCTTCACTTTCTTCTTCTCTTGACTAGAAGATTTGCCTTCATGAGCTTGAGTTGCTTTTAGGGCTACATTTTTGTTGTATCCCATTGCATTAGGATTTTGATTGTGAGCATTGATTGCATCTTCATCTAGACACTCATGATGCTTGAGCTTTGAAAGAACTTTTTGAGGTGTTATCTCATCATAACTGGGCCTTTCCATGATCACGGACGCTAGCATGTTGTTCTTGGCTCTATAGGTTCTCAACATCTTCCTACCAACCTTGTTGTCATCCCATTCAGTGCTTCCAAGAGCTCTTATGCGGCTAACCAATGCCATAAACCTATCAAACATAGATTGGGTTGTTTCACCTTGCAAGAACATAAATCTTTCCAATTCACCATGAAGTAACTCAATGTTGCCTTTTCTCATACTCTTATCTCCTTCAAATGACACTTTTAAAGTGTCCCATATTTGTTTTGCACTTTCTATTCCATTCACCTTTCTAAACTCATCTAGGCCTAGGCTTGACACAAGCAATGCTACGGCTTGTGCATTTTGATGGAGATTGTGCACTTCTTCTAGAGTTATCTCTCTATCTTCATCAGTAGGAATCATCATACCAACATCCACAACTTCTCAAAGTCTTGTGGCAATGAGATGCATCTTCATCTTGTAAGACCAATCGGTGTATCTTGTTCCATCAAAGTGAGGTGGCTTGCCGAGGTTGACGGAAAGAGAATGTAGAGGTGGACCTTTGATGAGTTGTCCATAATCGAATCCCATGTTTGAATACATTTCTTTACCATGAGCATGCTCGCCTGCTCCAACATCACTTGCATTGTCTTTGGCTGCTTCATTCTTGCCACTTACAGCAGCTTCAACCTTCTTGCTCAACTCTTCCTTCATCTTGATCATCTCATCTTACATCTTCATTTCATCTTGGAATAGCTTTGCTTGCTCAGCCATCAACTCTTTTGCAATTTGCTTGGCCATCTCGGTGGCATCGGCTTTCATCTTTTCGGTGTTCGACATTGTTTCTTCTCACACGGTGAAGCGCTAAAAGAAGACCTTGGTCTAATACCAATTGAAATGATCTAAAAATGCCTAGAGAGGGTGAATAGGCGTATCTAAAAATTTCTACACAAACTCAAAGTCAATAGTCAACAACTGCCAAAACTTTCGACAGTTTGGGCCGGAACTTTCGGCGACCGAAAGTTCCGACGCAAACAGTCAGCAGTTCCGGCTCCTACGGGAATTTTGCTACAAATGCTAAAATGAACTTTTGAGTGCAAGATTTCTTACAAACCCACTTCCAAGTGGTTAGGTAGACACGTAGGGTCACTCCCTTGACGCTGAAATGCTTTCACTCCGTAGATCGAGTCCAAACCCTCTAAGAAGCTTTGGTGGGAAGAGAGACAAAACAAGAACAAGTATGATAGCACACAAGGATTTATCTTGAGGTTTAGCAACCCCACAAAGGAGCTTCTACGTCCTTGTTGTTGAGGTGACCACAAAGGTCGGAGTCTCTTCCACCTCCTTGCCTCTCTCAAAGCAACCACAAAGGTCACTCGAGTTTTCCACTAAGAAATCGAGGGTAATACAAACTTCCTAAGGCTCTTCCACAAGATGAAAGCTCTTGGGCGATGCCAAGCCAGCTAGGGGCAAAGCCCCAAGAGTAATAGATGCAAATCCAACTGGGTTGATGTAGAAATCGAGTGCTCAAGCTTGCCAAAGTGATGCTCTCACTTAATTCACTCTCCTTTCACTCAAAACTCTAGGGGAATCGAAGATTAGAGCAAAAGGGAGAGAAGAGGGGTGCCTTGAATGCTTGGGAGCTACTTTGGACGAAGGTTGGTGAGCAATGAATGGTCGGTAATGGTTAGAAGAGAGGAGAGAACTATTTATACTCATAGGTAAAAACCAACCGTTCAGATCTGCGTCAGAAGTTTCAACACCGATCGCCAGAACTTCCGGCGCCTAAGAAAAGCACTGTTCAAATGCGCATGCAACTTGGTTAACTCAGCCAGAGTCAGAACTACTGACGACCACCGACACTTCTGGCTGGCATCGGCACCTCTGACGGTTGGCCGAGCAGGGCACCTAAGTCCCCTAGGCCTAGGACTTCTGGCAGCCAACACCTTCGACTAGTGTCGGCACCTCCGACGGTAAGCCGAGCTGGGCGCCTGTCGACACAGAATTTTTGTCCCGTGCCGAGGACACACGCAGCAAGCCGGAAGGGTTCGCTCGATGGAGCAGATCCACCTAGCTTTAGCGCAAGGGTGGTCGATCCTGCGCACTCCTCCCGAGACGTGCCAGTCAATTTGACCCTGTAATTGACAAGGAGAGAAAGTTCATCAGTAATTAAGGGCGAAACTTGCCGATGTTGCCAGACAGTCCTGAATGTGCGGCTATGAGAGCCGATATGAAAGGAGATCGACTAAATAGTCGATTCCAGCATATTCATGAGAATAAATCGATTAAAGCTCATTGGGTTGTATAAGAAGAATTGGTTATCATTCAGGGCAAATATCATTGATCGAACAAATATTAATCAATGGCAATAAGATGTCAATAATGATCGGTTTGTGCTGAGCCAATGATTATAAGTAACCGAACCCCTTTTATATAAAGAAACAATTCAACATCACTTAACCGTTTAATAAAGATAAATCTAATGAACATGTTAGATCTCATCTATCACTATGACCAGTGGGGCATGAGACAGAATCATGCAGGCCATAGAAATAACAATAGACTCGACAACCCTAACTTATTACTAATATCAGTGGGGCATAAGGCAGAATCATGCAGGCCATAATACAATAATAAGATCATGAGGCTAACATATCTTTCAACCTATCTTTACTTCAACGGTCTCATGATGCGAACTGTTCGTGAAAGCGCTCGATATCGGCTAAAACAGCCGATTCAGGCATAGCGCACGGTTAAAGTCATGCCTTATCAGGAATAGATCTACCAGATAATGGTTCCCACTCCACGGTGCTAACAGTGGGGTGTGAGGCAGAATCACACAGGCCGTGATAACAGGCCATGGAACGGTTCTCGCTAGCCAATAAATCTACTCAAGACGCAACACGCCTTAACCGCACGCTATGCACGATCAGGATTGACATAAAACAGTCGATAAAATATAACTCATCGTTTAAGGTGTAGATTAGATCAATTTAGATTAACAAACGATGGGCTAAACAAGATATAAGGCCGATCTAGATCAATCCCAATCGGGCAGAATAATATTGCTGTAATTAGATAAACAATGAAAGCAATAAGCAATATCGGTAACTTAATGAATCTACCAAAGGCTGTCATCCTAAGGTAGAATCGATAACTTGGTCTTGATCTAGTTCATGCAGTGGGGGTCGACCGGATCGATGCAACCATACTTGAACTAGGCAAGAGTCGATAACTAACTTATACCAGAGTCGCAGTGGAGGTCGACTGGATTGATGCAGCCATACGAACAGAGGTATAAGCCATGACGGTACTTACAACAAGCAGTGGAGGTCAACTGGATCGATGCAGCCGTACTTGCTGAAGAACTCGTCGAGATCTACTCTACTCCTACTCCTAAGGGTGGTCGGAGCCGAAAAAGTAAATAACTTGTGTATTGGATTGATTGATTGTTTTTTATAATAGCCGGGGCTTGATATTTATACCCGGGACCTGCGCACGACTCTTGTCTAAGCATGACTCATCACAATTTTTGACCCTAAAGAAAACATTCCTAATTTAAGATAACTTGGACTCTAATCTTTTCCTTTTTATAGAGTCCAGCATGTTTCGTCTTGGTGCCAAATCATAGCCTTTGTCGTTATCCGCTGGCGCTATCTAAAGAAAGCCGATTCTAGTTTTCGTATCCGAATCAGCTAGTTCCGATCTGTACGCAATTGATTCCTTGATGACATGATCTTGGGAGCTTTCGAGTCCCTGCGACTCTTCTTCCAAATTTTGGTGTAAACAACGCCTAAGTCCCGAGGCCCCGGGAGTTCCGGCGGGAGTCGGGACTTCCGGCAGCTGGCACCTCCGGCTAGCGTCGGCACTTCCGATGGCTAAAACTTTAAAAGCTATATCTAAGTGTTCATGAGGTGCTTAAGTGTCTCTCTTTTGATTTTATTTTTATGCTTGAGCACTCTATCTTTCTCAGACTACCATAATTTGCATCCCTCTTAATAGTACGACGAACCTAAAACCAAAACAAGAAATGTAAACTTTGGAGATTGCTTTGAGTTCGTCCGCCTTTTCAACTTTAAGAAATTGGGGGATACAATTTCATCTTAGATCAACTCTTTAAAACTTTCATAGGACTAAAACTGCAATATATCTCATTAAGATCTTATTAGTCTCTAATTTGGATGTCATTAATACACCAAAACCCACATAGGGGGCAAATGCACTTTCAACCCCATCTGCAGCAGCCGCCTGCTGCAGCTGCTGGACCCGCCTCCATGCGTGTGGGTGTGAAGGGGGCATGAGCGGTAGGTGCGGGAAATCGTGTGGGCGTAGATCGAGATGGAGCATGCTTGGGACATAGAGCGACGTGAGACCCCATGTGAAGCAGGCGTGCGGCACGGGCGTCTGGGCGCTAGCCTTTCCCATTAACTATATAATGCAATGTTTTCTTTTGCAAGGAACTATAATATGATGTTGTCTTTTGCAAGGAACTATAAATTAGCTAGTGTTCTAATTAGAGGGCTATAGAATTTAGCGGAGAGATATGCTCAGCCGTTATATCCCGATATAGCAAAACTGTAGCCTAGCACAAGGGTGTTGTAGTGATAACTAATGTGAGCCGCTATAGCGCCATTATAGCTCCGATATAGCCCACTATTTAGAACACTGAGATTAGCTTAATGGTCGCGTGAGCCGTGACGTTGGTTCGCTAGTCTATGTCCTTTCTAAGGGAAGGAAAAGAATGATCAAGCCAACTTTCTCTCTGCCTCAACTGCCTCTATTCCTCGCACTGGGTGGTGACCTGTAGGCTGCCCCAGCACTGCCTACGCTGCAGGGGTTTCTAACACCTCACACGCGATTGCAATCGGCCGCAAGGGGTGACCTCTGGCAAATCCAGCGCATCTGGTGGTAAGAGCGTTCTTCCTCAATGATATGTCTAGGGCCGTCGTGACCTCTCTCGCGGTCTCAGCCATCGACCCATGGCGGTCTATTGGACTCGGGAGGAGCTATGTTGGGCGCCGCTGGGCGCGTCGGCAAAGAACGTCGATGTAGGAGGCGTCAAGGATGGCCGGGGAGTGAAGACTCCATGATGGCGCTGACCGACTCCTCCGCCATTGCTGTAGCCCGCGCCGATCACGGCGAGCCGGCCAGTGAGACATGCCACATATGGTGCCTCTCCGAGCTCGACCCGTTGACACTAACGCTGACGCCGTACCCGGACGCCATACTTGTTGGTCGCGACGTCATGGAGGACCTGATGCTAGAGGAGTTTGCAGTCTCGCTCGCTGCCAGCCGGACCGCGAGAGGCTCTTCACTAGGGAGGTGAGCTTGAACAGTGGTCAGCTTGAAAAGTTTAGACTGCAAACCCCATTTGACATGTCCACTGTTCACACATATCTTACTCAGTACAGTAAGGAGCAAATGCAATAGTGAGTGCAATTTTTATAAAGTAATCAGACAGTCTCTCGAATAATCCGTGCCCAACAAATATAAATTGATGCCTTCACACAGTCAACTAGTATATAAACATTTCTTTAGAAAGTCATGGCTGCATTCAAATAGGAGTACTCCAAAAGCACCAAACATATTTAAGCAGATTTTTGAAAAAGTGCGACTACTGATTTCTGTAGCAACAAGTGCTACTACTGAATATTCATTTCAAGTATAGGCCACTTCACTTGTATAATTAGGCCGCAAAAGACTATTAATATAATTAGACCACGAAAGACTATAGTTATTAGACCATAAAAAAAATATAGTTAAACATGTCCAAAATGCTCCGTGAAAACATCAAGCATTCAAGCTACAGGGCTGAGATGTTGGATCGTGGATGGTCTGTTTGGCAGAGATTCGAATTTATTAGCTTGCATCCACCAAAATATTTTTTAAATAATCTAAATTCACCAAATTCAGATTCATTAAAATGCTGGATTAGGGATTGGATTCACCATTTGGATGGATCTCTTGGAGGGTGCTCCATAAACGAACATTTTATACCTTCTCATGGATTTGCGTGTAAATTACCCATTGGTTACACACCTCCCTTCTTGTACCGATTCGTTTTTTTTTTGTTTCCTCTTCTCCTTTCTCGCGTACACCGGAGGGACTCAGATTCGGTGCCTTTCCTCTAGCAAGGCACGGCGTAACTTTTGGCCCTCTATCCACCGTTGAAAGAGAATCCGATGGCTCTCACAAATTTGCAGCACATCTTTTAGCTTTTCCCAATGGAAATGGGCGGGAGCGGCGGCTCATCTGCACGCAGCGTTGCGCCTGGCTCCCGGGCGGAGCTCTCTGCCCCACCGCCGAGGCCTCTTCCTCCCCACCCCCTTCTCCTCGCCGCCGCCGGAGCAGACCACTGGAGGCCAGTGGTCGCGAGGAGGGCGGTAGCGGGGTGCTTTTCTCTCCGCACGCAAGGTTGTGGCGCCGCCGTCGCCGCCTCCGCCGAGTCTGAAGCCCGCTCCGCTGTCCTGGAGCGCGGATCCGGGACATGCCGGCATGGATCTCGCCCCCGCGCTGTCGTCGGCAAGGAACACGCAGGCAGGGGTCGCTGCGCCACGGCCCGGCCATCACCGCCGCCGCCACGAGATCCCACGTCCTCGTGCTTCGATCCGTGGTCTGTGCGTGGATCTAGCCTCCTAGTGCGTGGATCTGGTGGTGGTTTTGGGTGGCACCCCTGCTGCTTGTTGGTTGGCGGAGGCGGCGTCTTGAGAGCCCGGGCGCGGTGGCTGCGGCCCTAGGCCGCGGGGCGACGTGCAGCTGCGGCACCGGGCTGTGCCGTGCAAGGTCGAGGTGCGGTTGACAGTGTGGCTGCTAGGTTGGGCACGCCTCATGCTTCTTGAGGCGTCCATGGTGGCCGGCGATGATCGAGCTGACAGCACACAGGCAGACGCTTCTTGGGGTGCCCACTGAAGGTTTGCCTACAATCTTTCTGTCATTTTTCATTGCAATTGTGTAGTTTTCATCTTATCTGTCACTGCATGATGGTGTCCCTATTGACCAAGTTACTGAAACTACAATTGTGACACGCAGGAAGAGGCGGATCAATGCTAGTTTGTGGAATGGCAGGATGAACCCTGGCCTGAACGGGTTCAAGAGTGCCTGAAGGAACTCTAGAAGGAGATCAAAACCACCAGGTGTTGTGAAGCCACAGCTAATGAAGCTCTGATCGATGCTATCCGCTGCAACGATGTGGCCAACAATGCCAGGGTGGAGCTGCAGGAGGAGGTGAACCGCACCAGACGTGTTGCCGAGCGCATCTGTCAGGTTTACCACCGGAAGGCTTCTCTCGCAGCTGTTGACAAGTGCAAGCTCATGTACCTCGTCTACTGTCTCAAGTTAGGGTCTAAGTAGTGGTTGACGAACTAGTTTTCTAGATACCTCTCAGGCTGCATTCCTGACTTTTTGATTGAGCCCATGTCAGTTAACTAAATGGTGCACTAGCTCTGCCGTTGTATAGCGTATTGTCGTCAAAACTTCTATGATGGGTGTCCACCTGGTTAATCAATGATGTATTAAACTCGGTGGCTTGCTAATGGACGTTCAGTGATGCTTAGTTCTATTCTATTTGACAATGCTTCTAGTTTTGAACAAAATTCGATAAATGAATGACTTGACAACTGTGATTTTGTAACTTGAACACAGAGACCATGCTAAGTACTTGAACTAGGAAAATGCAATGGTGTACATGATCATGGTTCAACTACAAATGTGCTCCTGAAAGAATACCTTAGATTTCCTTGGCAAGCCAACCACCTTCAGAAATGTATCTTCATGGATATGAATAATCAGATTGAAATGTCAGTGCAGTATGTGATTACAGTTAAATTGTTGTGATGTCACACTTGTATAGTTGTATGCCTATAACTGCAGGTCCTTGCATTTAGAGACATATCACCACAAGCTCCTACACATATTATAATCATCTTGAAGGTTAAGGATGGGCTGTCTAGGCTGTCAAAGGTATGCATGCTCGTCTATTCCTCATATTTATGGATTGTATTTTGCCAAGTATTGTGCCTTGTACTCTGATGGCTTTCATCATGCAGTACTAGGTGCTTGAAAACATGATCAGTTTACCTTATGCTTTGACTGATGGCAAAATATATCAGACCTTCACACAAACAAAGCCATTTTCATAAGCACATAATTATTAGACAGATCAAGCACACTGGAGATTTGTGTGCTCCACTTCCAAAGCACAAGTCCACAAGTTCAAAATCATTTAAAGCACCTTCAGGTTGTGTACCCTGGCAACTTGTGCTATTACTGAACCAGCACATGTGCTTCTACTGAAATTATATAGGCCATTTCAGATATACAGTTAGGCCACAAAAGACTATAATTAGACCCCAAAGGACTATAGTTAGCCCTGTCCAAAATACTATCTAACCAGCCTATACACACTAGAACTGAAGGTTTTCTTCGTCACAAGTTGGAGCTGTTATGAGCTGAGTAAAACTGCCAATGACATTGTAATCTTGGTATGAGGAACATGGGCTTGGTGACACAGAGCAACCGATATGATCCATGCGTTCCATGGGCTTGCTTCCCTGTTGGAGAAAAGGAAGACATGATTAGTTGTAATGTCAGTAAAACCATTCGATTAACTAATAACAAAACCAATCTCCTAGAACTACTAGTAGAAATCGATGAATCTGTTATCAACACCTATGTCCATTGCGTGATATGGGAACCAAAAAGCTCTTAATCTGTAAGTCAGAACAACATAGTTGAGAATGGCAAATACTATCTATAATAACGTAGTACCCAAAACAGTTTAGTTAACGATCACACGTGCAACAGCTTGTGCAAGGCTCACACTGCAAATCATATTTTCCAGCCTCCTTAGCTGGAAGAGCATTAGTACACGAGTGCCAAGCAAGTAAGCGCATGGAACTAATGGATCATATCGGTTGCTCTATGTCACCAAGCCCATGGAATGACAACATCATGCATCATGTAGGTTTGCAAGTTTGCAACATACCTTTGTTCCTTTTTTCTTTTGTTTGGCAGATTTTGGTGGTACAGAAGATTTTGGTGGTATGTCAGATTTTGCTTGCTTGTGTTTCCCCTTGTGTCGTAACTTATCGATCCAAGTCCTCTTTCTCTTCGAATTTTTTGACTGGACCTCCTTTTTCTTCAGCTTTGCAGCACTAAGCAAATCATCTCTTTGGTTCACATTTGGGTCAACATTTTCTTCTTCATTTGTTGGTTTTTCATCCACAGCATAGCTGGATAAATTAAGTTTATCCTCAACTTGTGTGCAAAGGCAATCAAGAGCATTGTCGAGCAGCAAGCAACATTCTAGAGAGTCGGCGGCTTTATACGTCAAATTGTGGAATTTATGAGACAGAGACTTGAATCGAAGTTGAGCTTCCAGTTTTGGGTTTTCTATCACATTTCTTCCGTGCCTATCTTGAATACTTCCTGAGCGCGCTTCTCTAGTCCATCTCTTTAAGATGTAATGTGTTGGCAACATCTTTATATTCATTAAATCAAGAACTTTCAGACCATGTGCACATAATATTCCTACCATATTGAACATTCCACAGCTACAACAAACTATCTGATTTAAAAGGTCACCTACTACTGTGTGCTCTGCCTCAAATCTTAGATCATCATGGAGACTCCCAACAGCAACAGCATATTTGTTGTCTCCTTCTAATACTCGTGTACATGCAGCCATAGATCTTTCATATTCGGTTTGAAAAACTTCAAAAATAACTAGTGTGTATACTTTACTTGCTTGCACCAACATAGGAGTGCACATTAGCCTTCTTGGTATGTTCTTCCTTGCCTCAAATTCAGATTCCAGCTCCTTAGTTCTTTTGTCTTCCACTATCCTCTCAAAGTGCCTCAAAAATCGAACAATATTAAAATCTGATTTCAAATGGTTCTTCAATGCATTGTTGAAACTCTCACTTAGTTGTGTGCTTCTCACTCCCAAACTAAAAACATCTCTCATATATCATTCAGCCCACTTTTCTTTCACCTTATAGATACTATCCAACCAAGTTTGCTTGTGCACTTTTGTTCTCATAATGTCAAATGCTTCTTCAAATGCCTCCTTGTCTTCATAGCCATACATACAAGCACTAAAATCAGAGAGAATATGAGGTTCTTCATCTTCCTGGTCACCCTCACCCTCTTCTTCTTCTTGGCCCTTCACTGATAAATGTTTGATGGCATTTTGCATTATATGAAATGTGCACAGCCCATGATATGATTCAGTGAATACATTCTTTATTGCTTTTTCCATAGCTGCGTCTTGATCCGTATAAATAGTTTTAGGCTGCTGGCCATTGTGAGCTGCTAGAAAGGTCTCAAAGAGCCATGTAAATGAGCCTTCAGTTTCATCAAAGAGAATTGCAGCACCAAAAATAGTGGTTTCTCTAAAATGATTGAGCCCAAGAAAGACACCAAATGGTCGGTATTCTTTATTTGTGCCAAAAGTAGTGTCAAATGTCACGACATCACCAAAATATGTGTAATCAAGGATCATTTTGGCATCAGCCCAAAATATGTTGGTTATATGCTCATCACAGTCCACTTGCAAAGCATATTAAAATGATGGATTTTCATAGATCTTGTCATGAAAATATTTCAACATACTACCAGCCTGTCCAAATGCTAACTCCCTCTGCCTCTTGCTCTGTAAATAATTTTTGCGATCACGACAAGTGTAACTAAGGTTAAATGGCCCTCCAACTTGACAGATAACCAACTCATGGGCAGCTTTTGGCCTAATTCCAGAATCATCGGCGGTCTCAATTTCAAAAGCCTGTAGTTCTGAAATTTTCCTTTGTGATGCCATAAAGTGTCGAGTTTCAGGCAAGTGAAGGGAGTGATTGTGTTCAAGGACAACATCAGTGACTTCATAATTTTCTTCCCCTTGGTCCAATGTAATTGTCATTCGTGCTTTGCAATCGGTTTTTGTTTCAGCTCTAAAACACTTTGTCACATGCTCTCTTTCCACCTTCCTTCGATGGCCTTCGTTGGCACAAACAAATCTGCATGAAGTCACCTTACCATCAAATTTGCTTAAATTTCTATATCTTTTTCTCACATCAAAGCCTGTACGACCCCCATATGCCACCCAAAACTGCCAAGCCTCATCTGGATTTCGAAACCTCAAACCAACTTCAGGTGTTCCCTTGTCAAGTTCTACCATTGCCTTTCAATATCTAACCCAATTTTCCTTGTCAAATTCTGTCACAAAGAACAAAATTTACAGCAAACAATTACTAGCACATGATGGCAGATTTGCAATTTTTATCAAACTAAACATTTACTGTAAACAATAAATAGCACATAGATGCAGAGTAACTGGACTACTACAGATTTTGGTACTGAAGTTTCATGACAATAAATGGTGTTATAGCAGAGAGATTAAGCTAGACTTGCATCCTTCGAACCAATCAAAATCATGTCAATAGCATCACAGCCTCATAGCAGCATTAGGTCTGTTACAATCTGATAGGAAACTTAAGAAGGAGCTCTATTCTGAATCTGTGAAGCAACTCACAAGGATGGTCCTCCTCGATGATGTTGCAGTGCTCCTGGAAGGCGTCCCTACGTAGGATGCTAGTCTGTTCAGTGCTCCTCGTCCTCGATGCGGCTTGGCTCTTCAGAACGAAGCACGAGGACGTGGGATCCGGTGGAGGCGGCGGTGACGGTCGGGCCGTGGCGCAGTGACCCCTGCTTGCGTGTTCCTTGCCGATGACAGCGTAGGGGCGAGATCCACGCCGGCAGGTCCTAGATCCGTGCTCCAGGACAGCGGAACGGGCTTCAGACTCGACGGCGGCGGTGACGGCGGCGCCACAGCCCTACGTGCGGAGAGAAAAGCACCCTGCTACCGCCCTCCTCGTGGCCACCGGCCTCCAGTGGTCTGCTCCGACGGCGGCGAGGAGAAGGGGGTGGGGAGGAAGAAGCCTCGACGGTGGGGCAGAGAGCTCCGCCCGGGAGCCAGGCGCAACGCGCGCACAGATGAACCGCCGCTCCCGCCCATTTTCATTGGGAAAAGGTTGAAGATGTGCTGCAAATTTGTGAGAGCCATCGGATTCTCTTTCAACCATGGATAGAAAGTTACGCCGTGCCTTGAGGAAAGGCACCGAATCTGAATCCACACCGGAGCCCGACACCCCGTCTCCTTCCCGTCACGGCCATCAGGAAGGCCGCGCCGCCCACCTCCTCCCTCCGTTTAGCTACTCTGGCGAGCCCGTGATTACCAGGCCTATTAGATCCGGTCCCCCTCGAGCTCCTCCACCCCCTCGATCTACTCCGGTGAGCCCGTGATGGCCGCCGCCCGTCTCCTTCCCGTCGAGGCCTCGCGCCCCCTGGCCGGCAGCGCAGCCCCCCTAGCCGGCCTCGTGGTTGGGGCGTGCCAGTGTTGCGGCTGGGTGCGGCACCCTGGCGGCGGGCTCCCACAGGGCCGGCTCCTGCACGGCCGGAGCTGCCAGCGGTGGCCAGATCCCATAGGGCCATGCGTAGGAGCGCGACGAGGGAGAATGGCGCGAGGAAGCGGGGCTGAGGCGGTGGCGTGGTGCGTCATGGGGCTGGGCTGCAGGGCATGGCCAAGGCCAGCACAGAACCGCCGGGGAGATGAACAGCGACCCTCCATGGAGGTGCTCATTGGATTTTGAGAGGAAGAAGGCAGAAGGCAGAAGATGAACCGGATCTCCTTTTTTTTCAGAGACAATGACACGTGGGGTCCACCACAAGGGCAAAACATGCTATTCCCACCAAACCACATTTTTGTGTATTTGAAGCTACTATTTTATCAATCAGTTCCATGATAAATCCAGGGTGATCTGATCCCGTGTGAATCCTAGATGCAGATTCACTTCTCCAGCGACGAATGTCTGCCAAACTTACGGCGTGACTTCAATAAGCGAAGTTACCAAATCTGTGTCCCGCACAGCCCCGTCCTCGCGCGCCCACCGCCGCCGCCGTGTCCCCATCCCTACGGCCCTACCCGTGCGACTGTATCCACCGACGAGTGTCCCTATGCGGTACTCGTCCTCCGCTTGTTGAGTCGTCGTTCTCCATCCCACCGCGACGCTTCTCCGCCATGGCGAGCGACAGGCTCGGCGACCGGCCTTGGTGCTGGCGGGCCGGCTAAGGCGGCCAAGTGGGTGCGCCGCTGGCAGCTCGCCTCCCCTCGCGACGCTCGTCCCTTCTGATCCCTGGCCTCATCTCCATCAGTTCATCATTGGTCTCGCCCATGGTGATGGCAGATCTTCGTTCTGTATTCATCCTCATCTCCTCGCAACTACCAAATGCGAAGAAATGGCGATGGCAGAAATCCCTCATGTCAAGCACCGCCTCTGCCCTCCACCCTCTTCGTGTTCTGTGGTAGTGATTCGAGAGGGAAAAGGGCAGCATAGTCGAAGGAGTCGAAGCAGATGTATCATCTCCGTTCGGCAAGCTCATCAATGGCACCAGGGCTGAACGAAGGTCACCAAACAGTGAGAACCAGGATTCATAGACAGAAAGGGCCATGTGGTCAGCAGCCACATCTGCGTCCTGCAGTGGCGAAGCATCGGCCACAATATTGGTCAAAGACCGGCTTGTGCTCAACGCGAAAATCGAACCCCCATTCCAATAGGTTGCTCGTCCACGATGCTGAAGAATCATCGCGAGTTTCTGATCAAGCATAAACTTCAGGCTGTGGTGATAACTGATAAGTGCAGGCAGAGGCAGCAAATTCTGTGCCCCAGAGATAGGGACGCCAATGCGAACAGCCTAGACCACCAAACCAATCAACTCTCGCTCATACGCGGTGAGCATTTGCAAGTGTCAGGTTTCAGGTATGAAGCAAAGATTCAGCCTGTTCGCTGGTTGGTTTCTGGGCTAGTGTAAGGAAAATGGACCCTTGACCCATTTACTTTGGATTTTGGTGTTTGATGACCAACACAACCAAATTGGACTAATGAATTTGCAAGTGTTTGTTTTGTAGTCCAATAGGGTGCAAGACGTGACTTGGACGAAGGCGACATGATGATCTGATGATCAACACCTCAAGCAAGACCTTAGAAGCTCAAGAAAAGACCCAAGATGTCAAGCAAAGTCCAAGCATGAAGATAGGAACCAAGCCGTGCGCAAGATCGCAAAGAAACGAGCTCGCAGAGGCGACCGGACGCTGGACCGGACGCTGGAAGCGCGACCGGACGCTGGACGGTGGTTTCGGCAGACAAAGCGACCGGACGCAAGGACCGGACGCTGGGCAACCGACCCGGACGCAGGAACGAAGCGTCCGATCGAAAGTCTGAGAGGTTCTAGCGTAGCGAAACTTCGACCGGACGCGTCCGGTGGCGAAGCGATCGACGCCGGCAGCGTCCGATCGGTAGTTCAGCGGCTACAACGGCAGTCGGGACGACGGACGCGTCGGTCGGGGCGATTCAGCGTCCGATCGATGGCGATTCAGGGAGTTCGACCCCAACGGCTACTTTCTCAGTGGGGCTTATAAATACAACCCCCAACCGGCCATTTGAGTATAGTGGAGCTGAGGAAATATACCAAAGGTGTAGATACACCATTCTAGTGATCTCCACTTGCATAGTGCTTAGTGTTTCATCGGTGATTAGCGTAGGTGCTGCGAAGTGCTTAGGTTGATTAGACCACCGCTTATACGCTTGCTCTAGGTGTATGCCTAGTGTTTAGTGAGGTTTGCATACCTCTTGCCACCCCGTGCTTGCGAGCACAAGAGTTGTACATCGGAGGGGCTTGAAGTCTTGCGAGATCGCACCAACCGCGTTTGTGGTGCGGCCGCCACCGTGTACCTAAGGGAACAAGTCCCGCGGCGTTTCGACCGAAAGCTTGATAGTGAAGACGGCGGAGAGCATCCGGGAGAGGCTTGCCGGAAGGCACATCGGAGACCCACTTGCGCGTGGGGAAGGCCCGAGGCTATCCACGGAGTTACCCGACCGGGAGCTTGGCCCTTGCGAGGGATTCCTTGCGAGGGGCTCCAACGAGGACTAGGGGGAAGCTTGCGCGCTTCTCGATACCTCGGTAAAAATCCCAGAGTCGTCGATGGGAGTTTGCATATCTCTACCTTGGTATCTTTAAGCTTCCGCATTTACATTGATCATATTATTATCATTTGCGGTAGAGATAGCAACACACTAGCAAAACCGTAGTTGCACATCTAGATAGATTATCTTTTGCATAGGTTTTGCTAGAGGTAGAAAAAGAGGCCATAGCTTAGAGTTAGTTTTTTTAAGTTGCCTAATTCACCCCCCCCCCTCTTAGGCGTCCACGTGTCCTACAAGTGGTATCAGAGACGGTTGGCTCATATTTGGACCTTTGGCTTAACCGCCGTTGAGCCGACGCTTTTAAAGAGTGGTTGGGATGGATACCGCTAGGCCTCCACAATTTGACGGCACTAACTTCCCATACTATAAAGCTAGAATGGCTTGCCACCTTGAGGCAGTTGATTTGGGTGTATGGAGAGTCACTCGTGACGGGATGAAACCCATCAAGAATCCCGAAAAACCCACAAAGAGTGATGAAAAAGAAATGCATTTTAATGCTAGAGCTAAGAATTGCTTGTTTGAATCATTTAGCATGGATGTGTTTAACTAAGTGTTCACCTTAAATACGGCACATGAAATTTGGTTAAAACTCCAAGAGCTCCATGACGGCACAAGTAATGTCCGTGAGCAAAAACATTGTCTAGCTAAGCAAAATTATGATTCCTTTACAATGAATGAAGATGAGCTTGTTCGTGATATGTATTCTCGATTGAATCTAATTATCAATGAGCTCCACTCTATAGGATTATTAAAGCTAGATGATGCAGACATCGTGAGGAAGATCATCTCCGTGCTACCACAAAAGAAATATTCAAGCATCATCACCATCCTTCACAATATGGAGGACTTGAGCACCATGACCCCGGGCATTGTCATTGGCAAGATAGTGGCATTTGAAATGTCACGCAAGATGGGTCAAGAAGAAGCCTCTTCATCGAGCAAAGGCAAAGCTCTCGCATGTAGCGAGAAAAAGAAGATGAAGGGCAAGAAAGTTGAGACAAGCTCAAGCTCAAGTTCCTCAAGTGAAGATGAAGATGATGATGATGATGATGATGATGATGAAGAAGAATCAAGTAATGATGATCAATCTTCCTCCTCCGCCTCCGACCTTGATGAAGAATCAATCAAACTTATCAATAAGGTGGAGAAGATGATCCAAAAGCTCAATGTCAAGGGTGTGTCCATCCAAATCCAAGACCTCGTTTTCACCAATCAAAGAAACGAGCAAAGAAAGAGAGGATGCTATGGATGTGGCGAAGTGGGGCACTTTGTGGAAGTTTGTCCAAACAAACCCACACCCAATACAAAGAAGAAGGCATGCAAGAACAAAGCCCTCACATCAATAAGATCATGGGATGATTCTTCAAGTGAAGAAGACCATCACAAGAGGCGAGGGCGCAAGCACTCATCATCAAGCTCTTCTCGTGTGTGCCTTATGGCACGAGGTAACGAAAGCTCATCCTCTAGTGAGAGCGATAGTGATGATGATATGCCTTCTTATCATGAAATTGTGCAACAAAATCTTAAATATGCTAAAGTTTGCACTAGTCAACAAAAAAAACTCAAAAGTTTAAAAGAAGAGCTAGGTAGTTCACAAGAAGCATACAAGAATTTGCTTGAACAATATGAAAACTTTGCAAATCTCAATGTTGAACTATCTACTAAAATTGAGCAACTTGAGGCTAGTGCAACAACAAGTGCATGCACAATTAATGATAAGCAACTTGAAAAGAAAAATGAAAAATTAAAAGAAAAGTTAGCTAGCTCACAAAATGATTATCAAAGTTTGCTTGCTAAAATAGAAATCATGTGCAAACATTGTGATGAGCTAACAAATCAAGTTGCTAATCTTGAGGCCGTAAAAAATACCCCCACCAAGGCATCTAAAAGAAATGACATAATTAAAAAGGATGCATCTACCTCTTGCAATGATTTATGTTTAGACTCACCTTTGTGCAACCAAGTTTGTGTTAAGAAAGTGATCGTAGATACATGCACACAAGAGGTTGCAAAAGAGAATGAGCAACTCAAGCAAGAAGTAGCTCGCCTCACCAAGGACTTGACTCAAATGAAAGGCAAGGCGAAGCAAACCCAACTTCATCAAGATAACACCGTCAAGGGAGTGAAGAAGCTTGATGAAGGACAAACCGTGGTTTGCTACATGTGCCACAAAGAAGGCCACAAGTCCTATGAGTGCAAGGTGAAGAATGGGGGAGGAGCAAAGAAGAAGGAGAAAAAGCAAACAAGCAAGCTCTCCAACACCTACACCAACAAGGTGGACAAGAAGGCCTCCACACCTTATCTCTTGAAGAAGAAGAAAAATGACAAGGTGGTGGCCATCAAGGTGAACAAGCAAGCAAACAATAGGGTCAAACGCTTTTGGGTGCCAAAGGAAATCATTTCCAACATGAAGAGCACCAAGAAGGTTTGGATCCCGAAAGGGAAGTAAGAAGTCCGTCGGTCCTCGGGGAATTTGGAGACTTGGCAAAGTATGGGTGCATTTCATGGGGTGCATCATGATGGACAAAATCATTGTCAAGTGGGTTAGTGAATACTATGGACCCAAATTCCCCTTCCCATGTTAGGTAACTAGATTCAATTTACTTCAATTGATATTAGATTTAAAAATTTCCTACAATTGGTATCTTTAAGCATCTAGTTACTTTTCATGCCTAGGGTTGCATTTACATGCTTATATCTTTTGTCATGCATACACTAGGTATTTCATATGGTAGGCTTGCTCGGTCTCATTTGTAACCCTTGGAGCAAACCTACATGGTTTAAAATTGCTTAGGAGCATGACACATAGCTTGTCTTACTATTGTTTATCTAATATGTGCCAAAGTCCAAATTGTAGATAATTTTCTCCCAAATATCATCTTTCAAGTGGTATTTTGACTCCAAAATCAATTGTGCATGAGTACTACAAGTATTCCATGTCTCCATGCACAAATTTAGGGGGAGGATCATCTACAAGATGGACGCTTTGAGACTAACACCTTTTTCAAGTTTATCATGTGTGTAGTAGTCTCATTGCAAGGAAAATGGAGTCCCCAAAGAGAAGCATCGTTCTTCAATTAGCATCATCATGTTGATTTCATTTCATATTTATATGCTTTCTCCATGCATTATATAGATTAAACTCTCTTGTGCAACAAATTGCTAATTATGCATATGGTTTGCTTTCTACCATATGTATGCATATATTTAGGGGGGGCTTAGTCTATATAATGCGAGAGTCAAATTTTATGATCCATTTCACTCTATACACAAAGGATCATGAAATTTGACCCTCCCTTGTGCTACTAATGTCTTCCTTTTTAGTGTTTGATGCCAAAGGGGGAGAATTTGAAGGACCAAAGGCAAGCATCAAGTTGATGTCTACAAGTGGTAATGGTCCGAGAAAGGGAGGAAAGTGAATTATGGATTAGTCTATGTAATGGGAGAATTTTTTTTAGAAAGATATGCTTTAATCCATAATATCACATGGGGACATTTGCAAGGGCAAGACATGCTTTTTGAGTAAAGTTTTAATTGGTATCTATCAATTAGTATCATATAACCTTGCCCTTTGCATTGCATCCTAGCAAGTAGATAATTTTTAAATTTAAAATTTTTTATCATTTGCTTGCTTTGGTCGTGTTGTCATCAATCACCAAAAAGGGGGAGATTGTAAGGAAAATGGACCCTTGACCCATTTACTTTGGATTTTGGTGTTTGATGACCAACAGAACCAAATTGAACTAATGAATTTGCAAGTGTTTGTTTTGTAGTCCAATAGGGTGCAAGACGTGACTTGGACGAAGGCGACATGATGATCTGATGATCAACACCTCAAGCAAGACCTTAGAATCTCAAGAAAAGACCCAAGATGTCAAGCAAAGTCCAAGCATGAAGATAGGAACCAAGCCGTGCGCAAGATCACAAAGAAACGAGCTCAGAGAGGCGGATCGGACGGATTGGACCGGACGCTGGAAGCGCTTGACCGACGCCTGGACCGGTGGTTTCGGCAGACAAAGCGACCGGACGCAAGGAGGGGACGCTGGCGGGTGAACCGACCGGACGCAGGAACGCAGCGTCCGATCGAAGTCTGAGAGGTTCCAGCGCTGCTGAACTGCGGCCGGACGCGTCCGTGGCGAAGCGACCGAACTGGCAGCGTCCGTCCGAGTTCGGTGGTTAACGGCGGACGACGACGCGACCGGTCAGACGACGATTCGGCGTCGGTCGATGAGCGATTTCATGGGAGTTCGACCCCAACGGCTATTTTCTCGGTGTGGCTTATAAATACAACCCCAACCGCCATTTGAGTATAGTGGAGCTGAGAAACATACCAAAGGTGTAGATACACCATTCTAGTGATCTCCACTTGCATAGTGCTTAGTGTTTCATCAAGTGATTAGCGAGGTGCTTTTGCGAAGTGCTTAGGTTGATTAGACCACCGCTTATACGCTTGCTCTAGGTGTATGCCTAGTGTTTAGTGAGGTTTGCATACCTCTTGCCACCCGTGCTTGCGAGCACAAGAGTTGTACATCGGAGGGCTTGAAGTCTTGCGAGATCGCACCAACCGCGCGTTGTGCAGCGGCCGCCACCGTGTACCTAAGGGAACAAGTCCCGCGGCGTTTCGACCGAAAGCTTGATAGTGAAGACGGCGGAGAGCATCCGGGAGAGGCTTGCGGAAGGCACATCGGAGACCCACTGCGGCGTGGGGAAGGCCCGAGGCTATCCACGGAGTTACCCGACCGGGAGCTTGGCCCTTGCGAGGGATTCCTTGCGAGGGGCTCCAACGAGGACTAGGGAGAAGCTTGCGCGCTTCTCGATACCTCGGTAAAAATACCGGAGTCGTCGACGGGAGTTTGCATATCTCTACCTTGCTCTTTAAGCTTCCGCATTTACATTAATCATATTATTATCATTTGCGGTAGAGATAGCAACACACTAGCAAAACCGTAGTTGCACATCTAGATAGATTATCTTTTGCATAGGTTTTGCTAGAGGTAGAAAAAGAGGCCATAGCTTAGAGTTAGATTTTTAAGTTGCCTAATTCACCCCCCCCCCTCTTAGGCGTCAACGTGTCCTACAGCTGGTTTGGGCTGGTTGGTGCTGGTTTATTGTGAGAGTAAAACACTGTTGGCTGGCTGGTTTGGGCTGGCTGAATTATTTGTGATCTGTAACCATGCTACTGTATATGTCCAGAAACTAGTTTATCTTTTAATGAAGCCAAGATGGCATTTTGTACCAGTATGGTAAATTGGTAAGTTGCAGAAATACAAATGCCAGCCTTGTGTGACATTAAAATTAATTGTCTTAAATGTGAAGGTGATCATATCACCACGATCTTTGATCGTTTAAATGGTTACAGCGACATTAAAAAAAAAAAGGTTACAGTAACTTCCTTGTATGTCTTTGTTGGAAATGCCAAGAAACAAAAACAAAAGAAACTTAGGGGGCAACCCCTCCTGTTCCCTTCAAAAAAAAAAAAGAAACTGAAAAGGTGTTTCATTACAAGTATGATACAGGGGGCTATATTATCCACAACAAATTGATTCCTATGTGATTCAGTGTTAGAACCTAGCACCGTAGCTCCAGGGAGAGATTTACTTTTGCAGAGAAGGGATGTTCAGATCAACATTGCTGATGTTAATCCCATTGTACGCGATTGGCGCATACATCCACATGTCGTCAGAGCTCAACAGCTGCACAGAATTATTAGACATGAAGTTAGTGTTATGTCACAATTTTACAGTATAGTATTACACAATTATTTGATTTTTGTGCATATATTTAGTCTTCTAACATGCAGATTTTGATAACCCACCTTAATTTGAAGCTGTAAAAATTTGACATACTGTACTGCTTCCTCGAGCATCGTACTAATGTCAACCTGTCAGATCATATTTACCCAAGTTAGGCATGAATTTGCATTAACCAAATTACATGACAAAAGATATGAGGCACGAAAAAAATAATGTATTGAAGGTGAGGAACTTACTTTTGTTCCATTGGGAACCAAGTTCTGCAAGATTCTCAGCCTTTCATTGATCCTCTCTCTCCTCTTCTGCAGAATTTACATTTACTCCCATCAGAATTCGGATCATGTCCCCAGTCATTTTCTAACTTGTTTGTGTTCCCTATAACTTTTGGAAATACCTTCTAAATTTTTTTGTACTTACCCTTGCATAGAGACTCTGAGGATCAGTTGCTGCTCCACGGCTGGCCCTAGTGTAGGCCTTCTTCGTGCTTGAATTCGTATTTCCTTCAAGATTTCCGTCCTCGGAGGTGCAGCTACTGGAGCTTTGCATGTCAACATAGGCATCGCCGCCATCATCGTCGCCGATATAATCCTTTTTGCTCACCTTCCTGGATTTCTTTGATCCCTGCATTGCATCAGTTAATGATTATTATAAGCATGGATCACAACAATACAACTGAAAAAGTCATTAACTCATAAGTATTTCTATGTTTATTACCTTGGTGGTAGCACTAGCCTTCCTCTTCTTAGTAGCAGGTGTAACGTTGGCTGCTTCTTCCTCTATGACTGATGAATGTTTGCCATGTAGAGAGCTCGGATCCTCAGTAAGGTAGGGAGTAGCACAATGCGAATCGAAGCCGCTTGCGGGGAACGGATCAATAACTGGAAACTCAAAGCTCTCAAAGTTCTCCGTTGGATCAAGCAAACTGGTAACACTAGAACTATGCTCTGGCTGAGGCCAGCATTGTGGAGGGACATCATAGTTGAGACAGCTAGAGGAGGAGTTGGATTCAGTCTCAAGGGTAGGCAAGAACAGAGCTGCTATTGCTTCCATGGACTCATCCACATGCTCATACTCATAGGTGAAGCAGTGATCATCAGCTCCAAGAACCTGAGCCATCATGTCGATTTCCATCGATGGCGCAGATGAAGTGTAGGATCTCTCCATTTTAGTAATGTGTGGGAGGGCTCAAGGCAAGGAGAGGCTAAAGCTCGGAGAAATGCTGCTGCTGCTGCTACTGCTACTGCTACAATGCCTGAGTGCTTCTGCCGTGTGCCCCCCAAAAGGGAATTTGTAGGGTGCAGGCAGCCGTGCAGGTGGCCCCCATTGTTGACCAAGGATGGTAGCTTCACAATCAGCATCAAATTGTCTGTCTTTTTTAGCAAACAAAATTTATTCTTCATAGTCAACCCCGTCGGGATGGTGTGTTAAGTCGTTGCAGCTGAACTCTTGATCTTGATGATACCGACAGAATAATGAAAGCCGCATGCGCAATTATGTCGCGATACGCGAGCCACAGTATTGTATAATCTTCCAGGCAAGATTAGTAATGCTGAGATTGTTTATCTTGTGGAAGAGATTGGCTTGGCCATTTGAGCAATTGCTCACCGCGCAGATCGTGGGGAGTGGTGGTGAGCTGAAGTTAGAGCTGAAGTTCTTGTGGTTGTTGTTAAGTTCATGTCACCTTGTGCTTCCCGTGGAGGTTGCAGAAACAATTGTTCCCATTTCCAGCAACTCGAAGAGCTGTCAGATCCCAAACATAGGGAGAAAGACATATTCCATCGCGCAGAACTGCCGGTGAGACACAAATTTCTGCCTTCATATTTGCTATTGTAAAATGCATGTGGTTTCAATTATAACATCAAACTATCACTTTATGAGCAAATCGTTTCTAACCACGAATTTGGTTATTGCCAGAACTGATTAGTGGTGACTAATCTTGGTACTATGAACTTGACAGCACCATTTCAATTAAGGCAGAAGTGTTCCCTTTGTGTCTTGTCAATGCTAATCAATTTTCAGGAAGCACATGCAGAATTGCTTACCCTCTCCAGACTCGGTATGAGAGCAGTCAAAGGGGTTGCACTTGCACCAGCTGTCCTGTTCAGGCAATGTTATTGGAACAGAATTATTGTTATTCATTGAAAACAGTAAATTATTGTTATTCATCGCCAAAAAAATAAGTAATCAGTTTTCGAACAAATATTAGTATGATTTATGACTACATATCTATTAAATAGAAGAATATGCAATATAAACAATAGAAAAATATAAATTAGGCGTCAGCACATGTATTAGTGTATTAAAAAATTTGGAGTCGCCATGAAATTATGAAACTGAAAATTTTTTCGTCAGTTGTATGATTCAACTGTTTTCTCATTGTTGCATTACTTGTTGGTACTCAATCTTCAAATACTTCGTACATGCAAATACTAGTAGTTATTAGCATTCAACATTTTTTTTTTGAGGTCAAGTAGCATTCAACGTGAATCACACATATATTTGATTGACATCGTACACAGTGAAACTTATGGTTATCGTACTTTTGTTCTTCTTAATTCCAACTTTGTGGCTCTAATTGTTTCCATACAAATCATACCATTAGAACTAGGTTATTCTGAAACATAAGCGCAATCATTTGTACTGTTTTTGTTTTGCTCATTGCACACCTCTTTCTAACTGGTGTTCTGGAATTGACTTCTTGTGTACTTGAGAAACTTAAGCTCACAAGATAATGTATTTTAGATTAGAATGTACTGTGTACATTGCAATACTCTGCACCAATCCTGAACCTCCACTTACCTGATTGCCACCATATTTTAGCAATTAAACTTATCGTACTTTCCTTACTTAGATTCCAATAACTGTACAACTTAAGTCCTTTTATGAGGAATTAGCATGGGCTGCATGTACTTCGGAAATTTGTCTACAGTACATCACTGTTCTTAACGAAATTAAAAGTAGCTCTGAAAAGTCAATAAGCACTGTTTGAGCATTATATATGTAGCTTTGCAACTGACTTGCAAGTACTTGGGAATATTAAACCCGCAGTATTAGTGCTTCTAGTGCTCTGTACTTAGCCAAAAGTTCGCAGCAAGAGTGCAAGACACTTGTTAATTAACTGAAACTTATTGTACTCAGATTCAAGTTCTATTGTACCATTAATCATTTATTAGTATTATCTAATTTGGAGAAAAAGCTTAAACAACCAGTTAACTTTACTAGCTGAATAGTCCCCTGATCTGATTGGCCCTACTTGTTGCCATTATTGGACCAATGGTTTGTATCATCTGTTTCTTTGCTCTAGTCTATGTATTCCGGTCATAACTGAAAGTTATTATGCATACACTCTTAACTGGAATGGGCAGATAGAGAAAATTCTTGACGAATTCTGTCGGCAAACTGAAAATACATATAGACCTTTTGACTTCTTTGAAGTCCTGCAGAAAGATGATTTAGAGCTAACTCAATGTCAGCTAGAACTGTTGACATTTGCTTGGCACAGTGGATCAGTTGATGAAGTCTTGAACATTTACTAATATTGCTGACTCCTGGTTCATAAAGGGAGAAGGAAGTTTCCCTAGATGTCATTAAAGTTGATTAATGGATCACATTATTTATTTATAAAGAAAATTTACATTTTAGTTTAATTCGAGTGCCCTTCCTGATGTGTTCCTCCTGCCTTTCTCCATGCACTGAACCTACTTTGATTATAAACATTTTGCCAGTGAATTGCATAAAAAACAGTAGGGAAGTTTACTTAGAAAAAAACTATGTTCAGATACATTGTACATTCCATTTTATACAGCTCTTACACAGGAGGATCATGATAGTTTTATGTTTTTTATTTTTAATTTGTGAGGCAAGAATTAATGATAGTCTGGTGTTAATGCAAGAATTAGAAATAGTTGATCTTGGCTGTCACTGTTGTCACCAATCTAGGCAGCAAATCTTGTGTCGGAATAACACCACACACTTGGAATCCGTTAGACCAGATTTGCCAGTACTCTTGGTTCACTGTATTGGACTAAAATTACACCGATACTATCTCACTAACTATACACCACAAAACTAAGATGATTCATTTTAAACTCCAAGCAAACGTGTCTCTGCTAAAAACTATTTAAGGTATATATAATCACAGTGATTATCTCGCTATGATGCGCTACTGTAGAGCTGAGCTTAACTACTGCTGAAGCGTTAATGACACCGCATTATATTAACATATCGATCAGGATTATGAAAAAGTAGTGGCAAATTTTTTAATGAATATTCGATCCTTGTCATGCATGTTTGACGTGATTAAAGAACTTAACTACCAATCCCTAACCACCTAGCATCCATATTAACTCCTTGCCTGATGTACTATAGTAACTAACTGGATTAGATAAACTAAGAACTCAAGTACAAGTGTATAATAACACACTCCATGGAACCGAAACAGAAACACAAACTATTAATATAGAGCACTGCTACACACGTATGACTATTCGAGTACAACTTGAGTACTACTCAAGATCCGGCGGTTAATACCACTTTGATGAAAAGCTCATCAGAAATGCATGAATGATTTAAATACATTGTTGTACATGAGTTATACTCAATTTGCATTTGTTTAGTTTCATGAGGAGATCAATTATTATATTGCTTGGTGCTACTTGCATATTACAGTTAACACCTAGTCATCACAGAATAAGAAATATTTATACATTTGCGTCGATCTTCTTGTTGGGGTTCTTGAGAGATGCAAATCGCACTACGTTCTTAACTACAAAAGTACACCTTGCCTTAAGACATCATATCATTATATGTAAAAAGCCAAACATGCAAGAGTAATGTTCTCATAATCCTAGTTAAAATAGAGGGAATCTAAGGGGAAAAATTCCACCATTAATTGATATATAAGAGATATAAATTATTGTATATCTATGATTTGGCGCTTAATATTGGTACAAATTAATGTTGGACATACATATTATATTTTATTCACCTTATTCAAAGCAAATACAATTGTACTATCAAATGTGTATGCATCAGAGTTATATATAGGGAGAATACAGCTTTGCAAATCTTCTTGTATGATTGCTCCATTAATCTAGCTAGTTTAAAGAAAAGATAATGTACTGTCATTGAAGAAAACGGTCAGCATACAACGGAGGTAAGCTCATAATTAAGTATATTGCTGAATGCTAATTAATGCATGACAATTTATTATTATCCACTCGGTCTCATGTTTCTAGCTTAACCTTCCAATTAGCTAGTGTTTATAGGATATTTGACAAAGTACAAACTCTTTGACATATTTAAGTTATTCTGAAACTATTTATTTTAGAATCAAGCTGTTATTTTTTCCAAAAGGAAAACCGTGTTTATAAGTATTTAAATTAAAAGGTAAGCGGAATTTATGCTCACAAACTATGAAGAATAAGTTCATAGTTGAAACTAAACGAAACTTGAAACTGTTATTCGTGGTGGAATGTGGTGAGTCCTTAAAGGATATAAGCACGCAAAATGGTCCTTAATTAATTAGGACAACGCGATCAAGAGAATAATTAGTTGGTCATTAAACCTGCTAATAATATTTGCAAAGTCTTGATTAAACATATAATGACTTGACTTATATTTAAAGTTTGATCTTATCCGTTGTTAATGTTTAGCATTGTAGAGGTGATTCATAAAAAAGGAGATCTCAAGAAATATGTAACTCAAAATTATTTATGATAGTTCGGCGGTAGTTATAGTTGGAGGAACGTGGAAGGAGATTGTTTTGATCACATATGATCGTTTTTGTGTAGCTAATCTTCAACCTAAACCTCTATTTAGTATTTGGGTGTACACGTGTAATCATGATTGGTAACAAATGACATGCATGTTCCCAAACAAATCGGTGGATAACTTTTTGAGAAATGGATAATTTTATTTAGCGAATTCGCAAAAGTTATCTCCATTCTAACTACAGTTAAGCACGCAGTCAGTTTGGCATCATGTTGAATAACGAGGTAGATAGATATTCACTGACACAACATTCAGCCTGTTCGTTTGTTGGTTTCAGCCAGCCCAAACCAGCCAGCCAACGGTGTTTTCCTCTCACAAAAAACCAGCACCAACCAGCCCAAACCAGCACCAGCACCTTCTTCATTTCTATACTGTCTTTCGTACATACAGATGAAAAAAAGAAACATCTACAGTACACGAAATTGGCCGGAGCGGCGCGCTGGACGAAGGTGGAGGTGGCTGCTGCTCGCCGTCGACTACAGGCGCGGCCTCGGCTTAAGGGGCAGCGGATTCAGTCCTCCGACAGCCGGATCCGGTTCCCCTGTGCTGGATCTGCGCGTGCTCGGTGGCGGTGGTCCTCGCCCCCACAGGGTCTCACGGCGGCGGCGACGCTTCGTCAAGGACGCGCTCAGCCGCTTGGCGGGGGCGGCGGTGTGGCGGCACACCACCGGCGAGGGCGGTCGACAGCGACGTTGGACTGCGGCAACGCTGCTTTGCTGCCCTGGGCTCCGGCGTACTGGGGCTGGTTGCGGCTTCAACCTTGTGCAGGGCTGAGCTCCGGATGGGAATGACGAGCGGCAACCCTCGCTTGGCAACGGCAGCATTGAGGTCTGTGCAGGGGGTCGGGGGCCTTGGCGAAAGCCTTGCCCTTTCGAGCCGATGACGGTGACGCCTCCGGGCGCCGTTTACAGAAGACAGCTTGCGGCAGTCCGAGAGCTTCGTAGGCTGGCAAGAGCTCTGTTGCGGCATGCCAAGTGCAGAGCTATCTGCGGTGAGAGATGTATAGCCACGGAGACACTGCCACTCTGACGAAGAAAAGCAGAAGGGAGAAATGCAGACCGAATGGATTGCGTTGTTTGCCATGCCTACGAATGGACTGATTGCTTGCTAGCTGCCATGACTCTGCACTATTATTAAGTCGTGGCCTTGTATTTGTATTTCTATTCCCTCTAAACAGTATATGGACTTTAGAAAAATTCCAGAACCAAGGGGGGGGCATGGCCCACTATGGCCCCCACGTAGCTCCGCCGTTGCTTGTGGCGTCGTTCCTCTCGTTGGAGGCGTCGCTTTGGAAGCTCGTGCTATGCCAGTCATGGTGGTTGCCGACAAGGTGGAGGCCTAGTTGAGGATTCGAGGCCCAGTGTCCATGGCGTCAGAAGGTGGCTAGGAAGAGGACGTTGGAGCAGCGATTAGAGGGCTTGTCATCTGGTTGGTGAAGGGCGATGGTCCTAGAAGGACTGGGCGCTAGTTGCACCCACGAAGATGGCGAGGAGACCGGCATGGGCGGCACCCACGAAATTGGCGAGGAGGCCGGCGTGAGAGGTGGTGGCCAGCAGATTTGCGTTGCCGAGGTGACCTGCGTGGTTTGGCGGTGGGTGGCCACGCTCAGCGGCAGCCGTTCCGACGTAAGGAGGTTTTCTGACCCATGTGGCACTTATACCTTCGATGAGGCAACTAGGTTGCTGGAAACTACAGCGTGTACGCGCCTGGATCTCGGTGGATGGGATCGGCTTGGTGAGCACTAGAAGCAGCTGCTCACGCGTTGGTTTGGCGGCTTGCAGCAGGCTACGGCGGCTAGCCTTGCTTGGCGGTGGCTAGTCCGGTGTGGTACATCGTCTTGACAGGCAGCGCAAGCGGATCCGATTGCAGGACGGCTACACGGCTTGCAACGACCTAGGGTGGCTAGTCCTACTTGGCAGCAGGCTAGCTCGGTGTGGATCATCGTCTATAACGACGGCGTGAGCGGTGACGACAGTGTTTTCGCCCTAACGTCCTTAGTCGTCAGGGGGTTGGTGGTGTAGTGCTGTGGTTTGGTGTTGGTGGTGGTTCTCTTTTTTTCTTCTTTTTTGAGTTGAGCTTCGGCTTTGTGCAGTTCGTGTCGATGTCCCAATCCGACCGACTTGAATTGTTTTTCTTTTCTTTTTGTTGAGTTTGTTTTCCGGCATGGTTGTTGGTTGATGTTGCATCGTTATGCCTATTTTGAACTATCTTCTTTTATATAATCGGCAGCTGCCTGATTCGTTTCAAAAACAAACCTAGAGCTAGCTACCAGCTACAGCTAGCTTAGACCTTGAGCATTGGCAGTAGTCGGCAAGGACGGCAAAACCTAGACAGGCACGCGTTGAACTGAAGCCTGAAGGGGGACAGATCGACGCTTCCACCTAACAAAATCGCTTTCATCATGTACAAATACTCATATCCAACTGGCAAAGGGTATTATTAAATAAATTCTTATATATCTGAACAAGTGAAAGCGCCAACGCTGGCCACTGTGTTCACCACCAGAATGCATCCTATAAACTTTTTTTAAGGGGGGAAAAGAATTCTATAGTAAAAAACTTCTCGTGGAGAAGTGCTTGCTTTTAACTATATATAAAAAAATTGCATGGCAACTGGACTTTCATGCATGTATATACCACTGCTGTTTGTATTGCAGCTGTCCAACTTGATACTATCATAGCCATGATGAGTTAGATGTTAGTAAATAGAATTATTTGTGTGTTGTTTCTACGTGTGGGACAAATCAGACGTCGAGGGATATCTGAGGATGTGCTCCTGCACATGAAAGATCTGAATTCATATCACGGAAATATTATCATCTGAAATGACACTCCTGGATTCATGGATTGCCAATCACTTTAACTTGATTGACTTTTGGCAGCTAAGGGAGCTTTTATGATGATGATAATATCACATGATCTTTGTAAAAAAATTTTGCATAGATCATCTGAATTTGATACTTTTGTCACTGTCCAACTAGGCCATACATCTCATACTTACGAGAGATATGGTTGATAAGAAGCGGGTGGATTTTGTTTACACTACACGTTAGTGTCTAGACTAGATAATTAACTCGCGACGCTTTATAATGCCACTTTGATATTACCAATTTGGACAGTTTGATTAAACAGAAAGGAATGCATCGCATGTACGTGTTCTTCCGATTGACCAGTAATGCTTACACTGTTTCCAAATTCCAACCAAGAGATCGACCCGTGGTTTGAGATTTATAACAGGCAAGAATTCAGACGTATAACAGCTAAAAAATTCAGACAGCTAGGGGATCAGAATCCAACAGCGGTGATTAGATAGAGAGATTAAGACAGTTCATAGGACAATAGGAACATGCTGCCGTATCTGCAGTTTTCTTCTTAACAAAGGGAAAAGCACATTTTGTTGCTGTGCAGAGTGCAGACGCAGGAGGCGATCAGGAATTCAGGATGTCATGACGACCTTCAGACTTCAGTTGCGCGCCAACAACGCAGCTGTAGTGTTATGTTATTATAAAACACACACACACACAACGCTTCTATAACTTGTTTACGTTCCTGGGTCTGATCCCTAGGGTCTAGGAGTAAACACGGCAGCCACCTAAGAAAACTGGGCCTTGAGAACTCAAAACCAGGGAAGCCCAAATGACCGCAAAAAAGGACCAGGCCCATATCGGTCTTGAGGCGGCGCCGTCCAGTGACTGTCAGTGAGCTAAGGTTCCCGTCCCGTTCTCTTAACAAAAACTGAACGGCAATGCAAGCAAGGTAAACATTTTATAAGCAACAACAGTTGAGAAAGATGGCTAATACTTTCTCCATTTTTTCCAGCTGTGTACCATTCCTGGATGGTAGAGGCTGGAACCTTGTTCCATTATCTAAAAAAACTACTTTCTCCATTTCAAATTATAAGAAACGTTTTGATTTTTCTATAGACACATATAGCTTTTAATATGCACTTAACAATGTATCTAGAAAAGCTAAAGCATTATACAATTTAGAATGGAGAGAGTAGTTTTTTTTTATAAGCTAGGATGAGAAGACGATGGGAACGATGAAGCAATGGTAAGAAGTTTGCAAACAGGAAAGATCATGAGACATTTATAATTAGATCATGTTGGTCATTCAACCTTGTAGGGACTATGCATGATCTAATTATAGGGGGCTATCTTGTTGGTCATTCAACTGATATGGTAAAAAAAAATGATCGTGTTAGTCATTCAACCTTGTAGGGGCTATCTTGCCAACACATGTTCATGTCAAGCAACCAACTTATTTCGCACTAGTGCACTATGAAAAGCTCTAAGAAAAGAAATACTTACAGTAGGCATTTATTATACCATGTTCTCTAGGAGTATGCACGATATGATGTTGTATAAAACAGGATACTTATTTCACTTAAAAAGAGATATTGCCCACCAACCATTTGTGTTCCTAGGATCTCAAGCGTGCAGGTAACTAAGAAACAGAGATGATGATCATAACATATCGGTTGCAGATCCAATCCACTGGACCAGTGTTTCCATCGACCGAGATCGTGGCCTACCTCTCACTCCATCCAGTTCCAGTCCATCACTGCTGACCGTTCCACTAATTGCACGAGTATAGAACACGAAAGCAAGCAACTCGTGGGGATTATTCTCCGCGGGTGCGATTAGGGAAGCACCGCATGGATTCTGCTCCCCAACCGAACGCACTTGTGCGTATCTAGGCGGGCATGTGGGGGTGGAAGCGCAACCGCAGCACCGGCCGGCGGGCTGATAAATTGTTATACAAATTACATAATCATTTTAGCCAGAAATAATTCTAGGTCATGAATCCGAAACAATCGAACAAGTCCTAAAAATGCCGGCCACGACGCCGCCAGCGAGTTGCACTTGCACAGCTAGCTGCAGCCTGCAGCTAGCTACGGACGGCGGCAGGCACTACCTCGGATGATGATACCGGATCGGATCGGAAGAGGTAGCTAGCACTAGCAGATCGAGCACACGGCCGGCCGTGCGCTATCGCAATAATGAGGCAAGTGAATCATCGACCAGCAGCGCGCGGTTTGTAATGTAATTAAGATTTGAGCGATGGAGTTGGAGCTAATCATTGACTACTTACTGTAATAAAGCGTCCGTGTACGAGCACGCCACTGCGTGGCCACGCTCTGTGTGCCAACTTCACACGTTGCCTCACGTTTGTAATTAAGTTAATTTCGCTGCTGGTGATCGATCGATTCCGCCTCATTGCAAGATAATTAATTGACTGATGATTCGCAAAAAAAAAGATGATTAATTAATCGGTGCGTATGTACTACTACAGTAGCTACTCGCCGGTGCGTAATGGATATTGATTGGATCGTTGATTGATTGGTTGCTCTGCCTGTTTGTTGAGGATATTTGCCCTGTTTGTTTGGCTGATAAGTCATGACTGAAAGTACTGTTGGTTGATTTGTCGTGAGAGAAAAATATTGTTCGTTGGCTGAAAAAGTACGGCTTATAAGCCAAGCGAACAGAACGATTATGTATGTAATTGTACTGGATGTGCGTGCGTTTGTGCGTGTGCGATGTATCAGTGTAATTAAGCAACGCATGAAGAGTGTGACTCGTTAAACAAGTGGATCTCCTGGCTATCACTGAAATCTCCTCTCATTAAGGCTCCTGATCACAATCTACTCTATATGGATGGGTTCGTTGCATTGTGGCGTTGTATACTTGGCGACTTGAGTGAGTCCTTGATAATTATTGCGATAGATCCGGGCTGATGATATATATACCCTATATATGACATCGCATCGTGTGGGTACATGGACAAGGGGGTTAGGTAATGATAGCATATACCAACTCAAGAAAAGCTCTTTTTGTTGCGTTGTGAGACGTTGACTAATAACTGTTGTACTGGCACCAGATTTGGGATTTTCAGTTGTTGCATGCGTTCTAACCTCGCTGTCCTGCAAGCAAATTAAGTTGAATTGTTAGTATAAAAAATAATCACAGCAGATCGTTCAGATCAAATAAAGATTTAATTCCCATTAATACATCAAAACGTACAATTAAGATGATATCTGATCCGAGACTAATATAATGGGTGTTGACACAAGTGTGTGCAAAACATGCACCGCATACTTTCAATGGTGAGCATGATGCGCAAGACACTCTAAATAAAAGGATTTTGGAGAAATCGAAGAACATCTCGCTCCCGAGAGACCACGTTAAACACACCTGTCATGGCTTGTCTTAGGATCGGCAGCTCACCTACAACGTTCACTACTAGATGAACGTCAACTTGAGATAAAAAAAAAAGCATATAGTGCAAACGTGAAGGGAAAAAGGTAAAACAATTGTTGCTTAAATACAAACTACATTTTAGGATTATCTGAAAATCTTGGTCACATAACGCTCTCACAAAGGAATTTGGTACGGTGACAAAAATAATTCAAAAGGCAGAATAACAGAATGTTTGATACATCATTATCTCACTTCTCAGTTTCTTTCTTGGACTTACGGAACGTAATGAGTCGGTTCATTACCACCTTATTCCCCACGAGAGAATAATTAGTAGGAAAATTTTGCTCAGGGCGTCGTTCATACAAGGTATTTGCTAATCCACACTTTACCATTTTTGCATAGTACCATTATGAAACTGTATTTCTTTGCCGTTGGAAATCATAGCGATTAAAGTAATCGTTTATCCAACATCAGGGAGAGAAGGGGGTGTGAAAGGGTCCTCCACTCTATCTTCTGCCTTTAATCTTCTCGGGCTCGAGCTCCGGCAGCGTCAAAGAGGTTCCTCTACCTCCCCACCTGTTGCTCGGGATCCAGCTACCAAATAGGTCATCGTATGATAGGAATTTGGCAAAGTCGAAGCATCTGGAGATCTCCCCATCACCCCCCTACTCGCAGCAGGCAAAGAAATTGCCAACGTCAAGCACCTGGCATAGTCCAACGGTGCGTCCCTGAATGACACCGCAAAGCATACTGACCTCATCCCTCCATGTCGCCCGGGCCACTCCTCCTCCCCTACCACCACCACCTTCTGCTCCTGCAGCCGTAATTGCCTTCCATTGGTGCCACCCCTCCCTCAATGGACACCTCCTCCCCCACAACCACCAACACCCATCACTCCCGCCGTCGTCGTTGCCTTTTGATGGTGCCTCCTCTGGATCCCTTCGTGTCACGTCCATGGTCATCCACTGCTCCTCCTCCTCCCCCACCACCAACACCCACCGCTTCCGCCGCCGTCGTTGCCTTCCAATGGTGCCTTATCTCCTTATGTTCCACATCCATGGCCGCCCGCCCGTCGTAGCGGCCAAGCCTATGCTAGAGTTTATTTGCCGCCCCATCCCCTACACCCTCGTCCACCCTCTATTCAAAGCAATGTCCATGGTCACCTGTTCCGCATCCACCAAATTAATCCGGACGGCCAAAAAGACAGAATAGAGAGGATGCAGAGAGAGGAATAAGAAGATGGGTAGAGTGGAGAGCAAAGAGACCTTTCGTACCCCCTTATCTTTTTTAATGTCAGATAAATAATTATTTTAATGGCTATTGTGTCCAGTGGCAAAGAAACATGACTTTGTAATGATACTAGGTAAATTCACAGTTCTATAAATAAGCAAATGTCACGTTGGTGTCCCTTAGCAAAATTTACCTAATTAATACTAGTATGGATGAAGTCATTTTAGCAAATTTGAAAGATAGACTCATGATGCATCATTCATTATTTAGAATGGGTTAATTGTCGATATCATACATTCTTGATAAGTTTCTACTATCTTAGAAGCAAGCTAAGTGTAACTTGCTGATTAGGTTCTTTATTGCGTCATGTATTCGAGTTCTCAGGTTTTCTAACTCGGAAAATTAACCAATGGATGTGGAGATATTTGAATCACTCAAAGAGACAAAAGATTGGGAAAATATAAAAGAATCCTGAATTCTTTTCAGACGATTGAAATTAAATGCAATTTTTTGGATCTTATAAGTTGAGTTTATGTATGAGTCTGTCTATCACACAACCATATGTTTTATAGAGTTTCAACACATGATTTTTTTTGCACCGTAGGATTAAGATCCAACAGCTTTCAGCCTTCTTCTATCTCCAGACAATCACAAATCATAGATCCACATATCATAAATCATAAGAAATAATTTTTTCTATGGAAAAACAAATCACAGAGGAGAGGCCTACCTAGAGCCGGATCCGCTACTGCCGCCGCGCTCCAGAGACCATGGCGGGACTCACAAGGACTGCTTGGCCAGCCTCGACGACGTCGGATCTCGATGGGCGGCGGACTCGTCGGGGCCCCTCGCTGCTCGGCCCTCATCCCGCTCGAATCCTCCTCCGCCTCCGCCTCGAATCGAGGCCGAGCCGATGAATCTGCCCCAAATCGAGCCCGCGCCGGCGACGACAGACCTTCACCTCCATGTCGACGGGGCTGCACCAGCATCGACGAGGCTTCTGCCTCCACGTCGACGGGGAGGAGGTCGCTGGTGCCGCCCCAAATCGATGCCTCGCCGGCGTCGCCGCTCGCTTCCACCTCTGCCTCAAGGAGACAAAACAAACGCGGTTGAGTGGGGAGGAAGGGGAAAGCAACGAGTTTGTTGTTTTGTTTTTTTAACGCCCGGCGCCCCCACCGCTGCATTTACAAGTGGGCCTTAGACATCATAGATAAAAAAAAAATTCATGTTTTTTTTGCGCTAAAACACATGTATATTGTATAGCATTTCTGTTATGCCTAGCAGACGGTTTTCACTGCACACTCGCCGCCGGGAACGCACCGGCCGTACGTGGAGCTCGGTCAGCGGCGGCCGCTGGGAAGGCTCTCGTGGCAGGTGAAGTGTCACATCCGTGCAGCACACCTGGAGTGTCCGCGTCCAATCACGTGCCTCCTCTCCGGCCCATCATGCACACATACACTGATGAATATATTCCGTGGCTTCTGTCGCTGTCCCGGCAGTTGATCAGCCAGACTAGCTCGAAACTACAGGAACCGCTGGATTCCCCGGGCGCGGTTGCAGTGGGGAGGAGTTGGGGAAAGCAACTTTAGGAAGAGCTTGTTAATCTCTCACGGGAAAGTCGCCTTTTTAGTGTTAAAAATCGCACTCGGAAAGGCTTTGCCGAAATGCCCCGCACTCGGGGAAGCTTGCATTTACAAGTGGGCCTTAGATGTCATAGATAAAAAAATTTTTTTTTAATACTCTTTGCGAGTGCGAAGTTCGCACTCGGAGAGAGAAATTTTCCCTCTTCCCCGAAAGTGCACAAAGCAGGCACTCGGAGAAGCCACCTCTAAAATTTTTTTTTTGTTTTTGCTTTTCCATGTAAACAACAAAGCATATATATATATATATCACAAACCAAACCACAAATCAACAACAATATGTCACAAACCACGGAAATCCACAATATTTCGTTCAAAAGTACACACTATTCCAAGTTCACAAGTTCAATACGCCAAGGCGGGAACGCACCGGCCGTACGTGGAGCTCGGTCGGTGGGGATGGCGGCGGCGATGCCGGCACCCTTCGACATGGTTGGGACCCGATTGATGCTCGTGGCAGGCGAAAATTTGTCACATCCGTGCAGCACACCAAGGCGTGTCCGCGTCCAACCACATTTCGTGCCATATCAACTCTCCGGCGAATGCCGACACTCAGGCCACACAGGTTTGACACTAAGCATGAGCAAAGAAAGACTCATACTCACACGGATAGATCTCGGCGATATGGTGGTGGTGGTGGTGGTCGCTGTCCCGGCAGTTCTCAACCTTGTTTGCGCCCAAGTTGTTGCGAACTTGAGCCTTTGGGCCTCCAAAGCTTGTACCCTAGCTCGGCCTCCCTCTCAATCAAACTTGTCTGCTGAGCTCTATCCGCATCCGGTGCCGCTCGATCGCGCGTCCCCGGATTGAAGCCACCATTGCCGACGTGCCGTTGGCTTATGGGCGTTGGCTCGCGTGGTCAGAGGGCGGTTGAGAGGAGGGACGTCTGCTTCCCTTAGCTGCCTTAAATGCATGGTCCAAGAATTTTTGTCTTATCCATCCATTCACGGGTGATTTGAGATCGACTTGGGCGTCCGTGTACATCCACTCACGGGTATCCATCCTCTAGCATATACACATAGCGGAGTAAAGTAACCATAAGTCGCATCTTCACAGGCGTGCTAATAGGTGAGGATAGGGTCCTAATCCCCACCCGTGGATGCGTAGATGAGGTTAGTTTCCATGCTCTACTCCGATCGAGAGCGTAATTTGCGGCGGCACCTACCCGCTGCTCTCCCGATACACGCCGAGGGAGAGTGTGTACTAGAGAACAACAGGGAGGTGGTGGACTCGTGGAGTAATATGGAAACTAACATCTACCCATACGCGTCCACACGGACAATCCGGAATAGATATGGTCATAGATATGTGGAGATCCGCATACCTCTAATCATATCTCTGTTTGGACGGAGTCACGGGCTACACCGATACGCACGACAATTGGTAAGGAAAAGAGCTTAATTATACCTAGGGTGGCGGTGGAGAAAGGTTAGCGCGCCCGACGAAGACGATCGGGTCGCCTAGGTGCTCCGATTCCCCTGCGCGCAGTCTGCTCTACAAAAGAAGAAAAACAGACACTATAAGTACTGTAGAACCTCCCACGGATGGGGCTACGACAAATTACGATGGCCGGCGTTGGCTGGTCATCGAATCGATCGACCTTGGGCGTTGGCGGGACATGCACGCTGGAGAAGTCTGCACTGCGGGGCGTGGCGACGGAGAGATCGAGATCGAGGCCTTGGCCGGGCTCACACAGACAGACCAGACGGACGGGGCCAGCGGCTTGCCTCATGGCCGGCCGCGCCGCCGCCATCGCTTTCGAGCCTGGCGTGGGGCTGCTGTGGGAGCTCTGGGTTGGGTGGCTGCTGGGGCTGGCGCCGTTTGAGGCTCTTTGATTGAAATGCTATGTGGCTGGGGCATGTGTCTGGTATTCTTGGTGGCCTATGTGTGTGCTGAGGTATGCAGCAAGGGCTGTGAGGACGGTGATGGTGGTTTGGTATGCGGTCATGCTTTGTGGCAATGACAGAGCAGAGGAGCTGAATGGTAAGGCGGGTAGCGACTGGCGCGTAGGCGGGCTGGCCGGTTCGGGTGGGGTGGCGGTTAGGTTTAGATAAGGCCTCTTTGGGCTTTTTTTAAGTCTTCCCCGAGTGCCTGTCCCCGCACTCGGGAAAAGGATTCTATAAGTCTGAGTGCCGTGGAAAGCACCCGGGAAGAATTTTTGTTTTTAAGTTTTAACGGCGTGGGCGGGGTGAAACGTCAAGTACATGTTTCTTTGCCGAGTGTCGATCTTGGAGTGTTGCACTCGGGGAAGAGTGCCTCTGCCGAGTCTTTGCTCCCCGAAGGACGAGGCACTCGGGAAAGCCTCTCTTCCTCGAGTACAATTCTTCCTCGAGTGCAACACTCGGGGAAGATCCTCTTTTCCGAGTGTCCGATTTTTAGCACTCGGGGAAGCCAGCGATACTCGGGGAATTTTGTCTCTCCCGTAGTGCTAGCTCTATCCGCATCCGGTGCCGCTCGATCGCGCCGTCCCCGTTGGGCGTTGGCCGCGTGGCAGGTGGACGTCTGGCCACCTGCTGCCTCGCCGTCTCGGTGCATGCCCCAGCCGGCCTTTGCCGCCTCGCGCGCGGCGCTTGGGCGTCTCTCATGGACTCGTTGAGACACACTACGCGCCAAGATTGGACGGATCGCATGCCTCCGGGAGTTTTATTTTAAGCGACTTCACGACACTGTGTGAGCTACGACAAATTAATGTTGGCTGGTCATCGAATCGATCGAGCTAGTGTCTGCACTGCACGAGAGATCGAGATTGAGCATGTTCGCTGGTCGGTGCTGGTGCTGGTTTGGACTGGTTGGTGTTGGTTTTTTTAGAGAAAAATATTATTGGTTGATTGGTTTAGGCTGACTGAAACCAACGAGCGAACAGGCTGTAAGTCTAAGTCTGACGTCTACGTTACGTACGTGTAGGTTTATTTGGATGGACCCCGAAGGCCCAAAAGGCCACGGACCTCGTGAAGCTCCACGTACGTGCGCGGTGCGCCGGCCGGCCCGATGTGTTGTCCAGGGCTCTCTCATCACCTCCTACCCTCCTTTATTTTAAGTTTAAAGTACTTTCTGGTATACAGTAGTTGTAATAGCCCCGTTCGCTTCGTTGAAAAAACAAGCCGAAATATTATTCCGACTGATTTGTTGGAAGAGAAAAATACTGTTCCGGCTAAAAAAATAAGCTGAAAAATATGGATTATAAGACAAGCGAACATAGCCATTGCGCCATGTCCACTATCGTTTATTAGGTGGTAGAGATAACTCTCCATTACTGTACTAGATAGTACACTATCTCATATATTGAAGAATAAAGCTATATATCTGTTTGCAAATTTGGAAGTATTCCTTTGTTCTCTCTGATACAAATAACATGCATGGCTACAGCTACAGGCTAGTACGAGATAAATTTTACTACTCTTGCATATATGCTATTCCGAGAAATAATACAACCAGAAATCCAGAATAATAAATAAGCGCTTAGTGTAGACGCGTAGCTGCTGGTGAACAGTCGAACACCCTTTGACCTTTGTGCCGTGTCAGTGGGGCGGCGCCCGGCCCGGCGGTTTGCTGCTGCTCGGTGCATATCATGCCGCGCTCCCCGAACAAATCAATTCGCAAGATATCCATAAAACGAACTAACTAGTCTGATCGATATTATGCATCCATTGTGCCTGCCTTCCCTGAGAAAAGGATACGCTGCCATTAATATTTTCTCGAAGCCAAAAGATAAGACACCTCCACGTGCCAAGCGTGTCCGTCGCAGGAACAAAAGCATCTATGCTATGCCTGCCGTGGTCCTCTTTTACCCTCGTCCACTCCAAGCCGGAACGGACGGCGCAGGATCGCAGAATCCGGGACCCGGCGCGCTTCCGTGAGCCGTCGGATCACGTGTCCGGCCGGGGACGCCGCGCGCTGCCTTGACAACCAAGTCACTCTCCGTCACACACTCTGACACACACAGGGGCGGATCCAAAGTGGGGTCGCCGGGGCTACAGCCTCAGTGAGCCTGATTTTTTACGATTATTTATCCTTAAATTATTATTAATCTCTAGAGATAGTCATAAATCTTTATTATTTAGCTCTCTTTATTTCTATCCTGCATCCGCCTCTGCGCACACAGAGGGAGACCCTGCAACGCAGTCGTGAGTAGCTGGGGCCCGCGCCCGCCAGGTTGCCGCCGCCGACTCGAACACGCGCGACTGCGCCCAGTCCGGTCTCCGCGGCTCCGCCCGCCCCGCGCGCGCGCGCCCGCAGGCCGCGCGCAGCTATATATTCGGGCACCGAGCCGAGCCCACCCACGCCTCCATCACGCCACGCTCTCAGTCACACACACCCACCACTCTACTACTTGTCCACCTCTCCAGCTCTCTCTCTCCGTCTGCGCTCCTGCCTCCGGGTCAACTCTGCCATCAACGGGAGATCGATCGATCGATCGGCCTCACCGCCATGGCGCTCGACGTGTCCAGCAGCAAGCCTCCGGTGCCGCCGCCGTCGCCGCCGAGGATCGACTCGTGGGCGCGCGGCGGGAGGCGGTCCAAGCGCCGCGCCGGGAGCCCCGCCAGCGACGGCGGTAGCGGAGCCGACCACGACCAGTCCGAGCAGGAGTACCTCGCGCTCTGCCTCCTGATGCTGTCCCGCGGCCTCCGCGGCGACGCCGCCGCCGAGGGTGGGGGCGCGGCGCCTACGGCGGCGAATAAGGCCGCCCAGCACCATCAGCACGGGTACGAGTGCTCCGTGTGCGGCAAGGTGTACGCGTCGTACCAGGCGCTCGGCGGGCACAAGACGAGCCACCGGAAGCCGCCCACGCCGCCTACCCCGCCGGCGTCCGCGCTGGCGCCAGGCGACGAGGCGTCGTCCGGTTCCGGCGGCAGCGCGCACGCGGAGGAGAAGGAGAAGGTGCACCAGTGCTCGCTCTGCCTCCGCACGTTCCCTTCGGGGCAGGCGCTGGGCGGGCACAAGCGGCTGCACTACGAGGGCGGCGGCGGCGACGGGGCCGCCAAGGACAAGGACAAGGACGTGGCCACCAAGACCAACAAGGCCAGCGCAGCCGCGGCTGCGACGACGGCCGTGCCGCGGGACTTCGACCTCAACCTGCCGGCCGAGGGCGCACCACCGGAGGCCAAGCGGGCACGGACGATGCTGCTGGTGGTCTGATCCCATCCATCCATCGTTCCAACGGCGGCGCCGGCGGAGGGGAGTTGGCGGTCTAGGTTTTAATGGTGGTAGGAGTTATTTGGTTGGTTGATTGCTTTGTTAATTTCGTCTGCGTTGCGTGACGTCGGCTGCGCTTGCTCGATCGATGTGATAAGCACAAGCACCTGCGTCGGTTCGTTCGGTGGTACAGTCCACTATACTACACCTTTTCTTCCAGTTCAGACTTCAGAGGGAGCTGATTTTCGTGGCTCCGGTCCTTTATTACCCATTCACCTGTCCATATTTTGCGACGCGGAACCGCCGGATTAAGAACCGGACGGCTGCGATCGATATATAGCACTTAATTACCTGTAAATCCTGGTGGTAAAGTCCACATATACATGCAAGGAAACTTCTGCTTGCCTTTTTCAATTTCAGTGTGAAAGTAAATGAAGAAACGCTGATTGTGGTAGCGTAGTCGTCGACACTGATACAGTCATACAGCTAGATCAGAGCTGCGATTTATATATAAGTATATATAAATGTACAGAGATATCCTTGGTACGGTGTGCCAATAAATGGATTAAGTCGATTGTGTGTGATCTTAGTCTTAGCTGCCACTATTCCATTAGCGGCCAGTGCCGTCCACCACACCGCGAAGCTGCAAGGTGCAAGCTAGCTACTCGTATCGTACTACATGTGTGCGCTAAAGAAATCGTGCAGGCTGCTCATGTGGATAGCGACATGGACGACGCAGCTTTGACCCTGCTTGGCTTTGGAGAGAGGCTAGGTGCTCCCCTCGCCGTCAGACGTGCAGCGCCACGCTTGCTCGGTCAGCGGGTCTCTCTTCCTCCTCTACGGAGTACACCTTACACCTAGCCGACAACAAACAACGCCGCCGTGTTAATCTCGGTTCAGAAAGATATAGGCTCAAGTAACCTGGCTCATGCATGCGCTTACGTTGGGTGGACGGCGGCAGCGTTTTGCGAGACACATGTATGGCGGCTTTTTGTGAAAGCTACTGCTAGTAGTGGTAGTCCTCAACTGCCCATGTATAAGACTAACTCCAGTCGTTCCCGATTTGAGTCGTGATAGATCGATGATTCCATCTGGCCAGCTCCTTGTTGCACGCACCTGGAAGCTTCTAGCAAGCGCCTGTCCATCGTGGCACGACGGAGACTGAATTCCATGCACACATGCTCTGACCAAGCGTCCGTGGGCATGCAGTGGCTAACCGATCTCTGCAAAAAGCCGTGCAAACTGACTGAGCTGCGCCGCTGCGGTTTTGGTGGTTATGCATGTACATCTTCAGTGCTCTGCACACGGTGTTTGGCGATAATTCTGGGTAAGTGAAGCTAGGAAAGCCTAGGATCGACATCGACCAAGTAAAGCGTCATTTGAAGCTGCAGTGGTTAGCATCGCGAAAACAGAGGGTAAAGCAGTGGCGCCCTCTGCTTTGTCTGAGATGGTACATGACGGGGAGGCGTACGTCGTTGTCGCGATGGATCGGACCGACGACGGAGCCATGCTGGGCCACGGTGGCCCACGGAATGCTTGCACCTGGGCTCTAGAAGACGGGCCAGCACGGCAGCATCCCCCAGACGCGTGGAGCGTCGTCTTCAGGAACCGCTACCGGGTGCAACTGTTCAAAGTGTCCGGATGGTGACCCAGAACCACGAGCGCCGCGCCGCTACCCGCTAGCGTGCCTTCTGGGCTTCTGGTTCTGCTGACGAGTCACTCGCACCACCGGCCGGTGACGGCCAGTGACTTCGGATCGAATTCGGAGGAATTTGGATGATTTGAATGAATGCTGAAAGAATTTGTGAGAGAAAAACACTGTTTTGAATGAAAAAATAAATGGATCAAGCCGAGTTTAAAAGCACGCACAGGGCCTTCTCCTGCGATCTTCTTTTCTTCGTTTCTGTGAAGTCCCATGCTGCTATTTCAATCGTCTAGACGAGTTGAAATGGTCTAGCAGCGGCATCACTGGGATGAAGGAATTTTCATCGAGTGTGTAGTCACAACCTTTCAGAAATATGTATGTATGGCTACGAAGATAAATGTCTGCTTTGTTAAAGGCAATGCCGCATGTTACCTGGAAGTTTCGTTCCATCAGCATGTGTCGAATTCATTCATCTGTGTCGAGCCAAACAAAATATCAGTCGCTTTGCATTATACTACCCGGCCTAACCCATGCATGACACATCCACACAATCAGCTTGTTCGCTTATTGATTTCAGTTAGTTAATGGGGTTTTTCTCTCGCAACGAATCAGCACCAGTCGAGCTTATCAGCTCAGAAACTAACCAGTGAATAGACCGAATATGCGCAGAGGAAACTCTGGTTTTAGTAAAGAAAGAGATGCAAAAATTTAGGACTCTCTTTTGATGTTTATCTTCAACTTACACAAAAGTAAAGCAAGCAACTTCTATATATGAGTCAATCCCGTCGAACAGGCTAGGGAGTGTTTTTATGCTCCGTCGAGCGCATCCCCCTCCCTTCCTGACTCCGGCGACTGCGGCCCCTCAACTCCTGGCTCCGGCGCGGGCCCTTCTCCTTCGGCGCGAGGAGGACAAGCCCGCAGGCTCGCCGGCGGCTGGATCTCCGCGCGGACGCAGCATCTCCTCGCCCCGCCGCGCGAGCGCCGCTCCGCCGTGCGAGCGCGCTGCCCCATGGCCGCCGCCGTTGCAGGTGGCGAGGAGCGGACCCGGACGACTCCTTCAACTCTGGCCGCGGCCATCTTCAACTCCGGCCGTGGGCTCCAAGAACAAGCTCCGCACCATCACCGCAGTCCGCAGGCACCGGACGACTGGGGCTGGGCCTCGCGCGCGCCGAGTGGTGCCCTTCGGTGGTCCTTCCCCTCTGCCAGCGTGAGGCCAGATCCACCGATCCCTGTACAGAGGAGGAAGAAAGAGGAAGGAGGAGAGGATGACGAGCAGGTCCCATTGGTCATTGTCTGTGAAATAAATTTTGGGGCCCAAATTTGGGTGCTGCTGTTGGAGTAGAATCAGAAAAGTGAGCCAACAAAAATAGGGGAGACCATCCAAATCAAATTTGGGGCCCTGATTTGGATGCCTCTGGAGTTGTTCTAACCCCTCGTGTCACTTACTCCTACAAGACAGAGAAAGTGACGGGAGAGGACGCGAGAAAGTGACCATAGGGTGGCTTCAGTGAATTCGATTTTTGCCAATGTTTGTAACAATGGCCTTCACAAGTTAACACAAGAATTCAACACCCACATTGCCATGTGAGCAACAAATACATTGATAACGATTAGTAAAATCAGCTAACACAGGAACATGTAGTTTTTGACATCACTTTTTCTTCCCTGATAATTGCTATGGGTTTGTTCGGTTTGATAGGGATTAGAGGGAGATCGAAAAGGATTGAGGGCTTGTTCAGTTTGGTATGGAATGGAGGGAGATGAAAAGGACTAAGGGCTTGTTCAGTTAACCCCCTTCTATCATAATCTACTTATTTGGTGCCATATATGTTTTATTGTTTCATATAAAGTTGGTCATTAGAAAGTTTGACTAAGACAACTCTAAAAGTTGATTTATTTGGAAATGAAAGGAGTAGAAAATAATATCGATATTTATGATTTCAAATAGTCAACGTTTTGAAAATATATTATATAGGAGTTCAGTGATACATATTTAATATGATAAAAATCTTTCTGTATAAATTGGTCAAACTTGAGATAGAATTGCTTCCTTTGAGAGTGTGGACTCGAATAGAAAAAGGACTAATTAATCAGATATAGGAACCTGCTGTGATTCACTCTTCACTGCAGTGGCCCCGTTCGGCTTGCTGAAACTTGGCTGAAATTGACTAAAAACAATATTCTGACTGAAATGTTGTGAGAGAAAAACACTGTTCCGGCTGAAAAAAGAAGTCGAGCAAGCCGGATTTAAGGCGAACGGGGGCCATTGTTGTCAGTGTTGTTGACGTTATGAATCAGAATTCAAACTGCAGTGACCTCAGACTTTGTGCCTTTCTTCTTCCTTCCACCTTACTGATTGACTTGTGTGGTTATCTTTGATCTGCACATTCTAATGGCATGCTGTTTCAGTCAAGCTGTTTTATTTTATTCAATTTTGTCGATGTGTAACTAATCAATACTGCATGTCTGGCAAGCTTATCTTATTGTGGCACTAATAACCCATCGGTGATGACAGCTACCGGGGGTCAGCAGTGCAGACCCCCAGACCAGAGAGACGCGGCCGACACGACTCAAGAAGCAAGCAGCCGGCGTATCGAGCCGGATAGAGCGCAAGCACCAGACTGCTTTACGCGGGCTGCGGCAAAACACGGCCATCAGCATCTCGTGGTTGTCTGGCACTTGGCAGACATGTTCACAAACCGACAGTAGGAACAAAGAACGTGATAAGATACCTTTGGAGATTTTCACTCTCTAGGAAAGTAATTATAACGAAATTGTTCCTGTATCTGGAACATGGTCGTCCCCGGCTGCTAAGGTCTGGCGCAGGTGAAGAGCGAAATGCGCTGAATGACTATAACAAATCAAGTATCTACCAGCTTAGATTGACATACTCGCTGGAAAAGTAAAGTCATGGGCTTTTTGCCCAGGTACCCTCTTTCTGCTATAGCCTACAATTCTATAGAAACATCTCCCTCAAAAAAAGTATTAGAAAATAAAACCAGCTCGACCAATGCTCGACAAGCACTGGATGCCTTTGCGTGGCTCATTTCAGACCTTCTGATCAAGCTCGGATTGCGATGACAGTACCCCATGCTTCTGAGTTTTCTCACTTGGTGTGGAGTAAACCTGGCGCTCTTTGCCTCCAGGTTTCGACGATGCATTCCCATACCAGATCATGCCGATCACGGCCAGAAGCATGCCAAGGGCGACATGGAAATTGAGTCCCTCTTTCCCAAAGAAAAGGAACCCCAAGGTCAACACAAGAACCGTCTTCATGTGGCCTAGAACTTGGAATGAGACGGCCGTGAATCTTCCGATGCATATGAATTGGCTTAGGTTGGTCCCAACAGCAATTATGCATGACAACACGATAAAGAACTGAAAAGGAAAACATTGATAAGAAAATAATAAGCCCAGGTTGGTCAAGCTTGCGCCAAAGAATGAAAATTTATAACATCAAGCAAGTGAACTATCAAGATTTAAACCATATACTGTAGATGTAGGATCATCTCAGTGGGTTGTGTCAATAGTTTATAAACAAATACTGTAGAAGTTAAAAACTAGAATATTTTCTATCCTACATGTTCAACATGAAGCAATTTGCTGTTTCTGACGTCCAAACTAAACCTGTGGCATAGCCAGGATTTCACTATACCAAGGGCGAACTTTAAACAAAAAAATATATGTAATTGCCCAACACCAAATAATTACCAATGTAATCATGTACAAATATTCAAATTACCATGTTTTAACTAAAAACTAGGCTACAAGACAATTGAAGTCCAACAGCTTCATAATACGTGCAGCAATGAGACATTTGAAGTTCCTATGAATCCAAAATATGGAAACAGTATTTTGGGTAAAATAAAGAGATGAAGTTCATAAAGATTCAAAAGTAGCATGTGCCAAGGCTAAAAGGGACGATTGGCCAGCAAGCTGCTGCTGCTTGTTGCCTTGCTCACCCATGCCATGCGCTCACTGTGCTCAGTGAAGTAGTGAACTGAGCCAAAGCAGTGGCTTTGTTAGGTTGTTGGCTATTGGGCCAGAGACGCTAGACCAACGAGCCTTAGAAACGCTTTGCAGCTGGCTCATGAAAGGATGAGGGATGCCGCATTACGTATCATGCGCAAGGTCTCATCCATGGCACAGCTGCTGCTGAATGGCTAAGGGCAGAGCTGCTGGAGTACGTAGAGGTAACTAGGAAATCGGCATAGGTCTATCCAGGGCAACTGCTCTTCGCCCCTGTAGTGGCTACACTACTGAACTAAACTACCATCAGCATCAAACACCCTGAATATAATTCGGATAAAACAAGGTTCCAGGTCATCTTCAATATTGCAGCAACCCCTATGTCAGATGTCACTACTTAGTGTTCAGACCAAACCCAGAGCATAAATGTGTGCGTTGCTATACTCCTAAAGAAAAATATGCTTGCTCCCTCCAATCACAAAAAAAGTGATGTTTTTGGGACACATTCAGTCAAAAATAATTTAGAAGGGACACATGGAATGATAACATTATAAGCATAAGGATGCAAGTTATACTCAAGCATGCGCATCTGGACTATGTTAATGACCAAAACATCAAAAACAAAAACTTACAAGAGGATATACAGTGCGCCAAACTAGCTTGAGTGAAACAGATGGGTTCCTCTTCCTCATGATGATTTTGCAAAAGACATAAGCATAAATGATTCACAATAAGTATCACATACCGTAACTATTGATGTGTAGTTAAAAGCATCAACTCTTTTGTTGGTCAGCCAGAAGTCCACAAAAGGGCCCAATACTAACAATGATGCTGCTTGGGCTGGAGCAGTATGGCCTAAGAGGTTGAATGAACCAAGCGAGTACTTCCATTGAAGGTGGTGAACATACTGCAGCAAAGAAGAGGAAATTAAATAAAACAAAGTGATAATACGACCTATAAGGCTATCGTGAAAGGTGAGAGAGAGAGAGAGAGGGGTGGGGGGTGGGGGGGGTCGCAATGTTGAGAGCTCCCACACAAGGTGTGGTCTGGGGTGTTGTAAAAAAAAAGGTGTGCTCTGGGGAATGGAATTTCTAGAAAGCCTAGCCTTGCATAATTTTGCAAGGCTGGTTCAAACTTCGAACTCAGGACCTCAGGCAACAACTGGACAGGCTCTACAACTGCGCCAAGTCGGCCCAAACAAAGAGGAACTTTGGACTTCAGGATACTCACCAGAAAGTTACTAAAATTCTGTGCAAGGTACTTTTATTGGAAAATTATAACCGGTAACTTCTAAATTAGAAGGGAAGCTATAAAAATAGGTGCTAAAGAAGGATAGCTCCAATTAGGACAAGTTTAATTATCAACGATACTCACATGCTGTTGTAGCGCTGTGCTCCAAACAGCTATTACTGCAGCTAATAACCCTTGAGAGTTCACACTAACATCAGTCACTGTACATACAGCAACACCTACCAGGACAAGCACTATACTGAGCTTTGTATCTCTTGAGTAACGAACTTTGTCGACTATGATTTCCAGAATGCACAAGACTGGAATGATACACAACTTTGCAATCTGAAAAGGGCAAGACACGCAGTGTAAGTATATCCGTTTCACTCCAATATACTTATAGAATACCAAAGTTTCTGTCTTCTATCAAATAGAATACCAAAGTTTTTGTCTTCACCTGATAGAATCCAACGGAGTTCCACATCAAACTTACATTCATCCCAACAATCGACAGGTTCGCAAAAAAGGCAAATTTTACTAGTTCTGGTAATGGTAAATAAGATGGCTGAATATATCCCAGCCATTTCATTACTAATGTCATCAAGGTCGTCATTGCAAAATGAAGTCCAGTCAATGTTGTAGCTGCAGAAGCAAACAGTAGTGAACAAATTACTGGTTTTCTGCACAATCATAGTTCAACTTTAGACAGAAATGACAATTCGTGTAAATAAGGCATCGTGTGCGACTAGGAATGAAGAGTTTAAGACTAGACACGCTCTTACCAAAACTAAAACCATGCGTGGCCATTAAGGCTTTGTTGACCATGATGATACCAACGGATGTGACAACATTGAACATCCATGCTCCAGCATCTAGTGCTGCTTTCCTCTCCGCCTTGCTTCCTGGCGCCATAGTCTCTTGACATGTAGCGTCTAATCCAATTTTCTACAGGGGCGAACCCAGTGAAGGAGACCGGTGTACACATACATGTACACCCAATAATTGTTGCAAAAAAAAAAATCGAAGTTAGTAGGCACGTACACAGATCAGATCCGGATGCAGACAGCCAAATTGCTTAAGTTAGGGTTCGAGTGCTGGGTTTCTCACAACGGGAAGGGAAGAGAAGGGGCGCGCATACCTGGCGGGTACTCGTCGCCGGCGAAGGACCCGACGGGGAACTGGGCACCGGGCGTAGGGCGGCGGCGGCCGCCCAGTTGCCGCACGAGAGCGCGCGCGCGCACCGGGGGTGGACGGGAGAAGGCTAGAAGAGGCAGGGGTACACGCCTCGGTCGGTTCGGTGGTACTCGTATTCTGCTATGGTACTAGTCCTTCAGTTCTCCAGTTCAGTTCAGAGTTCAGAGTTCAGAGGGAGCTCATTTTCGTGGTCGTGGCCATCATCATGTTCGTATTTTGCGAATCAGAGCCGCCGGATTAAGAATCGGACGGCTTGGATTTATAGCACTTACTAATTATTTGTATAATAAAAAGCTCTGGTGCTCGAACCCGACGTATACCAGGAAACTTCTATTTGCCCTTTCATTTTCAGTGTGAAAGTGAAACACTGATTGTGATAGCGTCGACACTGATACTGCTAGATCAGAGCCAGGATTCGAAATTTTTCGGTAAATTGTGTGTGATCTTTTGTTTTCACTCATCAAATGGGTCACTTTTATGTCAGTCAGAGCCCAGCCAAGAAGCTTCTCTACCCGTACCCAATACCCAATAGAATTGTCGACACTGATACACGAAAGATAGATCAGAGCCAGGATTCGACCGACAGGATTGTGTGTGATCTTTTAATCCTCATAAAATGGTTGACTTTTAGAAAATTCAGAGCCCAGCCACTCGGCCGGTGGAAAATACCCAATATGAATTGTCTGGAGTACACGAAAGATTACTCAAAAGGCACTAGCTCGTCCAAAAAAACGTTTTTCCTCCATTCTAAAATAGTTGATGTTTTAGAAAATTCTAAGATAGATTAGTGCTCTGTGCAGAACTGCAGATTACCTAGATACCTCTATTCACTAAAATTGTTCCATGCTAATTAAAAGGACTTGTATATCAAAACAAGCATACGTAGTCGTACAAATCGTTATTGTTAACAAAAATAAGATCAACTTAGAAGGAGTTAGGTGGCTTTTCAATACGTTGTGTTTTTCGCCACTCCATTAGCTCAATGGCAAATCGACTCAATGGATATTTACACAAAACAAATTTGTTGTAGTCAACTTTTGGGTTTGACCCACTAAAATCTCCATATGCCTAGTGATTTTGCTGCTACTAGTCCATTAGCGTCCAGTGCCGTCCACCACTAACGAAGCTGCAATGCTACTTCACGTGTGCGCTAAAGATCGTGCTGGTGTTCGTTCAAAAGAAAAAGAATCGTGATGGCTGCTCACATGGACGCAACTTTGACCCTGTTAAGCTTTGCATGAACTTAGCCTGGCTTATCGGTTAAAATCCACCGATTTTTCTTTACAACACCACGCTTGCTCGATCTCGCTATACATCCGACGTAAGTCTAAAGGACTACATGCAACCTCGGTTCAGACTTCAGAAAGACGAACTTGATTAACGCTAGCTCGTGCTTGCGGCTGCTCATTTACCGCTTAATTAGTTTTTTATGGTGGTTTTTTTAATCTACTACTGTACTATCTCTATCTAAAAAATAATACAATTATATAGTTTGACTAAATATATAGATGAAAATATAAACATTTATGACACCAAATAAATATGCTAATATTGCTTAACAATATGATAAAAATACTAGTCAAGCTCGAGATACTTTAACTTAGTACTTGTTTTTTCCTCATGGATGGAGTAATAATTAGGCTCCGTTTTTTTTACTTCACTAATGAAGCCATTTTTTTTTATATATATATAGGTAGTCAAGCTCGAGATACTTTAACTTAGTACTTGTTTTTTTCCTCGGCGGATGGAGTAATAATTAGAGTGTGTTTAGTTTTGAGGAACGAGACGATTCATCTTCTCTCGCTTCTTACTTTTTTTGTTTGATTTGTGGAATGAAATTGATTGATCCACACCATCTCATTCCTCACAAACTAACAATTAATATATGCACGATATATGGATTAATTCTATCAGAAGTCATATGATGAATTTATGATGCACCATCTCATTGAAACATGAGATGATTTCACACGTACCAAACACATCATTAATTTTTTATTCGAGACATGATTCCATGTCCGGAGTATAGCTGCTCCTGCCTAGTGCAGATCGAGCTAAATGGCCTAAGGGGCCTTCGCTCTGTAGGAGTACAGCTAGGTACGGCCTCGGTTTAAAAAAGAATACAATTTTAGAGGGAGGCAGATACTAACTCTGTCCTAAAAAAGAATACACTGTAGATGTATCTCAGTTAAAGTATTTAAAAATTGATCAAATATATAGGTAAAAATATTAATGTTTATAACATCAAATAAGTATATATCATGAAAGTATGTTTCGTAATAAATCTAATGATGCCTAATTAGTACGATAAATATTAGTAATATTTTATATAAATTTAATCAAACTTGACATACTTTAACATAGTACTATTTTAGAATTACATCTTTTTAGATGGAGGGAGTAGAAGCTTCAAGCAAGTGTCGTCGGTTCTACTCCCTTGGTGTCAGCTCTCAAGAATGGAAATCTCGTTTTCAGGGAGCCAAAAAATCTCAAATTTAATTTGATTTACAAAAATAGTATTAGTATTTGTACCTTTAATAAATACATAGATTTACTAGAAAAATATTTTTCATAAATAATCTAGTGACATTTATCATGCATCATAAACAATATTATATTTTGATATATCTGGTCAAACATGATACTGTTTGGCTTCTTAGAAAATAAGGCTTTCTTTTTATGAACAAATAGAATATTTTGTATATCTTAAGTGCACTGCACACTGGGTTAATATTAAGTGCAAACCATGTCTTCAGCAAATTCATGAGAACCCTCTAGAAAGCAAAGCACTTGCCTCATTGTGTTGGGAGTGGCATATTTAGGTTGAAGGACTAGCTATTTCCTCTTCTTCCCCATCTTTCTCAAAATTTCTCGTTCCTCTTCTTTCATTTATGAGATTGCAGTGATGGCGTGGAGGAAGGGGGCTCCATTGTCCATGTGGGATCACGGGATATATAGGTGTCGGGAACCTAATACCGGGGTACCCAAGGAGATGGAACTAATAACCATCGAACGTTAAAAACTTCCGAACGGACAAGAGCACCGCTGCGCTTCTTGCCCAAACGACGGGAGTTTTGGTTCCGCCTCGCCCGATGCCCGTCAGCCAGCTCCGCCTCCCCCGACGGCTAGGGGACGGCTCCACCTCGCCCGAGGGCTGAGGGCTAGACTCCACCTCGCCCGATGCCCGTCGGCCAGCTCCGTCTCCTCCGACGGCTGGGGGACGGCTCCGCCTCGCCCGAGGACTGAGGGCTAGACTCCGCCTCGCCCGACCCCCGAGGGCTAGGATCCGCCTCGCTCGACCTCCGAAGGCTAGGTTCCGCCTCGCCTGACGGACCTCGCCTCGCCCGATGTCCAAGGATTGGCTCTGCCTCGCCTGACAACTGCACCCCGCTCCCTCATGATGCTAGGCACAGGGTAGGACAAGACGTTCGGGTCAACCGCAGCATCAAGGACCATGCCCTGCGCCCCTACAGGAGAGTACCGCCAGGGCATGACGGGACAGGCGCTTAGACCCTTCCAGGCGTAGCAGAGCCTGAATAGTGTTGCAGGCGCGTGCTCTTCGCCCTACAGTGTTGTAGGCGCCGCCTTCAGTCCGACAAAGACATACGACAACTGCTACGTTCCAAGGGGGGACTCCCATCCCCTACAGTGGCAAACGAGCAGTCACCGCGCCTTCCGCTCCCCACAGGGACGCAGATCGACACCCCCACCCGACACACCGCCCGTAAAGGTGGGATGGGACGCACCCACTTGCTAAAAAGGGCCAGGGCATGGCCTACGAAGATCAGCGAACACGCCACTTTTGACACTGTCTGCCATGTTATACAGGGCAGGCGCAGGGAAAAAGGAAGACCCGAATCCTTCGAAGGACCTTCTATACCCTTGGTATTTTTCTCTTTCTCCCATCTGTAACCCCTACTCCCCCTTGGTCTATAAAAGGGAGGGCAGGGCTCCCCACTAGAGGGATCGACTTTTCAACGGACAACTCACATACAGACGAACTCATAGAGAGTTTAGTTCGACTCACATACACAGCCAAGCTGCCACCAGGCTCTTGGCCTCCTTTCGACCCTTCCATCAGAGACCTAGGACCAATCCCTCTCTCGACCGTTTGTACCCCCTACTACGAACCGCTTTCAGTGCTAATAACACGAGCAGCAACAGACTGGACGTAGGGACATTCAGCCCGAACCAGTATAAACCTTGTGTCCTTTAGCGCACCATCCAGGCCTAACGCGCATAATTATAAATTTACTAGCCGGTGCTTGTTCGAAACACCGACAGTTGGTGCGCCAAGTAGGGGCCTTTGTGCATTCCAAACCAGGCCTCGAATGGCTAACCACAACGTCAGCTGGGTCCCAGGCGCACACCTGCGCTTTGGGAGCCTAGATTTCGTCATCACGGTGGGAGGAGAGTTGGTACAGGCACAGACCGCCAACCAATCCCTCCCCTCCATCGTCCTCGACCACAAGAAGTTTGGGCGCTAGCTCGGCATCTCCCTTGGACCCCAGCAGTCTAGGGAGAACCAGTGTCGCCTCGCCCTTTCCAACAACAACGGCGTGGCACGACCTTCGGGAGAGGGGCACCTCTCTCCGGAGCGCCACGTGCGGAGCGCCCCGACGGCGTTTCCGTTCGGTCTCCGCAACACCGCGGTGACCGCTTGCCACCTCGTGGCACTACGCATGGTTCAACCTCCCACGGACAGCGAGTTCGTGGGGGTAATTGAACACGACACGGAGTCCATCCACAAACTCCTCACCGAGGAGCCAAAGTCATCCTCTAGCTCTGACTCCAGCAGGGGGAGCCATCACCCTTCCCGGGAATGCTTCATGGCGGAAACCTCCGAGGGGCATGTTGAAAGCGTCTTCGAGGGGGAGGCTACCCCGACGCTAGGACCGGAGGGGAGGCGGCAGCCCCACCTCATGTAAGGATGGAGAAGCTGAGAGCACGGAAGCTGGAGATCGATGACGCCGGACAACAGCTAGTTCGGGAGTACCGCAAGATCGATGAGGAAATCAAGCATCGCGGAGACGGTGGGCACGCATGCGCCACGGCCCGTGATGTACACCAGAGGATCCTCACCGATGACGGGACCCTCCCTCATTTCACTAGGGCAAGCCAGAACATCACCGCTGCAACGGCCTCGGCGGCGCAGCAAGCAGAAAGCTCGTTGTCTCGGCAATGCGAGCTCGACACCAACCAGCGCACGCCCTCGGTGCGTCCCACCAAGGATGCGTCGGTTCACCAGACACCACCAGACGGCAGACAGCACACCCCTATTCCGGTGCATCAACGTCTCGGCCACAACCGCGACGCACACAGCACCATCGACGCCCCGTAGACGTGCCTACAATGACTCAAGAGAAGGAGCCAAACGCGGCTACCACCCTCGGCGCAGTGGACGCTACGACAGTGGCGAGGACCAGAGCCCGAGCCCCGGCCTACCGGGCCCTCAGGCCTTCGGCCGGCACATCCTCAACGCTGCTTTCCCGCCAAGGTACTGACCGCCTACCAACATCCCTAATATATTCTAGAGAAACAAACTCTGGGCTTTGGCTCGAAGACTATCGGCTTGCCTATCAAGCCAGTGGCGCGAATGATGACGATTTCATTATTCGCAATCTCCCACTATTCTTGGTCGATTCGGCGCGAGCATGGTTGGAGCACCTACCGTCCAACGCCATTCAGAGTTGGGTGGACTTGGGGGAGATCTTTGTGGGAAACTTCTAGGGCACGTACAAGCGCCCTAGGAACCCATGGGACCTCAAGAACTGCCGCCAGAAGGCCGATGAAACCCTCCGCGGGTACATCCGGTTCTTCTCCTGGCAGTGCATTGAGCTCCCTAACGTCGCCGATGCCGACGTGATAGGAGCCTTCCTATCCGGGACCACCTGCGAGTCTTTGGTCCACAAACTAGGACGTAGGGGCCCACGGACCACCAAGGAACTTCTGGACATCGCCACCAGCCATGCCTCAGGAGAGGAGGTGGTCGGAGCAATCTTCGATCGTTCCGACGGCAAGGCAAGGCGGGACGAGGGCGCCGGTGAAGACGCCTCCAACCGTTCCGCCAAAAGAAAGAATATGAAGCAATGGTGCGACGACTCGCTCATGGCCGCTACCGACCGCAAGGGTGGCTGGAAGCCCACAGAGGGCACTTCGAACCACTTTGAAAAAATGCTCGAGGTGCCGTGCCCAAACCATGCTTTCCCAGCCAAGCATCTATACAAGGATTGTGGCCTGATGTGCAAATACTTGTCTGGAGGCCTCAACAAAGGGGAGCAGGGGAAGGAACCTGCCCCCACCACAGACGACGCCAAGGAGAAGGACGACACCTTTCCAACACCGAACGGCGCCCTCATGATCTTCGGAGGATCGACGGCCTACGACTCCAAACGCCGGCAGAAGGTCGCGCGCCACAAGGTCTATACGGCCGGACCGGCCATGCCTGCCTTCCTCTGATGGTCTGAATCCGCCATAACCTTTGACCGGGCCGACCATCCGGATGCGTCCCACACCCGGGAAGGTACCCGCTTGTTGTCGACCCGATCGTCAGCCCAAAGCGACTCACAAAAGTACTAATGGACGGGGGCAGCGGCCTCAACATCATGTATGCCAAGACGCTCGACGAGATGAACATCGATCGGTCGAACCTCCGCCCAATCCGGGCACCTTTCCATGGCGTCGTGCCTGGCAAATAGGTAGTGTCGCTGGGGCAGATCGATCTGCCCGTCACTTTCGGGGATCAGTCCAACTACAGGACTGAGACCCTCACCTTTGACGTGGTGGGATTCCCGGCAACCTTCCACGCCATCCTGGGACGACCATGTTATGCGAAGTTCATGGCCGTCCCCAACTATACATACCTCAAGCTAAAAATGTCGGGCCCCTGTGGGATCATCACCATCAGCACCTCCTTCCAGCGCGCTTACGAGTGCGAAGTCGAATGCTGCGGCCACGCCGCCGCAGTCGTCGCCTCCAGGGAACTCACCACCCTCAGGGAGGAGGTTGCCGAAAAATCGCCCGACGCAAAGAAATCAACCGGGTCGTTCGAATCGGCAGAAGGCTCCAAGGAGGTCCTCGTAGACCCCAGTAGTTCCGAGGGTAAAACAGTACGCATTGGTACCGCGCTCTCCTCCGAATAGGAAAGCGCGCTCGTCGACTTCCTCCGCGACAACAAAGATATTTTTGCGTGGAAACCCTCGGATATGCCGGGCATCCCAAGGAAGGTCGCCGAGCATACTTTAAAAATCCACCCAGGCTCCAAGCCGGTGAAACACGCCTGCGCCGCTTCGACGAGGAAAAGCGCAGGGCCATCGGTGAAGAAATAGCAAAACTGTTGGCCGCCGGATTCATCAAGGAAGTACACCACCCAGAGTGGTTGGCAAATCCTGTTCTTGTGCGAAAGAAGAGCGGGAAGTGGAGGATGTGTGTCGACTACATAAGTCTCAACAAGGCGTGCCCAAAGGACATGTTTCCTTTGTCACGCATAGACCAAATAGTCGATTCTACCTCAGGGTGCGAAACCCTCTGCTTTCTTGGCGCGTATTCCGGCTACCACTAGATCGTGATGAGAGAGTCCGACCAGCTCACGACGTCTTTTATCACCCCCTTCGGATCGTTCTGCTACATCTCAATGACGTTTGGACTGAAGAACGCCGGGGCAACTTTCCAGCGCTGTATGCTAAACTGCTTCGGGGACCTCATCGGGTGGACCGTTGAGGCCTACGTCGACGACATCATAGTTAAGTCCAAACGGGCTAACCACCTTGTCGCCGATCTTGAAAGAACATTTGCTAAACTCTGGGCAAATAACATCAAACTCAATCCCGAGAAATGTGTTTTTGGGGTCCCGAGGGGCATGCTGCTCGGCTTCATCATCTTCGAGCGCGACATTGAGACCAAACCGGAGAAAATCTCAGCCATCACGAAGATGGGCCTGATCCAGAACATAAAGGGGGTTCAGCGGATCACAGGGTGCCTCGCCGCCCTCAGCCGATTCATCTCGCGCCTCGGCGAACGAGGACTCCCCCTTTATCAACTCTTGAAGAAAGCCGACCGCTTCGAGTGGACAGCCGAGGCCCAGGAGGCGCTCGATATGGTCAAGCTACTTCTTACGAAGCCCCCAGTCCTGGTCCCTCCGAGCGACGGAGAACCCCTCCTACTATACATAGCGGCCACTATGCAAGTGGTCAGTGCCGCCCTGGTAGTAGAGCGGGAAGAAGAGGGGCACGCCTTCAAAGTACAGCGCCCAGTGTACTTCATCAGCGAGGTATTGTCCGACTCCAAAACCCGCTACTCCCAAATCTAGAAACTCCTATACACTGTACTCATCACCAAGACGAAATTGCACCACTACTTCGAGTCACACGTCGTGATAGTCGTAACGTCGTTCCCCCTCGACGAGGTCGTCCATAGCCAGGACGCCACGGGGAGAACCACAAAATGGGCACTCGAGCTAATGGATCAAGGGATCGTGTATGCACCTCGAACAGCAATCAAGTCCCAGGTGTTGGCTGACTTCATCGTGGAGTGGACCGAGGTCTAGATGCCACCAGCGGTCGTCGATCAAGAGTACTGGACGATGTACTTCGACGGATCGCTGATGAAAAAGGGGGCCAGCGCAGGGCTAGTCTTCGTATCACCCCTCGGGGTCCGCATGAGGTATATGGTCTGGCTCCACTTTCCCTCATCAAATAATGTCGCCGAATACGAAGCGCTCATCAACGGCCTACGAATCGCCATCGTGTTGGGCATCCGACGCCTCGACATCAGGGGTGACTCCCAGCTGGTCGTCAATCAAGTCATGAAGGAGTCGAGCTGCCACGATGCCAAAATGGTGGCATACTGCCGAGAAGTCCGATGACTGGAGGACAGATTCGACGGCCTCGAACTCAGTCACATCCCAAGACGCCTCAACGAGGCGGCCGACGCACTTGCGAAAGCCACGTCTGGCCGAGAGCCAGTGCCAACGGGTGTGTTCGCCAGCAATCAACATAAACCCTCAGTGCACTATGAAAGGACAGAACTGGTCGATGATGGCCCGTCTGATCCGGCCCCAAGGGCAGATCTACCGACGGCTTCGCCCGACCCCGAGGTCATGGAGCTTGAAGTGGATCTAACAACAGAACCTGACCCTCCGGATGACTGGAGAACGCTCTACATCGACTACCTCCCCCACGATGCACTACCAGCAGACAAGATGGAAGCTCGACGGCTCGCACGTCGTGCCAAGTCCTTCATTCTTGTAGAGGGCAAACTCTACAAACGAAGCCATACTGGGATCCTGCAGCTCTGTATCCCTAGCGAACAGGGAAGACTTTTGCTAAGCGACATCTACGGTGGGGTCTGCGGTCACCATGCCGCACCGAGGACTTTGGTTAGAAATGCATTCCGACAGGGCTTTTACTGGCCCACTATAGTAGCCGATGCCGAGCAAATCGTACGCACCTGTGAAGGGTGTTAATACTACGCTCGGCAAACTCACCTCCTGGCCTAGGCACTCCAGATGATCCCCATCACATGGCCCTTCGTGGTCTGGGGGCTCGATCTGGTTGGGCCATTCAAAAAGGCGCCCGGGGGCTTCACCCACCTACTTGTCACCATAGATAAGTTTACGAAATGGATCGAAGCTCGGCCGATCTCCATGATCAAATCCGAGCAGGCCATGCTGTTCTTCCTCGACATCATCCATCGTTTTGGAGTACCAAACTCCATCATCACAGACAATGGCACGCAGTCCACCGGCAGGAAATTCATTCGATTCTGCGATGAACAACACATCCGGATCAACTAGGCGGCCGTCGCGCACCCCCAGACGAACGGGCAGGTCGAGCACGCAAACGGCATGCTCCTTCAGGGCCTCAAGCCTAGGATCTTCAACCGGTTGAACAAGTTCGGCGCACCATGGGTCGCCGAGCTCCCCGCAGTACTCTGGAGCCTGAGAACAACTCCCGGCCGAGCTACCGGCTACACACCTTTCTTCATGGTCTACGGTGCCGAGGCCGTCCTCCCGACGGACCTCGACTACGGAGCACCAAGGATCAGGGTATACGACGAATAGGGGGCCGAAGCATCCCACCAAGATGCCATGGACCAACTAGACGAAGCCCGCGACGTCGCCCTCCTCCGTTCGGCCAAGTACCAGCAGGTGCTATGGCGGTACCATAGCCGACGGGTACGGGACCGAGCCTTCAGTGTCGGAGACCTTGTTCTCTGCCTTTTACAGAGCAACAAGGACCGCCACAAGCTCTCCCCACCCTGGGAAGGGCCATACGTCGTCGCGGAAGTACTCTGTCTAGGTACCTACAAGCTAAAAACCATCGATGGCAAGGTCTTCACCAACGCCTGGAACATCGAACAGCTACGCCGTTTTTACCCTTAAATAAACGCATACTCTTACTTATCAGTTTTTGTCTTTACAAAACCCCGATCCTTAGTGACATCCGACCCCTGCAAATTGCGAGGGGTCAGACCTCACTCGAGGGCTGATACGAATGATACAAGTACGCTTGCAAAAACTTCCTGTGTTATATTCGCAAACATTCTCTAAGTTTTCCATTCTTCTCAAACAAGTCCTAAGGACTAAGATTTGGGGAACAAATTCTAAGTACAACTGGTAGGACTGCGGGAGACCCACGCCCCAGCGGCTACGACCTCTTTGCTCACCAGCGCGATCAGAATTAATTCGCCCGCGCTCCTAGTTTCTTACGACTCGAACCATGGGAAGGGTTAGAGGGCACCAAAACCTCTTCTACAAAAAGAGGAAGCTAAAAAACTGTTTGCCGTAACAAAAGATGAAAATTTGTTCATTCTTCGCACAAATTCACCACTTACAAAGTGATTTCATCACGAAAAGGACTAATATACTCGTAGATTCAGAAGACTGTTTACTCGGGGGCCACCCCACAAACTTATTCAATTACAGTCCCTGCCTAGCTCTACTACAAGTACCACTGCAGCCGCCGTGCCAAGCTCTCCATCGGCAATGTCTCGGCACGTACACGGGCCAGTTCGTCTACCACGGTCGCCGCGCCACGCTATCCATCAGCGATGTCCCGCTGCTCCACAGGATCCTCGAAGGCACCATCATCTGCAACGTCGAGCACCACGTCGGCGACTGTGGTGCCCCACCGCCGGGGCATCCGGGGGCTACGCCGTCGTCATCAGCCGCAACCCCGACAACGGCGTCTGAACGAGGGGCGCCTGCCGCCGAAGGAAGGCCGCAACGGACAACGGCGAGGCCAACGATGCTCGGCGCCTTCCAGTGCCCTTTCTCCTTCGACAGCAGCGACACTTCCACGGTAAAGGCGACCCACACCATCTCATCTATGTTGGATGACCTCCAGCTCGACATCACACTCCGGATTCATGAGCAGATCGGTGAGTTTCTCTCTCTCTGGCATTACCCTCCCTCACTCAGGAACCGCCGCGATGCACGGACGCATTCGGTGGAAAGAAGGAGAAGAGGTAGCGGCTCAGAGGCTGGCCAAGAAGTGGGACAAGAACTCCCCTCCCCTCCCTATTTAAGGAAGAGAGGCTCAGCGGCCGAGGAAAGGCGAAAGGTTTGGACGAAAAACTCTCCACCTTCCCCCTAGTCAATACGAATGCAGGTGGGAAATAAATGTCGTCGGGAATCCAAGGGGACGTGTCGAAACCGACGGGACGCGCTCTGAACTGACGAAACGTGCTCCAGTCCGACAAGACATTGCCAGGGCATGGCCCACCACTACCGCGGGCCGGGCGCGGGAATCAAGGCGCACACGCGTGCTGGCGACCCTCCTCTTCCCCAGACAGGACCACGGAACGACCCGACAACGGAACCCCTACCTAGGGGGGCCCAATGAGCCACCTGGGCCGATCGGACGGCCCAGACGTAACGACGAACTGACGGCCGCCGAAAGATAAGCACCCTTGTTTACTCACTTTGCGCGTATATTTCATTACCGAGCTTCTGACCCCGACAACGATAGGGGCACGGACATCGCTCGGGGGCTACAGAGGGTGTCTACCTGTTTAGGCACCCTCTTCGCCCAACCCCTCCGTACGTGTGAAACTAGAGGCGCGGTACGCGGGTGTAAAACTTTGAGTAAAACTAGACGAACCACCAGACTAAAGATGGCAACGGGGCCCCGATCCCCGATTCCCCGCGGGGAATTCCCCTATTAGGGGACGGTGATGGGATCAATTGACCCCCCACGGGGATTTAAATGGTAAGAAATCAGTCCCCGTCGAATTCCGGGCGGGAATGCATGGGATGGGATCGATCCCCGTCCCCGATCCCCGCAAACTGATCCGCTATGTAAGGCCCATCGGATGAAGAAGTAAAAGGCCCGTCTAAAGGCCCAATAGCCGACCAAGAATATATAATGTGAGTGTGTAACCCTAACTCTACCGCTCCTCATTTCTTCTCGGTACCTTTAACTTTGCTTTCTCCACCCAGTGGCTCCCCAGAAAGCCACAACAAGACACCACCACCCGGGTGAACTCCACGTCTCCACCAGGCTTTGCTCCTGCTCTGCATATACCACGCCGCCACATGGACATGCCGCCGCTTGGTCAGAGTGAGCTGCCATGCTCATGGTCCTGCTTGTAGTCCGCTCACATCCTAAATCTCTGTCATGGTCCCCATCCAAATCCACAAGGAGTGGGCGCAAGATGGGACGTGGTCGGTGGTCAAGACTCAAGAATCAAGATCTTGATTCTTTGAGAAGCTGTAGGGAGTGGATAGCCTCATAGTAGTATACTTTCTTTCCGGCATGTATTTTCTTTGGATCTCGAGATGAGAGAACTAGTCTTTTTTAGTCTTCTTTCTCTTCGGCATGTATTTTCTTTGGATTTGAAAGAATAGAACTAGCGTATCATTCTTTCTTTGCATTCTATGAGAATAGAAACTGGTTTGATTTTGCCCTTTCTGCTCTAGCAGAGTACATTTTGTTATGGGGATGGGATCCCCACGGGGATTAAATCTCCGTGCGGGGATGGGGATGGGAAGAAAGTTTCCCCCGCGAGTGTTGACGGGGACGGGGATGGGGAAAGTCTGTCCCCGTAGGAATGGGGATGGGGTGCTAACCCCCAACCAGGAATTCCCCGTTGCCATCTTTACAGCAGACCCTACACCCCGAGGGCTACAGTGTTTTTTGGTTCACCAGAATAAATCGAACTCACAGTCCCCCGCATCCCCAGCCTCAGCATCCACCTTCTCGAGAAGGGCTCGGAGGGGTCCGCCTACAGAACCTCCCCCAAGGAGAAGCTGTCAGGTCGCCCAAGTCAATCGAACGGCTCGGATAGCCACCGAGATATAGAATCGAAAAATACTAATGCAGGTCGCACCGGCCCCATCACGAGACGTCGGGCTCGAACCCCGCGTGAACAGGTTTGGTAGGAGCTTTCCGTCGCTCGTGCCACCTAGGTAATGTTACCAACCCGCCTTCATTCTGATTAAAATTACACATTCAAACATTGCATATGCAAATCACTGCATCCCAACGCTTCGTGTCGTGTCACGAAATGGCAGTTGCCTCATTCAATATGAGCCGCAACAGGACGAGGTTTGAAGGCTGGCCCACAAAAGGCTCGAGGCCGCCTCGTGTCAAACAGAGCTAGGGAGAAAAACTGAGACGAGCCCCAGCGGCCCTACCCAACCCCGCTTAGAAGCAGACGAGGACATCTCAAACCTTTTCTCGTTCGATTCTAACCCCGAGCCAAACCCACAAAATCTCCACCGAGAGGCCAGCAGGCCACCGGATCCTATCAAACGGCTCGGGCATCTACTGGGAGGCGGGTTAAGAAGTTATGGAGTGCCACCTGAGAGCTCTACCGACCCCGTCAGCAAATGATGGACCTAGATTCCACACGAACGTACCCGTTAGCGAGCTCATTGAGCGCGATACTCGAGCCGTCGAGGCAAGTGTCGTCTACTCAGCCCCTCCGATTGCGAAAATCGAGGATGGGGTAACGCGCGAAATACGGCCGACCCCTATCAGACCCTAACAAGGCTTGGGGGCTCGAGCCACTCGATCCAAAGATAGAGATTCGAAGGCTGACCCGCCAAAGGTCCGAGGCTGCCTCGCGTCAAACAAGAACCAGGGGGAAAACAGAGATGAGCCTCAGAGGCATTTGCCCAACCCGCATTAAGGCAGGTAGGGTCCTCTCAACCTTCTAAAGCTCAATCCACCCTCTTGCCGAGCCCATAGAGTCCCCATTAAGGGGAAATCTATTGGAAGGCAGGACAAGGAGTGGCGAACTTATCAGGCATGTCATTCAAACCACCGAGGCAGGTGACACCGCCCCAACCCCTCCAAATGACGAAGAATTGCGGATGGGATGAAACGTCATGAAACAGGCCGGCCCTAGACCAAATCCTCACCACGCGCGGGGGCTCGGGGAAGGCCAAGCCAGCAGTAAAGACCGAACACACGGTCACGCAGCGATCACTAAAGATCCTAAGTAAGGGGTACGAGCGAATACAAACGTAAGTTCGCTTCCCTCGCTCCGGTCTCTAGTAACATCCAACCCCAGCAAACCGCAAGGGGTCGGATCTCACTCGGGGGCTGATAAAGGTACGACTACCTCCTTTCTTTTTCAAAAGTCATTGCATCTGACCTCTTCCTCGCATCAAGACTGGTGGCAAGGCTCGGGGGAACAAATTGGTCAGACCACAAAAATCCCACGCCCAGACAGCTATGGCATTTTTGCTCACCAGCACGATCAAGGTTTTCCCTAAAAAACCTCGGGCCCTGTGGTCTTAACAAACAGAAGGGTCGATCGCCTAAATCTCTTTTATCACTAAAAGGGAAGTAGGTAAAAACAAACAAAATGAAATTACGAAACAAAATCACAAAGTTGTTCCAGAACACGAATAAACCGACACTTGTTCACCTATTAGAGATAAATGTTTATCAAACTATTACCACTAACTACTTCTGCGAAGGGAGAACCTCTTATTTCAGCTTGTCTGCCAGGTTCCGCGCAAGGGGAGCCACCGCCTTCTCCATCTCATCCAGCTTAGCGTCTTCATAGACAGGCGCAAAGCCGTGGCTCATCACCCCCAGGTTGATCTCCTGAGCATAATGGGAATGGGCGACAGTGAAGGCTTGGGTGATCCCGAGGCAAAAGGCACTCTCCTCAAGCTGGCCCACCTGCGCCGTGATACTAGCAGCATGAGTCATGAGGGAACCAGCCTCCTCCTCTTGCGCCACCTGTAGATCGCCACAGACCGCCAGGACGGTGGAAGATAGGCGATCATACTCATCACTTTCGACCAGAAGAAGCCCCCGTGCCTCGACGAGATCGGCGCGCAGACCGGTAGAAACTTCCTCGGCATCCAGCCATCGGGCCACCTCGACTCCAAGATCCACCCGGCGTGCCTCGGCCTCCCAACGCGCTTTGTCGTACTCTCGGATGGCCTGGTCTATCACCACGGCATCCTGGTTCACCTTCTCCTACAATGCTGCAGACCTCTCCTCAGCCTTCAGCTTGAGGTCCTGCTCCGTATGCAGCTCCGCCAGGAGCTCGCCGGCCCGCTCACTGGCCGTGGCATTCTTCTGTAGCAGCTCATCCCGCTCCTTTCGAAGCCTAGCGGTCGCCTCCTCGTCCACCTTCACCCTCACCGACAGATGCTCAAACATCCCATGCAACTCCTTCGCGTCCCGACGCGCCTCGGCCTCCCGCTACTAGGCGACAGCAAGCTACGCACTCACATCTCCTCGCAGCCGGGCCTCCTCGGTGAGGCGGTCCCACTCCGCCTTTCGCTCACGGAGAAACCGGGATTTGTTCCGGCTACGGGCAACAAGACTCTGAAAAGAAGACCGGTATAAAAAATACGAAAACACAAGGATACGAAAAGAAGGAGGAGAACAAGGCGAATACCTGGCTAGAAGGAACGATGATTTCGCGCAGGGCTCCATTGGCCTAGTTCAAGGCATTCATCACAGCCGAGAACCCGATGTCAAGGTTCTCCCGCTCCACACTCTCGGCAACATCATCAAGCGAGAACAGAGCCGACGACGGATCCCGAGCATCCATCCACTAAAGCGGCGGCTCGCCCCGCACGGGGGAACGGCTGCCCCTCGACAACAGGGCTGGGGGCGACCTCCTGCGAGTCCTCCCCACCACCGCCAAGACGCTCGGAGACACACCGGTCGTATCCTCCCCCGTCCGGCCCACCTCGGACGCCACCATGGCCGCATCCGACCCCGCCGGAATTGACGTGGTCGCGGCCTCCCCCATCTAGACCTCCGGTGGTGTGGACTGCGCTGCTCCCTCAGACGCCACCACGGCCGCATCCCATTCCGCCCGATCCACATTGGGCGCCGTCTCTGGGGCAACCGGAGGCGCGGACTGCGCCACCCCCTCGGACACAACCACGGCTGCGTCCGGCTGCTCCTGGCCTGACGTGGTCGCGGTCGCCTGTTCAGCAACCACCAAGGGCGTGGGCGCCACCGCGGGCGCCGCCGGACCGGCCAACGAGGCCACAACGATAGCGTCGCTCCTGCCCAAAACAGGGGCGACGTCGGGCAGCACCAGCCGTCCCTTCTGAAGGGCAAGGCTCTTCTTGGGCGCCGGCCCAAGAGGATGGCCCCGTCGCAAGAATCTGCAAAAGAGAAAAAGGCGTAAAATCGGAATAGAAAAAACAAAAAGGAAAAACAAGGGGAATCGGTGATATACTGTCGCTTTTGGGCGGCGGGTACATTTTGGGGACGAACCCCCGGACCCCTGCTCCAACTCATGTGGGCGAGACCGCTTCATGCCTGCCCCTTGCTCCGAGGCAGGGGGGGCTCGTCTCCCTTGTCTCCGAGGGTGCGGCAACAGGGCCGCTCCCCTCCATCGGCTCATGGGGCGCGGCGCCGGAGCCGCCCCCCTCCATCGGCTCATGGGGCGTGGCGCCGGAGCCACCCCCCTCCATTAGCTCACGGGGCGCGGTGTCGGAGCCGCCCCCTCCACCAGCACCTCAGGGACGGCCTCGGATCCATCCCCTCCTGTCCACCGATCCTCCATCGCCACCCCGATGGTGACGGTGGATCCACCGGCTCCCACTGGACCTAGGGGCAGGCCTAGCTCCACCATCCCCGCAGACTCGCTTCCCTCCGCATGGAACGGGAAGGGTCCCTACGTGGGCAACGAGTCCTCGTCCACCAGGTCACCCCAATCCACGCCAGCTGCTTCCTCATCAGACTCATCGTCAGCATCATCATCTTCACTGCTTGTCTCCTCTCCTCGATCTCGAGCTTGTTGCTTCCATATCGCCTTCTTCTTCGCGAGCTCCCTCATCTTCCTATCCCAACTAGCCACGGCGCGGTTCGTTGCCGCCCGGGTTGGGTCCTTCGGCAATGGAGCTGGGCTATCCTTGAAGTGCAGTCCCCCTGGCTGGTCCCGCCATCCTGAGGTTAACATCAGGGGATCAGAAATTTCAAGATAAAAGAGGAGCAATGGGAAAGAAAACCTTATGAAGTCAACAAACCCTGGTTCCGGTCGCATCGGGGGATGCCCCGGCACCGAATACACGAAGTCAAGGACAGCGCCGGCGGAGTCCTTCGTGGGATCCATCGCCTCCTTGATGCGCTGTGCCACTTTGGAGTAAGGGAGCGCCTCGTCGATGAGCACCGTCCCTTCGAATGACACTTTGGGCACCATCTGATATAGGGGAAGCGCGTGCGCCATCAGCGGCGCCACCCTCCTCGCATGGTAGGCGCCGATGACCCCCTAACCCTTCACGCCCCTCTGCTTCAGAGTTTGGATGGCGGTGAGAAGGCCATTGAGATGCTTCTTTCCCTTGCCCGGGATGCCCCACCCCCACGACCCCGGGGCCTCCAAGATGTAGCGCCTGGTGAAAGCTGGCAAGGGGGTGGCAGCGTCATTCTTGACATAGAACCATTGCAAATGTCACCCCTTGTTGGAGGTGGATAGACGCATTAGCGGGTACGCCCCCCTGGTTGTTGCGGAGGTGGATGCTGGCGCACCCCACCAGCGCATGCAGCTCTTGCTGCCCGACCCTCCTCTTCACAAGATTGACGACAAAGAGATACCTCCACAGGTCAAAGTGGGGACTAATCCCCAAGAACCCCTCGCACAGGGCGATGAACGTCGCAATGTGCTGGATTCCATTGGGGGTGAGGTGCTGCAGTTCCACCTGATAGTAGTCCAGCAGCCCCCGAAAAAACTGATGGGTGGGCATGGCGAATCCCCGCTCATGGAAGTGAGCAAAAGACACGACATGCCCTTCAGGCGGCTATGGCTCCTCCTCACCGGGAAGCCGCCACTCCTCGGCGGCGGTCAACGGGCGAAGGAGGCCTCGGCGGACGAGGCCCTCCAGGCGCCGAGTGGAGATGTTGGATTTGTACTCTAGGTCCATTGCGACGACGGAAGCAGCACGGGGAGGAAGGCAGCAACGAGATTGGTGGCGGAGGTTGAGAATGCGAGGGCAAGGAGGCGAAGTACGGAACCCTAGGGGCAAACCCTGTGGTTTTATAGGGGCGACGGATGCGAGAAGGGCATCGGTCCACCTCGATCTCCGAGCCCGCCATGACGCACCACCGTATCACGTCACGTCATGGGACACGCGCACGCGATCCCTATCCCTTCCCGTGAAAGTCACGCTGAGTGGTTCGTCTTCCCCAGGCGGACCAGGACTCTCCTCCCACCAAGGGAATACGGGCCACAAAGCTCTTTCTCTCCGGCCCACCTAGGACCCCGGAGCCCAAGGGCTGTCCCAACGAGGGATGGGCCCACAAAACGACCAGGGCCTCAATCGGCAGTCAAGCCCCAATCAGGCCAGCCCTAAATGAAATCCCCATGAACGGGATACCATGGAAAAAGAAAATCCAGTCAACGAAACGCCGAGTCTTACGGCCTTACCCACGGAAGGCCCGATACTACCCCCGGACGATTCTACACGAATCACCCGGGGGCTAGGGGGCTACACCCACCGGGTGCGCTTGCATGCACCCTCTGGCGAATTGACTCCGATACTACCCCTCGGGCGATTCTACTCAAATCATCTGGGGGCTCGGGAGCTACACCCACCGGGTGCGCTTGCGCGCACCCTCTGGCGAATTGACTCCGATACTACCCCCGGGCGATTCTACTCAAATCACCCGGGGGCTCGGGGGCTACACCCATCGGGTGCGCTCGTGCGCACCCTCTGGCGAACTAACTCCGACAAAATCGAAATACCCCCCGGGCGATTCTGCCCAAACCACCCGGGGGCTCAGGGGCTGCTGTTGGGAACCTAATATCGGGGTACTCAAGGAGATGGAACTAATAACCATCGAACATTAAAAACTCCCGAACGGACAAGAGCACCGCTGCGCTTCTTGCCCAAACGACGGGAGTTTTGGTTCCGCCTCGCCCGATGCCCGTCAGCCAGCTTCGCCTCCCCCGACAGCTGGGGGACGGTTCCACCTCGCTCGAGGGCTGAGGGCTAGACTCCGCCTCGTTCGATGCCCATCGGCCAGCTCCGCCTCCCCCGACGGCTTGGGGACAGCTCCGCCTTGCCCGAGGGCTGAGCCCCGACGGCTGGGGGACGGCTCTGCCTCGCCCGAGGGCTAAGGGCTAGACTCTGCCTTGCCCGATGCCCGTCGGCCAGCTCTGCCTCCCCCGAACGGCTGGGGGACGGCTCCGCCTCGCCCGAGGACTGAGGGCTAGACTCCGCCTCGCCCGACCCCTAAGGGCTAGGATCCACCTCGCCCGACCCCCGAGGGCTAGGATCCGCCTTGCCCGACCGCCGAGGACTAGGCTCTGCCTCGGTCGACCCCCGAGGGCTGGGCTCCACCTTGCCCGACCTCCGAAGGCTAGGTTCCACCTCGCCTGACGGACCTCGCCTCGCCCGATGTCCAAGGATTGGCTTCGCCTCGCCTGACAACTGCACCCCGCTCCCTCATGATGCTAAGCACAGGGTAGGATAAGACGTTCAGGTCAACCGCAGCATCAAGGACCATACCCTGCGTCCCTACAGGAGAGTACCGCCAGGGCATGACGGGACAGGCGCTTAGACCCTTCCAGGCGTAGCAGAGCCTGAATAGTGTTGCAGGTGCGTGCTCTTTGCCCTACACTTTGCCCTACAGTGTTGTAGACGCCGCCTTCACTCCCTAGGCGAGGAGTCCGACATAGACATACTTCAACCGCTACGTTCCAAGGGGGGACTCCCGTCCTCTACAGTGGCAAACGAGCAGTCACCGCGCCTTCCGCTAACCACAGGGACGCAGATCAACACCCCCGCCCGACACACCGCCCACAAAGGCGGGATGGGATGCACCCACTTGCTAAAAAGGGCCAGGGCATGGCCTACGAAGATCAGCGAACACGCCACTTCTGACACTGTCTGCCATGTTATACAGGGCAGGCGCAGGGAAAAAGGAAGACCCGAATCCTACGAAGGACCTTCTATACCCTTGGTATTTTCCTCTTTCTCCCATCTGTAACCCCTGCTCCCCCTTGGTCAATAAAAGGGAGGGCAGGGCTCCCCACTAGAGGGGCCGACTTTTCAATGGACAACTCACATACAGACGAACTCATAGAGAGTTCAGTTCGACTCACATACACAGCCAAGCCGCCACCATGCTCTTGGCCTCCTTTCAACCCTTCCATCAGAGACCTGGGACCAGTCCCTCTCTTGACCGTTTGTACCCCCTACTACGAACCGCTTTTAGTGCTAATAACATGAGCAGCAACAGACTGGACGTAGGGACATTCAGCCCGAACCAGTATAAACCTTGTGTCCTTTAGCGCATCATCCGGGCCTAACGCGCATAATTATAAATTTACTAGCCGGTGCTTGTTCGAAACACCAACAATATGGGGGTTGAGCTCCCTAGCCTTGGGTCCGCTCCCGGCGTGTTATGTCTCGTTAGCTCTTTGCAGGATTATGTTTTCAAGTTAGGTTTTGTTTTGATGTAGTTGGATTCGCATCAACCCACATATGTTGGGGATGGATTGAAGTGGAAGTTGAACTAAATTCCACCTTAATACATGTGGATTGAGCTGAATTCGATAACGTCCGAGCAGGGCCTTAAATGGTTTTGCACACGCCTTTTCTTATTAAAGCGCCTTTTCTTATTAAAATAGTGCATGTTTACCTAGAAGTTTCGGTTCGTTCCATCCACGAGTGTCAATTTCATTTGTCCATCAAGCCAAACAGAAACATTGTTTTTGAAAGCGCTTGTCATTTACTACCCTAATCCCTAACTCGTTAGATTCCATGCAATGTGCGCAAGAGGAAATGAGAAACTCCGATGTTACTGGAAAAAAGATGCAAAAGACTAGAGATTCTCACTTCGACTTACATGCAAATAACTTTTTTGAGTCAACTTTGTTGGCAGGGAGTGCTTTCAACAAAGGAAATTGTCCCGTGTGAATGCAATCCCTCGGGACTCGGGTAAACTGATAGGAGAATGAAAATGACCAGAGAGTTAGCTAGAACGTAGGAGTACATTTCTATATTTTGTCAAAGTCTAAAATTTATAGAAATTGTATCATAGAAACTGATTTCAAATAGTTATAGTACGAAATTTATTTCATGATGAATATAATAAACTTATTTGATATTATAAATAACTATTTTTATTAAAATTTAGTCAAAACTTTGATCCTATTTGGATTCAATGATCTAAAGTTTAACTTCTAAAGTTAAGGGCTAAAACTTTAGACCACTTTAGCTTATTTATGTGGTCTAAAGTTTTAGTGAGGTTAGTTAAACTTTATACCCCTCTTTAGACCTCATGTTTGAAACTTTAAGAGATAAAGTAGTCTAAAGTTTAGACACTAAACATTAGACCACGAGATCCAAACGGAGCCTTAGATAGATTGACTAAGCGTTGTTGTCGTACTTTTTACCATCGAGAAAACATATAATATGTATCATGCATAGTAAATTGGATGGGTAACGCTCGGGACACCAAGATTTAGATTGGCTTAGTCAGGGCGCCCTATATTCAGCATATGTAGGAGCTTTTATTTCTCATGCATCTAATACTAGGGTTCACTGTTGAGTCTGGGGGTTGATCATCATGGGCCCGCCTGTAACACCCCAGGTGTTACGAGCTTGTTTAGCACCATGATTTAGGCCTAAGTAAAATTTTCGAAACGAGTCTCTCGGTTTTTTTTAAAAATAAAAAGTACTTGAGGCGATAAACGAATCCTGTGTGGCTTAGTTTCGAGGACTCGAATAAACGTCCAAGTTAAATTTCGCAGTGCGTAGAAATAATTGGGGTGTCAAACGACGATGCTAGCGAACGGTTTGTTCTGTTAGATTAAGTATGAAAAACAACCTTTATAAATAAAATAAAATCTATTAATAGTTAGAATGATATATATATATATATAAATATATATACTCGTGGGTTTATTTTGATAAGCACGAACGGATGAGAGAGAGCACAGCAGCTTCGTTTATTTTTTCTGACGTACAGCGTACTCGTTAATTGGCATTTATTACCGTCACGTCCCTGCCCTATGGCGTGTCCGTTTGCCTGGCCCGGTCGTGTTCCCGCTCCGCTAAACGTCACCGTTTGACTGCCCGTTTCATCACATCATCCCTGCGGCACCATCAATGACTTTGCTTGTCGCTGCTCGCTCTGTCCTGGCCCTTTGCTTTTCCTTCTCTTTCTGCCTTGATTTCTTGCTCCAGATAAACTTACATGAGCTGACACTCGACTGCACATTTCGGTGTATATATATACACTCGACTGCCTTGGTTTCTCAGCGGTCAGCACTGCCAGCACTTTTCGGGGTGTGTGTGTGTGTGTGTGTGTGTGTGTGTGTGTGTGTGTGTGTGTGTTGTCGGTGTTTTGGACCGCGGGGTCCTCAACCAACTAGTGAATTTGAACTGCGTGTCCCTAATTCTAGATGGTGATGCAAAGAGACACAAGGTTTATACTGGTTCAGGCAATCGGTGCCCTACGTCCAGTCTGAGAGATCGATCTTGTATTCCACGCACCGAAGTGCTTGTAGTAGGGGGTTACAAGCTCGGCGAGAGAGGGAGCTAGTCCCAGGTCTCTACGTAGAGCGGTGTGGGCTGCTTAAGACGTTGCTCTCAGGTAGCGGGGGAGCATGTGTCTGAGTCTACGTGAGCCTATGCGAGTGTTCGTCTGTCTTCCTCCCTTTTAGAAATGGCCCTGGTCTCTCCTTTTATAGTTGAAGGGGGGACAGGGGTGATACATGTGTTTGCTATGCAGCGTCTTGTGAGCGGAGGTGGCATGCCTGAGTCCTGTAGCTTACCATTGTGGCGGTATGGTCAACGGAGCGGCCTTGTCCTTGATGCACTAGAGCAACGCGCCGGTCACACCTGATCCTATGTGACGTGGGAGCTCCAGTGATAGCTTGGCGCAGGGCATGGCCGCCGACGTGCCAATCGCTGTGCGTTGATAGTGAAAAGAGCTGAGGCTCAGTTGGTGCCATGGCCGAGCTATCGTGGGGGGCTCGGTGGGCGTGAATCCCGAGGCTGCCGAGACCCTGAAGTGGATTGCCGAGGCTTGGAGGGAGCAGTTGGTACTATACACTGATTCCGAGGCTATAGCGACCCGGACTTGACTCCCCACGCCGCGCTGTTCTTGGAGCAGGAATTAGGTAGCGCGGTGTGAATGCAGGCGTCGATTATGGGCACGATGTTTGAAAGCACAATGGCGGTAACCCCGCTTGATTCTATCTCCCGTCCCGTCGGCCACTCCGCTGTACTACGCCGATGTGCGGCTGACGTTGCGGGAGTGGTTGGACGCGTGACATTTTGTCAGAGAAGTCGGTCGAGACGGAGGCGACGAGGTTGTTGCTGAGCCGGCCTCGAGTGAGTCAGAGAATCGGTGACCCGTCTGAGGCCGTGCGGGGCGGGGCCTCGGGCGAGAGGGCCTCGGCAAGGCAGAGAGTTGGGAACCCGTACGAGGCCTAGCGGGGTGGGCCTCGGGCGAATCGGAGAATCAGCCGAGACCTCGTGATCGTCCTTTGGCATTGATATAAGCAAGGCCTAAGGAATCTTTTCGGTTCTTGCTTAGGGTACCCCTTTTTATGGTATCCGACAGTAGCCCCCGAGCCTCGGGGAGGCCTGAGGTTTTGTCAAGATTCTGGCTTGCAGCGGCTCCCGTCGGGATTGTGTTTTGTACTCGTGGTTCCGGTGGGTGCGCGCGAGCGCACCCATCGGGTGTAGCTCCCGAGGCCCTAGAGGAGTGGATTTACTCCTCTAGGGGCTTTTTCTCTATTGAGTAAGGAGTTTTATCACGTTTGTCGGGCCCATGAGTACGAGTTTGAGTCGTTGGACCTTGGCTTAGTTGCAGGAAGAGCCCCCGAGCCTCTACACTGAGCGAGAGGGTGATCGGTGGTTTCCCAGTCTTTTTTGGCGGCCCTCGCGCATCATTTTCGCTCGAAAGGAGGGGTGGAGCATGCCAAGCTACCCTCGGTGGACGCAAGCAGTGACATCTCCGGTGAGCTGTTATCGGGTCAGTCCAAGTGGAGGTCCATGCCCCATTCGATAGGGGTCAGCTAGCGGTCCAGAGACACACTCCAAAAGTTCCAGAGGGCCTCTCTAGTGGGTCCTAGGGCCGTTCGATAGGTCCCAGGGGCTCGATACCTCCCTATAGTGGGATCCCATTCAGAGACCTCCTGTCGGTCTCGGACATGACTTAGGGCTTCCCAAGCACTTGCTTGCTTGGGCATTGGCCATGTACGGGCTTGCCCACAGTCATCCCTGACTCTATTTGTCCTGGGGTGGCTATCAAAACCTTTGGGGGGCCCAGCCTTCGAACCCCTGGATCGTAACGGGCTCGGTGCCCTTTTTATCGTGTTTTTCCGAGACTCTGAGTGCGAGCTTGGGTTGCTTGTTTTCGTTCTGGGTGCAGGAAGAGCCCCCGAGCCTCTGCACGGAGCGAGAGGGTGGTCAGGAGTTCCCCTGGCTTTTGTGCGACCCTCGCGCATCCTTTTCGTTCGGAAGGAGGGGTTGTTTGCCGAGCCCTCGAGTGCGAGCCTAGGTCGCTGGGTCTCGACAAGGTGGTAGGAAGAGCCCCCAAGCCTCTGCACGGAGCGAGAGGGCGATCAGGAGTTCCCCTGAATTTTGTGCGACCCTTGCGCATCCTTTTCGTTCGAAAGGAGGGGTTGTTTGCCGAGCCCTCGAGAGTGCGAGAGCCTGGGTCATTTGGGTCCGGCAAGGTAGCGAGGAAGAGCCCCTGAGCCTCTTGCGGAGCGAGAGAGGCGATCGGGGAGTTCCCCGCTTTTGTGCGACCCTCGTGCATCCTTTTTGTTCGAAAGGAGGGGTTGTTTGCCGAGCCCTCGAGTGTGAGCCTGGGTCGCTGGGTCTCGGCAAGGTAGCAGGAAGAGCCCCTGAGCCTCTACATGGAGCGAGAGGGCGATCAGGAGTTCCCCTGGCTTTTGTGCGACCCTCGCGCATCCTTTTTGTTCAGAAGGAGGGGTTGTTTGCCGAGCCCTCGAGTGCGAGCCTGGGTCGTTGGGTCTCGGCAAGGTCGCAGGAAGAGCCCCCGAGCCTCTGCACGGAGCGAGAGGGCGATCAGGAGTTCCCCTGGCTTTTTGTGCGACCCTTGCGCATCCTTTTCATTCGGAAGGAGGGGTGGAATATGTGAGGCTACCCTCGATGGGCGCGAGCGGTGACACTTCCGGCGAGCTGTTATCGGGTAAGTCCGAGTGGAGGCTCGTGCCCCATTTGATAGAGGTTGGCTAGTGGTCCAGAGACGCACTCCAAAAGTACCAGAGGGCTTCTCTAGTGGGTCCCAGGGCCGTTCGATTGGCCCCGGGGGCTTGGAGCCTCCCTACGGTGGGATCCCATTCGGAGACCTCCCTGCCAGTCTCGGACACGACTTAGGGCGTCCCGAGCGATCGCTTGCTCGGGCCTCGTTCATGTACGGGCTCACCCATAGTTGTCCCTGACTCTGTTGTCCTGGGGCGGCTGTCGAGACCCTCGGGGGCCAGCCTTCGAACCCCTGGACCGTAACGGGCTCGGGGCCCAGTTCCTTAGTCCAAAAGGAATCGGGTGGGGGGATATTCCCCTCCCATCGGCTGACAATGGCGGGTGCGCCTTTTGAGGCGGTTTCTCGGGGCCTGCTGTTGCTGCGGTTGGATGCGACGCGGTGTCAGCAGATGAGACATAACTGTTCGTGCGATTAACGGGGAAAAGGTGGGCGCGTGGGCGGTTAAATCGGATCTGGATTATCTGTGCCGGATTTGAGGGTAACTTCCCCGATTTCATCGCCCGTCCGTTTCATCCCCTTCCTGCATAAATACGCAATGAGCCTCGCCCCTCCCCTCCTTACCTTGCCTGCATTCGCTTTTGCTGCCCTCAAGCCGTTGCTAGGATCAGAAAGCAACGGGGAGAAGAAGGGAGAAGGGCGAGGGAGAGAGATATTTAGAGAGAGAGAGAGAGAGATTTACCGTCGTAGCAGCATCCTCCATCACGCAATGGCCGGCGTCCCTATCATCCTCCCGGCGGATCCTTGGGATCCGTCCAATGTGTCCGTGGAGATGTTGCGGTCGCTCGTCGACGACAGCCTTCTCCGCCCGATCACTGACCCCGATACGCCGGAGTGGATTGCTCCGTTGAGCGAGCCAGAGCCGAGGCCACACGAAGGGTACGTCGTGAGCTTCATGTCTTTCCACGAGCGTGGTCTCGGCCTGCCGGCGGACCGATTCATGCGGGCGCTCCCGCATTACTACGGCGTGGAGCTGCACAACTTCAACCCCAACTCCATCGCGTAGGCGGCGATCTTTGTCACTGTCTGCGAGGGGTACTTGGGCATTGCCCCCCATTGGGAGTTGTGGCTCCATCTCTTCCGGGCAGGGCATACCACCAAGCCGACGGGTATGATGGGTATGAGGAAGATGATGAGGGCCAGCGGCTGCACTCTTCAGGTGCGCCAAGACCGGCAGCACCTTTACATCCTGGCCCAGCTCGCGTCAACCAATCGCCGCTGGTACACAAGCTGGTTCTACCTCCGCAACGATGACAGCGGACTTCCCCCTATACCGGGCGGATCATGGAGGACTGTCAGGAGAAGTGGAGGTAGTGCAAGGAATACAAGATCGATCTCTTAGACTGGATGTAGGGCACCGATTGCCTGAACCAGTATAAACCTTGTGTCTCTTTACATCACCATCCGGGATTAGGGGCACGCAGTTCAAATTCACTAGTTGGTTGAGGACCCCCCGGTCCAAAACACCGATAGTTGGCGCGCCAGGTAGGGGGTTTCAAGCTGGGCAAGAGAGGGAGCTAGTCCCAGGTCTCTGCGTGGATCGGTGTGGGCTGCTTGAGACGTTGCTCTCAGGCAGCGGGGGAGCGTGTGTCTGAGTCTACGTGAGCCTATGCGAGTGTTCGTCTGTCTTCCTCCCTTTTAGAAATGGCCCCGGTCTCTCCTTTTATAGTTGAAGGGGGGACAGGGGTGATACATGTGTTCGCTATGCAGCGTCTTGTGAGCGGAGGTGGCGTGCCTGAGTCCTGTAGCTTACCACTGTGGCGGTATGGTCAACGGAGCGACCTTGTCCTTGATGCACTAGAGCAACGCGCCGGTCACACCTGATCCTATGTGACGTGGGAGCTCTAGTGATAGCTTGGCGCAGGGCATGGCCGACGACGTGCCGGTCGCTGTGCGTTGATAGTGAAAAGAGCCGAGGCTCAGTTGGTGCCGAGGCCGAGCTATCGTGGGGGGCTCGGTGGGCGTGAATCCCGAGGCTGCCGAGACCCTGAAGTGGATTGCCGAGGCTTGGATGGAGCAGTTGGTACTATACACTGATTCCGAGCCTATAGTGACCCGTACTTGACTCCCCACGCCGCGTTGTTCCTGGAGCAGGAATTAGGTAGCACAGTGCGGTACGGGCGTCAGTTATGGGCATAGTGCCGAGCACAGTGGCCGGTAACCCCTACCCAGTCCTGTCTCCTATCCTGTCGGCCACTCCGCTGTACTGCGCCGACGTGCAGCTGACGTTGCGGGAGTGGTTGAACGCGTGACGTTTTGTCAGAGAAGTCGGTCGAGACGGAGGCGACGAGGTTGTTGCCGAGCCGGCCTCGAGCGAGTCAGAGAATCGGTGACCCGTCTGAGGCCGTGCGGGGCGGGGCCTCGGGCGAGAGGGCCTCGGCAAGGCAGAGAGTTGGTAACCCATCCGAGGCCTAGCGGGGCGGGCCTCGGGCAAATCGGAGAATCAGCCGAGACCTCGTGATCGTCCTTTGGCATTGATATAAGCAAGGCCTAAGGAATCTTTTCGGTTCTTGCTTAGGGTACCTCTTTTTATGGTATCCGACATATATATATATTCTATATATTATCCAGGGTATTGAACAATAATCAGTACCCGACGAGCCAAGCCAGAATCACCGAGCCCAAACTACCGGACCGACCCAACCCACGGGCGCTCCCCCGCGCCCGCCTCCTCTAGTCTAGTACAGGAGTATCATAGTATATGCAGTTTTTTTTCCGTTCCATTCTAATTTCGAGATCGTGGGAAGGAGTCGAGGAGACGCCAGTTTTGCCCAGCTCCACCTCGCCGCACGAGCCCAGCTCGCCACCACCTACGCCGCACGAGCCTACCTTCTGCGCCGCCGTCTCCTCTGAGGATAGCCACGGTCAACGAGCAGCGATAGCAATGGCTCCAGGCATCTCACGTGGCCGCGCTGTAGGCTCCCAGGCGGTCGAGCGAGCGGCAGCGCCGGCGAGCTCGTGGAGGCAACGACGTTCTCCCATCGTCAGAGATTGGGAAGGCCACCTTGCTCTTGACGTTAAGGAGCGCCGTCGGCACCTGATCCACGATGCGCTGTTGTGGCCTCGAGCGGCGAACATAGTAGGCGCTGCAGATCCAGTCGGCAGTAGGCAAGGTGGCCAGCCCGGCAGCAGGCAGGAGGCCGAGCCCCCTTAGATCCCGTCGGTAGCAGGCAGGAGGCCGAGCCACCACGCCCCCTTGCGAGCTTCGAGTGGGATGAGGAGCGAGTAGATCGACAAGGTGCGCCCTTTCCTCCTCCCTTGCTCGATCCCTTCCTACCTCCATCCATCCCTTGCTCAATCAAATGTCTGCCTGCCCATGGCTATTTGTCTCGATGCCATCTTTTGAACGACCTAAACCTGTTTGCATTTGCGTTGGATGCAGGTGTGTAGAAAGCAGGGGAATTCATTGCAGGCGCCACATCTAGAGTAGGGCACGGGATTTGAAAAACAGAAGATGATTTCGATCTAATTGGGATCCGCTGCCTCTTGGAGTTTGAAGTGGCAAGGCGCTGCGTTGGGAGTGCTGGTGTCCAAGGCAGCACTAGCATAAGCAGGAGAATTCATTAATGAAATGTGTAATTCAGGTATAATAGAGAGAACCCCGTCCTACTATTTTGATTTTGTGATGTATTAGTTCATTCCCAAGCTTAATTTTCTAGATTATAGACCTTGGAACTACTGTTGTGTTCCTGATTGATGAGGTGTAGCAATTTTGGTTGCATGCTAGGTGCTCGAAAAAAATTCCATTAAAATTATTTATGAGATTTATTTTTGGAGATGCAGGCTTGATTTGTGTTGGTATTTGACTCTTAGTTTGATAGTATCATCCCATTTTGTTTCATATTTCCTAGGATTGACGGTCATATTGTTTACAAACTCTTTATCAACTAGACATTTCATCCTTTTTATCTGCATATATATCTTATAATGCTTAGCTCTATTGCAGATTGCAAAATACATCTTGGTCGGTTGCATTTGGAAGATGACATGCCCCATGTTATTTAAATGAAATATTTTTGATTTTATGTATCTTGAAATCATTCCAAGCTTAGCAATGGGACTGCTTGTTAGGCAAAGCAGTGATGTTTTTAGTTTTGTTTGGGAAGCATGATTGCCTGTTTGGCATGGTTGGCCTATGGTGGTGTTTGGTCCAACTTTCTCTTGGAGAATATGGAGTAGTTTGTGCGCAGTACTGCCGAATTCAGAATGTGGATGCCTGATGTTCTAGTTCTTTACCTGGCTTGGATCTTGTATTTGTTGGTTTTTACTTGCATAACAAAAATTGGCCCATTTTTTCAAAATAGGGCTTGGAAGTTAGAAGTACCTAGTGTATACAATAGAAATACTGATATATACAAACACTGGAATTAGAAGTTTGTTTGACTTATCTCCTCTGCTATCATTCAAGTTCAAGGTGAGATTGATGTCTAGAGTTTAAGAACAAGCAGGCTCCTTATCTCCATCTTTGATCAACCCATGAACTATCTATATTTGGATTTATTCTCTGAATTTTCATGAGTTCTAGCTTATGTGTGAATTTGATTTCTACATCGCATGACTTACTTGACCTTTTGCGGGTACAGTTTTCTTGAACTGGTTTGTGATTTTGTTTCACTGAAACTATTTGTAAAAAAACCTACGATATGAGACTGCCTGCCAATAGTAGCATCTGATCCCCATCAAGTCCGGTTGTATCGGTGGCTTCTCCCACCACCAAACTACCAAAGATGCATCTAGTCCTCCAAGTTGTCTTTCCTTTTGTTTTCTTCGCTTGTCTTGTTTGGACATGTTGTTGAAAACACCACCATTGTTTTCAGCTTACCTTAAAAACGGCACTATTTAGTTTTTTTTTTTCAGCCGGAACATTGTTTTTCTCTCACAACAATTCAGCCAGAACAGTGTTTTTTAGCCAATTTCAGCCAAGTTTCAGCAAGTTGAACGGGGTGTCTTCTACACGGTCGTTATTATCCCTTGCATGTGCACCTGCGCTGTTTTCTTGCCTGCAAGCGAAGAGTGGAGGTGATATAGAATTTGTTATGATAGTACTCCTTGCATTTAGCTAAATGCTTTTTGGTCAAATATGGCTTTGGTAGTCGGCCTAGTCTTACCTTTTTTTATGATGCTTGTAAAATTCTGCAGCTAATCACGGGCATTGCAGGTTCATCATATAATACTCATTGGTCGAGGTACAGTTTTAGTTGGCAATTAGCATGTATGTCTTTGCCACTTTTTCATAAACCATTTACTGGCATGTATCCTCACAGCGTAGCGCTTAGGTAGGATCCAAATGAGGTGATTAGTGATGTATCTCAGTTCTCAGTTTAACAATACGAGCCATGTTGAACTGCCTAGTGCTTATCAAATTAACTTTAATGATCACTGAGCACTGTGATATGTAGCTACTAAGAATTGCAGGCCTAAAACTAGTAGTATAATAATACTGCCATGCTCAATTTGGACATGTCATTCTCAAAGTGATTATAACCCTACAAAGTATAATGAGCTTACAGACACTGAGTGAATTTTTGTGGCGGTCATGGCATTAACAATCTGTCCCAACACTTAAAGCTTATGGCATTGGATTTATTTGTATGTGATGCAAAGGATTTTATAATGCAATGGCAATGTTGCACCCATAAAAGCTCATTCTTTATGATTGATGTGCACAATATTTTATGGAAACCAAGTATTACTGGAACATACAACAGCTGGTCTGCATACAATGCTTTTTTCCTTGGAAGTCTCATGTTTACTGCCTTCTCACTATAAGCAGTGGATTTTTTGTGATCTCACATGCATTGATTTTTTGTGATCTCACATGCATTGGATTTTCTATTTACATTAGGAGTTCACCACTGCTTATTTGGTCAAACTAGAAATTTCTTGCACATTCATATTGACTATATCACAAATATTTGTATGCCAAATCAAAAATTTATATTTCGTAGTTCACAAGTGAAATCATGTGCGATTGGATTAGTCTTTGTGTACAGATCAATATTTGCTAACAGGAAACTATCTATATTTTTTATGATTCATATAGCCTATTTCGTATCTATATCTCTGGTGCTAAATTTGTGTTGTTTTCAAGTTCACACGTGAAATCATAATAATTTACCACTAGACATTAGCTTGAGCTAGTTAGATTAGTTTCTGGTGAACAAGCACAAATTATTTTTCTTAACCACAGTTCCTGCATGTCTTCTTAAAGCTTGAGGCTGCAACTGAATTGAATCTTCTTAGCTTAAGGAATATATCAGGGTTTTTATTTTTCATCTCAAGTGCTAAATGATTGTTGCTAAGACCTAATGAGCTACACAATGTAGTAGTACTTCATTTGTCACTACAGTATAGGCCTTATAATATCTGGAACTGTGATCCAGGATAGGTGCCTTCTTTCCAACAATTCAGCATGGTGCATATGCATACCATACAGCGCATGTCTAGTTTTTTTTTTTTTGCTAATAAATCTAGCCAGCTTACTTGAACTAGTACTCACTTACTTGGGTAGCCAATGAAATGATAATAATAATCGGTGCTGAGCTGTTTAGTGAGGCAACAATGTCACAAATGATATAGAAAACAGAGTAAGAACCAAGACGATTAGATTTGAGAGTCCACCTAAGACAACATGATATCACGCATGCCATTTTCAGCATCATGTATTACATATAGCATGGATGCCTCCTAAGTTTCCTATACTTAATCAGTACTAGTTAGACTTCAGTGTAACGCTAAGGCTGGTATCGTACTAGAATATGTGCATGTTCTAATTCATGCAGATTAGGAAGCTCTTCTGGTCCATCTTAATTTTTCCACCATGGTTTATCTATTACAAGAAAATGCCTTGCTTTAGATCAAGTTCTGGGAAGTGCAAATGTTTGATCATAATTGCAAACAATTGAGGTTTTTATGGATCACTCACTTCATTATGTAAGATAAGAAACCTTTTGCATGTACATATGCATTATCAATAATTAACCTAATTCTATGCTAGATTAAATATAATGGAAGGTTTATATGGTCACACATGACAATATCTATGACTAGGCTAGTTTGGTCGAAAATATTTGAGGTTTCTATGGTTCCCTAGGTTTTTTAGCACAAGTAGATCAAATTAGCAATACACAAAATTAAAGAAACACAATCTAATGTTTTTTAGCTTTTATTGACTATTGAATTTTTCTCTGAGACAAGCAATCAATTACTTCATGAATTTTATATTGCAGGTTTTTTAAGAAGCAACTGTTATAATGCCTGTGTACTTAATGGATGTGTTAACAAGTTGGCTCTGGGTCCTATGCAAATGAAGGTCAATGTTAGCAGCATCCCAAGTGTTTGGTGAATGGGGACCTATAATCAGATAGGAAAATATCCATGATAACTCATCCAGAAAAGCTGTGTTGCATGGTTGCAAACTACAAATGACATCCAAAGAGCCCTCAATGATGCAGATTTCAGTTCATCAGAAGGAAGCACTTTGATGCCTGAATCATCATTGCAGTTCTTCAAAAAATAAAGAGTGTATCTGCACCTTCGGGGGATCCAAATCTCCTCGTTGTGATCAACCTGTGGAGTGTTTCAGCCTGTTCGTTTGGTTGTGGCTTGTCGTAAACGATTGTAAATTTTCAGCTGAAATAATATTTTTCTCTCACACAAACCAGCCAGCAATACTTCTTCACGAACCAGCCAAAGTTGTGTGTGTGTTTCGGTTCAAGTTCTCCCAATCCCAAAGAGTAGGCCTACAGATTCTTTGTAACTATTAACGAACCAAATAGTACTATTTGTGATTAGCATCATGTACTATTACTGTTGACAGGATATGTTTGTGCCGATCAAATTAAATAATATTTACATTAGATAATGAATTATTATTGTTGGCAAGTAAAAAACAGCCAAATATATGCATTCCTGAAGGCCTAGCGGGAAAAAATGACAACATCAGGCTAGAAACAAAAAAAACTGATAGGAAACACACAAAAATCGCCGGAAACAAACATACGAGCATTTGGGCAATAGGCACGAAAGAAAAAAAATCAGCCAGAAATAAAAAGGCCAGAAACAAAAAAAAAAATCGGCCAGAAATAGGCACGGAAGAAAAAATTGCAAAAACATCGCTTCTGGGGCCGAGCGCGTGTGGTCTGCGGCCTGCGGGCGGGGGATGCCTCGGGTGCTGAATAATATTTAGTACCCAGGGTACTAGGGCAGTCTATATATATATATATATATATATATATATATATATATATATATATTAATTAGAACTTGACTTGACTTAAGCTTTCTGGATGATTTTTTGTCACGTGTAGATCGGTGAAAGCCTCCAGCCGTTGTTGGAGTCAGATCATGGGAAAATAGATTGGCTGCAAGGGAAAATTTCTCATGTGCATGATTTGATGACGTAGTATATGCATATATACATGCAATCCAAAGTAAGTATGATTATTTTAATCGTTATGAGCAAGCAGAGCGTAGGCTTATCTGCTTGCTTGTTCGTCGGTGTGGCTGGAGACCATCGACTGCGGTACGCCATCTCGGGACTTGATCGGTGTGTGTGTGTGTCTATATATATATATATATATATATATATATATATATATATATATATATATATATATATATATATATATATATATATATATATATATATATATATATATATATATATATATATATATATATATATATATATATGAGCGTGTTTATAGTTGTAACCCAAAATCCTAAAAAGTGCTCCCATCATATCGAATGTTTGTGTCTCGTACATGGAGCATTAAATGTAGATGAAAAAAAAACTAATTGCACAGTTTGGTGGGAAATTGCGAGACGAACGTTTTGAGCCTAATTAGTCCATATTTGAACACTATTTGCAAAATAAAAACGAAAATGCTACAGTAACCCAAAATCCAAAGTTTCCTCAACTAAACACGGCGTTAGTTTTAGGAAGTTGGAATTTAGAGCTACTGTTGCACTTTTGTTGTTATTTAGCAATTAGTGTTCAATCATGGACTAATTAGGCTCAAAACGTTCGTATCGTAATTTCCCACCAAACTGTGCAATTAGTTTTTTTTTCGTCTACAATTAATGCTCCATACACGGACCACAAACATTCGATGTGATAAGTACTGTAGCACTTTTTTAAAATTTAGGGTGGAACTGAACACGCGTTATATATATATATATATATATATATATATATATATATATATAAGCACCCAAAGTGCGCCAGCGTCCCTCTCTCTGCCTTGATACCTCTGCTGCCCCTGTCGGCCTCTGTCTCTGGTCGCTTTTCCAGGCCGAGTTAGGCCGTGCGGCCTCCTACCCCGGCTTCTTGAGGAAGCCAGGCCGCTGCTCGCCTTGCTCACCATATCTCACGGTCTCTCCTTGCTCCACCTCCGCGTCTCGCACCCGCGCGTCCCGCACCGGTGTCCCAACTCCGCTCGCGACCAGCCGAGCCGCAGCGCCCCGCCGATGCTGGTCCGTTCTCGCAAGCGAGCGTGCCCGCGTTCCTTGGTCCGCGCTTCTTTGCGCACCTTCGCCTGTGGTCGCCATTGTCATCCGTGCGGTGAAGCACTCCTGCTGGCTACGCCCGTCGGTGCCGGTCATCCCAGCCATGCAGCGCTGCTCGCCACTCGGCCGGCGCCGTTGCATCATGCCGACGCCGCCGTCCATGACTTCGCCCACGCTGGTTCATCGCTGCTCGGCGTTTCCTCTCCAAATAGCAGCTCCGCTTTGCGGGCAGTAGCACACCGCCTCCGCGTCGTCGCACCTAGCCGCTGTTGCCTCCCTCGCCGTCTGCTTCAGCGCCTCGCGCCGGGACCACGGCCGCTTCCACCGCCCTATCGTGCGCGAGCACGCCATGGCCGGCCGGTGCTCCTCCCTGACGATGCTCTGTTCTCAGATTGAAGACAAGGTGAGAAGTCCAAGAAGAATGTTATACGGGGTTTTATTTGCGAAATACATGACTTAAAGGAATAGTGTTGTGGTTCGGTGGCCGGATTAGGCAGAAGTCCAAGGGCTTATTCGCATAATAGACCCGCCCGCCTGCCTGTTTCGGCCGCTTGGGCGGCGTTCTGGGCCATCCCGTCGTTCGCTTTGGGCAGGCTGACACACACACCTTGCACAAGATCTGCTGGGCCAAATAGGTCGCGCTGGCCCACTTAGCTTTATAAAGCATTTGTTAATTTCGTTTCGGAAGTAAACTTGTAAAATCCATAGTAAATCATAGAAAAATCATAAAAATGTCAAACCAGTTTTGTTGAGTCTCTAAAATCAGGATCTACCTACTAGTATATTTTGTTCACATAGTTCGATAATATTCTTGGAAGCTATATATTTAAAGTTGGATACTTAATATTATGAAAATATGAATTTGTAGGAATTTCCGTGATAAATTGGTAATGGTATTGGATCTAAAATCTTTACAGTAGGTTCCTAGCAATATTAGCTGCTCACCGTAATTTTGTAGCTCTAAAATAATTAGTTGCTAGATAAATAATAATGTCCTATTGCGAATAAAGAAACACCGTTGGTTTATATAACTAAAACAATTGTTGGAAAATAATGCCTTATCCGTCAACGTGTATATGTAGCCTAAGTACGATCGTCGTTAGAATTAGCCCATTAACTTAAGATTCGTACGTCGTATTTTATGAGTCACGATTGCAGTTGATTAATTACATCTTTGCATTGCATCGCATGCATATCATATAGGTACGATGATGGATCAACGGATCGATTGAAGGATGATTGGGAATCCGAAGATGATACAATGGGCTTCTTATTCAGTTGATGGTGGATGATCTGGAGATGCAGATACTAACTTTTTAATATATATCTTACCCAGACAAGCTCTGGTACATAACCCCTACTTTCTGCAGTTTAAATTATATTTGTGCATTAAGTTTCAAGGAGTTGAATGGAACCCACTTGCATATATATCTTTATCCTATGAGTCTTACTAGTATGACAGGATCGTGTAGAATGCTATGCTCCAGGACTCCGGTAGAAGTCGAGTGATTGCCTGTCATTCGCGAGAGATAGGAAATATATTACTGTATTATTATCACTTGGAAAATATAAATGGTGGAAAGGAAAATGGTGACCGGGCAGGGATGTGGTTTGGGTATTGGTGGGTGTAAGAGGTTGTGTCGCCGTGGACGCGGGGCATGGCTTGGTTACACTGCTTTCCCTGTCTGTGTCGATTAAGGACCGATCGTTGCATATGACTCTAGGTAGGTCACAGACTTAGTATCCCGAGCACATACTTTTGTATGGGCGCTTAGAAGACTTGTTGCTCTCTTGTCGCGGATCCGGCTCTTTCTGGACCGACTGTCAGGGTTTCTTTTTGGTGGAGGAGGTCCTTGCACCGCACTGAGTCCTGGACTTAGGGGCGGGGGCTTGGAGTCCCAGTTTGGATGGAGACCTGGACACCCGGGACAGGAGGGTGATGGGTTGGTCCTGCTTGTGCCTGGGGTACAAGCGGGGCGTGTGTTTTCGGAGTACCCAGGTGGGGGCATTGATTCGTGAATCGTCGGGTGATCTGGTACGGCTTGTCTACGGTTTAGCATCGTAGTAAGAACTGAAGATGAAAGATGAAAGATGGAAAAATGAAATATGATTGCTTACCACCTGCTTTAAAGTAGCACAGGTGCTTACATAGAATGGTTAGTTAATGAACCAATGCAGCTATTAATAAAAATCGGATATAAGGACGCACGCTTAGTAATACTTTCTGCAAATGCAATAAACCCACCAGCCAGATAGCCTTGCATATCCTTAGAGTCTTTTCTTTTCTCCTGTCGGGTAAGTCTTGCTGAGTACAATTGAGTACTCAGGGTTTTATTCCCCCTGTTACAGGTGACAGGTGGATGCTAAAGCTGACTCTTGTGTGTGGATTCCTCCTGGTGGGCTCAGCGAGGATTCCTTTACGCTGCGATCGTAGTCTTTATCTACAACTCTCACCAAAGGTTTTTATAAATGAAAATTTATAATCTGTTGTCATAGTTGTTATATATCAATACTTTATCATGTCATTAATAAATGTTTATTTCCGCTGTAACTCTGTTCACATGTTCATATTCCGCTGTTCAATTAAATTATTCATAACTCTGATAATATGATTACATTCCACTATCATAATGATAAATGCTATACTCTGATGTTGTATTAAAAGTGATGTAAGAAATGGTTAAGAATGTTGTAAGCTTTATTCTCTCATTTGTGATCCTGATGGCGAAAATGTGGATTTTCGGGTTCTCCCCTGAGGTGTGCCCGATGGAACCGAGTAATTTAGTGTTCTTTCTCGAGTGCTTAGTGTCTAATGGAAGACAAGCACTCCTGTGAGGCATTAGATTTAGGTGGTTCTGCCACACCGCCACACTCCATCCGCCCCTGTTGTGCCCAGTCTTGTCTCCAACTCGCTCCCACCCCAACCGCGCGATGCCTTAGCCCTGTTGTGCTCGGGCCCAAGTCCGCTGCACAGGCCACGCCTAGCCAAGCCATGTTTGTATTATGTTTTTTCTTGTTTTGGCCTTTGAAGAATACTCTATTTATTCCTTCCTATTTTTCTATCATGTATCTTCTGTATAATCTCCTAATAGTATTTTCATATCGCATATGAATCCAATGGCACAAGAGATTATTCCAACCAAAAACCTTCTATTCTTGGATCTGGAGCTGAGTTGCAAGACAAATAGATTTCTTAGCTCTATGATGAGAGGCCAACTCTAGAGTGCAGCTACTTCACGGTGAGTTAGTTTTACAGAGTTGGAGCTCTCCCAAACAGGCTCTTACTCCCTCTCAAGATCTCCGATCCAGGTTTCTATCTGGCTACCGCCAAGATTCATCTTTCGTCATCTACTGTTACTCCCTCTATCTGAAATTATAATGGATCTTGATTTTTAGATACATTACTTTTACTATGTATCTAGACATAGTGTATATCTAAAGCCATGTATTCAGAAATTTCATAAATTTTAAAACATCTTATAATTTGAAAGGGGGGCGAAGTAGGTCACAACAGACCATATGCGCATGCAAGCATTAAGGCCCTGCATCATTAATACAACAAATCTAATAGACAACTCATTCTCATTACATGAGTTGACTATACTATTAGCTCTTCATACTAACGTGGCAAGTGGTTATAGTCTTCAACTGGCTAGATTACTAGTCATGCTTTTCAAGGTGGCTATACTGTATCTATCCTAAAAAGATACAATTCTAGATTTAAACTGGGACGAATTTTCTTAATTTTGATTAAGTTTATATAAAATATTTTAAATAAATATTTATAAAATGAAATAGATATACTAAAAAAATTCATAATTAATATAATGATACTTATATAGTATTATACAATTTTATACAATTTTGCTTAAATTTAAAACTACTCACATTTAACTCCTAAAAGGCGAGAATTACACATAAGACTATATAAAACACTTAGATCATGAAACCGTGCAAACATTTTTTTTTGAGAAAACAAGAGCTTATATTAATTAAACGTCACCGTTACAGTCATGCTGCTGGATACTTGGGAGAATACATTCAGGAATTTCATACAACCAAGTACGCTCTAAACATGAAATCGAGGCATACTTAGCAAGATCATGGGCTACAGAATTTGCCTCTCTTTTGACATGAGATAATTCAAAAACCATGCATCTCCCCATAAGCTCTTGAACTTCATTTAGAACAGGCAGGATAGTCGACCTGCTATTATCTTTACTTCTCCATAAGGATTGCAACTCTAAACTATCAGTTTCCAACATCACCTTTGGTCGATTCAGCAAATTCATCAATACAGCCCCATCACGTGCAGCATAGGCTTCAACAGTGAGAATGTTTGGAATCAAATCATACCATTTGCATTTAGCCGCTAGAACATGACCATTTTCATCACGAATTACCACCCCAGTAGCACCTTGTTGACTTTTCGCCTTGAAAGCAACATCCACGTTGATCTTCGCAAAGCCAGCAGGAGGTGGCTTCCATTTCATAATTTGTGTATTGTCCTTCTTTCCTGTCATAGATTCAGCGGAGACAATTAGATCAGAAGATAATTCTCTCGCCCACCTGCAGGCCTGTATCATATTCATTTTTGTTTCTCCATGGCGTCTTCCGTTGTGCGCTGTCCAAACTGCCCATATTCCACATAAAATGGGGCCCACAGTTTGTAGCAGGACAAAATGAATTATCCAGTAAATCAAAGCACCATGTAGCAGGATGCAATCTAGGCAATTTAATATTAAACATTTCATAGAATGACCGCCAAAACATGGTAGCAAAAGTACATGTAATTAAAGCATGATAAACAGTTTCGTCTTGAGCACCACAGGGCATGTACCTTGATTTTCTATATGCCTTTCCATGAGATGTGCTTTAACCGGCACAAAGTTATGCATCACCCGCCACCAAAAAACTTTCACTTTGGGAGGAATTGCCAGTTTTCATATCCTTTTTCCAAAATGGATTATCCTCGCTTACAGAAGAATTTGCAGTATGTGTTTTGTTATGTTCCAACATACGTATTGAGAGGGATATTAATCGATATGCAGATTTGACGAAGTATATGCTATTTTTTTCTGCACTCCATGCCCACATATCCTCCTTTAATCTTCCAAGTGGAATTTTCCGGATTTCCTTTGCATCAGCTTCTAAGAAATTTTCTTGTAAAACCTATTCATTCCAAGCAGAGCCTTCTGAAGTGAGGAGTTTATGAACTCTCTCAACTGTAGCTTCTAGTTTCTTGTACAATGGTTTAAACCCTGGTATTCCTGGAATCCATTGGTCTGTCCATACTTGTATAGAAGTGCCATCACCAATTAATTTGATTAAGCCCTTCTTCAATACTTGTCTACCCTTAAGGATTGCTTGCCATGTATGAGAACCGTTACATTTTCTTTTTGCAGACAAGAAAGATGAATTGTGGTAATATTTGCCCTTAAGAGTACGAGCGCAAAGAGAATCAGGTCTGGTTAAAATTCTCCAGCCTTGCTGTCGACAAAAGATGCCCGGCAGTCCACCGAGGGGTATCCCACGATGGTAGATTTGTCGGTGGGGATATACGTAATCAGTAACCAGATGGTGACACAAGGCGCAGAGACAACGATTTAGACAGGTTCGGGCTGTCTGATCGACGTAATACCCTACGTCCTGTGTCTTTGGTGTATTGTATTGAATACATGATGTCGAGTAGAGGACCCCTGCCTCTCCTTATATACTCTAGAGGGACAGGGTTACAAGTAAAGTATCCTATTTGGTACTATACAATGTCTTGCGGTGCACGCCGAGCAGCGCCGTGCACGCTTTGATCTTGTGGGCCGGGCCACCTCCGATGGTGCGGCCCATGTCTTGGGGGCCATACCCCCACAGTTAGTCCCCGAGCCTGACAGTAGGTGATGCGATCACGTGGGTGTGGTCATAAAGTAGAATACCAAATGAAAGCAGTAAGCTAGTCCTCGGGCGTAGCCTCGAGATGAGAACAAGCACATTCACCGCAAGGTGAAGTGTGCCCACTTAGTCCCCGAGCCTCTTTGGAAGATGAAGAATGAATCTTGTAGCAGGTCAAAGAAATCTGAAAAAAAGCTTGTCGATAAATTCGACATGCGCGTATCAAGACCCAGACGTCTTGCCCAAGATCAAGACTACGATCACGAACAGCGTGGAGCAGCTTGATAGCACACCGACGAGACGTAGCAAGATCCGAGCAGCAAGGGAGTCCCCGGCGTCGCTGGCGATGTCCGAGCACCGAGGAGCGAGGAATCTCCGGCGTTGCTGGCGATGTCCGAGCATCGAGAAGCGAGGAGTCCCCAGCGTCGCTGGCGATGACCGAGCACCGAGGAGCGAGGAGTCCCCGGCGTCGCTGGCGATGTCCGAGCACCGAGGAGCGAGGAGTCCCCGGCGTCGCTGGCGATGTCCAAGCACCGAGGAGTGAGGAGTTCCCGGCGTCGCTAGCGATTCCGAGCACCGAGGAGCGAGGAGTCCCTGGCGTAGGCGGTGATGTCCGAGCACAGAGGAGCGAGGAGTCCCCGGCGTCGCTGGCGATGACCGAGCACCGAGGAGCGAGGAGTCCCCGGCGTCGCTGGCGATGTCCAAGCACCGAGGAGTGAGGAATTCCCGACATCGCTGGCGATTCCGAGCACCGAGGAACGAGGAGTCCCCGGCGTCGCTGGCGATGACCGAGCACCGAGGAGCGAGGAGTCCCCGGCGTCGCTGGCGATGACCGAGCACCGAGGAGCGAGGAGTACCCAGCGTAGGTGGCGAGGTTCGAGCACCGAGGAGTCCCCGGCGTAGGCGGCGATGTCCGAGCACCGAGGAGTCCTTGGCATAGGTGGCGAGGTTCGAGCACCGAGGAGTCCCCCGCATAGGCGGCGAGGTCCGAGCACCGACATAGCTGACGACGTCCGTGCGGTGAAGTGTGCCCACTTAGTCCTCGAGCACGAAGAATCCGAGGGCCGAGGAGTAACCGACGTAACTGGCGATGAAGCACGAGCGACGAACATTCTGGTCGACTGGTCGGCGGCGAAGTGAACATTGAGTAGAAGCGACCGGCGAGCAGTCCGATCAACTGGTCGGCGACGGAGTCCATGAACCAAGCGGTCCGACCAGTTGATCGGTGGAGAAGCCCGAGCACCAGGTGGTCCGATCACCTAGACGACGATCCTGCAATACAAATATGTAGAACGGGTAGTACACGATGTACAAATAAAGAAACTCAGGAGAAAAAACAGCAATGGTGATGAAACGGTGTATGCAGTTCGGACGATTAGTTGGCGTGAAAATATATTTATGTTTAATATAAACCGCCCGAACAGTTAGTGTGTAGCTGAGTCTTCAGCCCTAGCTAGCCCATAGTCCATAACGTCGAGCGCGGAGCCCGTGCACGTGTAGGAGGAACAGGCGTGACCAAGGAGTCGCTGCCGACCACCCATAACGCAGAGCGCGGAGCCCGTAGCACGTGTAGGGAGGAGCCGGAGACAGGGCCGTCTCTGAAGGCGTCCGAGCATCAACATGACTGTTCGAGGGTTCGAAAAATTGTTTGGAGAGCAAATATGGAGAAAACAGTTCGGAAAAACATTATAACGATATACGGAGATTGAAGAGTATTTAGAAGAATATTAAAACATGACTTAGCTTTAGACAGAATGTCTGGTCAGCGGCGTATGGCGTTATCTGGTCGGCGACGCGGGCAGCTCGCTTGTAGCTCGACGGCGACAAGGGATGTCGGTGAGGGCCGCCGAGTAATGACGACGAGACAACGGCGAGGGGCATCGGCGAAGGATGTCGGTGAAGGCCGCCGAGCGGTGACGACGAGTCGATGGCGAGAGACGTCGGCGAACGATGTCGGCGAAGGCCGCCGAGCGGTGACGACGAGTCGACGGCGACGGACGTCGGTGAAAGATGTCGGCGAAGGCCGCCGAGGGCAGCGGCGGCGAGTCGTCGACGAGGGACGTCGACGAAAGATGTCGGCGAAGGCCGCCGAGTGGTGACGACGAGTTGACGGCAGGGACGTCGGTGAAAGATGTCGGCGAAGGCCGCCGAGGGCAGCGGCGGCGAGTCGTCGCCGAGCGGTGACGACGAGTCGACGGCGAGGGACGTCGGCGAAAGATCTCGGCGAAGGCCGCCGAGCGGTGACGACGAGTCAACGGCGAGGGACGTCGGCGAAAGATGTCGGCGAAGGCTGTTGTCGGATACCGTGAGAAGGGGTACCCTAAGCAAGATCCAAAAAACGACTGCTTAGATTTCGTAAAGATCGAAACCAGCTAAACGCTGCTGGCCTCGGCCGATTCTCCGACCCGCCCGAGGCCCCATCACCGCGGGCCTCGGCCGATTCTCCGACTCGCCCGAGGCCTCATCACCGCGGGCCTCGTCCAATTCTCCGACTCGCCCGAGGCCTCATCACCGCGGACCTCAGCCGATTCTCCGATTCGCCCGAGGCCCCCTCACCGCGGGCCTCGGTCGATTCCCCCGCCAGAGGCCTCGCCGAGGCCACCGACCCTCCGTCTCGCGCAAAGGCGGGCTCGGCGAAAGACGCCGCTACCTCTTCCTTCTCCCGTCCTTACGGCAAAGCGTCGTGTCGCGTCAACTCGCCAGCTGCTTGCCCACGACAACCGCATGCCCGGCGACAAGATCTGTGAGAATGGCCGATGGGACGAGAGGGGGATCTGCGAGGGTTACCCTTGTTGTACTAACCCCGTGCACGTGGTTGGCGCCCATGCCTCCTTTGTCTGCGCCAACTCTGCTCCAAGGACAACGCGGCATGGGGAGCCACGTCTGAGCCATCTTGTGGCCTCGGAATCGGTACCGGGAGCAATAATTCCCTCAAGGCCTCGGCGGCTCGCTCGAGGGGCTCGGCGGCCCGAGGACCCATGTCCGCCAAAGCCCCCGCGATGGCTTGGCCTCGGCACCTCTGAGCCACGACCCCTACGGCGTCATCGCGCGATGACCCGCACGTCCCGGATGGCGGGGGTTACCCGTCACTATGCTATCCATTGTACACATAGTTGACACCCATGCCTCTTTGTCGCGCCAACTCTGCTCCAAGGACAACGCGGCATGGGGAGCCACGTCTGGCTCTCTTGTGGCCTCGGAATCGATACCGGGGCCAATAACTCCCCCAAGGCCTCGACAGTTTGCTTCACGGGCTCGGCGGCTGAGGGTCCATGACCACCGAGCCCCCACGATGGCTCGGCCTCGGCGGCATGCAGAGCCGCTGCTCCCTCTGACGTCATTACACGGCGACCAGCACGTCGCCGCCATGTCCTCCATCATTTGGAGCCCCACGGCCAGCAAGACCGAGTCGACCGGCATGTCACTTCCGCCACGACAAGGGCGGGGCCACTCCATCGACCATACCACAACAAGATGGCCGACTACAGGGCTCGGACCGCCACCCCATTTCTGAAGCGCTATGTAGCACCACATGCACGATCCGGTCCTCCCTTAGAGTATAAAGGGAGGGACTGGGGCCATTCTAGGGGGAAAAAGAGGAACAAGCCCGATAGCACCAGCAGCTCATATCTTTGCTTGGGAACAACGCCTCAAGCAGCCCCGCACCACCACTCGCCGAGACACGGGGCTAGTTCCTCTCTCACCTAGCTTGTAACCCCCTACTACGAGCACTCCGGTGCAAGGAATACAAGATCGATCTCTGGATTGACGTAGGGCCTCGATTGCTGAACCAATTATAAACCTTGTGTCTCTTTGCGCCACCATCCGGGATTAGGGGCACGCAGCACAAATTCACTCGTTGGTTGAGGGACCCCGGTTCCAAAACACCGGCACGGTTGGCGCGCGCCGGTAGGGGGAGCTGCGTGTAAACCGTCATCCTAGCAAGTTCCGGATGGCGGACTACATACGACCATTGCGTCTCGGCACCATAGTTTGGTTGGGGAGCCTAGAGTTCATGTCTCTAGGGCATGAGTACGACATGGTGCTCCTCACCCCTCGAACCCCACCGTCCAACGACGGAGTCGCGCCCCGGCAGCCCAGCGGCGGCGCCCGGGCGGCCCGCTCTCGCCACGCTTCGCCCGAGCGCGCGCGAGCAAGGCCACCCCGGCCGCTCTGTGAGCCCAGGCGACACGCCTCTCCCCGCCGATGTCCCTCGACCAATTTGTTGATGCAGGGGTCCCTGGTGGGGACTGTCGCTGAGCTGAACGAGCGAAGGAAAGTCGCCGGTGGCTTACGGCGATGCCCAGTCGTCTAACCCCGCTCCGCCACTCCCTGAAGAGCCGACCCCGGCGGGGCAGAACATGGAGAAGGCACCGTCCCCATACCCCTTTGGGTTGAGAAATGCCGCCGCCTCTTACGCCTCGCTTACTGCGCCATTCACAAGCACCACCTCGGGCGCCGCCCGTTCGCCGCTCTCGACTTGAGCACCGCTCCGACTCCTCGGGACGAGGGCGAGGCATGGCCCAGGTGGATTTCTCCGAACTTCACAACCACAGGGATTTGCGCCAATTCTTGGCATAGCGACTCTTGCCTCGGCTACTCCGACTCCGACGATGGAGGGACTTACGATCCATCTCGTGAGTGCTTCCACGTCGGGCTCGGGATGCCAAGGGCGGGCGAAGGAGCGAGAGGACAGGCAACCATTCCCGCCCAGGCGGGCGGCGACGCACACCACCACCGCGTCCGAGGCCCCGGAAGCCGCGGGCGAGAATCCCGCCGCATGGGGCGTCGACGCCCAGACACTGGAGCAGCTCCACGAGCTTCAAGCCAAGGTCGAACAAGATCGACTCTTACGCAGCGGCCGGGACACTCTCGGCGGGAGGCGGCAAGAAGGGCATGGTGAGGGCGGAGGGGCCCGAGGAGGGCCCGCGGCGTCCACCACCGCATCAAGCGACAAGCGAGGGGATGAGCCGCCCCAATCTTTAACCGCGCTAGCGAGAATGTCGCGGCATGCCGCGATGCTAGTCCGAGCAATGCCGAACCCTCCACCACCGAGGGGCGGCGGGTCGCATGGAGAGCTCGCGACCTCCTCGAGACCGCGCGGCGGTCTGCAGCAGGCGAAAGTTCCGCCTCCCGCCCGGCTGAGAGGCACTTGAGCAACCCACGGCACGACCTCGACAAGGCGAGTGCCTCGACCCGTCCCGGAAAGCCGCTCGCGCGCCGGCGGTCGCAGAGGCCCTCTCGCGCGCAGCCGACTCGAGGACCAACACGAGACGCAGGCGACCACGAAGTAGGCGGCGGCGGCGGCGGCGCCCACGGCAGACAGAGCCGCCCGAGGCTACCACCCACACCGAAGGCGGTCGCTTCTGACGGCGGTGAGGACCATGATCCTTCCACGAGTCGCCGGGACCTCGGGTCTTCAGCGAGGGCCATCCGCGTTGCTCCTTTCCCGCCCGGTTCCGACGACAGTACCGGCCAACCTCTCGCCAATCTGGTGGCGAGACCAACCCGGAACTTCTGGCTCGCCGATTACCACTTTGGCTTTTGCCGGCTAGGTGGCGCGGACAATGACCTGCTCATCATCCGCAATCTCCCTTTGCTCTTTGTCGGACTCGGCGCGAGCCTGGCTGGAGCATCTCCTCCCTCGCAAATCCACGGTAGCGCGACTTGGTTAGGATCTTTGTCGGGAACTTCCGGGGCACATCGTGCGCGCATACAGGAATTCTGGGATCTTAAAGCTGCCTTGAAGCGAGACGAGTCCTCCGAGACTTCATCCGGCGCTTCTCCAAGCGAGTGCACCGAGCTACCCGGCGTCGGCGACTCGGAGATCGTCCGGGCTTTCCTCTCCGGCACCACTTGTCGGGACTTGGTCCGAGAGTTAGGGGCCTGCGCGTCCAGCGCTCTGCTGCCGCGCTCCTCGACATCGCCACCGGCTTAAGCCGGGGAAGAAGCGCTGGAGCCATCTTCCCCAACACCGATTCCAAGGGAAGCGGAGGAAGAGCCCCCGAGGCCTCGACCCCCCACCTCCCAGAGAGAAAAAGAAGAAAGGTCGCCCGAAGCGGGGAAGTTCTCGAGGCCGTCCATGTCACCATGACGGATCGCAGGAATCCCTGCCCCCGCATGACCCTGGGCTATTTGACGACATCTTTGAAGAAGCCCCTGCCCTTACCATCAAGGTCCGGTGAAGCACGCCCTCGAGGAGTGCACCATGCTCCGTCGCTACTACGCCCGAGCTCGGGCCTCCGGCACGACGCCAAGCGAAGAAGGGCCCGGCCCGGTCGGAGCGAGGACAAGGACGACGGGTTCCCAGTGCATAGCGCTTTCATGATCTTTGGCGGACCCTCGGCATGCCTCCTGGTGCGCCAGGTGAAAGAAGAACAGCCGGGAGGTTTTTTCTCGGTCAAGGTGGCCACCCGGTACCTCGGCCCGGTCTCGGGAGGCAATCACCTTTGATCGGGATGATCACCCGATTATGTTCCAAACCCGAGGCGAGTACCAGCTTGTCGTCGACCCGATCGTCGGCAACACCCGACTTACCAAAGTACTCATGGGCGGAGGCGGCGGCCTCAACATCCTCTCGTCAACACTCTGGAGCTCACGGGCTCGACCAATCACGGCTCGAGGCGGTTCCGCGCCCTTCCACGGCATCGTGCCGGGGAAGCGCACGCGACCCCTCGGGCGCATCGACTTGCCCATCTGCTTGGCACTCCTCCAACTACCGCAAAGAGGTCCTCACCTTGAGGTGGTTGACTTCAAAGGGGCTTACCACGCCATCTTGGGGCGCCGTGCTACGCCAAGTTCATGGCGATCCCCAATTACACCTACCTCAAGCTCAAGATGCAGCCCCAGCGGCATCATCACCGTCGAGTCTACGTCTACGAACATGCATACGATTGCGACGTCCGAGTGCATCGAGTACGCCGAGGAGGCCATCGCGGAGGCGAGGCCCTCATCGCCGATCTCGACCAACTTGCTAACGAGGTTCCCGACGCGTAAGCGGCGCGTCGGGACCGCCGAGCCCGCGGAGGACGTCAAGCTCGTCCCGTCGATCCCACCGTCCCCGACGGCCGGGGACTGAAGGTCAGCGCCACCCTCGACAGCAAATAGGAGGCCGTGCTCGTCGACTTTCTCCGTGCGAACGTCGACATGTTCGCATGGAGCCCCTCGGACATGCCAGGCATACCAAGGGAGGTCGCCGAGCACGCCTTAGATATCCGGCGGGCTCGGGACCCAAGCAAGGCGGCGCTGCGCCCGGTTCGACGAGGAGAAGCGCGGGGCTATCGGCGAAGAAGTGCAGAAGCTCGTAGCAGCCGGATTCATCAAGGAAGTATTCCATCCAGAGTGGTTGGCTAACCCCGTATTAGTCAGGAAGAAAAGTGGCAAGTGGAGGATGTGCGTGGACTACACTGGTCTAAATAAAGCATGCCCGAAGGTCCCGTTCCCACTACCACGAATTGACCAAATCATCGACTCCACTGCGGGATGCGAAACCCTCTCCTTCCTTGATGCGTATTCCGGTTATCACCAAATCAAGATGAAAGAGTCCGACCAGCTCGCGACTTCTTTCATCACTCCATTCGGCATGTACTGCTACATAACCATGCCGTTTGGCCTCAGAAACGCAGGGGCTACTTACCAGCGGTGCATGATCCAAGTCTTTGGCGAACACATCGGGCGAACCATCGAGGCCTACGTGGATGACATCGTAGTCAAGTCCAGGAAGGCCGGTGATCTCGTCGGCGACTTAGAGACTGCCTTCACATGTCTCAGAGAGAAGGGCATCAAGCTCAACCCCGAGAAGTGCGTCTTCGGGGTTCCCCGAGGCATGCTCTTGGGATTCATAGTCTCGGAGCGTGGAATCGAGGCCAACCGGAGAAGGTCTCGGCCGTGACCAACATGGGCCCAATCAAGAGACCTCAAAGGGGTGCAGAGGGTCATAGGATGCCTCATGGCCCTAAGCCGCTTCATCTCGCGCCTCGGCGAAAAAGGCTGCCCCTATACCGCCTCTTGAGAAAGTCCGAAGCGTTTTTTGGACCACCGAGGCCGAGGAAGCCCTCGCCGGGGCTCAAGGCACTGCTCACCAACCCCCGTCTGGTTCCGCCCCACCGAGGGCGAGCACCTCTTACTCTCGTCACCGCGACAACCCAAGTGGTCGGTAGGCGGTAGTAGTAGTCGAGAGAGGCGGAGAAGGACATGCTCTACCCGTCCAATGACTGTCTACTTCATCGGTGAGGTGCTCTCCGAGACTAAGATGCGCTACCCCACATCCGTAAGTGGTTTACACCGTAGTCTTGGCTCGGACATAAGCTGCGTCACTACTTTGAGTCCCACCGGTGGATCTGTGGTGTCGTCTTTTCCCCTAGGAGAGATAATCCAAAACGGGAGGCCTCGGGTAGAATAGCCAAGTGGGCTGTTGAACTCATGGGGAAACCTTGTCTTTCGGCGCCTCGGAAGCGATCAAATCACTGAGTCTGGCCGACTTTGTAGCCGAGTGGACCGACACACGGCACCGCCACCGTTCAAATCCAATCGAATCTTTGGACCATGTACTTGACGGGTCTCGATGAAGGCTGGGTGGTGGCGAACTGCTCTGGTCTCGCGCCCTTGGAGTACACATGCGCTACATGATCCGGCTTCGCCGCCGCCTCAACAATGTGGCGAATACGAGGCCCTCGTCAGCGGCTTACAAATCGCCATCGAACTTGGAGTGCGGCGTCTCGGCACGGGTGATTCGCGGCTCGCCGTCGATCGGTGATGAAAGAGTCAAGCTGCCATGACCCCAAAATGAGGCGTCTTTGCACGATGGTACGTCGCCTCGAGGACAAGTTCGACGACCTCGAACTCAACCACGTCGCTCGAAAGTTCAACGAGGCGCGAGACGAACTAGCAAAGATGGCGTCGGCACGGACCCGGTTCCCCGAGCGTTTTCGCCAGAGACCTCCACAAGCCATCCGTCGACTACGCCTCGGCGATAGAAGAGGGCCCATCGGCCGAGCCCGCCGCGCGAGGCTCGAGGCTCCCTCTACCACCAAGACCTCGCCCCAAGCCCGAGGCCATGGCGATTGACGCAGAAACCTCCCAAGCCGACCCGAAGCGGATGGCGAATCCCTTTCCTTGACCGCCTCGTTCGGGAGAGCTTCGATGAGCGAAACGAAAGGCGGCGGCTGGCGCGTGGTGTATAAGACTTACGTCCTCTGCGGCGGCGAGTTGTATAAGGCGAGCCCATCCGGTATTCTCCAACGATGCATCACCACCGGGCTGGCCAATCCTTACTTTGGGACTTGCACGCGAAGTCTGCGGGCACCACCGCGGCGCCTCGGCGCTCGTGGTAACGCCTTCCGCCAAGGTTTCTATTGGCCGGCGGCGGTGGCCGACGCCACGAGGCTAATACGCTCTGCGAGGATGCCGATACTACGCTCGACAGACGCACCTCCGGCCCAAGCCCTCCAAACCATCCCCATCACATGGCCATTATTTGTATGGGAAATTTGGACATGGTTGAGCCTGCAAAAAAAAGGCACCGGAGGCTATACCCATCTCTGCTGGTAGCTATCGACAAATTCTCCAAGTGGATCGAGGCTCGTCCGATCGCTCGAGATCAAATCCGAGCAAGCGGTCTTTGTTCTTACGGATATCATCCACAGGTTCGGGGTTCCTAACACCATCATCACCGACAATGGGACACAATTCACGGTCGCAAGTTCCTAACGTTCTGCGGCGACCACCACATCCGGGTGGCACTGGTCGGCCGTAGGACACCCAAGGACCAATGGCCAAGTAGGCGTGCCAGCGGCATGATCTTACAAGGCCTTAAGCCAAGGATATTCAACCAGTTGAAGAAGTTTGGCAAGAAATGGCTTGCCGAACTCCCGTCAGTCATCTGGAGCCTAAGAAATACCCCGAGCCGAGCCACAGGATTCACACCGTTCTTCTGGTCTATGGGCAGAGGCCATCCTCCCCATCGACTTAGAATACGGTTCCCCAGGAGGCTACTGGGCATCACAATGAGCAAAGCAACCAAGACTGCTTGCCCATGAAGGCGCCCTCGACCGGTGGAAGAAGCCGGGACATCGCATTTGCTACACTCGGCCAGTACCGCCAAGCCCTCTGACGTTACCAAGCCCGGCGATCCAAGCCAGAGACACGAAGGTGGGCGACTGGTCCGAGTGAGGCAGAGCAACAAGGGCCGCCACAAGTGACCCCACCAGGAAGGACCGTACATCGTCGCTCAAGTGTGAAGCCGGGACCTACAAGTTAGCCAACGAGAAAGGCGAAATCTTCACCAGCGCTTGGAACATAGAAACACTCGTCGTTTCTACCCTTAAAATTCCAAACGTTGCTTACATTGTTTCTCGAAATACAATAAAGAAGCGTTCTTAGCTATTAGAACTTTTCGAGAACCCCCCCCTTTTTTTTTTTTTTTTAGACTAGCCGATTGTATAGAACCCAAGGATCGTACGATCGTCTCAAAAGCGAAAAATTTGGTGAGCCAGTGAAAGCGGCCCTCACGCCTCAAGACTCTGGCGACTCCCTCACCACCTTTTCACCCAAAAGACAGCGTAGGCTCAGGAAGTTACATCTGAGAGCTTGTCTATCAATAGGGGCTCGGCGTCTCAATAGCGCTATAAGGAGACTCGGTGTTGCCTCCAAAAGCGGGCCTCCCTCGGGGGCTAGAAAGGGGAACCCCTAAGTCCCGAACACCATTTGTTAATGGTCTTTCAAAAAATTTCTCGCCAAAACTCTCTCGCTCGATGGGACCTTCACAAGAAACCCAAAGACCAAAAGTTTGTCTAGAGGCCAAAGGGCGGTCGAGGGCGTGAGCGGCCTCGCCTGCAGGCTACGGCAGCTCCCTCACCACCCTTCCATGAAGGGCGGCTTAGGTCCCGAGGGTTTTCTTTTATGGGTTCCCAAGATCGAGACAGCGGAGGGCACGCGAGGCTCGGAAGTAGAACAGAAAACGATTAAAAAAGACGCTTTGCACATACATAAATACTTTAAAGGCCTCGGCGGCCACAAAAGCGTCACGATCGACAACTTCTTAATCCGGTTACATGGCCCCTTTTGGCCCGAGTCAAAGCTCAAGGATCGGTGGTGGTGGCGGGAGGACCACCTCTTCTTCAAGCAGACAGGCCAGTATTTGTCCCGGTGCCTCGGCCGCCTCCAGCGGCTTCATGACCTCCGCATCCGCCTCCTCGTCATCTTACGGCAACACGTGGCCGTCACGGCGACCTCGAGGTTGATGGCATAGTGCGAGGAGGCGACGGCGGTGGCGCGCGCTTGACACCCGTGTGCAGCGCCCTCGGAGTCTCTCGCGGACGTGGCCGCTCAAGCATAATCGGCGGCTCCCAAGGGAGCTAGGTGATTGGACCTCCTCGATGTCAAGAGCCTCATGAGGCCCGGTCCGGACGGTACTACATGGCGTCTCATGCTCCGGACCTCGACATCGGTATTTGCTTGCTGCTGCGGGAGGCCTCGGCCGCAGGGGAGGCCTCTTTCTCCGAGATCTACGTCGCGACGAGGGGTCGAGAGTCAAAGCGAATCGAGCAAATGGAGCAAGGAACATGGTTCGTGGAACTTACCCTCGGCCTTGCTCTTCAGTGAGACCTCGACCGAGAGGCCTCGGCCGCCTTGTAGTAACCCTCTGCCAAAGGCGACTTTCGTCGCGATGATGCTCGCTCTGCTCCGCACCCAATTTGCCCGGTGTGACCTTAGCAGAGGCCGTCGCCGCTTGGGCCCCGGCTTTGAAGAGTCCCGCTCCTCCTCCAGTTCCTTGATCTTGGCCACGGAGGAGGCGGACTGCTCCTTAGCAAGTGGCCAACTCTTCGGCTGAATATCGGCACAACGGCGCGGAGGTCCTCCACTTCCGCACTCACGCGCCGACAATAGCCCACAGGCATCGGCAAGCGAGCCCCTTTTTGGCGCGGAGCTGGTCCCAAATATCCCTCTCATTTCGCGAAAACACCGATTTCCCAAGGGATCGGGCCTCGAGCTCCTAAAGAGGCAAAACAAAAACGACGTCAAAAAGCTGCGAGGGGCTCGGAGAAAACAACGCAAAGACGAGAGAGGAAAGTACTTACCCGCGTGACACCGGGCAGGTCCTGACCCATAATAGTCATCGCTGTCTGCAGCGACCGCACTGCCAGTTGGCGGTACTGCTCGAGGGTGCCCCAATGCCCCCCCTCTGCGGTATCTTCAAGAGCGAACACGGGCTCCCCCTCGGGGTCAGCCCGGTTCCACCAGAAAACACGCGGGAAGTTCCACCCGCGAGGCTCGGGCCGTAGCCGGACAAGAACCGAACTCCCCTCGGCGGGATCTGGGACCGGTTGCTCCGCGGTACTGGCCGCCTGGACGTCCGCCGCCCCCTTCCCTCGGGAAGAATCATCAGACAAGATTGTCCGAACCAGGGGCGGCGCCAAAATTTGCCCCGTCTCCACCTCCATCGCCTCGGTCTCGACGGGCCCGAGGGCTCGGCCTCCGCCACCTCTACCTCGATGGCCCGGCGTCCACCGCCCCTAACGCCGGAGGTCTTGGGGCTCTGGCCTCACCCTCAATGGCCCGGCAATAGCAGACGCCCAGCCTCCTTCGCCCCAAGACCCACAACATCGTGAGGCATGGGCTCCTCCTCCTCCCACTCGTCCATGGCCGCCTCGGCCCCCCCCTTTTCTGGCGGCCGCCTCCTCCGAAACGGCCTCGCACGACGCCGCGCCGCGTCGCACGCCAGCCTGCGCCTCCGCTGCCTGATGGGCGGAGGAGCTAGCGTTCACCTTGAGCGCCTTACGGGGCGCCAAGGGAGGATCTTCCACCAGAAGCGTCTGGCTGGAAGAAAAGACACTCCCAAGGTCAGCATGCAACCCAGGGGCAGACAAGAAGTACTACGGACTCCACGGAGACGGCGCTACGCATGACGAGGATGCGGCCCGCCGACACCGCTTTGCCTCCCACCTGCAGCGGCGGTGGTGGTGGCGGCAAGGCTGCCGGTGTCCATCGATGCCGGCTAGCCTCCGTCGGACCCGGCACCTCCTCGACCCGCCAGCGGAGATAATGGGGTCGCCCCCACCGTCACCGCTCCACCTCCGCCCGTCGAACCCCATCAGTGACGCAGCACGCTCTCTCGACACCGCGCCTCGGGTGTGTCGGCCTCGGCCCGGGGCAGGCCGCCCGCAGCCCGGGACACCTCCTCCTCCTCCTAAGGCGTCGGGCTCTTTTGCGGCGCCCGGGAATCATCATCCCCGATGTCGGGGAGGTGTCCCAGGCAGGCCGTCCCCCCTCGCGCCCCGCCGCCGTCGCTCGAAGAATCCGACACCGGCAGCGAGGGAAGCGGTTCAACGGGAGACCGTCGAGCCGGCGCCGGCGACAGGCGTCCGGCTTTTTACCGCGCGAGAGCTTCTTCGTGCGCCTCGCCTCCTTGGCGTCTTTTTTTTTTCTTCTCCTCCTCGGTGCGCGCCTGACCGTGGCTCGCCTCGCCGCGCGCGTCCTCGAGAGCAGGCGGCGGGGAGTTTCGACGTCTCTCGATCCTGTGAGAACGGCGAAGTAAGACAACAGACCAAAAAGCGAAAGCCTCGACAACATCCACCTTACGGGCCGAGACATACCCCGCGACAGGCGCGCCGGGAGCGGCATCAAATCGTCGATCTTGGCTTCCCGTCCACCGCTTCTTTCACCCGACGCAGGGTCTCGTCGTCGGTAAGGGCGAAGGCAGACATCTTGACACCGACGATCGAATCGCCCGGGGTCATCTCGAACAGCCGCCGCCGCCAAGCCCATCCGGCAACAACCCCCGGCGGTGAAAAGCCGCCACGACCACGGCCGCCGAAAGGCCGTGGTCACGCAGACTCCCCAAGGCCCTCAAGAGCGGTTCCGGCTGGCTGATCGGCGCGATGACGCCGTACCCCATTTCTCTGGTTGACTCTCTACAACCCGCCCGGTATAAGGGGAAGTCCTCCGCCGCCGTCGTTGCGGAGATAGAACCGGCCGTCATACCAGCAGCGGTTGGGCGTTGACATTTGGGCGGGATGTAGAGGGCTGCCGGTCTTAGCGCGCGTGAAGGGTACAGCCGCCGGCCCTCTGCCCTTCCGAGCCCCCCCTCGTTCCCCGGCTTGGTGGTGAGCGTCGCTCCGGAACAAGTGGAGCCACAACTCCCGGTGGGGAGCGATCCCCAGACCCCCTCACAGGCAACGCGAAGATGGCGCTGGGCGATAGAGTTGGGGCTGAAATTATGCGGCTCCACGCCATAGTAGTGCGGGGCGCCCGCATGAAGTTATCCACCGGCGACCGAAACCTCGCTTCGTGGAAGGCAGCGAAGCTCACCACGTAGCCGTCGCGCGGCCTCGGCTCCGACTTCGTTCCCGGAGCAATCCACTCCGGCTCGCCGGGGTCGGTGATCGGCGAAGAAGACCGGCCTCCACGAAGCGGCTGCAGCTTCTCCTTGGTGACGTCGGACCGCCCCGAGGATCCGCCGGGAGGATGACGGGACCACCGGCCATTCTTGGCGGAGGACGCTGCTAGGCGGTAATCTCTCCCCTCTCTCTTTTGGTCTCTCGCCCTCGCCCCTCTCTTCCCGGCGCTCTATGCTCTCTCAAAGCAGCGGCACGGAGGCGACAAAAGCGAATCGAGAGGTAAGAAGGAAAGGCGAGGCCCTTTCGCGTGTTATCACGGTGACAAAGCGAAGCCGCCGAGGCGGCGAAATCGGGAAGTTTCCCCAAAAAATCCGGCGCAGTGTTATCCGGATCCGGTCTTACCGCCACGCACTCTCTCCCTCCTCGTTAATCGCGTGAGTACGTCCCGTCGGCTTCCCTCCTCATTAATCGCGCGCGCGTGTAGTCGTCCGTCGGCCGACGCCACGTCGCGTCCAACCGCAGCAGCGGCGAGGAGCCGTTTCGCCTCCCGAAAAAGCGCCTCAAAAGACGCTACTGCCATTAATTAACCGTAGGGGAGAAATACCCCGATTCCTTCGAGCAAAGGCGGGCACCGAGCCCCTTCACGGTCCAGGGGTTGAAGAAATTTGGGCCCTTAGGGGTTTCGACGGCAGCCGCCCAGGCAACAGAGCGAGGGGGCAACTTCTGGGCGAGCCTACGGCCGAGGCCCAAGCAAGCGAAAGCGCTTGGGACGCCTACATGTTGTGTCCGAGACCGGCGAGGAGGTCTCGAATGGGATCCCACCGTAGGGAGGCACCGAGCCACCGAGGCCCAATGACGGCCTCGGCACCCACTAGAAGAAACCCTCCGGTACTCTTGGAGCGCGTCTCTGGGACCGCTAGCCGACCCCAGTGAGCAAGTGCGGGCCTCCACTCGGACTTACCCGATAACGTGACTCACCGGAAGTGCCATCGCTCGCGCCCACGAGGGTAGCGTGGCACATTCCACCCTCCTTCCGGCGAAAAGGAAGCGCGAGGGTCGAATAAAAAGTCGGGAGAATCACGGCGGCCCTCTTGCTCCGTCACGAGGCTAAGGGACTCTTCCGCAAAAGCGTTGCGAGGCCCAGTGACTTGAGTTCGCACACGAGGGGTCTCGGCAAAACCAACCCTCCTTCCGAAGCGAAAAAAAGAAAGCGAGGGTCGTTCAAAAAGCCGGAAGAACTCCCGACGGCCCTCTTGCTCCGTCTGCAAGAGGCTAGGGAGCTCCTTACGCAAAAGACGCAGAGACCCCATGACCTAGGCTCGCGCCCGAGGGGGCTCGGCGGTCGACTCTCACTCCTGCAGGGGCGAACCAAAAGCGGGGACCTCGACCGCTCTCTCGCTCCGTCACGAGAGACTGGGCTCCTCCTCCTGCAACTTTGCCGAGACCAGTGGCTCAGGCTCTCGCTACAGTGGGCTCGGCAAACAACCCCCCGTCCAGAAGCGAAAAGGACGGGCGGGGGACGGGCAAAAAAGTCGGGAGGACCCCTGACCGCCCTCTCGCTCCGTGCGGAGGCTCGGGGGCTCTTCCTGCACCCAAGGTAAAAACAAGCGACCCGATCCGTTCACGGTCCGGGGGTTGAAAGGTGGGCCCTTAGGGGTTTCGGCGGCCGCCCCCAGGCAACAGAGCCGGGGGCAACTCTGGGCGAGCCTACGGGCCGAGGCCCAAGCAAGCGAAAGCGCTTGGGGCGCCTGTGTTGTGTCCGAGACCGGCGAGGAGGTCTCGAATGGGATCCCACCGTGGGGAGGCACCGAGCCACCGAGGCCCAGTGACGGCCTCGGCACCCACTAGAAACCCTCCGGTACTCTTGGAGCGCGTCTCGGGACCGCTAGCCGACCCCAGTGAGCAGAGTGCGGGCCTCCACTCGGACTTACCCGATATGTGACTCACCGGAAGTGCCATCGCTCGCGCCCACCGAGGGTAGCGTGGCACATTCCACCCCTCCTTCCGAGCGAAAAGGAAGCGCGAGGGTCGAATAAAAAGTCGGGAGAAATCACGACGGCCCTCTTGCTCCGTCGTCAGAGGCTAAGGGACTCTTCCGCAAAAGCGTTGCGAGGCCCAGTGACTTGAGTTCGCACACGAGGGGTCTCGGCAAAACCAACCCTCCTTCCGAGCGAAAAGAAAGCGAGGGTCGTTCAAAAAGCGGAAGAACTCTGGACGGCCCTCTTGCCTCCGTCAGAGGCTAGGGAGCTCCTTACGCAAAAGACGCCGAGAGACCCCGCGACCTAGGCTCGCACCCGAGGGGGCTCGGCAGTCGACCTCACGCGCGAGGGGCGAACCAAAAGCCGGGGGACCTCGACCGCTCTCTCGCTCCGTGCTGCGAGACTCTGGGGCTCCTCACGCAACTTTGCCGAGACCAGTGGTCTTTCCACAACATCGTCGAGGCCCCATGATCCGAAACTCGCACCTACGGACCCGGCAAGCACGATCAAAACGCCTCACTCAAAAAGAAAAAAGGCCTCGGAAGAAGTGAAAACACTCCTCCGGGGCCTCGGGGGCTACACTCTTGGCAGTGCGCTCACAAGACACCCAATCAAACCTCGAAAACAAAACACCATCCCGGCAGGAGCTATCAAGAGCCAATTCTCGTCATAACCTCGGGGAGTGCCTCCACTCCCCCAAGGCTCTCGGGGAGCTCTGCTTGGGATCTCGTGAGAAGGGGTACCCTAAGCAAGATCCAAAAACGACCGCTTAGATTTCAGAAGATCGAAACCCGGCCTAAATCAGCCGGGCCTCGGCCGATTTCTCGACCGCCCGAGGCCCCATCATCACCTTGGGCCTCGGCCGATTCTCCGACTCGCCCGAGGCCTCATCACCTGTGGCCTCGTCCGATTCTCCGACTCGCCTTGAGGCCTCATCACCGCAGACCTCACCAGCCGATTCTCGATTCGCCTGAGGCCCCCCCTCACCGCGGGCCTCGGTCGATTCCCCGCCAGAGAGGCCTCGGCCGAGGCCACCGACCCTCCGTCTCTCGCAAAGGCGGGGCTCGGCGAAGACGCCGCTACCTCTTCCTTCTCCCGTCCTTCGGCAAAGCGTCGTGTCGCGTCAACTCTCAATAGCTGCTTGCGCCACGACAACGCGCCGCATGCATGCGCGATCTGATGAGAATGGCCGATGGGACGAGGGGAGAGAGAGGCTGATCGCAGAGGTTACCCTTGTTGTACTAAACCCGTGCTGCGTGGTTGGCGCCCATGCCTCTTTGTCGCCGCCAACTCCTGCTCCAAGGACAACGCGAGCATGGGGAGCCACGTCTGAAACATTGTGGCCTCGGAATCGGTACCGGAGCAATAATTCCCTCCAAGGCCTCGGCGGCTTCGCTCGAGGGCTCGGCGGCCCCGAGGACCCATGTCCGCCAAAGCCCCGCGATGGCTTGGCCTCGGCACCTACAGAGCCCGGCCCCTACGACGTCATCATCGCGATGACCTGACGTCCCGGATGGCGGGGGTTACCCGTCACTATGCTATCCATCGTACACATAGTTGACACCCATGCCTCATTTGTGGCCGCCAACTCTGCTCCAAGGACAACGCAGCATGGGGAGCCACGTCTGGCTATTGTGGCCTCGGAATCGATACCAGGGCCAATAATAACTCCCCCAAGGCCTCGACAGTTTGCTTCACGGGCTCGGCGACTGAGGGTCCATGACCACCAAAGAGCCCCCCGATGGCTCGGCCTCGGCATCTGCAGAGCCAGCTGCTCCCTCACGACGTCATTACACGGCGACCAAAGACGTCGCCCGCCATGTCCTCCATCGATTGGAGCCCCACGACGCGCAAGACCGAAGTCGACCAAAGCATGTCACTTCCGCCACGACAAGGGCGGGGCCACTCCATCGACCATACCACAACGATGGCCGACTACGGGGCTCGGACCGCCACCCCATTTCTGAAGCGCTATGTAGCACTGCAGCACGATCCGGTCCTCCTTAGAGTATAAAAGGGAGGGATGGGGCCATTCTAGGGAAAAAAGAGGAACAAACCCGATAGCACCGCAGCGCTCATATCTTGCTTGGGAACAACGCCTCAAGCAGCCCGCACCACACTCGCCGAGACACAGGGCTAGTTCCCTCTCTCACCTAGCTTGTAACCCCTACTACGAGCACTCCGGTGCAAGGAATACAAGATCGATCTCTCGGATGGACGTAGGGCCTCGATTGCTCGAACCAGTATAAACCTTGTGTCTCTTTGCGCCACCATCCGGGATTAGGGGCACATGACACAAATTCACTTTCGTTGGTTGAGGGACCCCGGTTCCAAAACACCGACAAATGTTGTTGGCGAAGGCCGCCGAGGGGGCGTGGCGGCGAAGTCATCGACGAGGGCGCAGGGGCAAGGAAGTCGTCGACGAGGGATGATGAGAGCATTGGCGGCGAGTTGTTGGTTCCGAGATCGGATCTGGCTGTCGCGAGGGTGGTGTAGCAATGATGATGAATCGTCGTGGACCGGGATGGATCTCCACGAGATTGACGACGAGAACGCGTTGTTGATTTGAGATCCATCCGCTCGCCATGGATCAAGCGCACACCCCTACCGGCGCGCGCCAACCGCCGATAAAAGATGCTCGGCGGTCCACCGAGGGGTATCCCACGATGGTAGATTTGTCGGTGGGATGTGCGTAATCGGGAACGAGATGGTGACACAAGGCGCAGAGACAACGATTTAGACAGTTCGGGCCGTCTGATCGACGTAATACCCTACGTCCTGTGTCTTTGGTGTATTGTATTGAATACATGATGTCGAGTAGAGGACCCCTGCCTCTCCTTATATACTCTAGAGGGGCAGGGTTACAAGTAAAATATCCTATTTGGTACTATACAATGTATTGCGGTGCACGCCGAGCAACGTCGTGCACGCTTTGATCTTGTGGGCCGGGCCACCTCCGATGGTGCGGCCCATGTCTTGGGGGCCATACCCCCACACTTGCTTTCCTAACATTGCTAAATTAAAAAGGTGCAAGTCTCTAAAACCCATACCACCTCCTTTTTCATATGGGTTATTTCTGACCATTTCCTTCGGTGCATCTTCCTTCTATCACCATCGCCTCCCCACCAATACCGAGCTACTGAAGAAGTAATTCTTTTACATGTAGTTTTGGATAATTCAAAGCAGCTCATAGAATCAGTCTGTTCGTTTGTTGGTTTTAGTCATGACTTATCAGTCATGATATAGTGTTTTTCTCTCACAATAAATCAGCACCAGCCGGACTTATCAGTCAAAAATCAATCAGCGAATATGCCGAATATATAGACACTGATTGTGTCACAGCCTTTTGATAAGCACTTCTCTCCCAGCGGAGCTCAACTTTTTCTCACTCTAATCATTCATCAGATTCTGAATTCTTATGGTAAGTTTCTCAAAGGCCTCAGTTGTGGACCGACCTACTGCTGTAGGTAGACCCAAGACACCGTGCAAACATTAATGTGATGGATAGTCCGGTCCAACTCATTTGATTGACTGATTTGTATAATTGCTGATTTATTTATGTGAGATAAAAGTATTGTTAACTGTAAATAGTGTCCGCGTGAGGGGCTGGCCAGCCCAGCCGAACACGCCGCAGGCAGGCGGCAGGCCACTACCGCCACTCGTTGGGCGTGCGGGCCCGCGGGCCCGCGGGCTGCAGCCCCGCAATTCCTCGTGCTCCGCCAGCGGGAGGCCTCCGAGGCCCTTCGAAGCTATCCCGCCGCGCCAGCCAACGAAGCGCACCAAAACCCCTGTGGAAAACGCTAAAACCACGCGCACCGCGCCGGCATCGCGGTCACGGGCACCTCACCCTCTCGCCTTCACGCTCTCCTCGCCCCTCCTCCCCTTCCCCCTACCGGCCATTGCCTAGGAGGCTAGGACAGGACCACCCGGCGCGCATAAACCTTATCCGAATCGCCGTCGCATGGAGGCCGTGCGCGCGTCGGCGGCGTGGGTCGCCAGTCGCTCCTCCCATGTCACGGTTGACCTGCAAGGTATGTTGTGGCTTGTGCCCCGTTGTAAACTTTGTATTGTAATACGGGGATGTTTATTTCCTGCTGCTGTGAGATGTTTACCGGATGATGGAATTTTAGGGTTTGCGAATGTCCGCCCTGCAGTTGTTTCATCATATTTACGCCGGTTGTTTGTGTAGTTGTGTTGCGATAAATGGCCTGTTGCCTTGCTGATAAGCCAGGGCACTGTTGGCTGATTTGTGGTGGGAGAAAAATACTGTTCATTGGCTGAAAAAATACGGTTTATAAGCCAAGTGAACAGAGCGAAACCCTTTCGATTTGTGTTTCAAACACCCTTTTTATAGTCCAATTCTGTTACTTTTTTGTTACTTGCTGGTTCCTGGCCTTTTGATTGTTGTTCAGTAATTTATCTAGAAACGAACTTGCGTAATATCTACCGCACACAGCTAGGCACACCTGTGTGTTTTTATTAATTTCGTATGGTAGAGTAGCTTGTTGATTTGATAATCTTGCGAGAAGGTGCCTTTGTCAAATCCTCAGCACTAGTGCTCCTCTTCACCTCATCACCTGGTTGTTTTTTTCCTGCAGAAATTGAGAAGGTAGTGGACCAAATCAAGGGGGATGTTCCAAAAGTTGAGTGGGATTTCGAAGGAATTCACTACTTTGACAATGGGCCTCTCACGGCCCAGTACCTTTTCGTCTTGGATGCACTTAACTTCTGCTTCTGGCCAGGTATAAGTTCAGGCACAAAAAATGCTATAACGTCTTCTGAACATGTAAAAATCAGAATGAAGTACTAAAAGCCTCGGTATTGCTGCATGTTGGGAAGAAAAAAAGTATTAAGTGATTCAGGATGCTTTGGACTCGTAGTCAGAATGAAATGCTAGTCGTTTGGGCTGGCAACATAATCAGTTTTATTTTCTTGAAATGCTTGGTGGTATTGTGTACACAATAATACACAGTAGTATAAAACATGGATGTTTCCACCAGTAATACTTCTGTGGTTATTCAAGATTTTCTTTTTCCACGGACCTGTTGAGTTTGCTGTGGGGTTTACAAGAAGTTGGTTCTTTGCATTTTCTCCAGATACTTTTGTTGTTACATTTTTTAATTTGTTTCTAGTTATTCTCTAGATGCCACACCTATGCCTTGAAATCGAATGTTTCTCTTTTGTATTGTTTGTGTAATTGCATTCAGTTACATTACAGCTTCTAGTTTTCCTGAAATTACTATTTTCTACTGTTGAGCTGCAGTAGGATTTTGTGTATCTATTTTGTTCGTATATGTTTCCGTTATGATCATGATGAATTTGCCATTGACAGATAAGGACTTGAGCTATGACCATTTGGCTTCTGGACTGAAGTTAGCCTTGGAGAAAGACAAAAATGCCCTTGATTCAGATCGTCTTCAGAATTACACTGGTAAGTGGTAACTTCTTGTGAGGATCTTGTTTTAGGTTCAAGAGTTCCTTCTGCATTTTCTGGACTTCTGCTTCTGGTTCAAGATCAAGGGAATGCTTCTCAGCTTCTGGGATAAACTGTATTTTTCTAGAATTGTCATTTCACTGTGTAGATTGTGGTAGCAGATGAATGAACAGTTACAAGTTCTGCTTAACTGGATGTAATGGGATCCTCTCAGTCTAAGTACCTTTTTCGTGCATTATATTCTTCTAATGCTAAAAAGGAGCTGCTCATTTCTTGCTGTGCTTCTAATTGAGAAACAATTACTTACATCTCTGCTATATTCCTTTATAAAAACTGCTAATATGGAAGGATATTTGCAAAATGTAGGGCCCCAGCTCCGCCAACTTCTGAACTGGCCACGACCACTCCCAATTGAGGAGGAAAGAGTACGCCTTCTCCATGAGGTAATATTCTGCAACTGCTGCTTTGAACATTTCAGGCTCTTAACTCTGTTAATCCATAAGTTATGTGGGTACCATGACTTATCAACTTTCACACTGCAACCCCTTTTTTTTTGAATAAATTTAGTTGTCTGCTTGATTTCTGGAATCATCTTTGCTGGTAGGCTCTAGTTTGATTGCTGGGGTGTTCCATCACTATCATTTTCATCATACTTTATAAACATATTTCCAACCAGTTTTTTCTCCACTGACTTTTTCTTCCTTTCCAACATTACTTGTTTGAATCATTTTTTTTATTCATTGTTATGACACCTGTCTCAAGGTTGGGCTGGAACTTGAAAGAAGCTTTGGAGGCCAGGCTGCTAATCTAGTGAAGTCTGCTGGAAACTCTGCTGCAACTCTTATTGAACTGATTACTCGACATTTTCCTGGTAAATCTACATGGTATTATGTTCAAAAGTAGACAAAGTTCAGATTGTCGTAATATTTCAAAAATAAGTACATCAGCTGATAGTCTCCTTTTTGGCCCCTTCTGCCCATATATGTGCTATAGCTTCCTCTGCTGATATTATTCCTGAATTGGGAATCACGACAGTGTTATAAAGTGTTGGTCTGGAAAACTATTTGGTTCATTTGTCAAATGTTCCTGGTGGGTCCTATTGGTTGTAGGCACGTACAGTCTACAGTGAAAGTGAAACTGGAATGGCCCAGCCACCCAGTACCACTACACATATAAATTCAGAATCGGCCTGCTACTTTGGACCTGAGAGTCAGGACGGAAACAGTGATGGGCTGGTGCCTTGGCCTGCTACTTTGGACCTGAGAGTCAGGAAACAGTGATGGTCTGGTGCCTTGTCCAGGCATATGAACTTCATATGAGCGGGGCCATTCAAAACCAGATAGTTGTGAATATTTGATGCTTACACTCTTATGATTTTCTCTTTTCTCACGCAAAAAATGATACCAGTTTCAATTTTCTAGCAGTTGGCCTTGAAATCTGTTCACATGATTACACCTGAAGTTAACAATGATTCTAGGTGTTCATGCTTCATTGGATCTCCATTGATTTGAGATATTGAACATGAAGTTTCTGTTCTTCCAAGAACATGAAACTGTTCCCATAGTGTTTAACTGATTATACACCTTAGACTAATATGCCCGGACATGAACTAATCCTCTGCTTAATCACTCTGATTGTTACAGCTCACATGGCTGGAACGGACTTGTAGATTCATGTGTCCAAATGCACCTTGTCCAGTCCTTTTGGTTTTAGTTAAAAAGAAATCCCAGTGATTTCACCACATTATTTACCATGTCTGGACCTATTTGATTGCACAGGCAGGTTCACTAACAAATATGTACCGCTTTCAACTATTCGACTGGTCAATGCCTGAACTCTGAAATGAGGATGTTGATTTTACCCCTGATCTGGCCAATAGCTAACTTTGAATATATCAGAATTCCTTCTTTGATTATTAAGTTTAAATTGTAACTTGTGCTCTTGCAGGAATTTTTAGCATGTTTTGAATCTCTTTAATAGCATAGCGTTGTGCAATTTGATTGTACCTTTTGTTAACATTCCTTGAACACCTACATTCTTGATACATTTGCGTGCATTCAAAACCTGGTTAATTTTTTCTTGTTTTGTACTGTCATAACTCATGAGTCATGACCAAGTGTACATCCCTTCAGCAACAAGTGTTTTAAATTTCCATTTTGGCAGGTTTCCGGGATCATTCACTTTACAAGGGACACCAGGTTTTCCTGTACAAGAGAGCTCAAATCTTTGTTGCTGATTTGTGGGGCGCCTTCAAGGGACAAAACTATGGCAAGTTCCACGACATCAATTCCATCACTATATTTGCTGACTACATTGTTCCAGCAGTCCTGAGGGAGCTTGGCATACTCAAATATGGCTCGAATCTATCTTGCTCGATCGATTCGAATAGTGAGATAGTGCCTGGAAGCGAGGAAGAAGTGGAGATACGCGCGTGCTCCATCTATGCAGTGGAGAAGATGAGGGACCTGATTGGCAAAAAGTTTGGAAAGCAGGTAGGCACATCTGAACCAGTTTCACCTGAGACTTTCATCAGTCATGGCAATGCTAATGCCATTTGCTTTCTGACCTGCATTCTCGGTGGGCCAAATGGTTTTCTATTTACAAATAGACATTCACTAATCTTCCTAGCCATTGAACGAGTAAATTAACCAAGTCATAAAGCAGTCAATACGGAGGTTCGGCTCGGAACTAACGCCCTCTTGCTCTTGTGTTTTCTCGGCAGCTTCTGAGCATTGACATTGATCTCTGGCTCTGGTCCTGCGGCGTGCAGAACATGGCACTGTCACATCACCGCACCCTGTCGATTTACTACTAGACAGTCGGGCAGGCAGCCGCAACCTCGGTCCCTGACCGGCTGACCCTGCTGGTAAGCTGGCCAAGCGTTGTCGTGGCTTGTTCGTCTTAACCATAACTGGCTATAGGTGTCCAGAGTTTTGTCTCCTTGGGAATGCACAAAAGTGCAAGGTATTGTAGGTCCGTCGCATGAGGATGCATGCTGTGATTTTGAGACTTGAACAGCTGCAGTTTTCACATGAATTTTATCCGTAAGGACAAGGGAGTGAATGTTTGTTTGTCTCCAGGATTGATCTTGTTCGATGCGTTTGCTTTATACCTACAATGGTTTTCAGTTACTGGCTTGCGGCTCCAACTCTTTTTGAATCTTGCTGAATTTGAGAAAGCGCACTGCAAGCAATATAGTACAAAAGAATGCAATTCTCGTTTTTCGGATGTTTCGAACAGTCCGACCTTTGACTAATTTTTTATAAAAAAGTTCAAACATTCTTGATACAAAATATGAACTGTTAGATTAGTTATAGATTATATGTTCATAAAAAATTATTTAGAGACATAAATGCTAATACTATTTACTATAAATTTATTTAAACTTAAGCTAGATAACTAGTAGGAATATTATAGTTGTATTTTTTTGTGGACGTAGGGGAATACATGTACAGCAAGGAAACACATTAATACTTGGACGTCAAACTTTGTCTTCTGTTGCGGGAGAGACAACCCTGCCGTCTGCCGAGGTGTCGAGAGACCAGCCCCGCGGTAACAAACAAAACAATGCGGAATGAGTCTGATCCCTCCTGCGTTCACCTTGGCTAGGATCAGACAGATTTTTGCTTTTGGAGAACGTGGTCGTCCGCTGATTTTTGAGGAGCCAGATGGTCACAGAAAATTACTTGCGGATAGATTAGTTGATGACAAATGGATTCGTCCGGTGAGGCAAACCAAACGGCACGGGTAGCTCCAGTTTTTGGATCGGATCATTTCGGACCGTGTGGTGATACAAACCAAACACGCTGAAAAAGATTCTGCGCGTACTGCCGCTCACGGCCCGATGGACAAGCGAAGCAACCTTGGAAAAGACATGTCGCGTCGAATAAATGTTGCCTCGTCTCCACCCAAGGCTCTGATCCTGCTATGCCGCACGCCCGCACCTGCACCGGCCGCCCCCGATCCTACGGGACCTCGCCCTGCTCGCTCGCTTACGAGCCACTTTTTCAGTGAATAAATAATATTTTTCTCATTCAACATAACAAATTAGGCAACATTACTTTCTGTCTTATCCGAAGCGGCCAGCGGCCTAGCTTTCCGCGGCTCAGGTAATGCGCCAATGCCTGCGTGCATTAGAGCACGCGGCGCCGCCTGCGTGTCAGCGTGTGTGCGGTCCGTGAACACGGACTGCCTCTCGGTCTGGAGCGTGGCAGCCTGGCAGTCGGCTTGATAGACTCGTGGTGTCAGAGCTGTCGCCTCGCCCAGCTCGTGCCGGCCCGGCACGCCGGGGTTGGGCGGCGGCAGTGGGCACGGCCGCACGGGGCAGAACTCCTACTACCTGGCTGGCTGGCTGGCTACCTGCGGCAGTGCGGCTGCCTGCAGCGCACAAACCAGTAGGAGTACTAGGAGTAGGCGGCGCGCGACCTGCCGTCTGCACGGCACTGCATTGACTTCGCGGCCGCTGGCCAGGACGGTACACGGTCGTGCGTTTACCGTGACCCGTGACGTTAGAAAACGCGCCTGGGGCCACTTTGCCAAGGATGCGTATGCTAGCCACTGCTTTGTGTCCGATCATTCTTCAACTGGCGCCAATCCTGGCCACACGGTGTCACGGTCCAATGCTGCCTTCGGAACCAGACGAGCTGCCAATCAGATTTCGACAGGCACCGCCCAAAATCCCCCCACCCGGGCTGGCCGGTTCCCCACACCAAAACGAACGATCGATCAGTCCACTCTGCAGCTGTGCAGGGGCGCCACAGACGATCGGGGAGCCCGAGATAAGAAGATCTCACTCGGGTGCGGCTACGCGCCAGCGCAATTGGCCAGTCGAAGGAGCCAACGAGGGGATCGCGGCCGGTGGATGGCGACCTGCCGAGACAAAGGGAAACACCACCAGCGGCAGTGCGGCTGGGCGCGGAACGCCTGTGAGTCCGGGCGGACGGACGCGGGCGCCGAGCCGCGACAGCTGAAAAGGGAGAGGGAGGGCGTGGGCGTAGTGTAGTGAGGCCCAAACGGAAAGCGAAGATGCCCTTGGCAACTTGCTCTGCTGCTTGCCCCGAAGTAGATTATGCTAGGGATTACGTCTTACGTGGTGCCGCACCGCCGGGTCGCTGAATTATAGAGGTCGCACGCGAGAGGTTCCGTTCCGTGCATCAGTGTGATAACGTAGTAGACCACGTCGCATCATCGCATCAATACAGAGAAAATAAAAACTTTATAGGAGTCCGGAGTCCTTGTTTTTTTTTTTTTGAAAAAAAGAAAAACATCAACACATATGCAAACCCTCATGGTGGCCTCATCCTTATTATGAACAAACACATATAGAGATCGTAGTTTTATAAGCATCCACCGAAAGACTTCGGTAGATCTCAAGATTAATAAAGTTCTCGTATATGTCTCAATAGAAAAATTGTTGTATAAGTAGTACCAATAAATTCTGAAGTAAATCTAGAAAAATACATACACACATGTCATGTTATGTTGTTAGTTTAGATGTACTAATATAGCTCTCCATGAGACATTACGGTAACAAAAAGAAATATTATTTTCAAGAAAAAAGTATAGTAGTAGCGAAATGACCATCCTTAACCTTTGTAGAATTACCTTCTCCTTTAAAGCATCGGTTATTAGAGATAGAGAGTGAAAATATAATAATAAGTTAATAATAACTAGTCTTATATTCTGAATCAACAAAATACTTACGAAATGTATTTTCTTGAGACCACATACAAATGTATTACTCTACGTGTAATACATTGAATTTTTTTTATACATCGAAGTTACATATTTAGACTTCTCAATCCAAGGCTGTGTTTGCTTGCCCTGACGTCAGGCTCCTACATCCATCGAATCTCTCAGAGAAGCAAGTTTGGTAGGTAGTATGCACTCAAATATACAGTCGCATGCTGCATCCTGCGGTTTGGCCGAGCTCATGAGCCTGGCCTGACGAATCCAGTGCACGAGACAACCCACACCTCATCTTTATTCGCTTGACCTTATTCCAAACTACTTTTCGGTCATGAAATAGTATTTTTCTTTCATAATATTTCAATATAAGCATTAGTATAAGTCAAATTTTAACATCAGCGAACAGAATAATATATATGTATCTGATAATCATCCAACCAAACATCTTTATAGAAATAAAGAAGCCACATATACAACTAACCAAACACACTTTTTCATAGAATCATTGCATCCACTCAGCAGTTTGCACTCATCTAAAATATATAAGAGTAAAATGCACCATAGATCCATTAAATTTTGGAGGGGTGTCATCTAGGCCCATCAACTTTCAGGCCCCGTTCGGCTTACCCCATATTCGATTTTTTGGCTTGTTTTTTCAGCCGGAACAAAGTTTTTCTCTCACAACAATTCAGCCATAACAGTATTTTCCACCTAGTTTCAGCCAAGATTCAGCAAGCCGAACGGGGCCTCAAAGTGCATTTTCGGATCCTTAAACTTTCTATGGGCCTGTTCACTGGTTGGTGCTGGTTTTTTGTGAGAGGAAAACACCGTTGACTGGCTGGTTTGGTTTAATATTTTGAAACCAACAAGCGAACAGTCCATATGTTGTGCATTGCAGGTCCATAACCATTCAGCTGCTTGGTATTTTTTCATTGAACCCCTTCACTTGAATAACTCTTTCTCAAAATAGCCCTCATGAAGAACATCGATGCTGGCAACCACGTCGTCGCTCAGTGAGTGTGCCGGGCCAGCCACGTCGCCGCGCTAGGTCAAGAACGCCATAGCGCCGCAGGCAAGCAGGACGGCGGTCGTGCAGGGCCAACCACGCCACCGTCGTTTGAGCGGGACGGGCGGGTTTCTGCGAAGCCACGTCGCTGCTGGGCGGGCGAGCAACCACACGGGGCCCACCACGCCACCGATGAGCCACCACCCAGTGCCGGCCCTAGGGATAGGGCACGAGGTGCGACGGCCGAGGGCCTAAGCGGAGGAGGGGCCCAAGCCCAGGTATACAAACCCTCAGGTCCTATAGTCCATTAGGCATTAGCAAACTAATGAGAGGGGAAACATAGAACTGGCCAGGCGGTCCAAAAAGACAATATCGACATTTCTTTCCTAGTTTTATTTCCCCACGATCCTCGGGTAGAGAGGAGGCGAGGAGTCACGCTGCACACAGGACACTCTGATCTTGAGTTCGCAACGTGCGCCTTACACACGCGGAGCTGGCGAGCCGCGCCGCCGCGAAGAGCTAGACTACCGGAGATACGGACACGGCGCACGAGGACGGTGACCAGGCAGGGCTCCACAAAGACGACATCTTGATTCTTGGCTTCTTACAAATTGCGATCACCGATCAGTTGTTTAGGCCCAAGGTATTTTTTTCTTTTTATTTTTAATCCAAATTAATTATTTGTATAGTATTCCAAACTTCTAGTACTTTGTACCCATATAGTCATATTTTTCTTCTAATTTAGATGTTAGAATTTTAGAATGTTACATAAGAAACATTTGTCATGGGTGAGAAAAGAAAACGAATATATTGCTTTTTTTAATCTACATTGTTCCTCGATAATTATCATACATCTACAAAAATAGCCCCATTCGCTGCGCTGAAAAAACAAGCCGAAACACTGTTCCGGCTGATTTGTTGTGAGAGAAAAACACTGTTCCGGTTGAAAAAAAAGCTGAAAATAACGGATTATAAGAGAAGCGAACAGGGTCTATATTGCTTAATCTACATTTTTTTCGAAAATTATAAAATTTTATACGTGGTCAAGAAGGACCGTTACTATGAGATCTAGAGGACCTTAAAATCCTAGGACCCGCATGGCCACCACCCCTGTCCTTTGAGTCACGGATCCTCTCACAGAGGAGTACGCACGTGGATGCCCCGAGGAGCGCCTCCACGTTCCGGTTGGCGCTCTTCGTCACGTCGTCGTGCAACGCTGCCTCGAGCGCATTCTGCATAGCCTCGCCTCGCGCACCTCTACTTCGCGTTCTTCAGCGCGTTCTGCATCCACGACGTCACCCGATCATGAGCGTCCGAATCTTAAAAGCGGTTGTGCCATCGCCCACTTTGCATCGTCTCTACCGGCACCTACGCTGCGTTGATGAGCTGCATGAAGTAGATAGGGTAGACAACACGTACCGCTACGCTGATATGAACATTCGGGATAGACGGTGTCGGCGAGCGTGGCCACTTGTGCCACACGAGGTGCACCATGGCATTGTTGATGGATGCGTTTGGATACTATCCGCATCGACAAAGTCGGCGTGGCCCCTGCCAGGTCGAGGTCCCCCGTCCCCATGTATGCCACTCCGCCATCGAGGCTGCCTAAGAAGCTGATGCACTGCTACAGTATGTGTGGATCGGAAAAGCAATCAGCTTGTTGGTTCTAGCGACGTACTCCTCCTAGGAAGCAATTAGCTTCAGGGCTGCATATATACGGTGTCATTGTCGCTAGCCACCCACTGGCACTGTTAGTCTGGGAACGGCGGTGAACGCCGACTGCGACGACAGGACGCCGGGGATGAAGGAGTCAAGCTCACGAACTCACACAAACACAACGCGAACTCGTGTAACACTTGGGTGTTTTTGTGCTGCGATGAAGCGGCAGCTTTTCTGTTCTTCTATTCTTCCTTTTATTGGGAATTACAGCAAAGTCATGCCTGGCCAGTGGCGGCGTGGCTGTCCGGCTGAGCAGCTTGACCACCCGGGCTCCCGCTCGCCTAGCTGTGGTGTAGCAGGCCCGGCCTAGTGGCGCGTGGGTGCCCGGTGCGAACGACTGCCCGGCCGCTAGCACGGTAGTGCCGTGGCTAGCCCACGCGGCCGGCTGCCCACTTGCCTGGCGGCAGCATGGCACAGGCGCCTGCCCGATCCCATGGCGTTGTTGGCCTGGCGCGGCGGTGTGGCTGGCTTGTGCGACCGCCTGCTCGCTCGCTGAGCAACGGCGTGGCTCCCAGCGCCGATGCCTGCTCATGTTCTTTCTACCACTCCTGTATTCTTTCATGTTAAAAGCAAAATCAGTTTCGAGTGTAAACAACTAATATATACGCTTCAAAGTGGAGTTGCGTAACTTTTTTCAAACTTTTCAAAGTTCATTCAGTTTCTGCTTCGCGGAGCCTCGTGCCAGGGAAGCGACGAATGCTGCCAGGAACGGTGAAGCACTCGCTCACCGCCACACCAGTCGCGTAGCAGCAAAGCACTCTCCAGTCTCCACACACGGAAGCCTACAAGGTTCCACGGCGCAGGGCGTCGCCCCGGGGCGGTGCGGGGCCGCTCGTACGTGGGCGTGGCCTACCCCCGCCCGATGTGCGGATCCACGCATCCCGCAAAGGCGCGGAAAAGAGTGGCGCGCAGCGACACGCCACGCCAAAGCGCGCGCCCGGACGGGGCGAGCGCGCGGCGCACCGTCACCACCCGAGGCGTCCGCCCGATCCCCATCCAGCGGTGCGTGATCGCCCCGACCGAACGCGGAGACACGGAGCCGCCCCCGCACCCCAGGAGCCTGGAGCTGCCAAGAGGACTTTACCGCCTCGCTAACCCACGTACGCCCAGAGCTGGTAACCTCACCACCACGCCTAACCGGGGACCCGACGCCGTGGTTAGCTCGTGGTCATCCGAGACCCCCAGCCCTGCGGTTATATACTCGCCCTCCGGGTGGCCATGGCCGAGCTCCAGGGCTGGCGTTGTTTGTATGAGAGGTGGGCCGCCTGGTGGAGCGTGGGTGGTGCCGGCGATGAGCTGCAACGGGTGCCGCGTGCTGCGCAAGGGGTGCAGCGACGCGTGCGTGCTGCGGCCGTGCCTGCAGTGGATCGACGGCGCCGAGGCGCAGGGCCACGCCACCGTCTTCGTCGCCAAGTTCTTCGGCCGCGCCGGCCTCATGTCCTTCCTCACCGCCGTCCCCGAGCCGCAGCGCCCAGGTAAGCCTTTCACCGGTGGAGTTGCTGTGCTGGGTACTTTGGCACGCAGTTTTTCCATACGATCCAGTGTTCACCTCACGCACGTGTGGTTCTTGACTGACCGATGTGCTCACTCGCTCGATCGCAGCGGTGTTCCAGTCGTTGCTGTACGAGGCGGCCGGGAGGACGATCAACCCCGTGAGAGGCGCCGTGGGTCTGCTCGGCGCGGGGAGCTGGCACCTGTGCCAGGCGGCGGTAGAGACGGTGCTGCGGGGCGGCGCCATCGGCCCGCTGCCGGAGTTCGACGTGGGCCGCGATACGCTTGCTCTGGCGGCGAGGCGGGCCGTGGGGTGCTCGACGTTCTCGACGGCGAAGCGGGCGCCGACGACGAGGACGAACGTGGGGGCGCCGCCCGTCCCGCTCCCGGCGGAGCCGTCGTGCGACCTCGGGCTGTGGCTCAGCCCCGGGTCACCCCCGGCGCCCGGGGAGCGGCGGCGGCCCGGCACGCCGTCCTTGACCTCCGAGGAGTCCGTGACGACGACGAGCGGCGGGGGCGGCGGAGGGAGGGAGCCCGAGCTGCTGAACCTTTTTGTCTGAGAGACTTAGCTAGACCGTCGGCTTGGCTCAAAGCCAGCGGTCGATCATGCATGTCATGTGCCCCTCGGCGGTCGGCGCGCGTGTGCGCTGTGCAGCTGTGCTTGATCCCGGCGAAAACGTTTGTCTAGACTAGCTAGCCTCTCGCCGGCGAGGTACTACCCGTAGTCTTCTTCTTCCTTTTTTGGGCGTGTAGAAACCATGGGCACCGCCCACCGGTGCCGGCAGCCTGCCTGCCGCCGTCCGTTAACTGTTTATTTTGTTTCTTCCCAACTTTGTTGGCAAGCACAAAGCAGCAGCAGCACCGCTCCATCGCTGAATAAAAATTGTAAACTAAGGGTAAAGCGAAGTGGCGCTGCGTCGATCTTAATCTTATCTTCAGCGGAGCAGCAGCTCGATCAGGATCAGCTTATCCAAAGCGAGATTAGTGTTGGCCAGCAGTTCCGGCCCGTGCTTTATCGCAACCTGTCCAGTCCGGAGCTGCACTCTACCGGCTGCGGCCTTCTTTGTCGATGATAGATAGCTCAACAAAGTCGCCATGGGTTAAGTGGCGTGTTAGGCTCAGTTTAGTTGCCAAAATTTTTGGCAAAACGCTACGGTAGCGTTTTCGTTGTTATTTGACAATTAGTGTTCAATCATAGTCTAATTATGTTTAAAAGATTCGTCTCGTGGATTTCGTCTAAACTGTGTAATTAGTTTTATTTTTTATTTATATTTAATGCTTCATGCATGCGTCCAAAGATTCAATGTGACGGAGAATCTTGAAAAATTTATCGTTTTGGAGAGGACTAAACATGCCCTTAGTAAAACCCAAGTGGGTGCTAGAGAAACTCCAGAGGTCACCCGCGGAAAGAAAGTAAGAAAGAAAAATGCAGGTGGGGGCGTGGGCTGGTGGAGTGGGACGATCATTGCCGGTGAGGTACACCATACGCCGCGCGTGTGGAAGGGTGGGGTTGGAACCATACGGGCGGGTTCAGCTTTTGCGCAGGGGGATGGTCGGCCGCCCGCCTGCTGCTGCTTCGGCGCCGCGTTCCGGTTCCGAGGTGGGCGCGCCTGGCCTGACGACGACTGGACGCGCGCGCGACCGCACGCCGCGCCGACGTCGTGTCCTCGGGAGCCTGCTCCCAACCCGTGAGCCGGCTCCAGGTGCCAGCACCCGGCAGGACCGCGTACAGCTTCCTCAACACATAGCACTAGGGGACACCGGAAGCGAACGTGCTCTGCCACACACGGCCACCGAAATTTGGCCTTGCATTGCATAGCTGTATTCTCTATTTCCCTCCCGAAAAAGGAGGAGAGAAAAAATCTTGCGTTGTGTTGACGGCGGCCAAGTCTTAGGTCCAGGACAAGATGAGGGCGTTCGGCAATTCTTGATTCCCATCGAAGGAACGTGCGGGCATATATCTGTCCCATCGGAATCTCTACTCGTTGGTACGGGGATCCTTGGTGTACTCCAAATCCCGTAGGGATCATCATTCCGCGATCTCATTGCCGCTTCCACAACGAGGAAAAGGTGTGGCCATTTTAGAATTCTGGAGACCCGATCGATTCTTTTGTGTGATGATTTATGCCCGTGGAACATTCTAGACCTTTTTGTTTAGTGTCCAAATTGGACACTGCCGGTTGAGTTCTTACTTCCTATAGTCGTATAGTATCCCTACTGGATACTGTTCATCGCCGATAGAGGAACCTGCAAAGTGGAGTAGTTGCACTCCTGCCGCTCCACTACTGTGTTCTTTCGTACAGTTGTGGCGAGCGCTCTATTCGCTTGGCTTATAAGTCGTATTTTTTTAGTCGACGAACAATATTTTTCTCTCACAACACATCAGCCAACAGTATTTTCAGCCATGGCTTATCAGACAAGCGAATAGGGCAACATGTGGAGCAAGTACTCGGATGTTTCTCCTTCACGGCTTTGTTCGGCGGAGTCAACAGTCCAGTTCATCTTTAATTTTTATATATACACAAATAGTATATATATACTCATATATTCTATTATATCATATTATATTTTAAAAAGCACCTTTAAAAAGTTGGTCCTGAATGAGACGTTTGCTACTGGTCCTCCTGGACACAGACACAGTAGCAGTCTCGCAGGATCCCCTTCTACCGTGCCGTGTTGAGCTGGTGGACGGTGGCAAGGACCCTGGATTCAGGAAACAGGGTGGAATTGGAAATATACTCCTACGCATTGTTCATACTGCATTTCGAGAAAAAGGACTAGTCCTAGAAACAGAGCACCTCCACCTCGGCCGCTTTGCTGTTCCATGAGACCATGGAGGCAAGGCAATACCGCAGCGGCGTGCGTTCTGAAGCGTGGAGACGTGTGGAGTGAGGGCGCCGCGGAGCGCAGAGGGATGGACGGAAAGGGACTGCACATTTGACGGTGAGATTCCTGTCCGCATGGAACCGGAGTCCGGACCTCCCGGACCGGAGGCGAGGCATTATTGCTAGGACTAGGAGGAATTCATACGGCCACGCGGGGTGGGACCAGGTGTAGCAGCAATGGACAAAGACATTTGGTGGCGGTGGCGCCTCGCGCACCTGAACATTATTAGCGTTCGTCTAGAGTCCATCACACTAGCGCTGCTATTTGTCTGTACGTGGGGGCCTTGTGGCGAACTGGCGAGGAACGTTTGTGTGGTGTGATGGCCCTTCCTTTGGAACATTTTTTTGGAATAATTCTTCCTTTGGAACTAGCTGGGCTATGTTTGGAGCCTTTGGGCCTTGGAGAGGAGCAGCGCCAAACCAAGGAGGAAGGACCCACCACCTGCTCCTCTGCGCTTGCCGTTCAGACGTGACGCGAAGATCTCCGGCAGAGGAGGCCCAGGCCGCCACTGGCCACCGGCCGCCACCACCGCCAGGTCTGGTCGGTGTGGTGTGGTGTGGGCCTGTGGGGGGAGGCCACGGAACGCACGGGCCATCGCCCAGTGCCACGGCCCCCACCACGGCACGGCGAACGTCCACCCTGCGCTTACGCTGAAATTTGGGTTAGACTGATGCTTATGCTGAAAAGCGAACAGGGTGGTCGCTGCTCTGGTGGTGCCCACAGTTTTCGAGGCTTACTACTTGTAGTACTCGCGCCTTGTTTAGAAGTCATCCAAATTTTAAGTTTTTTCACTATCTCTCCATCACATCAATTTTTAGCTGCTTGTATAGAATATTAAATGTAGGTAAAAAAATAACTAATTACATAGTTTAGTTGAAAATCACGAGATGAATTTTTTGAGCCTAGTTGGTCCACAATTGGACAATATTTACTAAATAAGACGAAAGTGGTACTATTCATCGGGTTCACTTTTTTTGCAAAGTGAACGAGGCCTCGATTTTGCTTTCTTGCGATCGCTTCTGTGTTTTGGGAATTTGGGCCGTCCGGTTCGCCAGGCCGACAGTCGAACGCGCGCTGGATCGCACCCACCGACCGTTTCCTTGCGCTTTTGGGATCGCCAATTCGCTACACGTTCCAAGTGTTGGGAAACAATAACCCTAAGATAATTATGAGCTCATACCAAATATACCCCCAAGGGTTAAGACTATATAAAGGAACATGTACTCTATAATGTAGAAGAGATAAGAGTTCCACGATATTTGCTCTCCTGTATGTTCATCTGGTGTGTTGTTGGGAAGGGATACGGAAAATCATCTACAACTTCCTCACGTCACATCTGCTGCGAGGAGGGAAGGGAACCGGATCAGGGATCCGCAACACCGCTGTTACTTAACACGTTATCAGCACGCTCTACCGCTACTCGTCAACGACGCTATGCTGTTCTTGATCCTGTTGGATCCATCCGCTCACAGATTCGTTCCTGTTTTCAATCTAGATGGGTTTCATGTATACAACTAGCATGCTAGATACGTAGCAAATCATTTTTCTCTGGCTAGTTTACTTGTTCTAGATTGATCTTTACCATTTATCTCACGTAATTCCCTTTGCCGCTGCTCTGATGGCAGCCGTCACCACGGGAGCACTAGTATGCTACATTAATAGATTTGTTTTTACTAGCTACTAGATTATTTGATTATGACATCTCGAACAACACAATCTTGTAGATTTGTTCGGCTAGCAGCCTAGACGCGTTCTAGATTTTTTAGTATAACAGATCCAATCTTTGGATACTAGTTTTTTTAAGAACCCCAGTAGATTGGTTTTATTTATTGCTAGTTTGTGTAATAGATTGATCTTGTTTTTATCGACGATATCTTTTTATCTTCGGTCTGCCACCTGACATCGGCCACCCCATCATGCTATGCATGTACGCCGGTGTGTACTACTACGCCATCCATGGACATTGGGCATGCCATGCATGCATGCTAGTTTATTTCAATTGTTTTCATGTTGCACTGCCGGCCAACCCAACGCGTTTGACATGTAAGCCAGCAAACTTCCATGCGTTGTGCTGCCTGAAGTTGCGCATTAATTATGCATGAATCGTGGCCCTGCTGGCTACTGAAACTTGCGACACCATCATGGCCCTGATGGCTATCTTGCGATGTCAGCGGCTGCAAACCACCGCTGTATGCCTTGCGTGTATTTTTTATGTCACTTTTCTTTTGCGTTGATAATAATTCATTCATGGCTTCGATCAACAAGACGAAGGTAAGGTTCTTGAGCTAAACGGCAAGAACTATCTGAAAGGACCTAGGATGCCGCTTAGAGGGGGTGAATAGGTGTTTCTGAAAATTAACACCTTTAAATATGGAAACAATTAGAAAAGAATGGAAACTCCAAATTAAGAGTAATACCCTCACAAGTTAGCCACAGAGTAAACAAGGTATAAAAAATATATCTACAAGCTACAACCCTGCAACACAAAGTTAGAACCGAGAATAAATATTTTCAGCACAAGTAGAAAATACCGGACGTGTCCGGTATACACAATTTCTGCAGAACAGCCCCAAACTTGCTCCTTTCGATTTCTATCTTCAAACCAAACTGCAGGTACCTACTAGAGATGACAGTAAACATAGAGAACCTGCACTAGAGCTAGAACAACACAAATATCGAATGAAATGCGAATTGAGACACGATATTTGTTTTACCGAAGTTCGGACTCGTTCGAGTCCTACTCTCCGTTGAGAGGGCTACGGGCAATCCAGCGAAGGTCAGCCCTAGAGGTTACCACGAAGGCCACTCTAGCTGGAGTCTTTTCAACTACTTTTCCTCCTTCCACTAGTTGATTCCGAGGCGGCGGAATCGACCGTTACAAACTTTCTGAGGCACACCACAATCTCTCGGGTGCTCTCCGGCGACGCCTAACCGTTTAGGACCAAAGAGTCCAAGAGTAACAAATGCAAATCACGAGATTGACAATATGCACAAGTGCTCAAGTGGTTGGATTGCTCTCTTTTTGAATTTCACTCAACCACAATTTAATTTGGCAAATTTGATCAATCACTCACTAAGAGAGGGTTGGGAGAGTTGGCAAGGCTAAAAAACGTATATAGCAACCAGCAGAATCAGCAGCCTCCAAAAGTGGAGGTTTGGGGGTATTTATAGCCTCCTTGGAAAAACTAGCCGTTTTATAGCCGTTGCCATACCGGACACGTCCGGTATGACTTACACTGCGCCAACGGTAACTAAGTTACAGCGACAATGTGAGGCGTCGGAACTCCCGATGAATGTCGGAACTCTCGACCCTCAGCATATTTGAAAACTAGGTAACTGAGTTGAAGTTAGTGAGGTGTCGGAACTCCCGACGCATGCCGGAACTTCCGACCGTCGAAACTCCCGACTCACGTCGGAACTCCCGACCCTCAAGACATTTGAAAACTAGCCGTTGGCCTGACCAGGACAGTGAACCTCTGAGTCAGTTAAGCGCGAAACGTCGGAACTCCCGACCTATGCCGGAACTCCCGACCGTCGGAACTTCCGACCCACATCGAACTCCCGACGATCCAACCCGAGAACAACAAGAATTTTATCGTTGTTGGGCACATACCAGACACGTCCGGTATTGCCAGATCAGCAAAAACATATTAGTTCTTTTGTCTCTCAAACACTAAAAACTCACATGGGTTGGCTTGAGCACTTATGAAACATTATCTATCAACATGAGGCATCCCTCTTAATAGTACGTCATTCCTATTAACTCAAATTTAAAAGTATAACGAATTTAAACCTTTTGAGTTGATCTCTCGCAACGGAAGTCGTGTATTCCAATCTTCATCAAGTGAGGGTGCCAACATATTGATATTGATCTTTTTACTTGAGCATAGCCATCTTAAGCACGTGACTTGATTTCATTCATCAATTTTGAATAATCCCAAATGTATCAAGTCACTTCCATCAAACACTCCAATAGTGATTTGATTCTCCACATTAACATGACCATCATAGCTTGATTAGTACCTCAACTAAATGCAAGTACTTCCTTCTTCACCCTAGCTAGGTTCTTCGGCCGCGAAGCCGTCGCTTGCCCTTCACCCTTGCTTAGTACATCAAAGCCTTTCCTTGCTATCTTCACCATCTCAAGCCATCAAGTCACATCTTGTGTTGAATCATCCATTCATGTATTGTTATCTTTTTCATTTCAATTTAGCAAGCTTCAAATATAAGACCATTCCATATGCAATCCCTTATGTCTCATTAATTAATTCTTACAAGCTTGCTTTCACATAGTACATGGAAATTCCACAATAAATAAGCCTTTGTATGAATTCCATTTATATTGTTGTCTTGTGCTTGATCTAGATTGTTTATACGACAACACATCATTTTGTCTTTCATTAAGTACCGGTGAGATAACCTATTACCTGTCCACACTTAGCAACGGGTTAGACCTTTAATCACGTTGTCATTCAATCATCCAAAACCCACTAAAGGGCTAGATGCACTTTCAATCTTCCCCTTTTTGATGATTGATGACAACTTGATTAAAGCTTACAAAAGAATATAAACATTTAAGCTTTTGGGTTCAATGTTTTATGAGAGGCTCCCCCTTATATGTGCTTATGATTAGAATTCACAAAATGACCTCAAATGTCAATTGCACATACTAAAACATATAGGAGACTCCCCCTAAATCATTACATCCGTGGGGTGCATGTGTATGTGACAAAGTAAAACCATGATGCATATGATAAGATATGTCACACAAGAATAAATATAAAGGTATCACATCAAATATTTTCATTCTAGCATGCATAATCCTTATGAAAATTAATATAACACATGTACGTCACACATAGCACTCATTATAAATTTTCTCAAGTCCACATGCCACTAATATATAAATAAAGATCATGTCTCGAGAGATACATAGATAAAGCATAAGTAAGTCTCATCTCAAACTCAAGATACATTAATGAAACTCAAAAACTATGGTCTGCAGTACATATCTTCAGGTACAAAAATAAGCAAATGAAACAAATTCTAAAGCTTTAATCAGTCTCTCCCCCCCTTTGTCATCTATCACCATAAAGGTCCAACAAGGACATACTAAGGACAAAGGGGCTGTAAGCTGTCTTTGAAAGTTGTGATCACTCATCATCATCTTCATCTCTTCCAACATCCTCATCATCTGAGCATGTAGCACCGGCTGGACGAGAACCACCCGCACCAGACGGGTCATAGAAACTACCTGTGAGGTCACTCCACCAGTTTGAAGCATACTCGTCTACAGCACTAGGACATGGCTGCGAGTGAGTAGGCACCTGAGCCTGTAGTGGTAAAGTGTCAGGGTGCTCTGGAGCCTGCTACTGCTGTCGCTGAAAGAACTCAGCAAACTCTGCGTCGTACCTGCCCTGCTGCTGCTCCTCAGTCTTAGGCTCACTAGCTGCCTCATCTGATAGTGGAGACCTAGGAGGATCAAGCTTAAGTCTAGAAGCAATCTGCTTCAGAGTCCAAGTGTCCTTCCTCCTAGCCTCCCTCTCCTTCTGCTGACAGGTTTGTATGTCCTTGCATATCCCAAAGAAAGCACTGAACATCTTGCGAATAGGAGAAGGAGGACTGCGGTGACGTGGAGAAGAACGTGAAGGAGCATGTGGTAGAGGAGAAGCTCGTTCTGCTGCTGCACCACCTATAGGTGCATCTGCCTCTAGTGGTGGTGCCGCTGCTCCTGGTCCTGCTGGAGGTACCCCAACCTCAGTCAAGTCTGAAACAATCTTTAGGGCCTTCTGCTTCTTGTCATACTCAAATGTGTGTCATATGACCTTCTCAATCATAAACATGATGTAAGGTGCAAATCCACAGTCCTTGAGGAGCCTCTCTCCCACACTCCTGATCTCTGACTAAATAAAGTCAAAAACACTGAATGGCTGAGCATCAGGTGCCATCCTGTGGAGCAGGTTCCTGGAATAATCTACAATGTTGCCCTTGTCTCCACCCTTGCAGTCAATAGTCTTCCTGAGCATCCTGTCTAGGTATCTGTAAGTAGGGTGAAGACCTAGAACCTTCCCCACTGCTCCTCTCTCACCTCCTGGTGGATACATGTAGGGGAGCTGCTCAGGAGGTAACACCTGCTCAGTGTGGATCCTATCTCTCTAAAGGTCCTCCTCTGAGAAGCCAAGAAAAGCTGCAAAGGCGTCGTAGTCAACACTGTACCACTGGCCCTCAAGCATCCAATGCATACGCCTTGGCTCCTCTTCCACAAACAGAGTGGCATAAAACTGTGCAATGACTTCAGAGTTCCAATCATGCACAAACTCTATGAGCGTGTATACACCTGTGCGCTGACAAGTGGCAATAGCATAGTCAATGGAGGACTTCCGTAGCTCTCTGACATATTTTCAATCTATCCACTGAGACTTGGCTACCATAGGATTCCTAGCAAGCATCACACTAGTGTAATAATCTAGGTGGAACATAGTGTGAAAGCAATGATCATACTGAATCCTAGGCAAACCTCTAGGATCAATCCTCCTCTGATCTCTTGCTCTCTCAGTCATACCCTTTCCTTTGTAGTTGACCCTGACAACATAGTTGGGTAAAACTGGAGCATGTACTTCAAGAAGGCCATAGTCCATGGTCTAACCTAGGTGGTGCACTGGAGGTGCCTGCTGCTCCTCCTCTATCTCCTCAGAGCTGTCACCATCATCTAACTCTCTGTCTGAGTCTCTATAGTGCTCTTCCTTTTCCTATGCTCAAGTTTGTAATCCTCAGTTTCATCACCAAAAGAGGGGCTGCTATCATCATCACCACCCTCTCTGTACTGTGGAGCGCCCCTAGAGGCTCTAGGGGGTCTCCTGCTGCTGCCCTGCTCCTGCTAACTGAATCTAGGATGCATTTCCTGTCTTGCCTTGTTGTATTTCTCCAAAGCTAGATCATTGTCGGTGCGGGACCCACGGGATATCTCGCAAGGAAGGGAGAAGATCTAGTCTAACTAGGATTCTTCCTATGTAATCTTAGTAATAGTATTATTCTGTAATCCTACTAGGAACTCTCATTATAAACCAACTAGGATTCTAGCCTCCTGACTATATAAAGGAGGGCAGGGTTCCTAGAGAAAAAGACGACACAATACTTCACAATCAATCCAACGTAAGGCTAACGCCGACTGGACGTAGGGCTATTACTCAATCAACGATCGAGGGTCCGAACCAGGATAAATCGACTGTCTCTTGCATTCACCGTCGAGTCCTACATACGCCGAAGCCCGAACAAACTGCCCCAGGTACCCCCGTGGTAGGCTATCGGTGGTAAAACATCGACAGCTGGCACACCAGGTAGGGGCTTTCGGTGAATTTGCATCCGAGAGCTCGATGGACCTCGACAACATGATCTTCTCGATGGGATCAACCTTCATCTTCAGCTCATGGATCTGCGAGGTGGATGACAATGGCAAGCTCCAAAGCCGTCTCCTCAAAGATTCAAATCACCATGAAGACCATTCCATTTTGGCGACTACGACATGTCAACTCACTGGAAGATTCACGCAGCTCGCGATGTCCAATTCAATTCAGACTTTGTGACTTTGCGCTTTTGATTCAAACTCAGGTTCCACATCCGAAATGGAGTCTTACCTGAGTTCTTCTAGGAAACCGAGTTCTTTTCTGATGGGGCTTAAGAACACGGCCTTGGCTTATCAAGAATACAACTAGAAGTACACTCAGAGTCTTTCCAAGAAGCCAGGTCCTTTTCCGTTCGGACTCCACAACATGGCAACATCTTATTAGACACGGCCCGAAGGATTCCTCGATCCGGTGCTTAGAATGCCACTGAAAGGAGCTCAGGAAGGTCTGGTACTGACTATAACATCTCAAGACTGCATCGTCCACTGGCCGGGTTCTATTCCTGAGGATAGAGGTACCCGAGTAGTTGACACGACGATGACAGCAATTCTACCCTACCAAGAAGGAGACTCGATCTGCGACCTCGAAGCCTCTACTAAAGTTATCAGCAACTCCGACAGTGTGGAAAGCGATGTTGAAAGCAGAACAATTCACGCACGAGAAGTATTCATGGTTCGCCGCCCTCGATCACCATTGGTTCCCCCAGAAGCGCCCGACGTTAGGTCATCGAATGAATCTGAGTCCAACATATCACCCCTTATCCAGGGGCACGATGGTGAGACCGAGAATCAAAAGCAAGCCAGAGAAAGAAAGAACAAGTTGAAACAAGGATGCCAACACCGTGCTAGGCAGCGCAAGGAAGCTTGGATCAGATATGAGTCAGATCTAGCCGAGTACAATAGAAGAAAATTAGAACAAGAAGTTGAAGAAAGACACACGGCGAATACACCCTATGATAAAATCCGAGAAGCACTAGAAGAACTCAGAGCGACCTCACATCCCAGTGAAAGACAAGAACAGTTTCGAGACTTTCTCGGGACAACAGTCCTAAGGACGCACGACAGAAGGACCCACTCAAGACTACCTGCCAGATCAACATCTCATGAGTAGGGACATCAAAATCAAAGGAAGTCCGCTTTCGAGAGACTTGGACCAAGTGGAAGTCATAACAGAGAAAGTAGAAGGGACCATAGTGAAAACGACCGAGTCGAACAACCAAGGAAGCTCAGAAGCAGAGCGCTTATTCAGACAGCCACACATAACTACTCTTGCCAAAACAACAGTTGGCAAGAAGGAGGTGCAGAATCAGAATACACAGAAGCCAGAACGCACGATAGATTCCCCTGTTTTGCAAACAGACTTGCTTCAATACGACTACCTCACAAGTTCAAGCCGTCCAACCACTCTAAGTATGATGGCAAGACCGAACTAAGGCAGTGGCTCAGGATTTACTCGCAATCGATCGAACTAGCTGGAGGAGACGACGATATCAAGACCTTGTTCTTTCCCATGGCCCTAGAAACTATGCCCCTCTAATGGTTTGACAAATTGAATCCAGGATCAGTCAGAAATTGGGAGGACTTGCAAAGAGCTTTCTGTGAAAATTTCACGAGTATCATTACACACCCAATCACCCACGCAGAGTTAAAAGGACTCAAGCAGAAAGGAGGTGAAAGTCTCAGAAATTACTATCGATGATTTGGCGAACTACGAGCTCAAGTACATGACATCACCGAACGAGAAGTAATCGAAGCATTCTCTCACGGAATCATGGCAGGTGGCAATTTCAAGACTTCTGCAAAGAAAACTCGAGAAACAATGAAGAATTCAGATGAATAGTAGAAAAGATGATTACTGCAGAGGAGAAGACACAAGAAAGGTTCCCGGATAGAAACAACCAAGACAACCCAGACAAGCAAAATTATCGAAACAACAGACATCAGAAAAGAAAATATGGACCAGACAACACAGTAGCGGTGGCTGACAAATCAAAGAGGTTTTCAAAACCCAGAAGGTATGACGACATTGAAAACATGCATTACATCTTGCACCCCAATGGAAAGCACACCATAGGAAATTGCTACACCTTCAATGAATGATACACAAGGAAAGATAGTAAGGCGAACACTAAAGAAGACAATCAGAAAAAAGAAGACAACCACGAAGACAAAGGATTCCAAAAATCCAGGGGGACAGTAGCAGTAATCTTCGCCGGGGCCCCAGATTCTAGAAGCAAACATCAAGAAAAGCTAGCTCTACGAACCATCATGGCAGCAGAGCCGGCTACTCCAAGATATCTCAATTGGTCACAGTATCCAATCCAATTTTCAAGAGAAGACCAATGGACTAGTATAGGAAACGCAGGCCATTACCCACTGGTTCTAGATCCAACTATTGCCGGTATGACTGTCACAAAAGTACTAATCGACGGGGGAGCCAGACTCAACATCATTTTTTAGAAACTTTGAGGAAGATGGGACTACAACTCGCCGGGATGATTACACCAACGAGCACCCCTTTTATGGCATAGTACCCAGCAAGGCAGCGATGCCACTTGGACAAATCACTCTACCGGTTACTTTTGGAACTCCCTCGAACTACCGTACAGAGTTCATCAAGTTTGAAGTTGCAGACTTTGATTCTTCATATCACGCAATCCTCGGGCGCCCAACACTAGCAAAATTTATGGCAATACCACATTATCCGTATCTGTTGCTTAAGATGCCAGGGCCTAACGGTGTCCTTTCCCTTCGAAGTGATTTGAAGCGCGCTTTTGACTACGACGTTCAGGCAATCCAAATTGCAGCAAAAGCACAAGCCGCCAATGATAAAAAAGAAATAACCACTATTGCAGCAGAAATGAACCCAGAAGAGCTAGAGATACCGGCTAAAAAACTCAGCATCCTCGCACCACCAAAAGAAGCCAACGTTAAACAAATCGACCTAGGCACCGATGATCCCTCCAAAATGGCAACCATCAGCGCCCACCTCTGGCAAAATAGGAACTCGCGCTCACCAACTTTCTTTGGGACAACAAAGATATCTTCGCTTGGAAGCCGGCCGACATGCCAGGTGTCCCAAGAGAGTTGGCTACGCATAGAATTGATATCAATGAAGGATCTAAGCCTGTGAAGCAACGGCTACGACTATTCTCACCCGACAAGAAGACAGCAATAAAAAAAGAAATCACAAAGCTAATGGTAGCCGGATTCATCAGAGAAATCCTTCACCTAGATTAGCTAGCAAACCCAGTTCTAGTACAGAAAAAGAATACGGACAGGTGGCACATGTGTGTCGACTACACAGATCCCAACAAACACTGCCCGAAAGATCCGTTCGGCCTACCACGCATTGATCAGATAGTTGATTCAACAGCAGGATCTACCCTATTACCCTTTCTTGACTGCTATTCAGGATATCACCAGATCGCATTAAAGGAACAAGACCAGAGCAAGACATCTTTCATCACTCCGTTCGGTGCATACTGCTACAAGACCATGTCATTTGGACTCAAGAATGCTGGTGCCACTTATCAAAGAGCTATCCAAACATGCCTTGGTGATCAGATCGGAGAGAATGTAGAGGCATACGTGGATGACGTGGTAGTAAAAACAAAGAACCCGGACACACTGATTCAAGACTTAAAGCAAACCTTCGAGAACCTGAAAAGGTGGAGGTGGAAATTGAACCCAAACAAATGTGTATTCGGAGTTCCTTTAGGACAACTACTCGGATTCTTGGTCAGTCATCGTGGAATCGAAGCCAGCGCCAAGCAAATTCAAGCCATAACAGAGATGGGCCCTCCTTGAAGTGTCAAAGATGTGTAGAAACTAACAGGTTGCATGGCGGCCCTCAATCGTTTCATATCAAGACTCGGCAAAAAAGGGTTACCTTTCTTTAAACTACTAAAGATGAAAGATAAGTTCGAGTGGATAGAAGAAGCCAACGAAGCTTTCAAAAAGCTCAAGGCATACCTCACCTCCTCGCCCATTCTCACACCTCTAAAGAAATATGAAGACATGATGTTGTACATTGCAACAACTTCTACTGTGATTAGCACAACGATAGTCGTAGAAAGAGAAGAAGAAGAAGGGCACATATATAAAGTACAACGCCCTGTATACTACATCAGCGAAGTACTGTCAGAATAAAAAATCCGGTACCCGCATGTGTAAAAACTACTCTATGCCCTCCTGATCACTTCACGCAAGCTTCGCCACTATTTTGAAAGCCACAAGATTACCGTGGTGACAGATTTCCCACTTGGAGATATCTTACACAACAGAGACGCAACAGGGCGCATTTCTAAATGGGCAGTTGAACTTGGTGCTCTCAACATTGATTTCACCCCACGAAAAGCAATTAAATCTCAACCCCTTGCCGATTTTGTTGCCAAGTGGACAGAGATTCAACAACCAATGTCAAATACCATCTTTGACCACTAGAAGATGTACTTTGACGGGTCACTCAAGTTAGGTGGAGCCAGTGCAGGCGTTCTCCTAATTTCTCCAGGTGGAAAAGAACTCAAGTACGTCCTTCAGATATTATGGTGAAGCAGAATACGAAGCCCTTATCCACGGGCTCCGAGTGGCAATTACCCTCGGAATCAAACGATTACTCGTATACGACGATTCGGCAGTAGTCATCAACCAAGTCAACAAAGATTGGGACTGCACCAAAGAAAACATGGGTGCTTACTATGCTGAAATACGAAAGCTTGAAAAACATTTTCAAGGGTTGGAAATTCTACATGTCCTGTGCGATTCTAATATTGCGGCAGACGTCCTCGCCAAGCTCGGATCGGACAGGGCGAAGATCCCACCCAGTCACGTCTGGTATGAATATCGGACACGTCCGGTATTTGCGGGTTGGCTGTTCTTTTTCCAAATTTCATTCACTTAATTCCAATCCCCTTCTCTATCATTTCTTGATCCAAAAATATGTATGTCCTTGATCCTAATGAGGTGTAAATACATTTCTTATCCAAATGCCATGAGTGTCACTTCTCTTTTCCAAATATTTGGCATATATAGATTTTGATTACTTGAGAGAGATATTGTGAGACAGTAGATTGTGGACTTAAGAAAGCCATGTCATGTGTGATTAGCCAATCAAACAATCAAGGAGGGCTATAATCATCACATGACAAGGCTAGGTCACAAAGACCAAGATTCAAATAGTTTTTCAAATTCACACCACCTACACATGCTAGTTATGGGTGTTGAAAAACATCTCTTCTATGTCACACAAATGCACATTCTAACTTATAAAGGGCCTTAGATGCACTTACAATGCATGTATGTAAATGCATACCTTTGCCTTGAGCCCACAAGGATACCACTAAGTAGATACATAGCATGATAATCTTTATGTTGACCTTAATTGCCAAATAATCATGCTAGATATACATTTTCATCCAATGGACTACAAAGAATGCTACATAAATTTGTTAGTCCACAAAGGTGCAAAATAGAAACTGAGCTCCCCCTAAATAAGTGGTTTAAGTAATTTAAATGATTTTCAACTAGCACTTTATTCTATTAAGAATATGAGAGTCCATTTTCTATTTTGAACCATAACCAAATAATTTGCATATTTAAATTTGAGTTCAAGAGATGCTCACAATCCACTTAGATTTGGTAAACCGCAAGGTTCTGAGTAAATTGAGGATATATGAAAATATATGGATCAAAGACTCAGTTGTAATCCTATTAGTGTTCTGGTTCCTGCAATACCGGACACATCCGGTAGGTGCAAGACAAACAATTGATTCGCTGCTTGTGATTCTTTGTTTAGCTTTATTTTTTGTTGTATACCTGTATCTCAACAAATGAATTTCTCTACTAGAGAGCTATTAAAAGCACCATATGGCAAACATGATAATTATCAAGTAAACCTAATTAGCCACTTTCATTTTTTTTCACAAATATGCCTATTTGTGAGTCATTGAGCACAAAACAAGTAAAGTGGCTATCCTATAAGGTTTAGGTACTTGTTACCAATGGTGAAGATGAAGTAAATGATATATTTATTAAATTATCTTCGGGTCAACCATATAAGAGATTATGATAAGAATTGGTTAATAGATTGAGTGAGTATTATCAATTTGCTTGCTCAACCACTCCGAAGCCTTTATCTCATCATCAAGTACCTACATCATTAACCTAAGCACACTTTGGTACCCAACTCTTGTTGGGTCCTTTTGAGTTAGTCAACAAGTGCTTATGCACCCAAATAGCTTTAGTACTAGTTTGTGGTGAACACATCACCTTGCTAGTGCTAACTACATTTGTGGTCTTTCTAAGCATATCATTATAAACAAATGTGTTCGGCTTAGGTGTGTTACCATTTGGGCATTCATAGCTTAAATGCCCCTTTCTTCTACAAGCATAGCATATGCGACCTTTGTTTGCTCTATGCTTGCTTTGCTTGTATGGACATCTATCAACCTTGTGGCCCATCTCATTGCATCCATAGCATCTTCTTGTTGCAACTTGGGCTTCCTTTCTTGCCTCTTTGTACATTAGGCATTTCTTGGTAGGATGCCCTAATTTCTTGCTCATGAGACAAGCACTTTGTCCATCACTTTTCTTTTGGTTTGCCAACTTGTTTGAGGCCTTTTGTTCAGCCGCTTCACACTTGTTGGCCCAACTCTTGTGTGGACACATAGCCCACTCATGTCCATACAATCCACAACCATAGCACATCCTTTTTCCATGTTTCTTGCTCTTGGTTGTGTTGTCCTTGCTTGAAATGTGATTCTTTTGTTGGGCTTTGGAGGAAGCAAGGTTTGAACCCTTCTCAAGCTTCTTCACCATGTTATCACGGTTATCTTGAGAAGGTTGTGCTTTCTCCTTACCCTTTAACCGAATCACATCTTTTTTAATCTTTCCACCTCTTCTTTGAGCTCTATGTTTTCTATGAATTTTAGCTCAATCAAAGATTGGCTTGCTTGAGGAGCACATTCATTAGTACAAGAAATATTTAATTGAGATGGTGTACTAGTGAGTGAATGTGTGAGAGGTTGAGAAATTTTTTCTGATGTGATCACAACCTCATGAGCCACCTCAAGCATGATGCTTGATTCTACTACTTCATCATGAGAGCACTTTAGATGAACATAGTTTGCTTGTAGCACATTATATTTGCTTGATAGTTCATCTAGCATTGCCTTGAGCTCCAAGTTTTCCTTCTCTAGTTGTGAAACACTAGAAGAGGAGTTAGTAACTAAAGCATGCTCAATTGACAATTTTTCATACCTTTCACTTATAGCCTTTAGTTCTTCCATCTTGGAGATGAGAAACAATTCTTGGTTTTGAAGTGATTGCTCTTGCTTCTCAATTTCTTCTTCAAGCTCATCATTCTTTTTAACTATATTCATGATGATGAACTTGTCTTTGCGGTTGAGATGATCAAGGTTGTAGTTGTCTTCAACTTCAACATCACTCTTATCTTGATCATCTACTTATGCTTTCTCCTTTTCTTGATCTTTCTTGTTACTCTTCTTCTTGCTTCTCTTAGCCATGAGACATAAGTGATGAGTTTCATGAGACACTGAGGTTGACTCATCACTTGGACGCCACCAGGCTTGAGCATCATTGCAAACAACTGCTTGCTGCTCTGCTGCCTCAGCCATACCGGCATGTGCAGGCAGACAGCAAGTCATGCGCTGCTTGCACTTCTTGCTCTAGCTCGGCGCTCTTAAGGTCTTGTGAGGCTTCTTCGCTGCATGAAGACACAATGGACATACTTTCCATTGACTTGATCTCAAGTGCATCATCACATTTGGATTTTCCATATAAATCAAAAAGTCTAGTCCAAATGAGATGAGCACTCTTCGGAGGTGGTTGTCCATTGAAGATTGCCTCATCTTGAACCTCTGCACTCAATGTACTCAAAATAATATTAATAGCTTGAGCATTGAGTTGCACGCATATCTCTTCCTCTTTTGACAAATTTTTGTAGTTGCTCCAATCAACTATAGAAAGAGGTATGCTTACATCCATAATATGCTCAACAAGAGGACTAATGTCTCTAAAAGCATTGAGTACATGTATTGACCAAGGTAGAAAGTTTGAACCATCATTTTGGAGAAGCATTGGCTCTAACTCGATAGGCGTCGATATCCATTTCTCACGGCGGTGAAGCTTTAGGTGAGAACAAAGCTCTGATACCAATTGAAAGGACCTAGGATGCCGCCTAGAGGTGGGGGGTGAATAGGTGTTTCTGAAAATTAACACCTTTAAATGCGGAAACAATTAGAAAATGGAGTTTCCAAAATGGAAACTCTAAATTAAGAGTAATACCACCCCTCACAAGTTCGCCACAGAGTAAACAAGATATAAAGAATATATCTAGAAGCTACAACCCTACAGCACAAAGTTAGAACCAAGAATAAATATTTTCAGCATAAGTAGGAAATACCGGACGTGTCTGGTATGAATACCGGACGTGTCCGGTATACACGATTTCTACAGAACAGCCCCAAACTTGCTCCTTTCGATTTCTATCTTCAAACCAAACTGCAGGTACCTACTAGAGATGACAGTAAACACAGAGAACCTACACAAGAGCTAGAGCAACACAAATATCGAATGAAATGCGCATTGAGACACGATATTTGTTTTACCGAAGTTCGGACTCGTTCGAGTCCTACTCTCCGTCGAGGGGGCTGCGGGCGACCCAGCGAAGGTCAGCCCTAGAGGTTACCACGAGGGTCACTCTAGCCAGAGTCTTTTCCAACTCCTTTTCCTCCTTCCACTAGTTGATTCCGAGGCGGTGGAATCTACCATTACAAACTTTCCGAGGCACACCATAATCTCTCGGGTGCTCTCCGACGACACCTAACCGTCTAGGACCAAAGAGTCCAAAAGTAACAAATGCGAATCATGAGATTCACAATATGCACAAGTGCTCAAGTGGTTGGATTGCTCTCTTTTTGAATTTCACTGAACCCACAATTTGATTTGGCAAATTTGATCAATCACTCACTAAGAGAGGGTTGGGAGAGTTGGCAAGGCTAAAAAACATGTATAGCAACCAGTAGAATTAGCAACCTCCAAAGGTGGAGGCTTGGGGGTATTTATAGCCTCCTTGGAAAAACACGGCCGATATGACTTACACTGCACCAACGGTAACTAAGTTACAGTGACAATGTGAGGCGTTGAAACTCCCGATGAATGTCGGAACTCCCGACCGTTGAAAGTCCCGACCCTCAGCATATTTGAAAACTAGGTAACTGAGTTGAAGTTAGTGAGGTGTCGGAAGTTCCGACGCATGCCGGAACTTCCGACCGTCGGAACTCCTGACTCATGTCGGAACTCCCGACCCTCAAGGCATTTGAAAACTAGCCGTTGGCCTCTGGTCGTCCATATCAGACACGTCGGGTATGAATACCAAACACGTCTGGTATGACCAGGACAGTGAACCTCTGAGTCAGTTAAGCATGAAACATCGGAACTCCCAACCTATGCCGGAACTCCCGACCGTCAGAACTTCTGACCCACATCGGAACTCCCGACGAACTATCGTTGCTAGGCACATACCGGACACGCCCGGTATTGCCAGATCAGCAAAAACAGATTAGTTCTTGTCTCTCAAACACTCAAAACTCACATGGGTTGGCTTTAGCACTTATGAAACATTATCTATCAACATGAGGCATCCCTCTTAATAGTACGTCATTCCTATTAACTCAAATTTAAAAGTATAACGAATTTAAACCTTTTGAGTTGATCTCTCGCAACAGAAACCGTGTATTCCAATCTTCATCAAGTGAGGGTGCCAACATGTTGATATTGATCTTTTTACTTGAGCATAGCCATCTTGAGCACGTGACTTGATTTCATTCATCAATTTTGAATAATCCCAAATGTATCAAGTCACTTCCATCAAACACTCCAATAGCGATTTGATCCTCCACATTAACATGACCATCATAGCTTGATTAGTATCTCAACTAAATGCAAGTACTTTCTTCTTCACCCTAGCTAGGTTCTTTGGCCGCCAAGCCGTCACTTGCCCTTTACCTTTGCTTAGTACCTTGAAGCCTTTCCTTGTTATCTTCACCATCTCAAGCCATCAAGTCACATCTTGTGTTGAATCATCCATTCATGTATTGTTATCTTTTTTATTTCAATTTAGCAAGCTTCAAATATGAGACCATTCCATATGCAATCCCTTATGTCTCATTAATTAATTCTTACAAGCTTGCTTTCACATAGTACATGGAAATTCCACAATAAATAAGCCTTTGTATGAATTCCATTTGCATTGTTGTCTTATGCTTGATCTAGATTGTTTATACGACAACACATCATTTTGGCTTTCATTAAGTACCGGTGAGATAACCTATTACCTATCCACACTTAACAAATGGGTTAGACCTTTAATCACGTCGTCATTCAATCATCCAAAACCCACTAAAGGGCTAGATGCACTTTCACTATCAAACTTGGGCACTCGACTATGAGTTCCATCTGCAGGCGATGTAGCTGACTCCCACGATCGCTAGGCCTATAGTCGGTGTTCCTGCTCCGCCACCCCATGACAAGGCAAAATCTTGCATCTTCAAGACAGATGAGGCATATAATACTACGATTCATCGTATTGTGGCTCAGCTTCGCTTTTGTGACTAGGTCGTCACTGAGCTCGATATGATTGAGAAAACTCTTGAGACTTTCCACCCCACTAACATGGTACTCCAACAGCAGTACCATAACAAGTACATTAAGTACTGTGATCTCATCAATGTGCTGCTTGTCGCTGAGGCTCAGAATGAACTCTTGATGAAGAACTTCCACATGTGCCCTGCTGGGACACAGGCTCATCCTAAAGCACATGGTAGTTTCCGTAACAGCAACGGTAAAGGTTCTTTCAAAAATAGGGGCCAAAAGTTTCATGGTCACCAGGGGCAAAAAGGGGGAAAGTTTAAGAACAAAGGCTAGAAGTCAATGGCAATGGCAATGGCAATGGCAATGGCTAGAAGTTCAATGGCAATGGCAAAGGCAAGTCCCAGAAGGGCTCAAAGGACGAGGCAAGTGGGGGGAAACACTCAAATGTGGGTTGTTTCCGCTATGGATCCCACCAACATTGGTCCCGTACTTGCACTACCGACCCACACTTGATTGAGCTATATCAAGAGTGGAAGAAGCGCCAAAACCCAGAGGTATACTTCGTCCAGGCATCTGTCGATGTCGTGACTGGACTACACCTCCTAGAGCCATTAGAGCCTATAGAGAAGCTTGAATCAGCAGCTATGGATGCTGATCATAATGCCACTGGAAATCATACTGCTGAAATGGGAGATGCGTATACTGGTGATGATGATTTTGACCTCAACAACGAGGATCTCCTTGAGGAGTAGGCCAAGTTATGAGCCATTTGTTTATTTGTTAGCCAGTGTGATTTATTTTCAACAAAACAATTAAAGTCATGTGTGATGTAATAATGCTCCCGTTGAGCAACTTCATTATTCTGTTAGGATAAACTCTCGGCATGAATGGTTTGGTTCATAGCATTATTTTAATCAATTTATAGTGCTCCCATTGGGCAACTTTATTATTTTTGTTAGCATTAACTCTCGACATGAATGTCTTGGTGCATAGCATTATTTTAATCAGTTTATCCCTTGTTCAGTTACATGCTATCTTTTAATCGGCTTGCTATATTGATTATACATGATGGATTAAATTACTACTATATTTAATAGAACAAGAGTTGTACTTTCCATGGAGACTGAAGAAGTATTTTGCCTGGTTGATAGCGCTACCACAAATACAATACTTCGAGAGACAAAATATTTTCAGACACTTCAGAAAAAGACTGAAAATATTACCATGATTGTTGGTCACAACGGCTATATTGTAGGTTCCGGTCGAGCCGTGGCCGTACTCCCTAATAATACCAGCATCTTCATAGAAGAAGCATTTTTGTACCCGGGAGCTGTACGTACTCTCCTCACATTCAAAGATATACGTCGTAGTGGCTACCACGTTACACCTGCTTGTGAAAATGGTGTTGAATACCTCTATATCACGACAGCAGACGAATGTGGGACAAAAGTGGTAGAAAAAGCGTCAGGCACCTCCTCGGAAATTTACTACACAAAAATTAAGCCACCTCAAGAATACGTTGCGATGTCTACTATATTTAAAAATCCCGAGTCTTTTAGATCTGGCATGAAAGACTCGGACACCCTGGATTAAGCATGATGCGGAACATCATAAAACGATCTGCTGGTCATGGCATTAAAACCATACAAATTCCCAAAGACTTTCTATGCTTGTCTTGTGCTAAAGGAAAATTAATAACTAAACCCTCTTACCTAAAGTTAAATGTCGAGTCACTAGGTTTTTTGGAGAGAATTCAATGTGACATTTGTGGTCCTATTCACCCCCTGTCGGGGCCTTTTAATACTTTATGGTGCTTATAGATGCTTCTACTCGGTGGAGCCACGTATGCCTGTTGTCTACGTGGAACCATGCTTTTGCAAAACTTATTGCCCAAATCATTCGATTGCGTGCTAGCTTCCCGGAGAACTGCATAAAAGTAATCAGGATGGATAATGGTGGAAAGTTCACCACAAAAGCATTTAATGATTATTGTCTTGGTTTGGGCATAATTGTAGAGCATTCTGTGCCCCATGTGCACACACAAAACGGGCTTGCTGAATCTTTAATAAAAAGAATAAAATTAATTGCCAGACCGCTTCTACAAGATAGCACACTTCCAACTAGTTGTTGGGGACACGCAGTTAGGGCTGGATATCGAGCCAAGCTGGCTCAGCTCGGTCCAGCTCGAGCTGGCTCGTTAGGCTAACGAGCTAGCTCGGCTCGGCTCACTATCGAGCTCGAGCTGGCTCGTTTAGCTCGCGAGCTATAAAAAAATAGGACACACATGTTTATAATATTTATGCTACATTAATTTCAGAACGTTACGTCCACCATTATGCAACCATACATGATTAATACATATCAGATTCATTAAAAGTATCAACCATGCAACATAGCAGGTCCATCCATGATTATGTAGTTCCAGCATACTAACTAGTTGCTTGCCACCACTAACTTAGGAAAGTCTACAGATTCAATGTCAACATCATCATCTTCTCTCTAAAAAATAATCCATAAAATCAACATTTAAGTACCACAACAATTATAAAATTAAAATTCATATGAAATAGCCGAAAATAAGGATTACATACCAATAGAATATGTGTACACTTCTAGGTCAGCATCATCATCTTCTGGATTCATGGTCGTGGGTTGTTAGGCCTTAGCTCGTTTCAGCTCGCTAGTTGGCTCGTTAAAATAGCGAGCTAGACTTCTAGCTCAACTCGTGAAAAAGTTAAAACGAGCCGAGTCGAGCCAAGCTGAGCCAACCACGAGTCGAGCGAGTTGGCGAGCCGCGAGTATTTTGTCCATCCCTACACGCAGTGTTGCACGCTGCTGCCTTAATCCAGTATAGGCCATCTGCATCTCACTCTGCTTCCCCTCACCAGTTAGCGCTTGTACAACAACTAATGATTTTCCATCTGCGAAAATTCGACTGTGCTGTATATGTGCCGATATCACCACCCTTGCGTACAACTATGGGACCTCACCGGAAGTTAAGGATATATATAAGTTATGACTCTCCGTTCATAATCAAATATTTGGAGCCTAAAATCGAAGATCTGTTTACGGCTCGGTACGCTGATAGCAACTTCGATGAAGAGCATTTCCCAGCGTTAGGGGGAGGATTGTACCTTAATAATAAAGAATGCCGAGAAATAGATTGGACTGCCAGCAGCATTCAATCGCTTAATCCACGCACTAAAGATACTGAACTTGAAGTTCAAAGAATAATGAACTTGCAACAATTAGCGAATAATCTACCAGTCACGTTTACTGATATAAGAGGAGTGTCAAAATCATATATTCGTGCGGCTAATGCATCGGAGAGAGTGGAGATACCCCCGGAGGGCATGAACTCTACCCAAATCCCCAATCCTAGGAAAAGGGGGAGAAATCCAGATGACTCGGGGCAAGCCAAGCGGGGACGCCCGCAAAGGCAAGTTGTTAGAGAGAACGCATTACGCTCCCATTCAGTCGTCCCAACAATGACACATCCTGAAGGTGAAAGTCCTAGTGCAAATGTGTGCACAAATACAAATAATAGCACAAGGACAATGGAATAAACAGGCTTGAGTAATTTGGGAAATCATGACGAGCTGGATGATACAATTGAAGAAATTGCCATAAATTATGCTGAATATGGAGAACTATATAACAGAAAGAATACAGTGTCGACATTAATTTCGTCTCTAAGATCGCGGAAGCGATTAATGAGGATCATGAACCAAAGTCCATGGCAGAGTGCCGGAAGCGCTCAGATTGGGTCAAATGAAAAGAAGCAATAGAGACGGAATTATGCTCGCTTTCTAAGAGGCAAGTATTCGGGCCCATCGTCCGCAAGCCCCCCAAAGTATTCCCTATAGGATACAAATGGGTGTTTGTTCGAAAGAGAGATGAGAGCAATGTGGTGGTGAGATACCAAGCGAGGCTCGTAGCACAAGGGTTCACGCAGAGACCCGGCATAGATTATGATAAAACATATTCTCCAGTTATGAGTGACATAACATTCCGATATTTAATATCTATGGTAGTAGGCTTAAACTTGAAAATGCATATGATGGACATAGTGAACGCATATCTGTATGTGTCGCTAGATTCGTGTGTGTGTGTGTGTGTGTATATATATATATATATATATATATATATATATAGACACACATATACATATATATATATATGAAAGTCCTAGATGGACTGAAAATTCTGGATTCTAAAACAAATCGTAACATGTACAGTGTTAAGTTGCAGAGGACACTGTACGGGCTTAAACAGTCTGGTCAGACGTGGTACAATCGGTTAAGTGACTTTCTCCTGAAGAAGGGATATGTTAATGATACTGATTCTCCTTGTGTATTTATTAGAACATCCCAGAAGGGTTTTTGTATTATTTCACTCTATGTTGATGACTTAAATATCATAGGCCATAAAGAACACATTGAGGAAGCAAGCGCCTACCTCAAGGCGGAGTTTGAAATGAAAGACTTGGGTAGAACCAAGTTTTGCTTGGACCTGCAGATCGAGCATCTCCCTAGAGGAATTTTTGTACACCAATCTACCTACACGAAAAAGGTTTTAGAAAGATTTAATATGTCAAAGGCTCATCCAGTGAAAACCCCGATGGTTGTCAGATCACTTGAGTAGGACAAAGACCCATTTAGACCGAGAAGTGATGACGAGAAGCCTTTAGGACATGAAGTTCCCTATTTGAGCGCTATTAGAGCACTGATGTACCTTGCGAACTGCACTAGGTCTGATATTACATTCGCAGTAAATTTGCCAGCTCGTCACAGTGCGAACCCAACTGGAAGACATTGGGTAGGCGTTAAGACAATACTTAGTGTCGACAAAAGATGCTTGGTAGTCCTCCGAGGGGTATCCCACAAAGGTAGATTCATCGGTGGAGGTACGCGTGATAGGAACCGGATGGTGACATAAGGCGTAATACCCTTCGTCATGTGTCATTGTTTTATTGTATGATATTGGGTGTGTTTGGAGGTGGTCCCTGCCCGCCTTATATAGTCTTGGGGGCAGGGTTACAAGTTGGTTAGATCTAGAAGATAACCAGAAAGTAATAACAGATTACATGAATCATGGGATCGATCGTATCCTAACAGATCTCGTAGTATCTTCAGGATATCTTTCCGGTGTCTTGCGGGGCACGTCGAGCAGCGCCATGCCCCATAAGGCTTTGTCTTGTGGGCTGGACCGCCCCTGGGAGCGCAGTCCATGTTGTTTGCCGTGGGTATCCGGGGTCGTACCCCCCACACTTCGATACCTGAATGGCACCCAAGATCTTGGCTTGTATTTCTCGAAGAATCAGGATCTAACATTGGTTGGCTATGCAGGTGCTGGATATCTATCTGATCCGCATAATGCAAGATCTCAAACTGGTTTCATATTTCTCTGTCGTGGTACTGCTATGTCCTGGACATCTTGTAAACAAACCTTGGTAGCAACATCAACAAACCACTCAGAGATTATTAAGCTATATGAAGCCGCACGTGAATGTGCTTGGCTACGACGGATGACTAACCATATCCAGAAGTCATGTGGTCTTAGTACCATGGATACCCCCACTATTATCTATGAGGATAATGCAGCATGTGTTGCACAAATGAAAATGGGTTATATTAAGAATAATATGAGTAAGCATATATCTCCTAAATTTTTCTATACCCACGAACTCTAGAAGCAGGGTGAGGTAAATATCTTGAAAGTCCAGTCATGTAACAATGTAGCAGATTTGTTCACTAAGTCTTTACCGGCTACTACATTTAGAAAATGTATCCATAATATTGGTATAAGACGACTGAGAGACCTGCAAAGTTCAGGGGGAGATCGCCCTGGAATTGCCCTTATTACTGGGTCCAGAAGATCCTGAAATTTATAGTCCTGAAGATTATAAAATGTCCTGAAGACAACCGTTGCACTCTTTTTTCCCATAAATGAGTTTTTCAGAAGTTTCTCATAATGGTTTTTAATGAGGCAACAAGTGCAATACATCTAGCGGCACTATGTACTCTTTCTCCATATTTTTCCCACTGGATTTTTAGGAGTTTTAATAAGGCATGAGTTGATCGCGGTATTCGTCCAAGGAGGAGTGTTGGAAAACAATAACCCTAAGATAATTATGGGCTCATACCAAATATACCTCCGAAGGGTTAAGACTATATAAAGGAACCTGTACCCATCTATAATGAAGAAGAGATAAGAGTTTCATGATGTTTGCTCTCCTGTGTGTTCATCAGATGTGCTGTTGGGAAGGAATACGGGAAATCATCTACAACTTCCTCACATCTCATCTGCTACGAGGAGGAAAAGGAACCGGATCAGGGATCCGCAACACCGCTGTTAGTTAACACCAAGCAGCCAAGCACGCCACTTCCCAACAGGGCAACAGCCCACGGTAACGGTAACGGCGCATGGTGAATCTTTGCGGGCGAGCCGCGTTTCGTACTTTTCGTGGATGGGGCCGGCCGCAAGCAAGCAACGAGAGGCGCCCCAAATCAGCCCAATTTCGTACTTTTCGTGTTGGTGTTGCTGGGGGGGGGGAGTGGACCAAATCAGGCTGATCCGGCCTGGCCTATTAGTGAAACGCAAATTCCGGCCACGCGGAGTGGGCCAAATCAGGCTGATCCGGCCTGGCCTATTAGTGAAACGCAAATTCCGGCCTTTTATTTCTAGGGTTTCAGAGTTAAACTAAAACTGGGCCATGGTCCATATAAAAAGTGGATCAATCTAAGGGGGTGTTTGGATCCAATGACTAAAATTTAGAAGGTATCATATGGACGTGTCACATGGGGTATTCGGATATTAATAAAAAAATAAATTACAGAATCCGTCAGTAATTCGCGAGACGGATTTATTAAGCCTAATTAATCTGTCATTAGCACATGTTTACTGTAGCGCCACGTTGTCAAATCATGGACTAATTAGGCTTAAAAGATTCGTCTCGCAAATTAATCGCAACATGTGCATTTAGTTTCGTAATTAATCTATATTTAATATTCTATACATGTGTCAAAATATCCGATGTAATAACGACTAAAGTTTAGGAGGTGTAACCAAACACCCCCTAAAGTGGACAGTGCGGGTTGCATCCGGCCTCGTCCACGAGAGGCCCCCGAGCCTTTGCAGTTTTAGCAGGTAGTATAAGCACTTGGCCTAAGTAACTGTTCGTTAAGCCGCACGCTAGGGAAAGGAAAATAAATAAAACGGCTAGAATTAAACGAGGCATAAAGAATAAATAGTTATGATACAATATTACTCTTTGTAGAGTGGGGTATCCATTTCCCTATCCCTGTCCCGATCTCCATCCAAACATCACCGTGTCCATCCTTTTTCCTGCGAATTCACATCTCCAGCCTTCCGCATCCGATGCCTCCTCTTCAGCCGGTCAGCAAGGCAACCAGATATGGAGGAAGGTCTGGCAAAGTAACTGACACTAATAAAATCAAGATATTTATGTTGAGATTGGCCCATAACAGTACCCCTGTCCGAGCAAGCATTGCAAGGGGTGCGTTTGGATACGTTATGTCCGATGTGTGGCCGCCTTGATGAAGACTCTGGTCATTTATTTTTCAAGTGCAAATTTGTAAAACAAGTGTGGAGAGAGCTCCATTTAGAGGGTGTTAGAGCCTCCCTTGCCAAGCAGAGTTCAGCCCGTGATGTGATGGAAACAATATTTTCTCTAAGGCCCGTTTGGTCCTTGAAATTAAATTTATTTTAATAATAATAATTTAGACACATATTAATTAAGCTAATATGGTTATATATCAATTATATTTGTATATTATTGTTGGCTAAACGAGAGAGGTACTTATATGCTGTATTTGTATCATAGAGGAGCGAGTTCAAAAGCGTGTTATAAGTTGCAAAGTATAAACATAAAATTACGATCTATAAAATCAATTTTCATCTCCCATCCTATAAATTTGAGATATGTTTACATGTGAACTTTAAAAAGTGGTGAAATATCAAATTCTAAGCTAAATAGCTTAATTTATTAAATAGATTTCAATTACTCCAAATCAAAGTATCCAAACGGCTCCTAAAAAGAAGAAAGCAAGCTGAAAGTCGTCGTTACACTGTGGTGCTGGCGGTCAGCACGTAACTAAGCTAATCAAGGTGAAAGAAGGGCCTACACTGATGAAATATGTTGTTCAATAACTTATTATCTTAATGAGATGCTAAAAACTTAAGTCACCAGTGACATGCAGCGCAAAGGGGCAAAAAGAAAAATGGAGACCCCCCGCCGGAAGGAGTATATAAAATAATCTGTGATGGATCTTTTCTCCAAAACAACAAAAGTGGAAGCTGGGGCTGCATTATTAGGAACCATCTGGGCGAGTTCCTAGCAGCTGCTGCAGGCTTACCTGTCCAGTGATCTCCATGCTAAAGCAATTGCCTGCTTGAAAGGCTTGAAGCTGGCTGCTTACCTTGGCATGAACAAGGTGATTATCGAAACTGGCGCACAAAACTTGGCATTGGCACTAAAATCCAATCACTTCGATCATATCTGACCAAACTAGGAGTCATTTTCAGAGAGATCAAGACCAGAATAGCTTTTGATTTCAATTGTTGTAACATTTGTAAATTTCAAGGGTCTTGTAATCTTTTGGCCGACTGTATCGCTGCTTATGATGTATCTTTAGGTGGCCTTGTTCGCTTATACTGAAATTTGGCTTATGTTGATGCTTATGCTGAAATATTGTGGGAGACAAACACCGTTCCATGACTGAAAAGTAGCTCAAACAAACATGGCCATGATTCTAGTTTATGGCTAGATCATCCACCGGAATTTATAAGAACTCTTTTTAGAAAAGGGTATATATTAATATCCCAGTCTATGCATCGACTAATGCATATAGCTGTTCCTTATTACAACGCAAGCACTGCGGTCCACGCAATCTGAAACACAAAGTTTTGATCCAAAATGAATAAAGAGATAAATGCACTGTACGTCCATCAACTTTTTGTGCTGTCATTCAGGTCCATTAACTCTGAAAGTGTAGCTTTGAGTACATGAACTTTTTAATCTTTGCCATTTAGGTCTAAATCTGTCCATTTGGGGATCAGATCCTACGTGGCAATGCATGACAGCAGCTACCGTGTCCATAGGTCATGTGAGCAGCACGTGAGGGCCCTTTGCCAATCGTTTTTTTGCCGATAGCCCCCTATGCTTTCCATTCCCTCACTCTTCACCCCTTCCTCTCCCTTCCCTTCGAAGCCATCGTCTTCAGACGACGTCGGGGCGCTGGGTGGGACGACGGAGGCGGCGGGTGGTACCAACGACGACGTAGCTAGTGGAGGCGGTGAAGATTGTGCGGGGTGGTGGTGCCGAGCGCTGACTGTCGGACGACGCCGGGGCGCTGGGTGAGACGACAGAGGCGGCGGGTGGTACCAACGACGACGTAGCCGGTGGAGGCGGTGAAGAACTCTGAAATCGGTTGTTTCTTCCTCAAATCCCCGATGTTCCCTCAAGATTCCAGGTCCTCCGCTGCAGATCTGGGTAAACCAGGTGATGTTCCACTGATTAGGTGCATAGAATGCCACAAGTGGTAGGTGGTTTGGCGTATTTCGAAGCAACCCTGGAGCGATGGTGAGGTTTTCTACTGTTGCCCGGCCCACAAGGTGAGATTCAAACTGTTTTGATTCGACTGGATGTTTACATTGCAGTTTGCAGTGAAGATTGATCTTTTCCTCTTACTTGTAGCGCAAAGGCTTGGGCTATCCTTTTTCAAATGGGAGAAGGAGTATATCGAACATGTTGATTCTTTGAAGAAGGAGGGCATGGGATTTTCTCAGCATCTGATGCCGCTGGAGCAAGCAAGTGCCCCCAATGCTGAGCAAGTTGTGGAATCCAAAGAGCAGGAAGCAGCCGTAGGGATGAAGAAGGAATTAATCCTCTACAACTTTGCTTTTATGACCAAAGTCCAATTCTTGCTAGATTTTGAATTATAAAATTAAAGTCAATTTTAACTCAAAACCCTAATTTTGGAGAATTATTTTTAAAGCAAAATTTGGCAATAATTTAGATACAAACTTTGCTCCAAAAATTATGCTAAATAATTCTAGATGATTTACAATCATAGCCAAACATGTTTTACTAACCTCGCAAGCATAATTTGGGCAAAAACAACTCTAAACGAGTATATGCTGTAACAGAACCAACCAATTATACGAAATTAAGTAAGAAAATCATCCGCCAGCGCAAATGATTTAACAAACTTAAGCCCGTATAACCCGGTAGTCCGTGAAATCGCGAAGGATTTCAAACTAACTCACATACCAGCCAAGATCGTAATAAGTTTAGCGGTCACCATCACATATTACATAAAAGTTCGCATCTCAAATACATCAGAGTTTAAACATAGTTATTACAAAATGAGTTCAAATAGAAGTAGCGGAAGCCGTTTGTTCAAAACCACACACACTCACACGGAGTTCAAATACAGTGCCAGCTAATGATCATCTCCAACAAAAGCATCAGACGAGACGTAAGGAATGACCATGCCCATGGTCCTAAGCATCACCCATCGCAGGATAAAGGCAGTTGATACAGTAGTCGTAATACATCTGCCCATCTGCAACAAGTGGGAATAAAACCCTAAGTATGAGAAGGTACTCAGCTAGACTTACCCGACATAACCGAAAATAAAGTGACACCGAGGATTATGAAGGGCTTATAGTAGGTTACCTGACTCATTTGCAAAAAGAAGCATTTTTAGCATTTCAAGAACCTTTCTAAAAGCATTATTGTCAAGTTAATTATTTATAACATGTCGACTAGATTTGCACCTACACTAGAGCAAACATGTGATTAAGCCAATAATGATAACCCACGATCATTAGCAACTTCCATATTGTCATATTCATTATAACGGTCCAAGTGTTCCATTAACATTACTACGATGAAGTAACTCAAGTCAAGTGCTCACTATCCAGGAGCGATGGCGATTCAAATCGATTCCTAACCAGCTGGTAATTTATTCCTTACACAAACCTCACTCATCCGCTAAAGTGAGGTATCGGTCACCGAGTCAACTATCCAGGAATCTCGAGTTTGCTAGGAACCACATGCACCCGGGGACCGACCGACTACACTTTGGTCTTATCATCTCGCCCCCTTATCCTACCACACCTGCTCCGGCATAGTGCGTTGCGGGAAATTTACTCGGCCCGAATAATCTCCTAGCTTCGTGGTCGAAAGGTACTTCATTCGGCCAGCTAAATGTAAGGCATGCGTTCAACATGACTCGAGACCCAACAACGGTCGGTCCTTAATCGACACAGATGGAAAGCACTACAGTCCAAAACTCTGTAAGTCTCCGTCCGGTCTCAACTTCATTTAACACTTAGTTATACCATGACTTCATAGTCATCCAAGCAGATCCAGGTAACCACCTATAACTCGCATGTGACAGGAAATCACCCGATTTCTACCGATCTAAGCCAGCTAAGCATTGACTCAACGGCGGATACTAGGGTAACAAGGATATAGTATAACAAAGGTAGACAAGGTATAATGCAGCAACGGTTGCAAACAACTCCTGAACATAATGCATCAATTAAAGTAAAGCAGTTAATTAACAATTACAAACCGGGGAGAAAATGCTCCGGGGCTTGCCTCTCTCGAAGGAGCTCGGGCGGTGATCGGGGCACTCCGGAAGTTCCTCAACGTCCTCCTCGTCGGCTTTGGGCATTTCCTGCGGCTGCACCTCGAGCTGCTCCTCGAGCTCCTCGGGTATGACGACTGGGTTCTCGGTTTGCGATCCTATATGATGCAATGTGCGTAAGTGCTTATGCAATCGGTGCATCGGATGAGATGAATACAATGGATATGCTTGAATGCAAGGTAGTCAACATCATCCAAGAACATATACTACAAGCACATGTCATCTACTGCATTCTCTTCTACTACTAATATGCTAAGTCAACACATCTCATTAAATGCTTCAAAGATACACCAAAGCTTCACTAATTTCTTAATCACACATAAGGCAACACTTGATTAAACCCTAATTAATAATAGGTTTGAATAGCAACATCTATTTTTATTACTTAGAAAAATCTTAGAAAATTACCATAGCACAGTACTACCCTAAGTAGTCTACCAGCAGATTTTTATGGTATTTGAATGAGTGGATTAGCCTATACAAAAATAACAAGCTATGGCTGGATTATGAACATGAAAATACTTTGTACTGTGAAAAGTGTCAAACAACAGATGAAATATTTTTCCTATGTTCTACACAACAAATAATCACTGTACAAAAATTATCACATGCATGTTTTATACAAATTTTGCTCTCTAGCAAAAATAACAAAAATCAGCCATTAAAGGCACTTGAACTACACCTCATAATTTTTCTACAGAACATGCATGACACATATTTTTTTCTAGGAAGTACATTATACAAGAAGAGTAACAAACTTAGAATCATATTTTTCTGATACATATAGGATTTACTAACCATTTTACAAGATATCAGCAATATCAAGAATTAATTAAAGCTCTACAGAAAAGCATCTAAAAAATAACATGCAATATTTTTATCATGTAGATCTGGTGACAAGGATCCTAGCAAAATTTGTTTAAACAAATTTGGAGCAAATTTGAGTATACAAACATTTTCCAAAGCATTTCTCTCTCCAAATAATAAAAGAAAACTGAAAACGTAATTTTCCTATTACTACTGGGCCGGCCCGTGGAAAACAACTGGCCCATGGCCACATTCGGCCTGTGTAGACCGAGCGAAGGGGAGGGCGGTGGCCTAGCTCGGGGCTTCAGCCCCACGGGTCAGCGACCCGAGAGCAGGGGAGGAGCTCCGCCGACCGGTGCTCACCGGCGGCGAGCCCTTCCGGTGGCGCGGGCGGTGCCAGCGTGCACACCACATCGAGCCGCACCGGCTGGGAGGGTGTTGTTGGCCTAGCGGTGAGACGGACCACGCGGCCACAGCAGCGCGCTCGCCGGAGAGGAAGGAGTCACCAAGCTCGGCCCTTACCTCGACGACGGCGGCCGCGAGCCAGCGCAGGCGAGGCAGGGAGGCTAGGTGGAGCTTCTGGCAGCGGGAATTGAAGAATGGAGGCGTGAGAGGAGGGGTAGGTCGGCCAGCGCAGGCAGCGGCGGCGTCGGTGCGCGTAGCAGGCGCGCCGCTTCTTTATTCTTTGCGCCCGAGAGAGCGGGAGTGCGAAAGGGGGGGGCGTAGTGGGGGAAGCAGATGAAGGCGGGCGCATGGAAACGGAGGCAGGCCGTGGCTGCTGGCTGCAGTGGCGCCACCGACGCATGGTCGCCACGCCGCTGGTGGTCGCGCTCTCAAGGCTTGGTCGGACGTTGCTGGGATGAGGAATGGAATGGGTGGCGCGGCAATGGAGGAAGCCAGCCATGCTGAGGTGAGGCTGGGCCGGACGTGGGATTAATGAATAACAGCGGTAGGATGTCGAGGCGAGCCCGGCCGACCATGGGCGAGAAGAAGGCGGCGGCCCGTGAAAGGATAGAAACACTTTTCAATTTTTTTATTTTCAAGGAAATTTCAAATAGCAGTTTTCAAATACCCTTTTGAGCAAGAAAATGACTTCTTTTGAAAATGGCCCAAAAATAAAATTTGCTTAAAATTTAATCCTCAAAACCCTAATTTTGGAGAATTATTTTTAAAGCAAAATTTGGCAATAATTTAGATACAAACTTTGCTCCAAAATTGTGCTAAATAATTCTAGATGATTTACAATCATAGCCAAACATGTTTTACTAACCTAGCAAGCATAATTTGGGCAAAAACAACTCTAAATGAGTATATGCAACATTCATGTTTCACGAGCATGTTTCATAAGTTTTGAAGCCTGGTTTCAGTTATTATTTACATGATTAGGTATGTATGATTAGGATGCTTGATGATGCACAATATTCATGATTGCAGTGCCTAAATCCTGGCATAACACCGGGGTGTTACAGCCCTCCCCCCTTATAAAAATCTCGTCCCGAGATTTGGGTTACGAACCATTTGTTATAAAAATCTTCATAAGCTTTTTTAGATATTCTTCCGTTTCTCAAGTTGCATCCCCCTCATCATGATGATTCCACTGTATCTTGTATGTTTTCACCACACTATTTCGAGTAGCACGTTCTTTAGTGTCTCACACACGGACCGGTTGCTCACGATACACTAAATCTGATTTGAGTTTGATGCCCCGAGGTTCTATTCTTTCCTCCAGAACACGCAAACACTTCTTGAGATGTGATACATGGACTGTACTCATGGTCTCAAGTAACTCTAACTTATAAGCTACTAGACCTCTTCTTTCCAAGATCTTGTATGGTCCTATGAATCTAGCGGCAAGCTTTCTTCGGACTCCAAACCTTTTCTTCTTCATTGGCGTGACCTTCAGATAAACATAGTCACCAACTTCAAACATAAGAGGTCTCCTTCTTCTGTCTGCATAACTTTTCTGACGCGATTGGGCCGCCTTCATATTTTGCTGAATAATATGAACTTTCTTCTCGGCTTCTTCTACAAAGTCAATGCCATAATACCTTCTATCTCTAGGCTCGACCCAATTTAGTGGTGTTCTACATTTTCTACCATACAAAGCTTCGAATGGAGCCATCTTGATGCTCTCTTGATAACTATTATTGTAAGCAAACTCAGCTAATGGTAACCATGACTCCCATGATCCCTTAGAAGACAACACATAGGCTCTTAACATATCCTCCAAAATAGCATTCACTCGTTCAGTCTGACCATCTGTCTGAGGATGATAAGTGGTACTATGAATCAAACTAGTTCCTAAGCCTTTGTGTAAATATTCTCAAAAGTGAGCCGTGAACTGTGGCCCTCTATCAGATACTATAGTCTTTGGTATACCATGCAACCTCACAATTTCTGCGATATACTTCTCGGCATATTGAGGTGGTCGATATTCTGTCTTGACAGGCAAGAAATGAGCGGTCTTAGTAAGACGGTCCACAATCACCCAAATCGAATCATGTCCCTTTTGAGTAGTGGGCAAACCCGAGATAAAATCCATACTGATATCATCCCACTTCCAACTAGGTATGGATAAAGGTTGCAACAAACCGGCAGGTTTCATATGAATAGCTTTCACTCTACAACATGTGTCACATCTGGCAACATATGCTGTAATTTCATTCTTCATTTTGGTCCACCAATAACAAGGTCTTAGTTCTTGATACATCTTACTACTTCCCGGATGGATAGATAGCTTAGAAAGGTGAGCTTCATCCATGAGTTTGTTCCTAAGCTCTCGATCCTTGGGAACCACAAGACGGTCGTCAAACCACAACATGCCCTGTTCATCCACTTTAAAGTGCTTTGATGGCTTTTCTTTTATTTTCTCTTTGATGTGGAATATCCCCTTGTCGGTTTTCTGGCCTTCTATTATCTTACTCTCCGAAGAGCAACTAATCTGAATACTATGTAACACATCAGGATGCATCAGATCAAACCCATCTTCAAGTAATGGCTGCACATTCAAGTAATGTGACTTTCTGCTCAAAGCATCTGCCACTACATTGGCTTTTTCCAGGATGATATTGCACATTCAAGTTGTAATCTTTGATCAATTCCAACCATCTTCGTTGTCTCATGTTCAGCTCTGGTTGGGTAAAGATGTACTTGAGACTCTTGTGATCCGTAAAAATATTGCACACATTACCAAGTAGATAATGTCTCCAAATTTTTAGGGCATGCACAACTGCAGCAAGTTCAAGATCATGTGTTGGATAGTTGACCTCGTGCTTTCTCAATTGACGTGAGGCATAAGCAATGACTCTTCCTTCTTGCATAAGGACACAGCCCAATCCAGTTTTCGATGCGTCGCAAAACACATCAAATGGTTTCTCAATGTCTGGTTGTGCGAGAACAGGAGCAGTGGTCAACAGTTTCCGCAAGGTGTGGAAAGCTGCTTCACACTCCTCTGTCCACACAAACTTGTGATCCTTCTATAGCAGACTTGTCATTGGCTTGGCAATCTTTGAGAAGTTTGGTATAAAACGACGGTAGTAACCGGCTAATCCTAAGAAACTTCTAATCTTAGGAACTGTGGTCGGTGCCTTCCAATCCATAACCTCTTGCACCTTACTTGGATCGACTGAAACTCCATTTTCTGACAGAATGTGACCAAGGAAAGGAACTTTCTTCAACCAGAATTCGCATTTGCTAAACTTAGCATACAGCTTATGATCTCTAAGTCTGGTCAAGATAATTCTCAGATGCTCTTCATGATCCTTCTCGTTCTCGGAGTACACCAGAATGTCATCTATGAACACAACCACGAACTTATCCAATTCTGACATGAAAATTATATTCATCAAAAACATAAAGTATGCAGGAGCATTTGTCAAGCCAAAGGACATGACAAGATACTCATACAACCCATATCTGGTGGAAAATGTAGTTTTTGGTATATCTTGTGGCCTAATCTTGATCTGATGATAACCGGATCTCAAATCTATTTTTGAGAACACCTTAGCCTTGGCTAACTGGTCAAACAGAACATCAATATGAGGCAAGGGATACTTATTCTTGATGGTTACAGCATTAAGTGGCATGTAATCCACGCACATTCTCAACGTGCCCTCTTTCTTCTTCTTCACAAACAAGGCGGAACATCCCCATTCAGACTTGCTTGGCCGGATAAACCCCCTTTTTGATAACTCTTCTAGTTGCTTCTTCAGCTCAACTAATTCATCGGGAGGCATCCGATAGGGTCTCCTTGAAATCGGACCTGTTCCGGGGATTAACTCAATTCCAAACTCAATATCCCTATCCGGTGGAAGACCAGGTAGCTCATCCGAGAATACATCCGGAAACTCACACACTACCAGAATATGATGAATAGGAATAACTTCAGTAGCGCATGTCATACTTATAAGGTTTGTTCTCCGGGGCAATGGTACTTGGAAAGTACCCTCACCCAGGGGATCCTTAAGGGTAAGTACCCGACTTCCGGTATCTATAACTGCTCCCCAATCCTTCATCCAATTCATCCCTATAATGACATCCAAAACTAGTCCATGCATAACTATCAAGTTCACTCGAAACTTCCTGCTACCTAATTCAAGGGTTGCCCCTCGAACCATTCGATTGGTCAAAACATCAGCCCCTGCTGAACTTATACGGTAACCATAACCCAATTCTGTGCATAGTTGTTTATGTTTCTGTGCAAATGCTTGACTCATAAAAGAATGCGATGATCCAGAATCAAATAGAACAACTGCAGGATTTTTGTTGACAGGAAACTTACCAGCGGTTACGGGCTCTCCCTCAGGAATTTCATCCACAGTCGTACTATGCGCCCTAGCATTATAAGTCTGCTGCTTCTTCTTGGGCGGATAAGGACAAAACCTTGAGAAGTGGCCGGGTTGGTCAAAATTGTAGCAGGGTCCCCTCACTATACCAGCAGATCCCATAGCTCCCTTGGAACTGCCCTGTACCGCAGTTGCGGCTGCCTTGTTGGGCTGTACTGCCATCTTGTAAGGTTTATGGGGTCCACAAAAATTCTGACTTCTCTGCTGAGGTGGCCTGAACCTAGCGCCAAGTGCAGATGGATGATAGGGAGGATGACCTCCCGTAGGTGCTCTTGCTTGGGACGGACCACCTTCTAGGGTTCTCTTGCGAGTCTTAGCTACGGTGCTGGCGTTGTTGTTCTTTTCCTGCTTCAGACAATCGCTGATGAAGTCATTGAATCTGGCTCGGTTGTTGGTACCCACATGCTTCATCATCTTTGGATTGAGTCCCCTCTTGAAACTGGCGATTCTCTTAGCATCGGTGTCAACCATGTCGGGAGCATAACGACATAAGTTGTTGAAGGCATGCAAATATTGTGTCACGGTCTTGGTGCCCTGATTCAATGCCAAGAACTCTCCCAACTTCATCTCGGTCAGCCTAGGTGGAATATAAACTCCACGGAAGGCCTCAGCGAACTCTCTCCACGAAATCTGAGCATTTGGAGGGAAGGTGGTGCGATGGTGCTTCCACCACATTCCCACTGGTCCTTGCAACTGATGTGCAGCATACTCAGTTTTCAATACCTCAGTCATCCTCAACACACAGAATTTATCTTCCATAGTGTTGATCCATTCTTCAGCATCAAGTGGTTCCGTTGCTTCCTTGAATATTGGCGGCCTGGTGTCCATAAAATCTTTGAAGCTGCTGTATTGATTCACCCCAATGCCACCACCCTGATTGTTACCGCACTGAACATTGTTGGCAATGGTACGCAGAAAATCCTCTATGTTCTTCTGGGATTGTTCCATGTTGCGCTGACTCCCGAGCAACTGTGCGAAGAACACATCTGGGGTAAACGGGGGAGGAGGTGGCAAATGTGGTTCATGGGGAGGCTCATTGTTGTTGCTGTGGTTTCCACCACCACTGGTCCCCGCACCGTTAGCACCGGGCTCAGCGGTGTCATACGTGGTACGGCGAGTATTTGTCATCTGTATATTTCAGCAACAAGTAATTATTGAGTGAAGCTGTAATAATTGTGAGTGAAGGAAAAATTATGCCGTACTGAATTTACTGGAGAGAATAAATTCATACAATAAAACAGAGGCATAATAATCGCATCCCAATTAAAACAACATCACTAATTAATTTACTTCAACAGCAAACGTTGTGTCCATACAACCAAATTGCCAGCATACATACACTGGACTTTTTATGCGTTCAGATATCGCATTCCTAGCCAAGTTCCAATCACATGCCAAGTCTCATAAGTTCGAAGCAAGATACATTAGGTTACATGCCAACAAAAGAAAGGTCATCACGACAGGACCTAAACACTGGCGTAAGGCAACTAGCCTACTCCTCGGGGCTGTCGTCGGGGTCGGAGACATCACCATCGCCCCCAGGTGAAACTACAGGCTCGTCCTCATCGTCGTCGTCGATGTCCATGCCAGCTGCGTCTGGTGGAGCATATGGGCCAACCCCATTGTAGAGCGTGTGAAACTCCTCGTGCAGGTTGACGTTGTACTCCTCTAGCTCATCGACCCTCTGCAGTAGAAGGTCCTTCTCGTCCTAGGCCTCATTCCTCTCCTGAACCAACTGTCCAATCATGCGGTCCGCATTGTTGTTGGCCTGAGTCAACGTATGCACCTGCTGCATAACCGCCTGGTCCCGCTGTAAGCTCATATCAGCCAACTACTCCTGCAAACTAGCTATAGCACGTGCCTGCTTCTTCTTTTGCTTTCCTACCTTGAGCTTATCATGACCATGTAAGCCTGTCAAAGTCCAATAGGTACTCTCAAGACCCTCATACGCTCTGATGGCGGCGAACATAGCACTCATAGCATGGTTGTCGCTAGCCTGTCCCTCAGCTGGACCTCTGACCAAAGCACTTCCCTGAGGCTAAACCCAAATAGCATCACGGGGATCATCCCTAGGAAAGGTGCCAGCTAGAGCTGCTGCAAGCTCACTGGGAAATCTGCTCATGATGTCCCTGATGACACGGAAAGCTGCTCCCTCTGCACCCTCAACAGGAGTGCGACCTTCAAACTCCAAGTGCCAACCATCCCACTCTGGAGCATCACCAAGAGCAGGAACTGTGATTTCTACCACTGCAAGTCCATCCTCTGCTAACTGGCTCTCATTCCAAGAGTACACCGGTTCTTGACCCTCTGGGTACCCCACATCATGGAGCACTCTCCAAAGCAAGGTTGGCATGCCACACTCGCTCAAGAAGGTGTTCGTGGTGCGGTGCTCCCTCAGGGCCAACGGACGTCGAGGTGCTCTTTCTCCGATGGACTTACGGTTGGTCTGCTTCGTGCGGGCCATCTGTAGCAAAAGTTCTTTTATTACCCCGTGGAAACATATTTTAGGTGATACAACTTTTATCAAAATGAGATAATCAATTTATAAGGGGAGGAATGCATGACATGAATGAAATGCACAAGTATATGCTGTAACAGAACCGACCAATTATACGAAATTAAGTAAGAAAATCATCTGCCAGCGCAGACGATTTAACAAACTTAAGCCCGTATAACCTGGTAGTCCGTGAAATCGCGAAGGATTTCAAACCAACTCACATACCGGCCAAGATCGTAATAAGTTTAGCGGTCACCATCACATATTACATAAAAGTTCGCATCTCAGATACATCAGAGTTTAAATATAGTTATTACAAAACGAGTTCAAATAGAAGTAGGAGAAGCCATTTGTTCAAAACCACACACACTCACACGGAGTTCAAATACAGTGCCAGCTAATGATCATCTCCAACAAAAGCATCAGACGAGACGTAAGGAATGACCATGCCCATGGTCCTAAGCATCACCCATCGCAGGATAAAGGCAGTTGATACAGTAGCTGTAATACATCTGCCCATCTGCAACAAGTGGGAATAAAACCCTGAGTATGAGAAGGTACTCAGCTAGACTTAGCTGACATAACCGAAAATAAAGTGACACCAAGGATTATGAAGGGTTTATAGTAGGTTAGCTGACTCATTTGCAAAAAGAAGCATTTTTAGCATTTCAAGAACCTTTCTAAAAGCATTATTGTCAAGTTAATTATTTATAACCTATCGACTAGATTTGCACCTACACTAGAGCAAACATGTGATTAAGCCAATAATGATAACCCACGATCATTAGCAACTTCCATATTGTCATATTCATTATAACTGTCCAAGTGTTCCATTAACATTGCTACGATGAAGTAACTCAAGTCAAGTGCTCACTATCCAGGAGCGATGGCGATTCAAATCGATTCCTAACCAACTGGTGATTTATTCCTTACACAAACCTCACTCATCCGCTAAAGTGAGGTATCGGTCACCGAGTCAACTATCCAGGAATCTTGAGTTTGCCAGGAACCACATGCACCCGGGGACCGACCGACTGCACTTTGGTCTTATCATCTCGCCCCCTTGTCCTACCACACCTGCTCCGGCATAGTGCGCTGCGGGCAATCTACTCGGCCCGAATAATCTCCCAACTTCGTGATCGAAAGGTACTTTATTCGGCCAGCTAAATGTAAGGCATACGTTCAACATGACTCGAGGCCGAACAACGGTCGGTCCTTAATCGACACAGACGGAAAGCACTACAGTCCAAAACTCTGTAAGTCTCCATCCGGTCTCAACTTCATTTAACACTTAGTTATACCATGACTTCATAGTCATCCAAGCAGATCCAGGTAACCACCTATAGCTCACAGGTGATAGGAAATCACCCGACTTCTACCGGTCTAAGCCAGCTAAGCATTGACTCGACGGCGGATACTAGGGTAACAAGGATATAGTATAAGAAAGGTAGACAAGGAATAATGCAGCAACGGTTGCAAACAACTCCTGAACGTAATGCATCAATTAAAGTAAAACGGTTAATTAACAATTGCAAACCGGGGACAAAATGCTCCGGGGCTTGCCTCTCTCGAAGGAGCTCGGACGGTGATCGAGGCACTCCGGAAGTTCCTCAACGTCCTCCTCGTCGGCTTTGGGCACTTCCTGCGGCTGCACCTCGAGCTGCTCCTCGAGCTCCTCGGGTATGACGACTAGGTTCTCGGTTTGTGATCCTGTATGATGCAATGTGCGTAAGTGCTTATGCAATCGGTGCATCGGATGAGATCAATACAATGGATATGCTTGAATGCAAGGTAGTCAACATCATCCAAGAACATATACTACAAGCACATGTCATCTACTGCATTCTCTTCTACTACTAATATGCTAAGTCAACACATCTCATTAAATGCTTCAAAGATACACCAAAGCTTCACTAATTTCTTAATCACACATAAGGCAACACTTGATTAAACCCTAATTAATAATAGGTTTGAATAGCAACATCTATTTTTATTGCTTAGAAAAATCTTAGAAAATTACCATAGCACAATACTACCCTAAGTAGTCTACCAGCAGATTTTTATGGTATTTGAATGAGTGGATTAGCCTACACAAAAATAACAAGCTATGGCTGGATTATGAACATGAAAATACTTTGTACTGTGAAAAGTGTCAAACAACAGATGAAATATTTTTCCTATGTTCTACACAACAAATAATCACTGTACAAAAATTATCACATGCATGTTTTATACAAATTTTGCTCTCTAGCAAAAATAACAAAAATCAGCCATTAAAGGCACTTGAACTACACCTCATAATTTTTCTACAGAACATGCATGACACATATTTTTTTCTAGAAAGTACATTACACAAGAAGAGTAACAAACTTGGTATCAAATTTTTCTAATACATATAGGATTTACTAACCATTTGATAAGATTTCAGCAATATCAAGAATTAATTAAAGCTCTACAGAAAAGCATCTCAAAAATAACATGCAATATTTTTATCATGTAGATCTGGTGACAAGGATCCTAGCAAAATTTGTTTAAACAAATTTGGAGCAAATTTGAGTGTACAAACATTTTTCAAAGTATTTCTCTTTCCAAATAATAAAAGAAAACTGAAAACGTAATTTTCCTATTACTACTGGGCCGGCCCATGGAAAACAACTGGCCCACGACCACATTCGACTGCGAGACCGAAGCGAAGGGGGCGGCGGCTGGCTTTCGAACTTGGCCCCACGGGTCATTGACGACCGAGAGAAGCGAGGAGCTCTCTCACGACCGGTGCTCACCGGCGGCGAGCCCTTCCGATGGCGCGGGCGGTGCCAGCGTGCACACCACGCCGAGCCACACCGGCTGGGAGGGTGTCGTTGGCCCGGCAGCGAGACGGACCACGTGGCCACGGCAACACGCTTGCCGGATAGGAAGGAGGCACCAAGCTCGGCCCTTACCTCGACGACGGCAGCCGCGAGCGAGCGTAGGCGAGGCAGGGAGGCTAGGCGGAGCTTCTGGCGGTGGGAATCGAAGAATGGAGGCGTGAGAGGAGGGGTAGGTCACCGGCGAGGCAGGCGGCGCGATGCGCGGTAGCGTTGAGAAGCGTTCTTCGTTATTGCTCTTCGTATGAGAGAGCGGAGTCGAAATGAAAGGGGGGGCATGATGGGGGCAAAAGCAGATGAAGGCGGGCGCATGAAACGGAGGAGGCAAAGTTGTGCGCCATGTGGCGGGTGTCACCGGCGGCATGGTCGCCACGCGGGCGGTCACGCTCTGGCTGGTGGACGCTGGCGTGGTGGCTGAACAAACAACAGCAACTTGAAAATGATGAGGCGAAGCCATCGCAGGTGATCTAGGTGGGCTGGGCCGGACGCGGCAGAGGCAGGCGTGGCAAGTACAAAGTGGTGAGCTTGGGCGAGCTGCAGCCGCGGGGAAGAAGAGCGGCTGCCCGTGAAAGGATAGAAACACTTTTCAATTTTTTTTATTTTCAAGGAAATTTCAAATAGCAGTTTTCAAATACCCTTTTGAGCAAGAAATGACTTCTTTTGAAAATGACCCAAAAATAAAAGTTGCTTAGAATTTAATCCTCTACAACTTTGCTTTTATGAACAAAGTCCAATTCTTGCTAGATTTTGAATTATAAAATTAAAGTCAATTTTAACTCAAAACCCTAATTTTGGAGAATTATTTTTAAAGCAAAATTTGGCAATAATTTAGATACAAACTTTGCTCCAAAAATTGTGCTAAATAATTCTAGATGATTTACAATCATAGCCAAACATGTTTTACTAACCTAGCAAGCATAATTTGGGCAAAAACAACTCTAAACGAGTATATGCAACATTCATGTTTCACGAGCATGTTTCATACGTTTTGAAGCCTGGTTTCAATTATTATTTACATGATTAGGTATGTATGATTAGGATGCTTGATGATGCACAATATTCATGATTGCAGTGCCTAAATGCTGGCATAACACCGGGGTGTTACAGAAAGAGGCATTGTTGTTGATGCTGATATTGTGAAACATTTGGAAACCTTGGTTAGAACTGGTGACAACTTAGTTAGGTTGATGCAACTGACTTGTTTCATGGCTCTATGTATTACCTTGTTGCTGTTCTTGATCCTGGTTGTAATCACCATTAAGGTCTGAATGTGTACGGATGAATGACTAAGTTATGAAGTTCTATGCAATTTGAAGGTGTATTGTCTAAAATGTGAATGTGAGTTTGTAATTTTTCTGTCATCTTGAAAAATGAAAGAAATCCAAACTAATTTCAACAAGCATAGAGTGTACACAGAAAATTAACTGATAATCCAAAGATGCTTTGATATCATTCCAGTGAACTGGAGCATTGTTTTGCAACCAAAGCATACATATAGTTTTGCTGGTATAGCATACCAAAAGCCATATACAAAAGATAGGAAATCTTTAGTTTGTTTCCTAATGTTTGCAGCTGAAATATTCACACAGTTTTGTAATGTTTCGAGCTGAAACATTCACATACTTATACCTAACCAAAAGGTCATCTTTCTGTTGTACAAAAGGCAGAAAAAATGAACATGCACTTAGAGTTTTTGCATGATTTACAATTTCACACACATCATTACTTGTCCTCTTCAACCAACAGCACCATTAGGATTGTTCATTGCAGCAGAAACCTTCTTGTGGGAGGTTTTCTTCTTGCCAGCCGCAGTCTTCTTTGTAGCAGTTGTTTTCTTCACAGCAATGGACCTTGATCTCCCAGCCTGTATTGCAGTAGTGGGTGGAACTAGCCTAGCTGCTGGTTGGTTATACAATATGAAGCTTGAAAATGGAAGTGGTTCTTTTTCCAGTAATCTACATTGTGATGACTGAGAATGGAGATGATTAGTTTGAATGAGATGCTGGGTGATCTAGAGGAATTAACTGGGACATCATGGTACTTGATAACTGGGACATCATTGGCATGTCAATTTCTTCAAACATGGAAACCTGTAACATATAATTGACAACTTAGATAAGACATACTAGTACAATGTGTTGTCACATGAGCAGTTACCTGACTAATCACTAGCATAGCAATTTGAACTGGCATCATTTCCATGTCACTATAAACTTCAGTTGCCGCTTCCTCACAAATCTCTTTAGTTTCAACTGGCATAGAAGTTTGGCTCCTCTGTGCAGATGTCTTGGGTGGAAGTCCAGCCTTTCTCATGCTACTTGTAGCCCTGTTATGTCCTTTGTCTCCACAGTATCTACATGTCATTTTAATTCCATGCTTTGTCAACCTTGGTCCATGACTACCTTGTACCTCATATGGCTGCTTCTTCCTTGATTTAGGAGGCCTTCCAACTTTCTTCACATATACTGGTGGTAGAATTACATTGCCTCCAACTTTCTGTCATGCGCTCTTGTCTTTGCATGGCCACACATTGTGGCCATAAGCACTGAGATAGCTATTGGAAGAGTAACACTCAGGTACAACTGACTCTGGTGTGATCCTTTCATGCCTCAAGCATGAAATTGCATGAGAGCAAGGGATTCCAGTGAGGTCCCACCTTCTGCAATCACAAGTCTTCATTTTGATGTCCACTATGAAACTATAGTCCCTATCTTGTACCTGGAATATGCCCTGTCCAGCAGGCATTGCATAACATGTATTGGCCCATTCTGTGTTCCTATTAATTATCTTCTTTATCTTAGGACAGATGGGTCCCTGCCACTCTTCTCCCACCTCCCTCTACTTTTTATAGAACCTGGACATTAGCTGTCCCTTGATCTGCTCTAGCATACTAAGAATTGGCATCTCCCTTGCCTCCAAGATATAACTGTTGAACACTTCACAGCTATTGTTCAGCAACAGGTCACACTTTGGAAAAGTGCCAAAGTAAGCTCTGACCCAGGTGTTGAAAGGCATCTTCTTCAACCACTCATAGGCCTTATGATCCAGGGTCTTCATTTTCTCCATGTTCCTATTGAACTGAGGTATTGAACTTGACCTTGCACAACACCAAAGTTGGTTCTTGAGATTTTCACCTTTGAAGTGGTGTTGGAAGTTGGAATATAGGTGTCTGACACAGAACCTATGTTCAGAGTCAGGGAAGACCTGTTGAACTGCTGGAATAAGACCCTAAAAACAAAAGTACAAACATATGAAAATGGTGTTTTCACCTAGCAAACAACTACAACAAAGGATATAGTGTTGTTTTCACCTTTTGTTTATCTCTCATGACGGTCCAAGGATATGTGTTATCTATGCCAAGGTCATTTTTCAGTGTCTCCAAAAACCACTTCCATGTCACTAGTGATTCTACTTCCACTATTCCAATGGCAATTGGGAAGATACATCCATTTAGATCAATGCCCACAGCTGTCAGTATTTGTCCACCATACTTAGTCTTAATGTGGCATCCATCCAAGCATATGATAGGCCTACATGCAGTCAAGAAACCTCTTTTACATGCATCCAATGACATGTACAATGTGCTAAATACATTGCCATTCAGGTTCAGAAAGAAGCTGCTGTCTAGGTTACTTCTTCTAAGTTCATGACCATAGTCCCAAAGTAACTTGTATTGCTCCACCTCATCTCCCATAACTTTCTTCATAGCTAATCTTTTAGCTCTAGCAAGCTTGAACCGTGCTGGAGTTATGTTCCAGTCCCTCTGTACTGACCTAGCAAAATTTTTGAGGCTCATCTTCTGATTTGCCCTAAATGTTTCTAGATACTTGTCAGCTAGCCATCTTGATGTGCACCTCTTCAAAACCCACTTTTTCTGGCATGTGTGTTGTCCATTGAATTGCTTGATAACCATACCAGGGGATCTGCTATCCACTGAAGCATACAAGTTCCAAGGACAACCTTTTGCACAGTGTGCTTCAATCCTCTTCTTCTCATTCCTTAGCAATTTAATTTCAACCCTGTGCTTCAAACTGTATTCTGTAATTGCTTTCCTTAGAATCTCAGGGGTTGCAAACAATTGACCCAACTTAAATATTGGGTTATGCATATCCAACTTTCTAAAAGTCTGAAACCTTAGGCTTTCTCCACCTTCATCATCTGATTCAGGCAACTGCAGCTCATCATGTTCTGTTGACATGTCATCTTCAGCATTTGATACAACACTAAAAGCTTTTTTGCCCTTATCTTTTTTCTTGCTTCCTTCTTCATCATCTGCATACTGAAAAAGGTCATCATCATCTGCATCCAGTTCGTAGTCAGAATCAACAAAATCAGGGTCCTCTTCACTGTTATCACCAGCACTTTCATCATCTCTGCCATCTCCAAAATCAGGGTCCTCTTCACTGTTATCACCAGCACTATCATCATCTCTACCATCACCAAAATCAGGGTCCTCTCCACTGTGATCACCAACCCTCCCACTATCTGCATTGTCCATATGCATAGTCTTCATAGGACTGAAAACCTTGGGAGGTGAGTTCAATGGGTTTGCAACATTGTCATCCCATTGTAAAACAGAAAGGTTGTCATCATGGTCCAAATACAGCACAAAATTCTTAAACTTGTGAACTAATGAGGACATTACCATTGTGTCTGTGTCAGACCAAATTAATCTCAACCCATTTGAAAGATTCTTCCCAGGTAGCAGCCAGGACACCTTCATGTTTGGATTCTTTGGGTAGTGTAACTTAAAAACAAGTTGCTCTATGAAAAGAGGAGACCATTTAGCAACTTCTACGTGGTCAAACCAACTAACTCTTCCACCCGAATAGGCTTTGTTTAACCCTTGAGAAACAAAGCACCCCCCGTGATGCATTTCCACTGAGACTTCTTCATCATCAGTGCCTACAGAAGAAAACCCCAAAATCTACAGCACAAATGACCAATACATGAAACCCTAGCCGACAAAAGAAGATATTTTCTACAACAAGCGAGCTAATCGACGCAAGAAATACCTCCTAAACCAACCGATTTCAGAGTTCATGACATAGAAGAACTCATCATACTATGGCGCCCGTGCCCCTAGTGGTCGCAAAGAGGCCACCATCGCGCCAACCGGCCTCGATCTACACGGCAGTCAACGCTCGGCACCACCACCCCGCACAATCTTCACCGCCTCCACCGGCTACGTCGTCGTTGGTACCACCCGCCACCTCCGTCGTCCCACCCAGCGCCCCGACGTCGTCTGAAGACGATGGCTTCGAAGGGAAGGGAGAGGAAGGGGTGAAGAGTGAGGGAATGGAAAGCATAGGGGGCTATCGGCAAAAAAACAATTGGCAAAGGGCCCTCACGTGCTGCTCACATGACCTATGGACACGGTGGCTGTTGTCATGCATTGCCACGTAGGATCTAATCCCCAAACAGACAGATTTGGACCTAAATGGCACAGATTAAAAAGTTCATGTACTCAAACCTGCACTTTCAGAATTAATGGACCTGAATGTCACGGCACAAAAAGTTGATGGACCTACAGTGCATTTATCTCATTAATAAAAGAAAGGTTTGCAAACTCAACATCTAAATAACAATTATATTACTAAATCTCCAACCGTGTCTTTCAAACACCTCCATCACGGTTGTCTCAATATTCCTGCATCCCATCTTCATCATTTGGTTATCCTCCTCCTTCTGTGATAGAGACCAGGACATGGTCCAGTAGGTCCTCCTGAAGATAACCTACAAATAAGATGGTGTTATGGCCTTGTCAAAAATTATATAATTCCGGGTTAACCATATCGCCTAATAAATTGCACTTGCACCCACAAGAATCTTAGATTTCAGTTTCGTATTTATCCCGTGTAACCAGCTTGTAAACAAATTATGAACGCTAGTCGGAGGAATTAAATTAAAGGAAACATGAACAGTTTGCCACAAGAATTTAGCAAAATGACAGTCAAAGAATAGATGTTGTATAGACTCGTCAAAAGAACAGAAAAAACACTTTCTATCCTTTGCCACTGCCGTCTTGCTAAATTGTCGTTTGTTAAGACTACTTCCTCATACAAATACCACAAAAATACTTTGATTTTGAGAAGTAGTTTCAGTTTCCATATAAATGTGTTATATGGTATAGCTTCAACTCCTAATAAGGCTCTGTACATGGATTTGACTGAAAACAATCCATTCTACTGCAGCCCCCACACAAAACGATTCCTTTGGTTTATTAAATGTACATCTGCAACCATAGCAACCATATCGTGCCACGCTTGTAAATTAACACCTACCTAGAGATCTCCTGAAAGCCACATTTAATGACGTCATAGACAACACCGTTCTTACATATGCGTCTTTTCTCCTAACAATATTATATAATGCGAGAAAGAGAGATTTTAAAGGACGTGGTCATATCCATGAGTCCTCCCAAAATCACACTTGAGACCCATCACTTAGATCAAACTTGCCCAACGAGAGGAAACTCTAGTATCGGGGGATTTGCCTAATGGTGAATGTTAATGGAATTGTGGTTCCATTTAAAAAAAGGTAGTTCAAACTTCAGAGGCCATAGCGTAGGCGCACACCTGATGGGGGACGATCGATCGTCGATTTGAAGGTGCCGTACCAGGCCCTCCATCCCTGATAGTGTCCAACCATTGTGATTTCTCTAGCAAAGACTTGGTTTTAATCTGCGTGTGCTCACAAGAACAGAGTTTCTATCGTCTCTACATGATACAATCAAACGTATAAACTACCTAGCTAGGGTAAGTTTGGTTCCCTTGCCAGCTTTTTTGGCCTAGCCTCGCTCAGCAAGGCAAGCTTTCCAACGCATGTGAGCTAGGCTAGCATGGGAAATCATCGCTTGCACCTTGCCTGTTCTAACTTCTCGCATCCAGGTGAGGCGAGCCCTAGCTCCACGTCCAATCGCGCATATACTCTACCTTCCTTTATTATACTTATTATCCTTAGGATATATGTGCAGTTAACTTTTATTATTATTTTTAAAAAGCTAGCTGCAAGAGTTTTGCCGAGCATATACTAAGAGAAGGAGTGAGTAATATTACAATAAACAAAACAACACCACAACGACAGAACAATACTCGTAAGACTTAACCAACCAACCACAAATACCACACAACTAATGATGACACGAAGGTGAGGTAGGTGCACCGGGAGAGGGGAGGGTTTCTCAAATGACAATGCCTCCACGGAGGTTACGACGTCCATAGATGTCGCCATGGTCAACAAGAATACCGACACTAAGTTTTTCAAACAAGAGAATGAAACTAAAGAGGGGTGGACCTCACAACAATGCTTCCAACGAGAAACATAACGCTGAATATGTCACCATTGTCGGCATCATCACAAAGCCGGGCAGATTGGCTTGTGTGACCTATCAGCACGTCGTCAACTTTCATTGGCCGCCACTATCCCACCAGACACCGGCCACTGCACGGCCACACCAAGATGCTGCACAAGGGTAGCCGCCGTCACCATCTCCGCCACACAAGACCAACCAATCATTGCTAAAACCCCACGCTGACCGCCAGCCATGAGGAGCTGCCTTCAAATTGGTTGTCGCAAATGCAGTAAACTGTCCGCAGGCCTGCGCGACCATCCGCCACAACGACAGTTGGACTGCAGCCAACCAACTTTTAATGTATTGGCAATATACTTTTTTAGATAAAGGATAGTTTATATCCGGCTTCATCTACACCAGGGTAGAATCAGGCCAATTATTAAAAAGTTTGGGCCGACAGCCGACGCACAAGAACCAAAACGAGTCTACAACCAGACTCGAGGATAACAAAGCGTGAAGCAGATCCTGACTACTATAGACCAATAAACCTAGATGACAACCACCCATTGGAACTAAAAAAATACAATGCCGACGTCTCCAAATGCTGTCCAGCAAGGGTCAATTGGTCTCGAAGATCATCATGCCGCCGCAGTCTTGCCCATTGCCTTAGCCAATGGGTTCCCCTGAATAATACCTGCAAAAAAGTTTTCGGTCTACACTTGTCAAAAACCACTTCATTTCTTGTTATCCAAATTGTACAACATAAGGCTGATGCCGCTGTTAATAATAAATTATGTATGTTACCACCCGCTTTAGACCAATTAACAAATAGATCGTCTATGCTATGGGGGGTGATATCCCAAACATTAAGTGTACAGCGTGCCATAGGAATTTGGCATAATAACATTAAAAAAAGAGGTGTTGAATGGTTTCTGGGCAGTGACAGAAGCAGCATCTTTTGTCACCATTCTAGTTACGATGGGCAAGGTTGTCCTTGGTTAAAATGACACCTCTTTTTAGATACCATAAGAATATTTTAATTCTTGTAGGAATTTTGATCTGCCATAAATCTTGTGACACTCTGACCCTATTGTTAATTAACGCAGCATACAAAGATTTAACAGAAAAGCTACCTGATGAATGCAATGTCCAAATAAAAACATCTCTTTCTTCTTGTAAGTTCACATCTTGTAGAGATGCAACGATTCTATGCCAGTCCCTCAGGTTCCAACCCGCTAGATTGCGGCGAAAGGAAATGTTCAGCGGGACTGATGCAAGTACTTTTGCCATAGAATCTTGCTTTCTTCTCACAATGTTGAACAACGCGGGAAATTTATCTTTGAGAGGTTGACTACCCAACCAAGTGTCCATCCAAAAACGAGTCTGTGACCCGTCTTTTACTTTGAATGAACCAAAACTCATGAAAGTGTCTTTGACATTCATCAGACCTTTCCAAAAATGAGAATATGTTGGTCTTTTTGTACAGCCCCCTAAAGTCTTGTCTTTTAAGTATTTATTTCTCAATAGCTCTTGCCACAAGCCATCCTCATTTAAAAGTTTGAAAAGCCACTTACTCAACAAACATTTGTTTTGTAACTCTAAATTATGAATACCTAGGCCACCTTGTAATTTTGGTTGGCACAAGATTTCCCATTTGGCCAATCTATATTTGCGCTTGTGTTGTTCGCTTTGCTAGTAGAATCTTGATCTAAAGCAGTCGATCTTCTCCAAAACTCCTTTTGGGATTTCAAAGAATGACAGCATAAACATCGGTAAGCTAGAGAGCACCGAGTTTATTAGGACCAAGCGGCCTCCTACTGAAAGCATCTTTCCTTTCCACCCACTAAGCTTGTTTTCAATTCTATTTTCTATTACCCTCCAATCTTTATTACTCAATTTCCTAGTGTGCATAGGCAAACCCAGGTAGCGAAAGGGATATTTGTCCAATCCACATCTAAACAACTACGAATAAAACACCTCATGATCCCTTGCTTTACCAAAACAAAAGATTTCGCTCTTGTGAAAATTAATTTTGAGCACCCGATAGTTGTTCAAAAGTGCTTAGAATTAATTTTATATTAACCGCCTTCTGAACATCGTGACTCATAAAAATCACAGTGTCATACGCATACTGTAGGATAGACAACCCATCTTGGATAAGATAGGGAATGACTCCTTCTACCTGACCTGCTTCCTTAGCTCTAGCAATTTGTATGGCCAGCATATCCACCACTATATTAAATAGTATTGGAGACATTGGGTCACCTTGCCTTAATCCTTTTTTTTGTTTGCAAGTATGAGCCAAGCTGGTCATTCACTTTAATGTTTATATTTCCTCCCTGTGTAAACTGCTGCACCCACGAACACCACTTATGCGAGAAGCCCTTCATCCTTAAAGTTTGTTGTAGGAAGTCCCATTTTACTTTGTCATAAGCCTTTTCAAAATCCATTTTAAAGATTATCCCATCATGTTTTTTCGAGTGAAGTTCATGGATTGTCTCATGAAGTATCACTGCGCCCTCCATAATGTTTCTTCCTGGAAGAAAGGCTGTTTGTGTTGGTCTAATAATCTTCTGGGCAATAGTAGATAGTCTATTTGTCGCAACTTTGTTAAAGATCTTGAAAGAAACATTTAACAAACATATAGGTCTGTATTGTTGAATGACTTTCGCATCTTTCTTTTTTGGTAATAAAATTATAGTTCCAAAGTTGAGACTATGCAAAGGCAAGTTCCCCTCATGAAATTCCATAAACATAGCCATCAGATCTTCTTTTACCATGTCCCAGAAGACCTGATAAAACTCTGGTGGAAAACCATCTGGGCCCGGTGCCTTATTATGTTCCATCTGAAAAATTGCTGCCCTGACCTCAAACTCTGTGAATACATCAGTCAGGTACTCATTTTCCAGTTCAGATACTTGTGGAATATCCTGAACAAGGTGTTCATCTAATTTCATATTAGAGTTATCTGGTGGGCCAAACAGGTTTTTATAATAGTTGGTAATATGCTGCTTTAATTGAGCATCACCATCTATTATAGTGTCACCGTCCTCCAACTGGAAAATACGAGTTTTCCGGTGCCTACCATTAGCCAACAAATGAAAATATTTAGTATTAGCATCCCCTTCCAGTAGGTGCTTAACCTTTGCCCTTTGGTACCATTTAACTTCCTCCTCTAAGTAATTCAGCGAGTCTCTCACTTAGCACATGTTTCAAATTTAACTCCGTCTCATTCAGCAGGAGGTTCTCTGCCTTCTTATCTAGCTCATCGAGTTTGTCTAGCAGTTCCTTCTTTTCTTTCTTATAAGTGCCACTCACATTTTTCGCCCAGCCTCTGAGGTATTGGCGAAGTCTCCTGATCTTTGCTTGCCACCTCTCTAAGGGACTGCCGTCGACCAGAACACTATGCCACACATCTCGCACCATGTCACAAAATCCATCTCTAAGCAACCATCCCAGTTCAAACTTGAACTAGGGTTGGTAAGTCTGAGATGGGCTATTTGTACTACATAAGAGTGGAGTGTGATCAGAGATCTCTCTATTTAAAGCATGGACGGTTGTAAGCGGATATTTGGATTCAAATTCCGTACAAACTAGAATTCTATCCAACTTCTCAAAGGTCTGATTTTGCAGGTGATTAGCCCAAGTAAATTTTCTTCATGCCATCTCCAACTCTCTAAGATTTAACGTGTCAATAATAGCATTAAAAAGAAAAGGCCATCTGTCGTTGTAGTTTTCATTATTTTTCTCATTTGGGCTACGAATAATGTTGAAATCACCACCTATGATAATAGGTACGGTCTCTTTTGAACATACTCTAACCAACTCAGATAAGAAATGTGATTTGAGATCTAACTGAGCTGGGCCATATACTGAGATTAAATTAAACTTGAAGTCATCCTCCTTATGTCGTAATTTGAACCGAATAAAAAAATATCCTTCTTCTATCTGGCCAATGTCAAAAGTTAAAGGATTTATTCCTAGAATCATACCACCGGACCGACCCCTCGGAGCCATGCAATGCCATAGAAAATCTCTGCCCGCGCAGATATTATTCAAGGTCGATTGCGGAAAGTTGGCTCTCCCGGTCTCCGATAATGCAATAAAATCTAAGTCCTTTTCTTTTGTCAAGTCGGATAGGAACCTATATTTTTTCGTATCAGCAAACCCTTTGCAATTCCAAAAAAATTCTTTCATCTAGAATGGTGTCTAATTTTTTTCTTATTAAGCTTGGAACTAGATTTTTTGGAATGTGATATAGGGGTCTGTAGACACAAAGGGTCACAACCCCCATCACCTAGGTCTTCAGAAATTTCTACCCAAATTAAATTTAAAGCCTCTAGGTCCATGTTTTCTTCTAAGGAACAAACGGTGGAAGTATCGTCCAACATAGCTTTACTTTTTTCCTCTAAACTATTGTTTGTTGACATTCTAGCAAATTCAATATCTCTTAAACTTTTCAAAGAAAGAGACACTTCTTGTTCATTAGAGCCAAGAGAGATTCCTAACGAGCTAGTTGTATGCAGCAACATAGAATCATCGAGAATATCAAAAGAGTGTGGCAAAGCCTCATTACCTTTGACTGAAGATGCATTCAAGTTTTTGCGTGCTTTTAACTTCAACGCCTTCTCCAAAGAGTCTTGGTCCGAAGTAGACACGTTTCTCTTACTAGCTCTCACCGGTGACACTGCCCCACCGTTCAAAGTTTTAGACTGCAACAAACTAGCTTTCCACTGTGCCGAACCATCTGGAATCATCCCACATGGAGAGAGCAGTACTACAGGCTTGTATGTACTCTTCTCTCCCACTCAAGCAGATTCTATAACTTCCAAGTTTGAATGCTGGAGTACTGCACCTACAGTAGCCGCCAAATCCTGCTGGACGCCAGCGACTCCTGCAAGCTTAGCTGCCATGACCATGCTCTCAGTGGATGCTCCTGTCACAGCCTTGGACTTGTGCTGCCCACTTGGTGCAACTGAAGAATTGGTCTGTTTACTAGGTGCTTTACCAGCTGGATCATCTGTTGTTTTGTTAGCATCATGATCCATATTCTCCGGTTCCTTTTTTTCTGGGGCTTTGTCCTCATCCATGGTAGAGTCCATGTCAATGACCTGGGACTCACCATCAGTTATATCTTTTTCAACTCTGAATTGTAGCTCATAAACAAAATCCCCAATGACAACATCCACAAGGTCAGGGATGAGGTCAGGATTAAGCACTGCCACTTTCAGTCTCGCAATATACTTAGACGAAGAAAGTTTATTTTTTGAGAGATTTAGTTTTATCATTGGTCACGTCTTTATATGATTCATTAGCATGCAACTAAACTAGGAAAACAATGATCCAAGAGGTTATTGAGACCATGTATCAGCCCTGCTTGGCAAAGCTTACTCGTCATCTATTTCAGAAGTAGAGCTAAACGGGGGCATTTTGCAGCAGAATTCTAAGGATGGATTGAATAAACAAAACCAGTCATTCAACAACTTATTTTTTTTAAAAAATATATATTGTACACAATCAACAATCTCAAGGAGTGCAAGTGCAACAATCCCGTCTTTCTAGCCACTCACGCATCGATCATCCCATAGTCTGACTGACAACACTGTTAGATATCTAATAAATTCTGTTGTGAGAAAAAACAATCCGGATCTTGCAACGTGCACTATACCACAACCCAGATTTAGCGTCGCCTGGTGGGTCGTTATAAGCTGTTTCAGCGACCTACGGTCTGTTGTTATAAACCTATAGCGACACTTATATCTGCCGTTGATAGTGGCGTCGTTATAAACTTTTAACGTCCAACCGACTTTTAACGACCGACCGTCTAACGTTATGTAAAAGATATAACGACAGATGTTCTAACGCCTTTTTATAAACTTATAACGACGGACTGTCTGATGATATATATTTATAGGGACCAACTGCCCAACGCTATAGATACAAAAAAATTAACATATAATATCATATGTTGTTTATATGTTAACCATACAATCAACACTAACCATGTCATACATTCAAACAATACACAGTCATGGAACACATATAAACTGGACCAAAGCTCACAAGTTATATTAAAGCCATCATAATATGTCATGCCATTTTACACACAATTCATGGCAAACAAGAGCTAAGATGAAATAAGTTTGGCCAAAATGCTAGACGTACTAGAGATATTCGGTTCCACAACCCATATCTCATAGTTTGCTTCCACTCTTTACAAAATGATCCACCTCTAGTAAGTCCAAACAAAAGTTTTCATCTATAGCTAGGATGTCCAAAACATGTCGTCATGAGCACTTTGATCCAATCAGTGGCTGCAGTCTACTTCCAGCTATTTCCTCCCACCACCTGTAAATAAAAGTTGAAATTCATCAAAAAAAAACACAACCAAAAACTTCACAAAAGGCACCAATCAGCAGGAGGCACCAACACCAGCACCCAGCACAAGGCAGCAAACAGCACAATTGGTATTCATTGAATCAAAATTCATTTATGATGCATATTAATTTCAGATTTCATTTCACAGCCACCAGGTAATACATTGATCTACTATGGTTTCAACCCAGCAGGCACTATGCACGCAGCCACAGCAGGGATCACATCTACTCAGGGAATGAACACATCCCAGTAAACCTGTTCAATGTAAACCTACCAGCTATTGCAGCTACACAAATGTAATGAGCATACAAGCTTCAGGATTTTCAAGATTCCAAGGGACTTAAATCAGACTGCACACTTGCTTACCTGTTCCATGGGATGATTTTTTAGTCTTGCTAACCTTGAGCTGTTAGAAATATCAATGGTTAGAAAATCTGGGCACTCATTACATATGAAAACAACAAACAATGACAAGTGTTGCTTGTTACCCTGTTATATGGCCATGCAATTGACAGGTCCTTAGCATCAGCCATCTCTAGCACACCAGGATATGGGCAAGGTAGCTTTGCATCCCTTTTTATCACAAGCTTGATAACAACTTCACAGTGTTTCCTTCCAAGAGCCTGTCCTGCATGCATGGTGCTAGGATTAACTGAAATAACTACTCCCCTAGCCACAGGTTGATCTTCTCTCTGGAGTGCATAGAGTATAACATCTTTGCCAATCTGAAGCAAACAATGTATTTATGAGAATTGTATTCATTAAAAAATCTCTATTGGACTAGAAGCAAAAAAATTGGGAAATAGTGAGAACATTACATAGTGCTTGGTGAGGAGGAGCCTGTAGATGCTGTGGCTTTTCTTAGGGCAGAGATCCAAGGAGCACCTTCTTGTTGTACGCCTCAGCCAACCACGATACAACCTGCTGCCTGCAATAGATGAACCACAGATCCATGATTTAGTTATTAATGAGGAGGTGACGAGATGATCTACAGGTGTACTGACATGCTGCAGAGCACAAAGAAAAACTGATAGCTAAGCTGACTGGTACTATAGTGCTGTTTTTATTTTTGTACATGACTGGATGAATGACTGAACGAACATACATATATAATGCTCTTAAATTTACAATTAATTATCACATAATCGAGTCTCGTTAAAATGCATGGCTGGTAGTTCTGCATCAAAGAAAATACTACTGCTGATCTACTTATCTGCATCAAATCTTGTACTGCAGCCCGTGTTCATATAGTAGCACACATAGTCACATACTGATACTGCTAGTTTGACATTTCATCTCTATAGCACAAAAAAAAACACAGGAAATTAGACCACGCTGACCTGAAGCCACAGTCCTGAAAGCATGGATGGTCGGTGTGTGCACTTGTCAAATTTTCTGCTGTTAGTGATGCTGAACAGCAGCTTCACCACTTGCCAGATCGAGCTGCTACAAATCCACCAAAAAGAATTGAATGAAGAGCAGTCAACAGCAGCAAACACAAGTGTAGAGGATGATTGTGGCTCCCTTCCTGCTTTGGATCTGGCCGTGTGGAGGGAGACAGGGGGAGCTGGCTATGACGGTAGTGCAGAGGAACGGAGGAACCCGGAGGGGGTGGAGGTGCGGGTGCAGAGCAACCCGGAGGGGGTGGGGGCGCCGTCCGTGGGGATGGGGGAGTGGGGCTGAGGTCAGTGACGGGGGCGGAGGGAGGGGCGAGCTGAGTTTACCGACTGTGCTGACCTGGAGACGGCGTCTTGGGAAGATTTGAGGTCGCCGGCGCGGATAGGCGAGCTGAGGTCGCCGGCCGAGCTGCGGTCGCCGCCGGGAGGAGCCGAGCTGAGGTCGCCAGCAGCTGCTGAGCGCGCGGAGGAGGCTACCGTCGAGGGCGACCGGAGGCCGGCCGAGGGTGGCGGGCAGTCCGCAGGGGGCGGCTCGCTCGCAGGGACCGGCGGAGGCGGCGCTTTTTTTTTTTTTTCTTCGATTCGATGAAACAGCGTGCGGCGGCGGGGTAGTGTGCGTGATGCTGAGGGTGGGGAATTGGGCTGAGAGCGCAGGCGGGTATAGAGATAGGCGCCGTTTTTTTTAATTATTAAGAGATAGGCCCTGTGTTGGCGCCTTGGCGGGCTGGAATGGCGGGCTGGGAAAAAAAATTAAAGCGGGAAGGAGGCCCAATTATGACGCGGAAGTGCAGTCGATTTGTGGGGACGCGCGGTGGGTCGTTAAAAGTAAGATATAATAACCGATCGTTCAAACATTGAAGTGAAATAGAATTAGTGACCGATGGTCTGTAGGTAAAATGAGATATAGCGACCAACACTTCATTAGAAATCTTTAACGTCTAACCTTCCGACGTTAATTTGGTATTTTTATAGTGTTGTTCTATACAATTGTTATGAATCCGAACTCCAAAGAAGTTCATTCCTGTGTTACGAGGAAGCTTGTCGGTCCAAACTAGACGTAAGCTAGCGTCTCATTACAGAATATAATGCAGTGTACATGCACAGTATTTGTGGACACCAATGTCTGCTACTAATTAAGCAGGCAAAGCAAACTGGCATTAGCAAGGCACTTATGCTAGCCTAGCTCTCCGTTGTACACTACCGGAGGCGGCTTCTTTGCCGAGTGCCGGCAAAGACCGATATACGAGTGTTATACTCGGCAAAGAGCGCTCGGTAAACAATTGATCGGCAAATACCTCTTTGCCGAGTGCATTTTATCGAGCACTCGGCAAAGCCTTTGCCGAGTACTAATCTGACACTCGGCAAATGCCGAGTGTCAAGGTCAAGCATTCGGCAAAGGTCGTCTCTTTGCCGAGCGTCGTTGACTCAAACACTCAGCAAACGTGGACACTATGTCGAGTGCCACCGGCAAGACACTCGACAAACAGGCCACCTTTGCCGAGTGCCTGGCCCGTGGCACTCGGCAAAGCATGTTCCCATATCGTCACTTTGTCGAGTGTCATGGCCATTGCACTCGGCAAAGTGACTGAAAACCGTCTTTTTTATTTGTTTTTTACATTCCATCCAAACAAACAGAAGATATATATAACAAACATTACCAACATCACATATATATCATCAACAGCACAGATATCCAACACCACATATATATCACAATCGTCACATGTCTCACAATATATCACAAATAAGTTCACAAGTAATCCAAGTGCTCCATCATCTACAACCACAATTGTAAATAGAAGTACCATTAACAACCACAAGTATCATCACCTAGCTTCCTCATCCCACCGCTCACTATCTTTGTTCAATCACCTGTAATTAAAAAGAGTAAACCAATATGTACAGATAAACAAGAAGTACTTAGAAAGAGTTGCAAAATAAACAAAACGTAATTACAAAATAACATAGTATTACATGTATTAGAAATAATCTTCATGATCGGGATTAGCTAGATCATAAGTCTCATCATCACTATCAATCATGTCGAAATAATCAACACTATCCGAATGAGCAATGTTGTCATTGTCATTATCTAAATGTAATCGCTCAAGCATTTGTAAGTCCTTCACATTTTGCACCTCATCTCCAGCGTCCTCTTCAATAACCGTTTCATTGTCTACTTCCATTCCGATCGCTTCGGTTAAGTCTATCTCAAACCTCCCTTCTAGTCCCTCTTCTTGAAAGAACTCTCCGTCATATGTGTTTGGGTCTAAGTTGTAATCTTCATCGTTGGGGACAGGCACTTTACCGTGTGGCGATACCCTGTGCACAATATCCCAACCCTTAAGATGACTTTTGGTTTGACACGCATATGGGAGATAATAAACTTGCGTGGCCTATTGGGCCACAATATAGACATCGTCTCCTGGTAAGACAGAATCCTGTCGAATTTCGACTAGCCCAAGATTAGAATATGTCCGTCTCGTTACTTCATGATCAAACCAATGACATTTGAATATGACGGGATTAAAAGGTTTGGAACCATGAAACTTGAGTTCGTATATTTCTTCAATTCTTCCATAATACTCAACCTCATCAACGTCGGGCGTAAAAACTCTGAAACTTGTGGTTGTTCGATTGGGCCGACTCTGCTCGTAGCTTGTTGTGCGAAAGCGATATCCATTCACGTCATAACCAAAAAATGACCTGGCCCTATAGGCAAAGCCATCGGCAACCTGTCTCAACTTGGCACGCATAGACGCATCCCTCTGGCCCTGCAAGCTCAAGCAGGATACATCGTTATATTATTCGCACGTACGAGTAACTTGGAATGTCAAACCAAGTACGAGCTAAATTGGACGGTACCTTCTGTTTGAACCAAGAAATGAAATCGGGCATTCCATTTCCCACACCATGTCTAAGAAGGGTATCTACCTGCTGCGGGGTAGGATCCCTTGATTGATGCCAGAATTCATGAAGAAATTCCCTGTACCAACGAGAAACAAGGGGGTTAGATGTAGAATAGTGATGGCGTATTTAACAAGTTCGTTGAGAACTTACTGCATGTACGGCGCCACTTCGTCAAGGTTGGTCAACACGTATAGCATGATATGTCACCACTCTTCATGATTCAAGGTCTTGGGGGTCAATGCACTTGCGCTTTCGAGTTGCCCTCGGAAAAGGCTGAGGTTCGATTCATTTTCGCCAGCATTGTAACAAGGGGGTGGATTATGCATGCTAGGAAGGTTGTCACCATAGTATGTTGTTGTGAAGTTCGCCACCTCCTCCAGAATGTATGCCTCTGCAATGGAAGCCTCGATTTTGCATTTATTTCTACATTTCTTTCAAAGAACCTTTAGACATCTCTCGATTGGATAGCACCAACGGCCATGCACGGGCCCCCCCATTCGTGCCTCATACGGGAGGTGCAAAATCAAATGCTGCATCGGATTGAAGAAGCCGGGTGGAAAGATCTTCTCCAACTTATAGAGCAACACAGGTGCCATTCTTTCCAAGTCAGCAATCATGGTCCAAGATAACTCCTTGGCACAAAGCTGGTGAAAAGAAATAGCTCAACTCTGTCAGCACTAGCCAGACATGCTCAGGGACATAGCCTCGAACCATCGCCGGAAGAAGTCGCTCAATCCATATGTGGTAGTCATGACTCTTCATCCCTAAGACTCGCATAGTAGATAAGTTCACTCCTCTCCTCAGATTAGCTGCATACCCATCAGGGAACATTAACGTCTGGATCCATTCTAGTACTTCCCTCCTTTGGGGCTTGCTCAAGACAAAATCAGCCTTAGGCCTTCTCCATGTCTTGCCATGACTAGGAGGCTTCATATGTTGGTTTGGTCTATCGCATAACGTTGCCAGATCCACTCTAGCCTTAACATTGTCCTTTGACTTGTCAGAAATGTCCATGATTGTTGCCCAAAGTGCCTCGACGACATTCTTTTCAGTGTGCATTACATCAATGTTGTGTGGAAGAAGAAAGTCATCAAAATAGGGGAGCCGAGTCAAGCCCAACTTATGAGTCCACATATGTTGCTCTCCATGTCCCACAAAGCCACCTTCTGGATTGACCATGAGACCATCTATTTGTTCACGAACCATGGCACCAGTCATTATCGGTGGTGTAGGGTCTGTCACTACGACACCTTTTGTAAAGTTCTTTATGTCTTGTCTGAATGCATGGTCAAGAGGGAGGAATTGCCGATGTTTGTTGAACGATGAATACTTGCCACCCTTCTGCAACCAAATGAACATCAGACCTTCCTTGCATACTGGGCATGGGAACTTCCCGTGAACACACCATGCGCAGAATATCCCATACGCCAAGAAGTCATGCAGGGAGTAGTGGTACCAAACATGCATTTTGAAGTTTTTCTTTGTAGGCTCGGTCGTATGTTCATACCCCTTCCTCCCAAGCACGGACCAATTCATCAATCACAGGCTCCATGAACACACCCATATTATTCCCCGGGTGTCCAGGAATTATCAACGACAAGAATACGTTTTGTCGTTGAAAGCATACGCCGGGGGGAGATTGAGGGGGATAACGAACACGGGCCAACATGTGTATGGGGTAGCCATCATTCCATAAGGATTGAACCCATCTGTTGCCAGCGCAATACGTACATTACGAGCCTCTTTAGCTTTCTCATGATGAATGCCATCAAAGTGGGTCCATGCTTCACCATCGGATGCATGTACCATCCTGTCAGGATTGTATCGTTTGCCATTTTTGTGTCATGTCATCAGTTTTGCGGATTCCTCAGTCATGTATAGCCGTTGGATCCTCGGTATGAGCGGAAGGTGCCGTAAGATTGTCACGGGAATGTCAAGCTGCCTCTTCTGGCCATCACCAGAATCTACCTCCAGGAACCTAGAGGATTTACACTTTGGACAGTACTTTGCTTCCACGTATTCTTTCCTAAATAGGACGCACCCCTTCGGGCAAGCATGTATCTGCTCATACGGCATCTTAAGTGCACGAAGGAGTTTCTGTGACTCGTGCATGCTCTTTGGCAGAAGGTGACCCTCCGGAAGCAGGCTGCCAATGACTGTCAACATATCATCGAAGGCGTCTCGACTCAGGCTATACTGGGACTTTAACACCATTATGCGTCCAATGGCATCCAGTTGAGAAACCTTTGTCTGGCCGTGAAGGGGTTTCTATGCCGCGGCAAACATGTCGTAGAACGCCTTTGCGGTTGCCTCTGGCTCCTCCTCCGTACGTCCTTCAGCGAACTGTGCCTCGTGATAGTCATTTAACATGTCTGCTACCCCGGCATCAGCATCATAATCCTCGATGCGTGGTCTCACCACCTCCTCTCTCATACGATCGGCTTCACCATGGTAGACCCACCGGGTATAGTCTGCCGTAAATCCATTCTTCCAAAGATGTTCCCTCATGACCTTCTTCATTTGTCTTTTCCTGTTTGCACATTTGCTGCAGGGACACAAATTTTACTCGCTCCTTTAGCAGCCACGCCAAATGCCCGTTTTAAGAAAGCATCGGTCTTGTCGATCCATTCATTGGTGACCTGACCCTGACTTGCGCGGCCCATGTACATCCACTCACAGTCCTCCATCCTCTAACATATATAGCGGCGAGTAATATAAACATCAACACGACGTTCCTACTATCTAATAGGTGATGATAGGTCATAATCCCACGCGCGGATCCGTAGATGAGGTTAGTTTCCATGCTCTACTCCTATCCGAGACAAAATTTCGGCAGCACCTCCCCGTTGTTAGTTCATGATTTTTTTATCACAACCTCCACATATGATATCATGACATCTTGACAGGTTTTATGATTTTTGGACTTCGTTTGCTTTTTATAGAATTTAAAAACAACTCGACCGCGAGTTCGTGGTCATGTTTCGTGAACAAGATGTTCGAAATTGGTGGTCTGGTCCTGGATACGGCCTCACATTACACTAAAAACATGAATATCATTTTTCCATTCATTTCAGTTATAATTTGAATTATCCAAGAAAATTCAATTAAATAAAATAAATTAAAGAAATATAGAAAAAGTTCGAGAAATGTGCCACATTGGAACATGGAGCACCAGGTATTGTATGAGAACTGCAGAAAAAGTTTGGAGGTCAAAAGTAAAAAAAATGGTTTGCCGAGTGTCATAAAATGACACTCGGCAAATTACCGCTTTGCCGAGTGTCAAAAAAATAACATTCGGCAAATCACCACTTTGCCGAGTGTCAGAAGAAGACACTCGGCAAAGGGTTAACGGCGGTTGTTGGCCGTTAACAGCGGCAGCCCTTTGCCGAGTGTCAGGAGAATAACACTCGGCAAAGCCAGGTTTGCCAAGTGTTATTGTTTGCTGGCACTCGGCAAACCACCTCTTTGCCGAGTGTCAGTTGTTTGCCAAGTGCTTTATCTCTGGCACTCGATAAACAACCTCTTTGTCGAGTGCTCGATAAAAAACACTCGATAAAGTGGGGGACACTCGGCAGAGAAGCCGTCTCCGGTAGTGTTAGTATATGTTTAGCTAGCATACGCGTAGATGTCGAGAAAGCAGCTAACAATGCATTTCTGATCCCGATTGGATGGTGCTTTTAAAAAACTACAACAGGGCTCAAGGATAAGGAACAAAAGTACTGGCTGTATTACAACGAATCCGGAATCTATTCTTCTCTCGCATACGCTTGCTGATGCACAAGGCTCATGGATTCGAGTGACATCTACCCTAAACAATAATGATTGGCAGCCAGTAGCAAGCAAGCAGCACTTGCTTCAAACTATACCATGTTCATGCTGCATGTAGACAGCAATAACAGATGAGTAGTGGCTATAACTGGATGAGAGTGAGAGCCACGCATTCAGCGATCGATCGATCAAATTGAAGGGAATCCATCGCCAAATCAAATATAATGCAAGCTAGACGAGTGATCGACGCGCACGAGTAAACAATGGCCCTGCAGCTCCTCTTGCATCAGCTCAGAATCCCAAGCGCTTGTCGCCACGCTTTTGGACTCCTCATGTCCGGGGCATATATCCATGGGACGGGGAAAGCGCCTCTCCAACGCCCCCGAGCACGGAGCACATGCCAACACTCGCTCGCTTTCATGGCGCCCGCACATCTTGTTCCCTGCGGCGTCGGCTTGGAACAATCCACGCGGGTTCGGTGTCTAAAAGAGAATTTCTCTCGAAAAGTTCAAATGCCCTTGCCTAGCTACTTGGCCACACGCGCTTTTAGCTTAGCTTTTTTATCCTCTACTACTAGTTGCGCTAAAACAATGCCCTAATCGTCTCGTTTGTTGGTTGCCGCCAAATATAATAGACCACGATAGCCTTCAATTCACAACTAAAACTCTGAGTAGCAGATTGATCTGACAAAGAGAATTGCCCCCTGAGAAAAAGCTGAAACGGCTTAGCCTAGATAGCTGCTTGTCAGCTTGTCCTTGTATCTTCAGCGTGATGAATCCATTTTAGTTAGTGCCTGATCAGCATGTGGATTACTATAATGGCGCGGGTTCAGACCTATCCTCTTCGCCCTATGTGCTTTCCATGAGATTCTTCGACTGACAAAACGCCTTTGCATGGATGCGAAACCAAGATGCGTGTTGAAGCGCCTTTTCGTCCTGGGAGTAGTGGTAGCTCTTGCATTGGCTGCAGATCGAGAGCATATATGCACGCACTGCTCAAGTCCAAGGAGGAACCAGCAGGCCCCAACTTTTTTGCTGATGCGTTTGACCGGCCGGGGACATTTGGGATGCTCTGCATCACACAACCTGTTGTTGTCAAGTGATTTCTGTGTTGTTTAATTGTGAACCTAATCTTTGGATGATCTGCCTTTTTTATGATGGATTTATTTGGGTGTTTGTAAGTATAGATAAGATGCATGTACATACATAACTCCGGCCATACTTGTTGCATTGTATGCCGCGACCAAACCCAAAAGCAGTCACTACCTAACCTAAGAATCTATCGACACGTGTAATAGATGATGTTGCGTAGAGTCGATGTAGGAAAACTTTGACAAGTAACCAACAACGGCACCCTTTCCACACGTGTGATAGATGATGTTGCGTAGAGTCGATGTAGGAAAACTTTGACAAGTAACCAACAACAGCACCTTTTCCAGATGATCATGACGTTACTAATTTTAATTATCTGTGTTCAACGACGTCTACCTAGCGCTTTGTTGAAATTTTATGTGTCGTGTGCAGATAAAAGTAGCCAGTTGCCTTCTCATACCAAAGGCAGCGGGATCTAATATAATTTCTAGTTAGTTTAGAAAATTAATAACAACACTAGCATTGAACTAGTTCAACTGGTACTAAATTAAAAGCTTAACCATATTTGCATTTCTTCTACAAAATAAGCCACATAAAACTGTTGCTGGATGCTATGGAAGCACCGGAATGCATGACGTCGTGTTCAACGGAGAAAGCCCAAGCTTGGCAAGGCTGAGAGCCAAATGCAGAGAAGAATGCAAACTCTGGCGATGCCGCCTTCCCATCCCCCATTGCTTTTGTAACTGATAATTGGTGTGCGCTCTTTAATCCAATGTAGCGCCCAAAATCCTCATGTAATCTCTTTATTTCAGGCTAAGGCCTCTGTACTGTATGTGCTCAGGCACTAACACTTCCGTATTACCGGCTCTGTCCGGAATCCGTGGAATGAATTCAGGTGGGGATCCTTCATCCCCCACCCCCCTAGCTTCCTTCAAAAAAAAAAACTTTTGCGTGTCCGCAAAACAAAAATTATCATTTACTTAGGGATTTTAGTGATTTGTATATGACATGTCTACACAGCTAAATCCCGGTGTGCATAGGCTAAAATAAGTTGCTATATGCTAAAAAAAACTCTAGCTAATCCATACATTCCAGGTTATATACTACTATGAACTATCCAACCACATTGGCACATCCATAGTGCATCAAGTGGCAGAGCCTGGCCATGGTAGAGGTTGGAACTTTGTTCCATTATTAAAAAAAAATGAGTGGAGAGGAGGCCAATATGATGTAAAATGCAAGAAGATCGAGGAGAGCATATTAATATTTTATTAGCAACTAAAGTTGTAAAGCTAAGAGCGCCATTAATTATTGATCTAGCTTAAGGGGGCGCCATGGCCCTCACTAAACTCTGTCAGTGAGTGAATCCATATACATACCCACATGCAAAAGTTGAGATACAAACTCACTTTCAAAAAATTCATACGAAAATGATAATTTTCTTAGAATGTACTGGGTTTTAAATTTTTTGAGTGACCCTATTTTTTAAAATTGGTTTATCTATTTCTACCGAACATATAGTTTGCATTACATATTTTGCCGCTTATAAAAAAGCTATAAGTTAGGTTCCCTCAGCTAGCTTATAAAAAATATGAGGGCATCAAGCGCAGGCTGTAAGGCAGTATATGATCGCTAAATGGATAAGATGGCTAGATATATAATTGCAATCTACAACTGTCTGTGTCCAGACACATATAGTTAAGATCATAGGATCAGCACGTACACAGTGTGGACTAAGTAACTGTATACGACAGTTCTTGAAATTCTCAACCTCTAGCTAGGTTCAGCATGACAGTGACATAGTATGACTAAGATCGACCATGAGCGGACCAAGACACATTTATCTATGAATTGTATATAGCCGCCTAGCTATCAAGGTTTAGAAGATTACAGTTTCATGGTTTTCCTAATCTAACAAGTTGATTATACTAATTGCTCCGTTTGTATCCCGGCCCTACATTGGCTATTGAAGCATTTAGCTTCTGCACTGGTCCATGTAATATTGTATCTTCCAAAGCGATCCAACCTACTCCAATGCTAGCTCATTTGTAATAAGAATACATTGTTGTAGAGGTGAACACCAATTGTTTACTTTTTCATGAACTTACAAGTAGCCATACACCAATCTTAATCTTACTATTACTAATTACTAATTAGAGCCTCCAACAAAACCTCCACGTTAATACTCATGAGAAGCACTAGGAAAAAAAAAGATTAATTCTGAAGCCTCGGCCTTCAATTTGGTAGAACCACTAATAACCATCATAGCTAATAATAGCTATTGCATCTATTCTATTTTCTAAAGAATATCTGCATATGTCATTATACAAAATACATAAAGCAATCCCTAAATTTGTATCTAAATTACCCATGTTTGCCATAATGAAAGACAGTTTAAAACAACCCCTAAAGTTGCATTTGAATTACTTACATATATCAGTATGGAAGATAATGCAAAGTTACTCCTAAGTTTGCTTTTAGATCAACCAAATTCACCATATGAAAGCTAATACAAAGTAACCCTTTTAATTTTTATCTGAATCATCCACCATTGCTATTAAAAAAACTGAAACATCACTGAGATATGCAAAAATAATTCAATCACCATAAAATATTATTTATATCTGAATATTACTAATTAGCATACTTTAGAATATATGTTTATTATAATATTTTATCAGTCATGCAAGAATCTTCTCTTAAAAAATCATGTACCAATGGAACTAATTTAAATTATGCTAATGCTTTATGACAATAAAATTTGTAACTTAGTACTTTAGATAAGTTTATATTTTTTTCTGAAAACATATGACTTATTAATATTGATAATTTAATTTCAATCATTGTGTGTTTTTATACATAGTACTACTACACTTATAGTTCTTTGATATAACAAATTCAACAACTTGAGTGTCATGGTGCAAGTTGAAACAAAATAGCAATGACTAATCTACAATTTTTAAATATAATACAAAAGGAACATTCTGAATAAAAACAATAAACACTAAAGTTTTCAAACATGGATAAATAAACTACAACGGCTAATCTATATCTATATCTCTTATAAAGCTAATCTCCACTACAAGTTCTATCTTAACATGTAATCCATCCAACCACTAACTATCAACATCATCTCCCACTAATAGCCATGTCATCCACAAACTTTCAACCTCTTAATGCAACCAATTTTGATAAGTAAGGATGTAAGAACATGTAGATGATTTAACTCATATATGGAACAACTTTATTTCTAAGAGAGTCCCACAACAACGCGGCGGTATCCTTCTAGTTAAATGAAAAGCTAAAAGGCAAAATATAGTTCATGATATCACATAAAGGAGGTGCAATAAGAGATGATATAATTTAATCTTGGGTTCCAAAATGATACATCTTAAAGATCCAAATGGATCCAATGCAAATGATTAAAACACATATCTTAATATTGCTAGTCAAAAGCCTTCAATGAAACCTTTGCATTAATCCACACAGAATGTGCTAGAAGAAAAAGATAAATCCTATAAATTTTGATGATAAATAAAAAAACTGATGGACATTACTTTTGTCAACTATATATATTCTTTATTATATATAGAATAATAGACATTGATTTTTTGTAAAAAAAATAGAATTTTGCCATTATGAGAAACACTCCTAAATCTACATCTATCAACTCTTGCTGTTATGAAAAATAATTTTAAAACACCTAAATTTTCTTTCAGACCACCCACCACTACTATTATGAAAGATCATATAAGGTAACCCTTTTAATTTTCATTTAAATTACCCACATACATTGTTGTACTATTAAAACACGATGCTTTGAGCAGAATATCCATAATATTATGTTTGTAGTCAATCATCACAATTATATGAGTCTTCATAAAACAAACAAAAAGCTAAATAGTGCCTCTGTGTGTATGAATAATAGCTCCCGTGTGTACCTAAATTAGGGCTTCATTTGTGGGTTTTCTCCGGCAAGTAAACTCTCCTTAATCATCAATCTCAATATCTCTTCTCTACACCCAAAAAGACTCTAAAGTCATCATCTATTTTGTGAAACCAAATCTTGATCCCTCCTCACGCGTCCACATCCGATACAAATAATACTCCACTCGGAGCTCACACATCCGCGTGTTACATGGTTCCGATACGAAGACACGATCCACGTGTTTGTGTCCGATACGAAGACCTCAGAGCTCATGTACGTGTCCGATTACTTAGGTTTTCAAAAGAAAATTATGAGCCTAATGCAACACACGTGCATACGTCTAGTACATAGATATTTTCAAAACATACGTGGCACCAATCAAGCAATCATGCATTATGCTTGCATTACCACATGCATGCATGTGCGGTCCAGTTAACCGAGTCGGCTAAAACCGGACATCCATCTATCAAATGTGGGGCGCGTTTAGTTTGGCCGCATTTATACAGTGTTTGATGTGATGGTAAATATTGTAGCAATTTCATTTGTATTTGTGAATTATTGTCCAAACATTGACTAATTAGGCTCAAAAGATTCGTCTCGCAAATTTTAACCAAACTGTGCAATTAGTTTTTGATTTCATCTACATTTAGTACTCCATACATATACCGCAAATTTGATATGACGGAATCTTCTTTTTACATAGTGCCAAAAGTTGTGAGTTTGGGGAACTAATCAAGGGCGTGGTTTATACCACATAAACAACGCCGACCGCAGATCGATTTGATCGATCGGGCGGGGAAATAAAGCACTCCCACGGCAGCTTTCTCTTGTTCCGACGCATATACCCTACCCTAGCTAGCGAAAGGAGATAACCTTTCTGCCTGAAATCAAAGAAAATACAGGAGATAACCTATAGTAGTGCGAAGCTGACATGTGGTCCCTGACGGCGCCATCCGACCGATCCAAGCAGGACGAACGAGCAAACCCTACTCGCAGTCTCGCAGTAATGGCCTCACCCGTCACCCGTCCCCCATGCACATGCACATGCACATGCAGCTGCTAGGACAGTCACGGCCTCACGGGAAATTGCATGCATGGAACTACGACAGTAGATCACACGCACGCAGCAGGCATGCATCCATGCATCGATCATGCGTGCATGCATTCAGTCGCCTCCGTCGGCCAGGCGAGCTTGGCCGCTGATGGATCGGGGCATTTAACACGTCCGTGCGTTGCCGGCCTGCTGCGTGTGCATCAGCGTGGCGCCTCGCGAGGCGCAATAACATTCACGTACAAGTTCGTACGCCTGTGGGGGTAAGCACCGGCGGTGCCTCGATCCGCATGGCATCTCCGGCCGGCCGGTGAGGGACCCGTGCATGCGCGCACGTCGGCGTCTGCGTCGGCGCCGCGCACGCACGCATGTCGTCGTCGATGGCTCCACGTGTGGTCGATGTGGTGATAGCGCGTACGAGATAGTACCATCGATCGAAACGAACGAGCCATCTCCTTTACTGCGCCAGCGCCTCGAGTACGTGCAGATTCCGAACGCGCTCACGCACGTCATGCCATGCATGCACGGCCCGGGCCGCGCGCGCGCGCCGCGGGGCCTGCAGGTCACGAGATCTCGTACGCGACCCGGCCCGCGCCGGCCGGCCGGTCACGTAAGCGCCGTGCATGGCGTCGTCGTCGTCTACCGGACTGTACGTGTTTTCTGAATCGATTCATCACTGCCTGTGCTTACTCCTGTTCCAACCGGCGGACAGTCCTACGCATGTAGTAGAGCCTACACTCGAACAGCTGATTGGTAACCAGGAAATGGTCGTACGCGCGAGCGATCCAGAGCCATTTAACGTGCGCACCTGCCGGCCTTCCGGGCATTCGGGGCTTGTGTGATGCTCATGTATCCTCCCCAATCCATGTCTTGAGTAGTTTGGTGCACATGGATTTATTGAAAAAAAAAATATGTAGTGCAGACGCATCTTTAGCGGAAACATGGAAGCTCATTCGATTCAAGATACATCTTTTGATCGATCCTTCGGAAAAGTTTGAAACAGTGCACACCCACAGTGCATGCTTTCATACATGTGTGTTTGTTGCAAATGTTGAGATACAAACTCATCTTATACTTATTCAAATGAAAATGACAAATTTCATATCCATGCACACCAAAAAGACAAAATTCGACCCGATGGATTTCACTTTTGTTGGGTACCTAGCTAGTCTGCTTATGTCATTCGAAAAAAAAAAACTTATCAACTGCGTGCTAATTAATATAATCGAGCAGAGCATATATAGGACAGTGATCCTTCCATGTACGACCATCCTGAGATATGCACCTCGCCAGAGAACGCTAGGTATCTCTAGCTTGCAAAGTTGCAATGCTATACAGGACAGAGGGGGACGCACTTCATCTCCGGCCCATCATTATTATTTTCACTGGAACATATTGTAGCAGCTCTGGCTACTACACAAACATAAGATGACGGTCCAGTGATGTATCTCGAAAATTTCGAGATGGTGTGAGCAGTAGGCCACCATTATATTAGCGCGCGTTTGGTTCACTTCTCGCCGTGGCTTGGCTTGCTTATTATGGGATACAAGCCCGCAGTTCGTTTGGATGATGTCTGGATGAGCAGAGTTTGGCGACACGCCATGTATGTTTGGTTGCTAGGATCGTACGTGGCTCACGTGAGTCACCGAGGAAGATTGCATGCCATAGGTCAAGCCCAATCAGATAAACAACCAACCAAACACATGCTACTTACATCTCACGGGCTAGGCCGAGGGAAATACAAGCAACTAAACATGCTGTTAATACATCACCTTTTCCACCTGACAGTGATATATGAACAACTTCTCCTTGGAATGTTGAATTGTAAGATACTTTTCGGCGTTTTCTCTTAATTAATTAGTTTATGCTTCGTGTTTTTTATTTTCATTGGTGCAAACAAAAAATGAATTATACAGAGGATTTACAAAAAAAGAACAACTATACAGAGTGAAATTAGCTACTACGGTTTGGTTGACTATATAAGGTCGAACCATATTCATATGATGCAGTTTTCAACTGTTTGATTGTCTGGAGAAAGGGTTGAGCCTGTCCTACATGATGCAAAAGAGCTCCCTCAGCCTAGCTTCCTAGAAATTAAACGCACGGTTGATAGAGCTGCATCTATCAACGCACGGTTGTTCCATTTGTAGAGTTATCACAACGTGACTCACAAAATTCTGTGGTTATTCAAGCAGGTAGTTTTCAGTACGTGTGTTTGGGCGTGCAAGCCTTAATCCAAAAGAAGAGTCGTTTTCCACTTCCAACGCTGAAAATATTCAATAGCATGGCCCCTCCTATTTACTATACCTGCTCTTGTCTCATGCAGGATCCAACCCAAACAGAGACCAAATCATTTCAGCATGATATGGCCCGTGATCTCTCTCTCTCTCTCTCTCTCTCTCCCTCCCTCTCGTGTGATTGCTGTAATTAATTTGATAGCAAGGAATTTCTGCGCCGTATGTTTCATTAGTTTGAGTTAGTTATTAATTTATGAAACTTATATCACGCCAAATGTCTACTGGTGGCGTGTACTTAATCACTACAGTAAATAGGAGAAGTTATTATCATGATCGCTCCAATTTAATTACTATATTCTCAATTCTTCAACGATTTTTAGATGACATATTCAGAGATAAATAATTTGCTAAAAAAGTCAACAATTTAGTGGCACCAAATTTGGGATTACAGTGTAAATTCAACGATTAGCATAATGCTTTTGAAAAAAAAGTCCACTGAGAAACATCCAATCATTTCCCATATTTTAGTCAGTAATTTCCATATTCAACTATTCATGATAGTTACATTTAACTGGTAAAGTTGAATTATTGCTCCTATATACTGCGTGCAATGTAGTTAACTTGCACTGGACAAGTACTATATAGACATAGCTGGCCATCCAGAACAATCCAACAGACCACCACAAATTTCCTTCTATAATTAGCGACCCTGCGGTTCCTAACCTTCTTCTTCCCCTCTTCTCCCCTTCCCCAGCTTCATTTATCCCCCTCTTCCCCTTCTCGCACGCTCGCTCGCTTTCCCAATTACTACTCCAGCTGGTTCGTCTTCCCTGGCGGATCGAGCAGCAGGAGCTCTTCCGATCCCGTACACAATCACAAGTTCCATGCAGGTTCATCACCACTCATGAATAATTCTAGTAGGTGCTTGTACTTATTACTAGTATTCATGTGTCCTTCGTGTCTATAGTTACATGAATAGTACTCTTAGATCTCGATTCTCTTCTTGATCGAGGTGTCGGACTTTCTCCATATCGAACAAGACTTACATTTCTTGCCATCTCTTCAAACTCCAGATCATTATTTCTAGCTAAATACAAAATCAACTACAGTTACATAGATCTCTGCTCCTCCCACTGAAATATTCCTTGTACTTAATTGATGGTCTTCTGTCTTCTCCATTCTCGTTTGTTCCTCTCCCTTTGGTTCCCAAAGTTCTAATGGCATGGGGAACCACGTGTAGGGCGTAGAGCACAGCCCTCTATATATGCTTAGTACAAGCACCAAATCCGCACCTCAAACTACTCGACGTGTACGAGCTCTGCCTCCTCGCGCTTTTCTAATAATCCCCGCCGCTGGTTTGTTGCCTTCTACTACCCCGCCACGCCTGCGGCCTCGGCCCCCTACATGATGCAGTTCACGCATACCGCGCCACCGCCGCCGCCTCTGCACCCTAACGGCCATGCTGCAGGAGGGCTAGGGCTAGGGCTGTTCCTTGACGTCGGCGCGCCCAGGGCGGCACGCGGCCCGTGGCCTGGGAGCTTCCCGACGCCGGCGTCCAAGATCTCGCTCGGCAACCTCAACAGCACCAGCTGCATGGAGCAACTGCTGGTGCACTGCGCCAACGCTATCGAGGCCAACGACGCCACGCTCACGCAACAAATCCTCTGGGTGCTCAACAACATCGCGCCGCCCGACGGGGACTCCAACCAGCGCCTCACGGCCTCGTTCCTCTGCGCGCTCGTCGCGCGCGCGTCCAGGACCGGCGCCTGCAAGGCGGTCACCGCCGCAGTCGCCGCCGCGGTCGAGTCGGCCGCGCTCCACGTGCACCGCTTCACGGCCGTCGAGCTCGCCAGCTTCGTCGACCTCACGCCCTGGCACCGATTCGGCTACACGGCCGCCAACGCCGCCATCCTCGAGGCCGTCGAGGGCTTCCCCGTCGTGCACGTCGTCGAGCTCGGCACCACGCACTGCATGCAGATCCCCACGCTCATCGACATGCTCGCCAGCCGCGCCGAGGGGCCGCCGATCCTCCGGCTCACGGTCGCCGACGTCGAGCCCAGCGCGCCGCCGCCGGCCCTCGACATGTCCTACGAGGAGCTCGGCGCGAAGCTGGTCAACTTCGCGCGATCGCGCAACATGTCCATGGACTTCCGGGTGGTGCCCACCACGCCGGCCGATGCGTTCACGTCCCTGGTGGACCAGCTCAGGGTGCAGCAGCTGGTCCTTGACGGGACCGAGGCGCTCGTCGTCAACTGCCACATGCTGCTGCACACCGTGCCGGACGAGACGGCGGGGTCTGTCAGCCTGACGCAGCCGGTGTCGCTGCGGACCATGCTCCTCAAGTCCCTCCGGACGCTCGACCCCAACCTGGTCGTGGTGGTGGAGGAGGACGCGGACTTCACGGCGGCCGACGTGGTGGGGAGGCTCCGCGCGGCGTTCAACTTCCTCTGGATCCCGTACGACGCCGTCGACACGTTCCTGCCCAAGGGGAGCGAGCAGCGGCGGTGGTACGAGGCCGAGATCGGGTGGAAGGTGGAGAACGTACTGGCGCAGGAGGGCGTGGAGCGGGTGGAGCGGCAGGAGGACAGGGAGAGGTGGGGACAGAGAATGCGCAGCGCGGGATTCCATGCGGTGGCGTTCGGCGAGGAGGCCGCCGGCGAGGTGAAGGCGATGCTGAACGAGCACGCCGCGGGGTGGGGGATGAAGCGGGAGGACGACGACCTGGTGCTCACGTGGAAGGGGCACAACGTCGTGTTCGCGTCGGCGTGGGCGCCGTCGTCGTCGTGAGTTTATCGGGTGTGGTGGCATATGCAGTGCAGTTCAGAAGGTGAGTAGGCATGTATGCGATCTTCCATGACATGGGATTAGGGTTTGTGTTTGTGTTTGTGCATGATATCAAAGATTATCTTGTTATAAATTGGGTTTACTAGCTGATTCATTACTTAGTAACTACATTGATGATCAGTTTGAACTGCAATGACAATTTCTCTCTCTCTCTCTCTCTCTCTCTCTCTCATCTGCAATCTTTTGATCAGATTGATTCGAAAATGAAAGCATAGCGCTCATATCATCTATGTACTTCTTGTTTATTAGGGTTTGTGTTTGTGCATGCATCATGCATGATATGAAACATTATCTTGTTAAATTGGGTTTACTATCTAGCTGGTTCATTACTTAGTATAGATTGACTATAAGTTTGATCACTGCAATGGCAATCTCTCTCTCTCTCTCTCTCTCTCATTTGCGATCTTTCTGCTTGATTCAAAAATGAAAGCACAACGCTCATATATCATCTAGGTACTTCTTGTTTATCAGGGTTTCTTATGTGCGATGTATCTGTTAAATGCACAGTGCATTGAAAACTTCAAATAGTTTGGAATTTGTTGCGAGAAGAATGTTTGGAAATACCAGAAGGAACATGGAGTCATGGGCACATTTGTCACAGAGAGCAACCTAAATATTATTGTGACACTGTTGCAACGACGATACATATCTCCTACGACTAAAAAGAACAAAACTAAGATAATTTTTTGGTGCGACATTTGTTTGGGGTCGCCTCGCTTCTCCCCCTGCGATCCCCGCCTCCCGTCCGCGCGCAAGTCGCTCTAAAAACGGAAAGCCGCAATCACCGCCCCCCACCCACCGTGCGACCTGCTGGATCCCACGGGTCGCCGTGGCGCGTGCCGCTCCCCATCCCCGCACCCCTCACCACTGTCACCCTCGCCCCTCGCGCGCTTCCACGCTCGCGCCACCGTCGGCGGGTCGGCACGGTTGAGGTCGAGGCGCTTGCTGTAGGCAGGAGCTCCAAGAAGGCCAACAAGGCCAACGCGAGCGAGGCAGGCCACCAGCGCGAGGGCGTCGGCCACCAGGCGGGGTAAGGGCGCCTTCTAGGCCGCCTCTATTCTTCCTCAAGTCGGTCGGAGCCATGGCGGCATACACCGGCGGCTGCGGCAACCACCTAGCCCCCTGCTCTTCCTCGAGTTTGCGTCTCAGTAGATCCACCTACGGCAACGGTAGGTCAACAGTCATCACGGCCCCTTCCCTCTCCTCCCCTCCCCTTTGGCTCGTATTTAACAAGTGAGGGACAAGTGAGGGTCGAATCCATGTAGGGTCAGCCAGATCCACGGTCGCCCATGGAGAAGGGTGTCGAATCTCTGTGTCCAGTGGGATCCTTTCTTCTTCCTCAGCAGGATCCGACATACTGTCGACCCGGCGTGGTGGAGCACTGGTGCTTGTGATCATGTGATTTGTTAGGTTTTGTTTAGTTCTCATCTATAGTTCCTTGCTCATGTAATGACTCACTTGTACCGATCTTTTACTCAATAATCGTCTTTCAACTTCTGTGGATTTTTGATAGGGTGGCTTCAGGTTGGATCTTTCGGTGTGATACAAAATGGCAGGCTAGATGGCTGAGCTCTCCCGCTGCGAGGTAATCACTGCAGTTTTTTCCCACTGCCGTCTTAACGTTGAAACCTCAAACAATCAGTGCGCTGCTTGTGTGCTGTACTTGCCGTTGATGAGTTCGCCGATGTTGCCCAATGTCAACACATTCTTATTTCTACAATTAGTGCTTGTAATCCAATTTTGGCACCGCCATTGAAGTGAAGTAGATTGGGATGAGTTTAGGATTCATCAGCAACCACTACAGTATGTTTTTTGGGGCTGCTTTCCTCGTCTACTGGGTTTTCAGGCATGTCGTCTTAAGGTTTTCTCCTTTTAATAAGTGATCCTTTCATATAAATTGTGTTTTGATTTATGTGCTATGCTCACATTATTTACTGCTCTGTAGTTGTTGCCTACTGATTGTCTGATACAAGATTAATCTTTTAGGTGCTTAGAAGTTACTACCAGTGGCATGACGGATTGGGCATATATTCGAACTGATGCTTAGCTTTGGGGATGTTGTTGCTGTGTGCCCTGCTTACAGGAAAAGGTATCGCAAATCTTAGTTGGATATGATGTCGTGCTAGGATTTTACATTCAGCTTTGCACTGTCAATTCTATGGCTTTACTCCAAGATTAGCTATTTGTTCATTTGTTATCTTATCGCCTTTGCTATGATATGTGGTTTTGTGCGGTCATGAGTTGCTTGTGATCTCTTCTCGACCGTGGCGGCGTCCTTCCCCCTCCCCTCCCGACGGCGGCCGCGGCGCCCTTCCCCATCCCGACGGCCTTGTGTGCGTGGGTGTCGGCGACGGGCAGCCGCCCTCGGGCTCTGGATCCGTGACTCCGATCCCAATCCATCCTGCGAGCTCTGGATCCGTGACTCCAATCCCCATCCATCCCACATCCCACACCCTCCGTGTCCATCACCGTGCAGTGGCGGTGGCCTTCTCCCATCTGGACCTCCTCGCACACGATGCGGATCTCCTCCTTCACACGATGCAAGTAACCCAGACAGGCGACAGCCGTGGCAGGTTTCTAGATCGGTTGAAAAGCTCGGCTGCGTGGTCTTCCTCTTACTGTCTTGCTACAGTTGGTTAGATCCTTCCGATTAACTACCCGTAGTGCAAGGTGCCCAATTCAACCCCAGCTATATCTGGATCCTAACGATTTTTTTTACATTTGCTTTGAGAAAGACCTGGCAATTGCGAATTACATTAGCACCTACCTCATCCTGATGGCAATTAGAATGCAAGCATCAAATAAGTAGGGTCGATTGATTTCTCCCTCACTTCTCTGATTATATTTTGGATTGATTTAAATGTGCTAGAGGCTCTGCCGCAGGCCACAGCTGGTGAAGTCATTCTGAAGTGATCCCGTCTCCGACGACGCACGGTTTAGTTACATACCAGCTTCCTGTTAGACTGAGGACTGTCTATGTTCTTGTCTTCTTATGATTGTTGGTGCTTGATTTTATCTGATTTGTTTGGGATGCGCGTGTGAGCAAGAGGACATCCTCGCTATACAACCAGATCAACCCCACTGAAGAGTCTGCGAAGGCTTGCTCAGATTCCAGTCGTGTGCAATCCCTCCTTGCAGGATGACTCTGTCCTCCCTGTTTCCTAATTTTTAGGTATGATTATGTATGAATGTGCAATGCATGTAATTTCTTTGTATAGTTAAGACCTAGGAGTGAGGGATTTTGGAAGTGTGTAGCAAATTATTCACAAACTTTCTCCAAGGGATTAATTATTTATGTTCGAGACCATTGTGCTTTGGTGGGAAGTAGTCATGGATATTTAAACTGGAAGCTTGGAAATTGACCTTATTGTGTGCAAATAAACTGCAGAGCTTGACTTGCATCATTTTTTTAAAAAAGTGCTAAAAATGAGGTTCAGCTGCCATTTTTTCTCTTATCATCAAAACAATGCTATGATTGTTCATCGTTCAGGTAAGGAAATTCTTATGAAATAAATGGCTGAGGGGGCAACAACAATTTACCACATATGTGTCACGGTTAGTTTCATGATTTAATTTTTAAAAGAAGTGCAGGTTCATCATCAAAGGCACAGTTGCTTTAAGTTTTCCAGTTATTTAGTTCATAGATGGTTATAGAATGTCCTTATTTTGTCTTCTTACTACAGGGTGTTGCTTAGTGTGTAGGCTATATATATTTGTATCACATCTGTGTGAAATCTCTGAATAATGAAAATAGTCTCATTTGCTGTTGAAATAAAATTAGTGGAACTTTTCAGTCTCCTATTTCATATTAAATTGGTGCATGACAACGTAGATTTCCTGGTTTGAATATTGTACAACTCGTGGAAGAGGTAATACTGCTAGGACGGCTATGGATCACGGCTTTGGTGGTGCCGGAAATGGATGTGGACGAGCTGCACCTCCTACTCCGACACTGGAGGGAATCAGCCGAGGTATGGAGATGGGTTTGGTGGTCAATCATTGTTGCGTGAGTAGTTCTCTGTGAATTCTGGATTGTAACAAACTTTGGTCTGCTTCTGTTTATTTGCAGATGAGGGGGGGCAGCCATCCTGGCTGCCAAGCATACGAAAGCAATGGCCCGAGAAGCCACTGCTATATGGAATCGGCACCCTGTTGGTCACAGTCGGCACTGCCCGACACCCCCGGCCGGCCAGCAATGTATAAGTCTTGGGTAGATGTTTTCCTGTATATGATATAGCTTTCTGTTCTGCTCAGTTAACTCTTGTGGTCTATGAAAATGATAACTTCAGGTAGTTTTGGATGTGGGTTGCAGCACTGGTGTTCTTTCGATATTTTGTGCTTTTGCTGGTGCCACTCGTGTAAGTTTTTAGTTATTAGTTGCACACTTTGCATTTCTGATGATCTTATCAATGTAGGAAAACCAATTATTTTTTAATCCCGCACTCTATAGATGCTACTATATTCCTCGTATATGTGGAGGCGCAGATCATTCACCATTACATGATACCAGTGCAATCGACAGGGAGTGCATTCAGTCCGAGAACCTCAGCTCATCACTGTTATTTGTCCGGCAACAGCTACAGACAAGTGAAGCCTTGTTCATCCTATGTTTCACTGAAACATAATATACAGAGGTATACGCAGTATGCACAGGAAATTATAATATTGGAATTCTTTTTCTGTCGGGTTGTACTGTTTTTCTTCAATATAGTTTTTTGTTTTCTCTCTGGTGGCCTTCAGCTTTAGTAGTCTGAGAGTTTGGATTCTTCGGGATTTCTTCAGGTGCAGCATAGCTGAATCTTTTCAGTTCAGTAAAGAAACAGAAATCGTTCAGATTCTTCCAGTTTGGTGAGGCTTAGGAAAAAAAATCTAAAATTCAGTTCAGTCTTCAGCTTTGTTTTCTCTAAAATTTTCTCTCCACACAGCTTTGCTCTGTATTTCAGTCTGCACTGCATCTTTATCATCAAGTAAGTAGGTAAGTTCCACGTTTCAGACTTTAGATTCTGAACTTTCACTTTCTGCTACAGTGACTTCCTTTAGATAATCATTTCTTGCTTGTCTTTAGTTATCTTATTTCCAAGCCGTAACTCACAGTCACTATTTCCCCTTTCTTACGAGGGTAATTCTTTAGCAAAGGTAAGATGTCTCCCCCTTCTTCTGAACTTTGCATTGGTTCATCAAGTTTCTTGGATGTTTGACAACCTGATCAATGCTTGGTCGGTTGATAAGTAACACGGCACATCCAAGCATTGCTTGTATGAGTTAACCATCTGAGTTAATTTCATATCAACAGGGGAATTTGGAAAAAAAAACAAAAAACTTGTTTGGCTGATAAGTTGATTATATATTAAGTACTAGCTTGATGTTTCTACCTCAGGACAGGGAATTCACATGAAAAAAAACAAACCCTATTATCTGTTGTGTTTTTTGTCTACATTGGTTGTGGGCACTGCATTAGTGTCTTTCCTTTCCAAAAGAGAGGAGAATAGAGATAATGGTCCAGTATAGTTTCTTTGTGATTTAAGGTTGTACAAAAGCCCAGACTTCATGACTAGGAAATTGTAGTTCACCATGTCTATTGATGACACATGAATTGGACGAATAAATATTTTTGTTTTATACCATGGTAGTGGTGCTAAATTTTATACCATGGTAGTGGTGCTAAATTCCTGTGTATTCTGTGCTTCGTATATTCTCTTTGCTTCGTATATTCTGTGGTAGATCACATTAGTTGAAAACAGAATACTTTTGAAGGCATAAATACTCTATTGGTTGCGGTAAAGTGACATTTAGAGGGTGAGTATAACATACATTATTTTAAGGTTTTGTGAGAGATTTTTTAAGACAACCAGCATTACCCATGTGTTTAAATATTCTATTGGTTGCGGTAAAGTGACATTTATATATATATCTTCTCTAATTTAGAATGAATCACAATCTTGATCGATGAATTTGGAGGGAAACACTATGTGTTTAATGCAATTTATAAGCAAATTTATTTGGCCATGCTACTATGCTACTTTGTTTAGTATTGTGATAAAATTATAGAAATAATCTTTTTTTACATTTTGTTGTTTGTAAATTATAATGTGGATGAAGAATGATGCTAGCACTAGCATATTTGCATCGTGGGTGAAAGCTAGCACTTGCAAAAAAAAATTACATGGAATCACGGCAAAATAGGAAGTAGAAAATTATTGTGCTATCCATATACACATTGTATGTTTGCATGCACCAGTATACATGGCAACGAGCCTCTCCCGGCTCCCATGCGCCTTACTCCAAGGAAAGAGAATTAACACAGAAGAAAAGAGAATTAAGACAAAAGTAAAGAGAGAGACTGCTATCAATCCTCTGCTATAAATCCTGTGGCCTCGCCATAGCGCCCACCCTCGCTAGCTGAGCTCACCCTCGTGCCCTCCCTTGCGCATCGGCTGTGCTTCGCCATAGCGCGTCGCCATCATCGTCGCCTGCTGCCATCGCCTTCGCCGTCTTGTTGTGCCCTCGAGGAGGACTATGGACTGTCACGAGGAGCTTCCAACATCTTCTATCTTCCACAAACGTCCACCCTGTTAGTGAATCACATCCTGCTATGATGCGTTTCTTTATTTGTTATTGCCTCCAGTGCTTGTGTGATCTGAAATCATGCATCTTTAAGAGTCTTGGATGGATACGTGCAGAGGCTATGTGATGCCTGTTGGGATCTCTAGCTAATGCAAGGCTTAGCTCCTTTTATCTGTTTATAAAATTTATTCCATGTACTTCTTGGAGCATGCAAATCCTAAAAATTTTATGGCCCTGCTTGGATTGGATTTCTGGAGGCTACACAACTCTAATAATAAATCATAAAACAAAAATTATTTCTAAGGCATCATGATAGCAACCAAAACATGATCTCATTTTGGTGGTTTGATTTGCATCACGATCTATCACCGTATATTGCAGTTCAAATTTTGTTGGCACGTGGCAACGCACGGGCATCAAATTTGCGGTCATGTATGCTAACAAATTAACAATGTAGGTGCGGTAGTTATTTTAGAGGCCTCACATGACGTAATCAAGATAATAGGAGAGAGGCACAGAGCACGCGGATAACTTTAAATCTTTAATTGCTTACCGATCTCCATAGAATAATAGTATATTATGTTCAGACTGATTAATGTCATCCTGTATATTTTTCATGATTTTGGCTTCTCCGTTGCGGAGATGGGTTCTGGCTGTCGGTCGCTCAAAAGAAAGAGGTTGTACGCTGACCCACCGCCTGCAATCACCAATACACACATCTACAGATAACTACGTTACATTTATCTTGTAATTAATCGAGGCAATCATTTTCTGTCAACATAGGTTTACTCGTGTGTTTTATCATTTTGATTGACAAGGACGGGATTGTAGATGGGTTGAATTCCATGAAGTGGGAATGGAACACATATCTTCCATATGGGATGTGAGTGCCATGGTTTTTTGGAAAGGCAATGTACGACATCACCATGGCGATACATATTTGCATGTAATTTTGAAGGATGAGCAGGTGCATTTTGAGCTCATCTTTTTGGACCATGTCTAATTTTTTTTCTACAGACCATGGTTATCTATCTGTTGGATCTAATATTCTTACATGAAACCAAAATGGAAGCGGTTGCGTACGACGACCAAACCATGAGGTTCGACCGTTTGCTTCGTGTAGGAGAATGTTATGACTTCATGAGAGTTGGCTTCGCGCCTACTCATGTTGGTCGTTTGGGCTACATCTTCCATTTATGTGCCAACTACTTTGTGGTTCTATCTCCACAAAGTATGGCTAATGTACCATCGAGAGAGCTATGGATTTGTCAGTGTCCTCGTACCTTTATGGAATTCGAAGATGTATATGTTCAAGCTGAGTATTTTTTGCAGGTATATTTCATACGCCTATATTTAAAAATACGTAGTTAACTGTTCATTCTCCTATTCCATCAATAACTATCGTTTGTGTTTGTAGATGCCATTAGTATAGTTGTGCATGTGTCTAATATTCGAGGAATGGATGACGTGCGGATGCGTCCGTACAGATATGTGGTGCTGATGAATGAAAGGTACTTATATTGAAAATTTTATCATTGCTCGATGCTATCAATTTTTTATTGTTCGATGCTAATCAATTTTGTAACTCGTAAGTACCACTGCAACATAATAACCGTCAAGTATACACACATATGCCGCCACTTATCTAAATGGCGGCAAGCGGCATCAGAGTTGCGCATTTTAGCTGGTCTCCATGTACAAATGAATAGAAAGAGAGGTATTGTATCATTGATGTCCTCATATGTATTGACTAAATAAAGTATTAGTTATTACATTTTTTTGTTCGTGCATGATAGGCGGAGTGACCACTACTGACGATTTCAGCGAATTGGTATTCAGTTCTATTTGTAATCAGCGCATGATTTTCAAAGTGAGGTTCTTTTGGGGTAATTCATTGATTTAATTTATTGACTACAACACTGACCCAAAAGTTTTTTTATTTGTTTATAGGCCTACGTAATCGTCTGCTTCTTGAGACATCGCCGAGTTCAAGAATTTGCTAAGGACACTGTCGGTGTTTCGGACCGGGGGGTCCTCAACCAACCAGTGAATTTGTTCTACGTGCTCCCGATTCGGATGGTGATGCAAAGAGACACAAGGTTTATACTGGTTCAGGCAATCGAGGCCCTACGTCCAGTTTGAGAGATCGATCTTGTATTCCTTGCACCGAGGTGCTCGCAGTAGGGGGTTACAAGCTAAAGGAGAGAAGGAGCTGGTCCTAGGTCTCGGCAGGGTGTCGTGCGGGCCGCTTGAGACGTTGCACTCAGGCGGCAGGAGTGTGCGCGTGTGTGCGTGTGTGTTACAAGGTGTCCCCCCCTTAAAACAACCTAGGTCCTCTCCTTTTATAGCATGAAGGGAGGACTAGGGCAGTACATGAGCTAACTATACGGCGTCGTGTGAACAGAGGCGGCGTGTCCGGGCCCTATAGCCTGTTCCTGTGGCGGTGCGGCCGTCGGAGTGGTCCGTCCTTGGAGCACTGGGGCGACGTGGCCGTCCTATCAGATCTTGTGCGTCGTGGGAGCCCCGGGACTGCCTCGGAGTGGGCACGGCGGTGGACGTGCAAGCCACTGTGGACGGACTGCGCGCGAGGCCGAGACTTGGTCGGTGTCGAGGCTGCACCATGGTGGAGGGGTCTCGGCAGGCACGATCCCCAAGATGGCCGAGACCTTGGTGTACGGTGCCGAGGTCTTGAGTGGGGGTGATCGTGGGTGGGTGCAGTGTTAGGACACACGATGGCGGTAATTCCCGCCGTACCTGTCCCGGCCGGTATGTATGCGCAGATCGTGGATCTGGCGTTAGGACACGGTGGCGGTAATCCCCGCCGCATACTCGCCCCAAATGCGGTATGGCGCAGATCGTGGATACAGCGTTAGGACACAGTGGCCGGTAATCCCCGCCGTACCCTGTCCCAGCCGGTATGGCACTGATGCGACCTTGGGTCGCGTCGGCCATTCTGTGGCGTTGAGCCGTCGTCCGGCTGAGGTTGCGGGAGTGGTTGAAGCATTAATGGGACATGCCACGTTGTCTGGAGGGTCGGTCGAGGCGGGGGGTGACGGGCTGCGGGCAACCCGGCCTCGAGCGACACAGAGGCTGGGGCCTCGCGTGATATGGAGAATGTACCCCTGCCGAGTCCTTCCCTAGAGAGCCTCGGGCGAGACGGAGATGGCGCCCCCTGCTGAGGCTCGGCGCCCCCTGCCGAGGCCTACCCTGGGGAGCCTCGCGCGAGGCGGAGTTTGTTCCGAGACCTTCTGCTCGAGGCTTGAGGCGAGGTGGAGGAGGGCTCGGTCGTGGCAGGTGAGGGGCCCACGGCTTACGCTCTAGCTCTATTTTGATGTTTGCTTGGGGTACCCCGTTCTAAGGTACCCGACAGTAGCCCCCGAGCCTCGGGGTGAGTGCGTGCACTCTCCCTGAGGGTTCGTCGAGGCTGGGTTTATGCCTGCTCCGTAGGAATTGGTTTGTTTTCTGAGGTTCCGGTGGGTGCGCGCAAGCGCACCCGCCGGGTGTAGCCCCCGAGCCCCTGGAGGAGTGAAGTTACTCCTCCAGGGGCTTTCTCCATTTTCGCGTTTGAGTGATCAGTTCTTATTGCATTTGCCGAGCCCATAAGCGCAAGTTCGGGTTGCGGGGGTCTCAGCGAGGTTGTAGAAAAAAGGCCCTCTAGCCTCCGCACGGAGTGAGAGGTTCGTCAGGGGTTCCCCTGACTTTGGGTATGTCCCTCACGCTTCCTTTCGCTCGGAAGGAGGGGTGGAATGTGCCATGCTACCCTCGATGGGCGCGAGCGTGGACACTTTCGGTGAGCTGTTATCGGGTAGTCCGAGTGGAGGCCCGAGCCCCGTTCGCTAGGGGACGTCTAGCGGTCCAGAGACGCACTCCAAAAGTACCGGAGGATTTCTCTAGTGGGTGCCGAGGCTATTCGCTGAGCCTCGGTGGCTCGGTGCCTCCCTACGGTGGGATCCCATTCGGATACTTTCCTGCCGGTCTCGGACATGACTTAGGACACCCCGAGCGACTGTTCGTTCGGGCCTGGGCCATTCGTAGGCTCGCCCCAAAGTCGTCCCTGACTCTGTTGCCCTGGGGCGGCTGTCGAAACCTCTTAGAGGACCAGCCTTCGAACCCCTGGACCGTAACGGGCTCGATGCCCTTTATCGTGTTTTTGTCTTGGTTTTTGGGTGCAAGAGGAGCCCCCGAGCCTCCGCCTGGAGCAAGAGGACGGTCGGGGGTCTCCTGACTTTTTCATTCGCCCCTCACATATCCTTTTCGTTCGGACAGAGGGTTCGTTTGCTGAGCCCATTCTGGTCTCGGCAAGGTCGCAGGAAGAGCCCCTAGCCTCTACGTAGAGCGAGAGGGCCATCGGGAGTTCCCTTGACTTTTTATACACCCCTCGCGCGTGAGGGTTTGTTTGTCGAGCCCATTTTGGTCTCGGCAAGGTCGCAGGAAGAGCCCCTAGCCTCTGCGCAGAGCGAGAGGGCCGTCGGGAGTTCCCCTGACTTTTTATACGCCCCTCGCGCGTGAGGGTTTGTTTGCTGAGGCCCCTTTGGGCGCAAGCCCGGGTCGTGGGGTCTCGGCATATTTGCAGGAGGAGCCCCCTAGCCTCTGCATAGGGCGAGAAGGCCGTCAGGGGTTCCCCTGACTTTTTATGTGACCCTCGCGCTTCCTTTTCGCTCGGAAGGAGGGGTGGAATGTGCCTCGCTACCCTCGATGGGCACGAGCGGTGGCACTTCCGGTGAGCTATTATCGGGTAGTCCGAGTGGAGGCCCAAACCCCGTTCATTAGGGGACGGCTAGCGGTCCAGAGACACACTCCAAGAGTACCAGAGGATTTCTCTAGTGGGTGCCAAGGCCGTTCGTTGGGCCTCGGTGGCTCGGTGCCTCCCTACGGTGGGATCCCATTCGGATACTTTCCTGCCGGTCTCGGACATGACTTTGGGCGTCCCAAGCGTTTCGCTCGCTTGGGTCTCGGCCCCGAATAGGCTTGCCCGCAGTCGCCCCTGACTTTGTTATCCTGGGGCAGCTGTCGAAACCCTTTTGGGGTCCAGCCTTCGAACCCCTGGATCGTAATAGGCTCAGAGCCCGGTTCCTTCCTATGAAAGGAATAGGCCACGGGAAATGTCTTCCCTATTGGCTTGGCCGCGAGTGGCGCGCCTTTTGAGGCAGTTTTATTGGGAGTCGAAACGGTACCTGCTGCCGTAGTGGCCGAGCGTGGCGTGGTGGATGGGACGTAACCGTCCTCGCATTTAATGCGGGAGACATGGGCGCGTGGGCCGGTGAAATCGGCTCGTGGTTAACCGCGCCAGATTGGGGGGAAATCTCCCGATTTCGTCGCCCGCTCGTTTTGCCTCCTCCCTGCATAAATAACCGGGGAGTTTCGCCCCTCCTCGTCTTACCTTGCCTGCATCAGTGCCGCCCCCGCCGAGCCATCGCTAGAGCAACGAGTGCCGAGAAGGAGAGGAGGAAGAGCGAGCCTAGGGAGGAAGCGAGAAAAAAGTGAAAGCGTGGGAGGGAGAGAAAAGACTCACCGCCGCACCTGACTCCCCCAGCGCACCCATGGCCGGTGATATCGTTGTCGTCGAGGCGGACCCCTGGGATCCGTCGAACGTCACCGAGGAGATGCTCCAGTCGCTTGTCGACTGTGGGCTCCTCCGCCCGGTGACTGACTCCGCCAGGCCGGAATGGATTGCTCCGTACGGCGAGCTGGAGCCGAGGCCTCGCGACGGCTACGTCGTAAGCTTCGTCTCATTCCACGAGCGTGGCCTCGGTGTCCCGGCGGACCGGTTCATGTGGGCGCTTATGCACTACTATGGCGTGGAGCTCCACAATTTTAATCCCAACTCCGTTGCTCAGGCGGCTATCTTTGTTGTTGTCTGCGAGGGGTATTTAGGGATCGCGCCCCATTGGGAGTTGTGGCTCCATCTGTTCCGGGCGGGGCATACTACAAAGCCGTCGGGCACATCGGGCAAGAGGAAGGCGGCGAGGGCCGGAGGTTGCACTCTCCAAGTGCGTCAGGACCACCTGCACCTCTACATCCCGGCCCAACTCGCGACCTCCAACCGCCGGTGGTACACGAGTTGGTTTTATCTTCGTAACAACGACGGAGGGCTTCCCCCCTACACCGGGCGGATTGTGGGGAGTTGCCCGGAGAAGTGGAAGTGGGGCATCCCGAAGGTCGACCAGCCCAAGCTGGAAACGCTCCTGGAGGGGCTGGCGAGGCTGCGGGGCCACGGCCTCACCGCGGCTGTGGTTGTGGCCGCGTTCCACCGCCGGAGGGTGCTGCTGCTGATGGCTTGGCAGCGGCGGCTGTTCGAGATGAAGCCGGGTGAGCCCATTGAGGGCACCCGGATGTCCTCTTCTGCCCTTTCCGAGGAGGAGATTCTTCGTTGGGTGGGGGAGATGGTAGAGGCGAAGCTGAGGGGCGACAACTTGACCCCTATCGCGATGCGGCCGTCGTGGGGGTTCCTTTCGCTGGTAAGTCGTGCCGCTGTAGCCTCTGACCCTCCTCAGTCTCCTCCTACCCCTTGTTCCCTTATGTGCGCTTGTCGTTCCTTTAGGGGATGAGGGACGTGCGCTCCTCTCCACCGCCCGTTCCCGAGGACGCGGAGGGGCGGGTGGTCAACCGTGCTCACGCCGATGCGCAGAAGAGGCGAAAGGACGCCAAGGCGGTGAAGCGCACGAAGCACATCCTCGCGCGCGAGGAGCTGGATAAGCGCCGCCGTCAACAATGGAAGGACGGTCTTCCGCTGGAGGAATCCCCGTCGACGTCGTTATCGACGGAGGCCTCGGACGGGGACGACAAGGTCGAGGGAGGGCGAGGTCCCCTGGACCACCTTCCTGATGTCGTGGAGGTGGCGCCCGAGGTGTCGGTAATCATCCCGGCACCCCCGGGAAGGGGAGGAAAGCGGACCCGGGCCCGGGGCTGAAGACCGTCCGGCGTCGATGGATACGGAGGCGACGCCTCTGCCGCCGCCTCCACCGCTGCGGGTGAGGTTTGCCGTGGCAAAGCGGGGGCCGCCCCGATCAAGGCAAGTGTATTCTTAGCAGGGTCGTGGTGTTTTTGGTCGCTTTTTTAGTTTTGCGCTGACCCAGTAGGTTAATTTTCCTTAGTCGGAAGCGGCCTGCGGACGACCTCCCCTTGGCGCCCCTTAAGGCACTTAAGGCGAGGCCCGGCTCCTCCGCACACTGGGTGGCGGAGGCACAAGCCGCTATCCAACGCGGCGCGGCGTCGGCGAGGGTCGACCTAACGGGGCCGGCCGCCCAAGGAGGGGCTGCCGAGGCGGCCCCTACACAGACGATGGAGGGAGCGCTTCCGCCTCGTGGGGGCGAGGCTCACGAGTCGGATGGGGCCGGCATGCCCTTTGTTGCTGAGGCCCCCGGGGTCTCCGAGGCTGAGGCGACGGAGGCTACGGCGCCCGCGACCGCCGAGACCGCGGTGGCCGTGGTCGGCGTCTCCTCGTCTGCCGAGGCCACAATGGCGGAGGCTAGAGACCCTGAGACCGCCGAGGCCGTAATTGCAGAGGCCGGAGCCCCCGAGGTCACCAAGACCGTCGTGATGGCGGCGAGGCTGTCTGTGCAGGAGGCGGAGATGCAGGCGGCGGCCGCCTCGGTGGTGCCCTTGGTTCAGGGCCCGCCGTTGGTCTATCCGATCCCCTCCGACGATACTTCCCGGGCGCGGGAGGTGGTCGACGCCGAGGAGACCAATGACGTGGAGCGGCCAGCGCCGCTCTTGGACGAGGGAGGCTCGGCCCTCGTGCGGGTCCGGCCCGAGCCTCGCGGGTGGGACCACCCACGGGTATTGTGGTGGAGCCGGGACGACCCTGAGGGGGAGCCTCTGCTCGCCCTTGAGGACGCGGCTGAGGGTGGGCGCTGGAACACCTTCGACCAGTATCGCCAGCTGGCGGACCGGTCGCTATGGACGGCGCTATTTGTGGTGGCCGACGAACTGCCCGGAGTCGCCTAGGTTCGTGCTTTTCTTTCTCATGCGACATTTACTTTCCTGACTTTGTTGCGACCAATGACCCTCACTCTGCTTCCCCAGGAGCTCGAGACCCGGTCGCTTGGGAAGTTGGTGTTTCTCCGGCGGGAGAGGGGCGTCTGGGACCAGCTTCACCGGCAGAAGGGCCTTCTTGCCAATGCTAACGAGCTTCTGTCGGCGCGAAGCGCGGAGGTGGAGGACCTCCGCCTTCGCTGTGCCAACATGAAGGTCGAGGCGGCTGCGGTTTAGGCGCAGCTCGCCCCCTTGGCGGCGCGGGTCAAGGAGCTAGAGGAGGAGCTTACCCACGCGGTCAGCGATCGGGATGCCTTCAGGTCCCGGGCCAAAGAGGCGATGGCCTCAGGCGAGGCCCTCGCCGGGCAGCTGGGGGCAGAGGAGAGTGCGCACCGGCTGACCAAAGGCGCTTTGAACGAGGCCCTTGCTGCGGTTGAGGCCTCGCAGATCGAGGCTGTGGTTTTGAAGGGGGCGGTCAAGGGTGAGTTCCAGTCCCCTTGTTTTGTTTCCTTTTCCTTATGTTTGCTCCTTGACTTCCTTGTCTGACGCAGAGCTAGGAAGTGAAGCCTCTAGGGCGGCCGAGGCCTCTAGGTTCGAGGCCCAACAGTTGAGGGAGAAGGCCGAGGCCTATCAGGCCGAGACCCGTCGCTGGGAGCAGAAGGCCAAGGGTGAGCTCCGTGGGCTTCCGTCCCCAACTTAGGTTGTCCTTTCTCTCGCTCGACTTCATTCCGTTTTCCGCGGTGCAGAGTCGGAGGCGGAGATCCTTGGGCCGCCGAGGCTTCAGTATGCAGTCTGTGACGGTGCTTTCGAGATCGAGATCGGGAGCACGAGGCGGCTGAAGCGTCTTGCCCTTTTCGCTTCTGCGAGGCCTTGGAGGTCGAGGGGTTCAATCAGCGCTCCCTTGGGAGCCGCTGATTCTTGCTGAAAGCTTGACTTGAGATGCGCTGAAAGCTCCAGAGGGGCTTGCCGCACACGGTGTCAAGCGGGTCTTGGCCGTCATCTCCTATCACTACCTTGGCGTCGACCTCCCGGCCATCAGTGATGGCTATGTTACTACTGATGATGACGAGGAGGCCCGGCCGGCGGTGGCGAAGCTGATGGAGGCGGCGGAAGGCCCTGGCACGGCGCTGGCGACGCTCTTCGAAGAGGAGGTGGTTCCTCCCCTACCATCTGCCGACGCTGAAGGCCCTGAGCCTTGATCTGGGCCCTGGGGGCTATGTAAAAATAGAATAGGGGTTATTTTTTGTATCATAACGCTTGTGGCCGTCGAGGCCTTTATTTTTGAAGTACTTGTGTTTCCTAGTTGTTTTTCTTATGTTTCCGAGCCTCTGCCCTCTATCGCTCCTGATCGGATTTCGTTTGCAAAACACCCCCTTGGGGCCTAAGCCGTCCCTTGAGCGAGAGGTAGTGAGGGAGTGCCGTAGCCCGAAGGCGTAGGCCGTCTCACGACTCTACCGGCCTCTCGCTTAGGAAACAGGCCTTGGTCCGAGGGGTTTTTTATAACTAATTCGTCAGAGCCTGCTAGGGACTTGGCGTAGGATTTTTTGCGAAAAACAACTGGAAAATGGCGCATGGGACCTAGGGGATGCCTAGGGAGGGGTCCCCTATCTAGCCCCCAAGGGAGGCTTGGTTCTGCCGAGGCAGAATCGAGTTTCCCTTGCTGTGTTACTGTATTGCCGAGGCCTACGATGGGCTCGGGGGGTTTCTCAAAAAATTAGACCAACTAAAGAACGCTTTTTAATTGTATTTCGAGGAACGACATATACAATGCTTGGAAATTTAGGGATAAAAGCGACGTAGCTGTTCTATGTTCCAAGCGTTGGTGAAGACTTCGCCCTTCTCGTTGGCCAGCTTGTAGGTCCCGGGCTTCAGCACTTGGGCGATGATGTATGGTCCTTCCCATGGCGGGGTCAGCTTGTGGCGACCCTTGTTGCTCTGTGCTAGCCTCAACACCAGGTCGCCTACCTTCAGGTCTCGGCTTCGGACGCGTCGAGCCTGATAGCGCCGCAGGCTCTGCTGGTATTTGGCCGAGTGTAGTAGCACGACGTCTCGGGCCTCCTCCAGTTGATCAAGGGCATCCTCTCGGGTGGTGCGGTTACTTTGTTCGTTATAAGCTTGCAGCCTCGGGGAACCATATTCCAAGTCGGTGGGGAGGATGGCCTCGGCCCCATAGACTAGGAAGAAAGGCGTGAATCCCGTGGCTCGGCTTGGAGTGTTCCTCAGGCTCCAGATGACCGACGGGAGCTCGGCGAGCCATTTTTTGCCAAACTTTTTCAATCGGTTGTGAATCCTTGGCTTGAGGCCTTGTAGGATCATGCCGTTGGCATGCTCTACTTGGCCGTTGGTCCTTGGGTGTCCTACGGCCGACCAGGCCACATGGATGTGGTGGTCGTCGCAAAACGTCAGGAACCTTTTGCCGGTGAACTGTGTCCCATTGTCGGTGATGATGGTGTTGGGGACCCCAAACCTGTGGATGATGTCAGTGAAGAATAGCACCGCCTGCTCGGATTTGATTCGATTGATCGGACGAGCCTCGATCCATTTGGAGAACTTGTCGATTGATACCAATAGATGGGTGAAGCCCCTGGGGGCCTTTTGCAGAGGCCCGACCATGTCGAGCCCCCACACGGCGAACGGCCATGTGATGGGGATGGTTTGCAGGGCCAGGGCCAGGAGATGTGTCTGCCGAGCGTAGTACTGGCATCCTTCGCAGGAGCGTACTAGTTTGGTAGCGTCGGCGACCGTCGTCGGCCAGTAGAACCCTTGGCGGAAAGTGTTCCCTATGAGCGTCCGAGGCGCCGCATGATGCCCGCAGGCGCCCGCGTGTAAGTCCCAAAGCAGGGCTCGGCCCGCTTCGGAGATGATACACCGTTGGAGGACACCTGAGGGACTTCGCCTGTACAATTCGCCGTTGTAGAGGGCATAGGTCTTGGCTCGCCGCGCAAGCCGCCGTGCTTCGGTTTTGTCATCAGGAAGCTCCCCCCGATTGAGCCAATCGAGGAACGGGACTCGCCAATCCGCGCCCTGATCAGTCCATGGAGGCTCGGCGTTGACTTCCATGACCTCGGGCTTGGTCGAGGGGGTCTCGGCAGCAGAGAGGGCGTCGAGCTTCGCCGTGAGTTCCACAGGTGGGCCCTCCTCTGTTGCCGAGGTGTATCCAATGGAAGGTTTGTGGAGGTCTCTGGCGAAGATGTTCGGGGGGACCAGGACCCATGCTGAGGCCATCTTTGCCAGCTCGTCGGCAGCTTTGTTGTACTTCCGCGCGACGTGATTTAGCTCGAGACCGTCGAACTTGTCTTCTAGGCGTCGTACCAGCTTGCAGTAAGCCTCCATTTTAGGGTCAAGGCAGTTTGACTCCTTCATCACTTGATCTATGATGAGCCGCGAGTCGCCTCGGACGTCGAGGCGTCGTGCCCCAAGTTCGATGGCGACTTGTAAGCCGTTGATGAGGGCCTCGTATTCGGCCACGTTGTTGGAGGCGGCGAAGTGGAGCCGCACCATGTAGCGCATGTGTACTCCGAGGGGCGAAATGAAGAGCAGACCCGTGCCCGCCCCGGTCTTCATCAGGGATCCATCGAAGTACAAGGTCTAGTATTCCGTCTAAATTTGAGTGGGTGGCAGTTGGGTATCTATCCATTCAGCCACGAAATCGGCCAAGACTTGAGACTTGATCGCTTTTCGAGGCGTAAAGGTCAAGGTTTACCCCATAAGTTCGACAGCCCACTTGGCTATCCTGCCTGAGGCCTCCCGGTTATGAACTATCTCACCCAGGGGGAAGGATGATACCACGGTCACTGGGTGCGACTCGAAGTAGTGGCGCAGTTTGCGCCGGGCCAGGACCACGGCGTAGACTAGTTTCTGGATGTGGGGGTAGCGTGCTTTGGTCTCGGAGAGCACCTCGCTGATGAAATAAACAGGTCGTTGGGTGGGTAGAGTATGCCCTTCTTCCTGCCTCTCTACCACTACGGTGGCGCTGACCACTTGGGTTGTTGCGGCGACGTAGAGTAGGAGGACCTCGTCCATGGCCGGGGGTATCAGGACGGGAGGATTGGTGAGCAGGCTCTTGAGTCTGTCGAGGGCTTCCTCGGCCTCGGGGGTCCAAGAGAAACGCTCGGACTTTCTCAAGAGTCGGTACAGGGGCAAACCTTTTTCGCCGAGGCGCGAGATGAAGCGGCTCAGGGCCGCAAGGCATCCCATAACCCTCTACACTCCCTTGAGGTCTCTGATTGGTCCCATGCTGGTTATGGCCGAGACCTTCTCCGGGTTGGCTTCAATGCCGCGTTCCGAGACTATGAATCCCAAGAGCATGCCTCGGGGAACCCCAAACACACACTTCTCGGGGTTGAGCTTGATGCCCTTCTCCCTAAGGCATTTGAAGGTTATCCTCAAGTCGTCGACGAGACCCTCGGCCTTTCTGGTCTTGACCACGATGTCGTCTACGTAGACCTCGACGGTCCGCCCGATGTTGTCTCCAAAGACCTGGGTCATGCACCGTTGGTACGTGGCACCTGCGTTTCTGAGGCCGAAGGGCATCGTCACGTAGCAGTACATGCCGAACGGTGTGATGAAAGAGGTTGCGAGCTGGTCGGACTCTTTCATCCTGATCTGATGGTAACCAGAGTACGCATCAAGGAAAGACAGGGTCTCGCACCCTACAGTGGAATCAACAATTTGATCGATTCAAGGTAATGGGAAGGGGACCTTTGGACAGGCTTTGTTTAGACCGGTGTAGTCTACACACATCCTCCATTTCCCATTTTTCTTTTTGACTAACACGGGGTTAGCCAACCACTCTGGGTGAGACACTTCCTTGATGAACCCGGCCGCCAAGAGTCTCTACACCTCCTCTCCAATGGCCCTGCGCTTTTCTTCGTCGAAGCGGCACAGGCGTTGCCTCGCCGGTCTAGATCTGGCCCGGATGTCCAGGGCGTGCTCGGCGACCTCCCTTGGTATGCCCGGCATGTCCGAGGGACTCCATGTGAATATGTCGGCGTTCGCACGGAGAAAGTCGACGAGCACGGCTTCCTATTTGATGTCGAGGGTGGCGCTGATCCTCAGCGCTCGGTCGTCGGGGCAGGCGGGGTCGACCGGGATGAGTTTGATGGTTTTAGCGGGCTCGAACGCCCCCGCGCGATGCTTGGAGTCAGGCACCTTGCCACTGAGTTGGTCGAGGTGGGCAATGAGGGTCTCGGCCTCTGCAAGAGCCTCGGCGTACTCGATGCATTCGACATCGCAGTCGTATGCATGTTCGTACGTGGACTCAATTGTGATGACACCGCTAGGGCCTGGCATCTTGAGCTTGAGGTAGGTATAGTTGGGCACCGCCATGAACTTGGCGTAGTACGGCCGCCCAGGATGGCATGGTAGGCTCCCCGAACCCGACTACCTCAAGGTGAGGACTTCCTTGTGGTAGTTGGAGGGGTGCCAAAGGGACGGGAAGGTCGATGCACCCGAGGGGTCGCGGCGCTTCTTCGCAGCGCGATGTCGTGGAAGGGTGCGACATCGCCTCGAGAGCCTCGACCGGTCGATCTCCAAGAGTTCCGGTGGTATTGGCGTAGAGGATGTTGAGGGCGCGCCTCCGTCCATCAACACCTTGGAGAGTCGGGTGTTGCCGATGATCGGGTCGACAACCAGTGGGTACTGCTCGGGATTCGGAACATGGTCGGGGTGGTCATCTTGATCGAAGGTGATCACCTCTTGAGACCCGATCCAAGGTGCGGGGTGGCTACCTTGACCGAGAAGACTTCTCGGCGTTCCCTCTTCTTGCTGCGCGCCAGTAAGGCATGCCAAGGCCGCCCAAGAAGATCATGAAGGCGTTGCGTGCCGGGGAACCCATCGTCCTTGTCCTCGTCCCTGGCCGCCGGGCGCCTTATACCTTGGCGTCGCTGTCGGGGAGCCCGAGCCTGGCGTAGTAACATCGCAAAGACATGGAGCAATCCTCGAGGGCGTGCTTGACCGGGCCTTGGTGATAAGGGCATGGTTTCTTGAGCATGTCGTCGAAAGGCCTAGGGCCTTTGGGGCCTCGGGGATTCTTGCGTTCTACGGCCCCGACCAGATCAGCCTCCATGGCCTCCTGCTTCCCTAGGCACCCCTTTTTCTTTCTCTTAGGGAGGTGGGAGGCTGAGGCGTCGGGGGCCTCGTCCCTCCGTTTTCCCTTGGCATCGCTGTCGGGGAAGATGGCACCGACGGCCTCCTCACCCGAGGCGAAGTTGGTGGTGATGTCGAGGAGCGCAGCAGCGGTGCGTGGCACGTTCCGACCTAGCTCCCGCACTAGGTCCCAGCAGGTGGTGTCGGAGAGGAAAGCCTGGACGATCTCCGAGTCGCCGACGCTGGGCAGCTCGGTGCACTGCTTGGAGAAGCGCCGGATGAAATCTCGGAGAGACTCGCCTGGTTTCTGGCGGCAATTCTTAAGGTCCCATCCGGGACGTACGTACGTGCCCTGAAAATTCCCAACGAAGACCCTAACCAAGTCGCGCCAGTCGTGCATCTATGAGGGAGGGAGGTGCTCGAGCCAGGCTCGCGCCGAGTCTGACAAGAGCAAGGGGAGGTTACGGATGATGAGCAGGTCATCATCCGCGCCACCTAGCTGGCAGGCCAGGCGGTAGTCGGCAAGCCAGAGTTCGGGGTTGGTCTCACCGCTATATTTCGCGAGGTTGGCTGGTTGCCGAAAACGGGCCGGAAACTGGGCGACACGGATAGCTCTGCTGAAGACTCGAGGGCCAGGTGGCTCAGGAGAAGGGCTGCGGTCCTCCTCACTGTCGTAGCGGCTACCTCAGTGCACATGGTAGCCTCGGGCGGGCCCCTCACCGTCGTGGCGTCGTCGTCGGCCGACCACCTCGTGGTCTCCCTACCCCTCGTGTCGATTGTCGAGGCGGTCAAGGAGCACGGGGACCCTGTGAGCTATCGGTGCTCGAGCAGGTTCGGGACGAGCCGAGGCTTCCCTGTCCTGCCGAGGTGGTGCCGCGGGCAGGTTCGAGACGCCCCCGTGCCGTCGGGAGGCAGAACTCTCGGCTTGCTGAACCGCGGCGGCCTCTAGGAGATCTCTGAGTTCACCGCGGATCCGCCGCCCCTCCACGGTAGAAGGCTTGGGCATTGCGCGAACCAGCATCGCCGCAGCCACGACGTTCTGGCTAGCGCGATTGAAGATCGGGGGTTGCTCACTCCCTTCGTTGTTATGGATGCGGTGATGCACGTCGAGGGCCCTCCGTCGGGCTCCCCCGCCTTCGCCGCGACCTCGCTGTTCCTGTTCGAGAGAGTCTCGAAGCTGCTGCAGAAGGAGTTGGTCTTGCTCGACCTTGGCCTGGAGCTCACGGAGCTATTCTAGGTCTGGGCGCTGAGGTCGCGCAAGAGCGACGTTCTCATTTCGTGCGGCCGGCAGGACGGCGCATGGAGGTGTAGCGACGCCCGCGCCGGGGCGAAGCGGGGAACGGCTACCTGCCCCCTCATCCTCTTCGCCCGCCCTCGGCATCCTGAGCCCAACATGAAAACATTCGTGAGTGGGGTCGTAGGTGCCTTCGTCGTCGGAGTCGGAGTAGCCGAAGCAGTAGTCGTTTGCGGCCAAGAATTGGCGCAAAGCCCCAGGGTTGTGGAGTTCGGAGAAATCCACCCCGGGCCATGCCTCGTCCTCGTCCGAGGAGTCGGAGTGGGTGCTCAGGTCGAGAGCGAAGCGCTGACGGCGTTCCGAGGGGTGCTCGTGAGCGGCAGTGTAAGCGTAGGCATAAGAAGCGGCGGCATTTCTCAACCCAAAGGGGTATGGGGACCGTGCCGTCTCCAGATTCTGCCCCACCGGGGTCGGCTCTTCAAGGAGTGGTAGAGCGGAGCTGGACGACTGGGCATCGCCGCGTGCCATAGGCAAGTCTCCTTTGTCCAAGCTCAGGCTAGACAGGTCCCCAGCCAGGGACCCTGTGCCAACAGCTAGTCGTAGGATATTGGCGGTGGGTGGCGTGTCGCCCCGGATTCACGTAGCGTCGGGGTGACCTTGTTCGTGCCGTGCTTGGCGAGCGTGGAGAGAGCGGCCGCCCGGACGCCGCCCGTGCCTGGGCTGCCGGGGCGTAACTTTATCGTTGGTTGGTGGGGCTCGAGGAGTGAGGAGCACCATGTCGTACTCATGCCCTAGAGACATGAACTCTAGGCTCCCGAACCAAACCATGGTGCCGAGACGCAATGGTCGTACGTGGTCTGCCATCCGGAACCTGCTGGGATGACGAAACCGACACGCAGCAGCCCCTACCTGGTGCGCCAACTGTCGGTGTTTCGGACCAGAGGGTCCTCAACCAACCAGTGAATTTGTTCTACGTGCTCCTGATTCCGGATGGTGATGCAAAGAGACACAAGGTTTATACTGGTTCAAGCAATCGAGGCCCTACGTCCAGTCTGAGAGATCGATCTTGTATTCCTTGCATCGAGGTGCTCGTAGTAGGGGGTTACAAGCTAAAGGAGAGAAGGAGCTGGTCCTAGGTCTCGGCAGGGTGTCATGCGGGCCGCTTGAGACGTTGCTCTCAGGCGGCAGGAGTGTGCGCGTGTGTGTGTGTGTGTTACAAGGTGTCCCCCCCTTAAAACAATCTAGGTCCTCTCCTTTTATAGCATGAAGGGAGGACTAGGGCGGCAGGAGTGTGCACGTCGTGTGAACAGAGGCGGCGTGTCCGGGCCCTGTAGCCTGTTCCTGTGGCGGTGCGGCCGTCGGAGTGGTCCGTCCTTGGAGCACTGGGGCGACGTGGCCGTCCTATCAGATCATGTGCGTCGTGGGAGCCCTGGGATTGCCTCAGAGTGGGCGCGGCGGTGGACGTGCAAGCCACTATGGATGGACTGCGCGCGAGGCCAAGACTTGGTCGGTGTCAAGGCTGCACCATGGTGGAGGGTCTCGGTGAGCACGATCCCCAAGATGGCCGAGACCTTGGTGTACGGTGCCGAGGCCTTGAGTGGGCGGTGATCGTGGAGTGCAGTGTTAGGACACACGGTGGCGGTAATTCTGCCGTACCCTGTCCCAAATGGTATGGCGCAGATCGTGGATCTGACGTTAGGACACAAGTGGCGGTAATCCCGCCGTGCACTCCCGGCCGGTGTGGCGCAGATCGTGGATACAGCGTTAGGACACAGTGGCCGGTAATCCCCGCCGTACCCTGTCCCAGCCGGTATGGCGCTGATGCGACCTTGGGTCGCGTCGGCCATTCTATGGCGTTGAGCCATCGTCCGGCTGAGGTTGCGGGAGTGGTTGAAGCATTAATGGGACATGACACGTTGTCTGGAGGGTCGGTCGAGGCGGGGGGTGACGGGCTGCGGGCGACCCGGCCTCGAGCGACACGGAGGCTGGGGCCTCGCGCGATACGGAGAATGTACCCCTGCCGAGGCCTTCCCTGGAGAGCCTCGGGCGAGACGGAGATGGCGCCCCCTGCCGAGGCCTACCCTGGGGAGCCTCGCGCGAGGCGGAGTTTGTTCCGAGACCTTCTGCTCGAGGCTCGAGGCGAGGTGGAGGAGGGCTCGGTCGTGGCAGGTGAGGGGCCCACGGCTTACCCTCTAGCTCTATTTTGATGTTTGCTTGGGGTACCCCATTCTAAGGTACCCGACAGACACCGTGTCGCGTCTCATAGATTTAGAGAACTAAATAATATTGAAATTATTTACACGCTTGTGACATGCACTTTGAATAGATGATGGACATGAATTTAGTTTAATATGATAGCCTTTTTGTGCATTTTCATTGGTCAAACAGATTCAAAATATGTGGATTAAGCAATGTTTGTCGACATATCGACAGGCACTAATATTGATATATATACTCGAGCCTATGTACAGGATGATATGGAGATACGACGAAACTTATTCGTAGATTTATTGGCGCACGAAATAAAATGGATGTCGAAGATTTCCTCCTGCCGATATAAAACATTATCTTAGACATATCATGAAAAGTTCTATAAAGTAGAGTTTGTAAGCCTGTGACGCCGCGCTCTTCGTGATTGTTAATTTCACAAACTATGCGGTTTGGATTAACTGTCACTTTACCGTTGGTATTTAATTTTTACAGCATTATTATCTTATCGTGCGATCCGTGTGTTTTTAGTACGAATTATTTGCTATCCTGTAGCAACGCACGGGCACGCTACCTAAGTATATTGAAAACGTGCAATACCAGCAATCGATGCTTTCAAGGATCTTAGTAATTAACACATGCAACAAATCAAACTGATTGACACGAAACATATGAATTCACACTTAAAGTTAATAGCAAACACATTTATATATATTGATGCATATACCTGACCTCCTTTTAAAGAACATTTATGTAATTTAGATTCAAAATTAAGGAGATTGTTTACTATAATGGAGGGTGGGTAAATTTTGGATGCAAATTATTTGTGGTTAGTTTAGATTATGTCTCATAATGGTATACTAGATGTAAATTTAGGATGGTATTTTATGAAGTTTCCACGAAATGGCTTACCCATTTTTGCGTGCCTCTCTCTCTCTCCATTTTCCAATACAGTAGACATATAGACTATATGATCTCTATTAAGATGTGTTACCAGTTACTCAATACCACTACGTCAGATATGATTTTTAGGGGCGGCTAATGGGCATTTGTAGGGGCGGTTCGACCAGCCGCCCCTACTATACCGTCTCTACAAATCATGTATTTGTAGGGGCGGTTCCCAGACCGCCCCTACAAATCGATTTGTAGAGACGACTGGTGTTATCAGCCGTCCCTACAAATCGATTTGTAGGGGCGGCTACAATACCAGCCGCCCCTACAGTGCATTTTTTTCCCAAAAAAATTCAAATTACCAACACGTGCTCTCCTAAATCATCCTGTGACAAGTAAAATATATGATCAAGTATCCTGACAAACTTGACTGTAATATTATGGCACAAACAAGATTGTTTAGCCAAAAGTTTCTAAACATCTTCTATAGTACAAGAATCACAATAATAATAAACAGACTCATATTATGACAACAAAACATATATCTATATCACAAAAACCAAGCAAGCATTCAAGTGCTAACAAAACAAAAAATAGAGGACGTCAGAATAGTATGTTGCAGAATAGCATGTGACCTTGATGACTCCTTATTGGCCCCTGTTGACCCTGTGCCCCTGGCTGCATTTCCTCTTTCAATATATTCCTTGACGATCTGGACATCAGAAACCTCAAATTCCTGTAGACCAACAATGCAAACTTGTTTCTTACCATCTTCCCTCATCAGTAGTTGCCTATAAAACAAAGGATAGAACATTTCAGTTTAGGTAAAATAATCTGGACAAAACATCCCAAAAACAATTTTTAGGCCCATATTTCAAACAATAAGTTAAATCTTCAAAATCCAAAAGGAAGTGCCATTGTTTCAGACATAAATATTTCCTTCCAGTAAATGATGAAAAATGTAGGTTACGTCAAAGGGAACTTTAACAGCAGCTGTTTTACAAAGCATCAAGCGGCATTTCGGCCTAATATCCGAAAACATGGATTTCTCATCCAAACAAATAATGGTTCAAGGCTAACAATAGAGTATGTATAGATGAAGAATAGATACTTTGAAGTAGAGACATGCTTCAACACTCGCACGGTCGCACCAGAGATCATGAATACGAGCAACAAGCACACACATGCACAAGTTCACCCACACACAGCCAGGAAGAAGGAAAAAAGACAATGTGATAGTGTGGTATTCAATACATCAAAATCATGAAGGTAGAAACGTATGCCATTTTTAAATATTTAAGCAGGTCACGTAACCGAAAAAGAAAATCCAAAACCTAACCTTCTATCAGATAGAAGATCAAAGAGTTTCCCACCATATATTTCAAAATAGCTAAGCCACAACTTAAAATTCTGATTCCGATAGACGGGTTGGTGCAACAGACGAACCATGTCTTGTGCAGCTCTCAGAGGCAGAGGCTGCATTGTGTATGTCTTGCCACTGCCTGTTCACGAATTCGACAGATGGTAGGACAACAGAAACGATAAGAAACCACAATGCAATTTGCTAGATACATAGCAAAATGGATGTACCATAAAAGTTAAAGCGTCTTATAATTTGGAACGGAGGGAGTATATTGATAACCCTGTAATAACAGAATGCATTATCTAACTTGTTTGGCCATAAGCAAAGCATGTTGCTTTTGTTCTCTGAAATATAATTGGAATTATGGGCTCAACTGTTTCACGGTAAACCTGTCCAGAAAATTCCATAAGGTTAACTGTAAATTAAATGATAATTATTTTGATCTTACACTCTCCTCCTTGTTCGAGAGAAAAAAACAGATAAGAAAGAGCAACACCTCATCATTGGAAACATGTTCGTCGAGGACAGCATCGAAACAAAATTCGTGCTTCTCCACATAGGCTGTCAGATCCACCTTTCAGTGGAAAGAATATGTTAGCAGGCATCATAAAGGGGGAGTTCCTTGTGTGCCATTAAAAAAGATCGTAATGCTTTGTGTGTCCCTTGAAAAGTTTTAGCGTTCTTCAGCGCCACTCCTTCAACTTTTTTGTGCCCTCCATGTCACTACCGTCAGTTTGGGCTCCAACGCCGTCAAATTGTAGGTGTGAAAAGTCAAAAATACCCTTATGTCTAAATATGTCATTAAATTTTTTGAGCATCTTAACAACTTCAAATGAAAAAACTCAAAACTAGAAAGTTGTAGATCTCGTCGAGATCTATAATTTTCATATAAAAATTATTTTCGTTTAATTCCATAAAAAAAGATATAATTTTTCTAAGATATATTAATCATATCAAATCATATTTTTTGCGGAATTAAATGAAGATAATTTTTATATGAAAATTATAGATCTCGACGAGATCTACAACTTTCTAGTTTTGAGTTTTTTTATTTGGAGTCGTTAAGACACTCAAAAAAATTAATGACATATTTAGACATAAGGGTATTTTTGACTTTTTACACCTACAGTTTGACGGCGTTAAAGCCCAAACTGACGGCAGTGGCATGGAGGGCACAAAAAGTTGGAGCAGTGCCACTGAAGACCGCTGAACTTTTTCAGGGCACACAAGGCATTATGATCTTTTTTAATGGCACAGAAGGAATTCGCCAGGTCCAAAGAAGTACTCGATATCACAGATCATCCAGGTAGGTAAATAATTTCAACAGTGACTTGTTTTTAGTACATGGTAGTGTATTTATATCCTGACCATCATCTATGCTGACACTACAACCTAGGCACAGCAGCAGCTCAGTCTATCACAGAAAGCATCAAAGAGTGTACACTGATGAATTGAGGTATGTAGAAAAAAGGCAGGGGGAATGGGAACAAACAACAAGGTAGGATCTGTGCAGCATACCAGATATACCATATTTCAGAAATAGGAAAGTGTAAATCCAAAAGCCTAATCCAGCCCACATAGCAAAAAGAAAGATCATCGAATCTGTAAGCATAACACGAAACACAGAGGAACCACTTGCTCCTAATATTTGTCCATTGGGATGAGGAACTCATGCTTGAAATGGTCTAATAATGTTCAGAAAGAACTTGCTTTTGTTTGAAAATTTCTTTTAGAACCATGAGGCAATCACTACCTTATTTAGTTAGGCTAATTTGGTTAGGCAGCCAAGCCTTGTAACCAAAAGGTCGATGATAGCATTGCAGGACATCTATTAAGCACAAATGGGCATAACTGCACGGATTGAGTAAATCAGGAAATAATACATCATATTTTACACTTGATTAGCAGATTAAAGTACATCACCTTAACCTTACAATTCCAGGTGATCCAGTCCAGCATATGAATTCTTTAATTTTATCCTGTAAGTAATATAGCATCCACTTAAAATGATCAGTTGGATCAAACTAAATTATAAAAAACTTCATTTCTCCTAAAAAGGAATATCAGATCAATCCTCAGTATACTTAGTGAAAGAAATTAGTAGAAGATCTAAGCACAAAACAGAAACATGTACTTTGGTGAATATCAGATCAATCCACATCATGCAGGAAGACCAACTCATACAAGCATACACTTGGGTTTAGATATACAGATAGCCAAACAGCTTAAATTAGGGTTCCAGTGCTAAGTTTTACACAAAGGAAGGGAAGAGAAGGGACAGTCATACCTGGTGTTGTGGATGCTCATCGCTACAGATTCGGACGCCTGGGTGAAGGAAGAGGACGGGAGGAGAAGGGGGCTAGGGAAGAGGAGGTAGAAGCCCCAACGGCCCAACCAGCCAGCTCCTGCACCCCGGCCATGCCCGGACGCCCTCCGCGCAGCTCAGGCCGCCAATCCCACGAATCCAGCCGCTAGGACCTCAGATCCGGTCGCCACCGCGCGGATCGAGCTGCCATTGTGCTTGCAGGACCAGAGTCCGGTCGTCACCGCGCGGAATCAGCCGCCCGGAGGGGAGGCGAGCCCGGACCACCGGATTCGGCCAACGAGCATGCGGATCCGGCCACCCTGCGCTGTCGCCGCGCGCCAGGAACTAGTTGCCGTTGCTGCGGCTGCCCCGGAATCCCGCCGGCGTTGCGGCCCGCACACCTAGATCCAGCCGCCGCAGCCACCCGCACGCCGGAATCCCGCTGCCACCGCGGCCCGCGCACAGGGAGGCACAGATCTGGCGCAGATAGCAAATAGCTTACGTTAGGGTTGGGGAGCTTGATTTCGTGCAGCGGGAAAGGGAAGGCAAGTAGGGGCGGACGAACCTGGTGGGTGATCGTCGTGATATCTCGCTCGTCGCTGGCGAGCGGCCAAGGGCCCAGCGAAGCCCCTCGGCACCTGGCGTAGCGTGGGGGCGGCCAGAGAGTGTGAGAGCGCACGGGGGCAGTGTTAGCGGCGCAGCAGACGTCTGTGGGTGGGGGGGGCGAACCTGGTACTTCGGATTGTCAAACGGCTGCACTTCGCATAGTAGGGGCGGTTGGTGATTGAGCCGCCCCTATAAATAGCAACACCGGGGGCGGCTGGTGAGTGAGTCGCCCCTATAAATCCGACCCATTTGTAGGGGCGACTCGTATCACTAGTCGCCCCTGCTGTTCTATTTGTAGGGGCGGCTGGTCTCGTGGCTCCCGAACGCGTCATTGTAGGGACGGCTCCATCACCAGCCGCCCCTACAAAAAAATTATCACGTTGCTACAAACCATTTTTCACGTAGTGTACGTTTTTCATCCATATTCATGGTTTTTCCCTTTGCATCACACCCCTAGGTATCTTTAATATGTGTATACAGTCGAAACCTTACCTTAAATTGTATCATTTGTTGTTGTAGTCCATGTGTCGTGACTTTACGAATTTAGATTTTTTCTTTCAATGTTTAATTTTATTAGTTGCTGCACTACTTTAATCCATATTTTAAGTTGAAACTCTAGCACTTAGTTTAGCTTTTATTTAGAACTCTCCTCTAGATCTTATTTTATTTTAAAAGTCATCTTGGTCTTAGAGTGCACAGTTACTTAGAATAATGGGAAAAACATTTGGTTAGACACTCTAGACACTAATTTGCCTCTATCCAAGAATTATATGTGTATTATTATTTTCTTTGTAAAAATAAAGTGCATATATTAATTAAACTATAAATGTAGATACGTTATCATGTTTGTTTCGGAATGTATAGCTTAATTTGTCCACAATGGCTTACATATTTTTTGTGGTGCAGTATTAATATATTTAAATTAAATCATGTGTGTTATTGTATGCGCGCGACTTATCAAGGGAATATTTCATATATGATTGCTGAACTATACAAAAATATATATTTATCTCTCATGCATGTTTATATACTTAGTCTGCGGCATACATATATACACACGCAAAAACTTGCTTGCTCATGCATGGCTCATTTATACTACATGAAACTTGATCAAATCTCTCCCCGGCCGGCCCCGCTACTTTTTCCTTGAACCAGTGTCAAACTCGCTGGACGAACTTATTATAAACTTATTTGCAACTTGTGTATTTTTTTTAGAAACAAGGCCACCTTCTTGTTTTATTGAAAGCGCAACTCTGCAATATATGAATTAAACTTGTCGAGACTTGTGACACTCTTTCGATACTCCAATAAATTAGTCCGCTTGAGGATGGTGAATCCAATTGTATTTTTCTAATATAATGACAAGGCACACACACATTTCAATATTCAAATTTCTTTTTTTTTTGGGCTAACAAAGTAGTCTAAGAGACTACTAGCATGCATATGATACAAATTTAGCGCCATTATGAAAAAAAACATTTGAATGTGCTACTATAGGATGCTTTTATTTATGGCCATGTTATAAGAGACTAACATGCATCTGAAATGGAGTGAGTACGTGAGACGTTGGGCCTGTTCGTTTGGAGGAATTTGGATGGTTTGGAGGAATGCTGGAGGAATTTGTGAGAGAAAAACACTGTTCCGGATGAAAAAAGAAGCGGATCAAGCCAGATTTAAGGGCACGCGAACGGGCGGTCATAACTGCAATTTTCTATAGGTTTTTTGGCCGGTCATGAAGAATCTATCTAGTCCCTAGCTACTAGCTTGAATTCAAGCGGAAACGAACCACTTGAAACATGAAAGCTAACGCGCCAAACGAAGCCTAGAACATGTTTTCTTGCAAACCCTATATATGTAAGTTCTCTTGCAACTAAGGCGCATGCACGATTTGTCAGATCATAACAGTACAACCAGGTTTGGTATAGCTATGGGAAGAAAGCTGCACGAATGAAGGGAAATACACAACAAATTGATCTGAAAACAGATTTTGCGTTTTAGTAAAAAGGAAACCCACAGGGAGAAACGTGGCTCAAAAAAACAGCAAAATACCGTCCTGCGTGACTGCGTCAGTCCGTCGGCGTGGTGGCCTACGCCGGGCCCGTGCTTTACCGATCGCCCGGATGGATTCTGCGGCCTGGTGATGACTTACGGCCTGTTAGCAGCCACTACCAGGCCGTACGAGGCCAGAGGATTCCGTGAATAATAATGTCTGGGCCGGGCCGCATACGAGCAGGCGCGGCTGCTCAGTTCGCGGAGTTCCTATATCTATCTTCCGTGTTTTCTAAAAAAAAACCTATATATCTTCTGTATTTAATAACGAAATGATATGGTGCATAATTTGATTAGAGGGGTGAATGGTTGTGCGGTTAACGCGAAACTTAAAGTGCATTTCACTCAAATTTAGTCCATTTTAAACCCGGGTGAATCAGTTCGTTTAGTTCCTTATGTTTTACTGAGATCGACATGTGTGTATTTCGGGCCCTTGCGCTATTTCAGCATTTGCATTAATACTGAACCAAAATATCTACATATAAATATACAAAATCATATATAAATATCTAATAAACATGATTAGTTGTATAGGTTAGAATAAGAAAATAAAAAACAAAAAAATAGCTTGCATCTATATGTCGTGTTTTATTCGTGATGGACTACAATAGTTAGACCAAGTGGGCTATTGGGCTATGTGATGTTTAGGAGATCTTCGCTTGGTTGACGTGTGGGATGGCCGAGGCTTAGTGGAAATTGGGCCTGCAGGGTATTCGTATGTATGGGCCGCCGTGAGCGGCCAGCAAATGTCTTTGCAATTTCACCAGACTGCAACAGAATTTACATTTTACACTCTGCTTGTACCCGTGATAGCCGGAGTTCAAAATACATAACATGACACATCGTGTACTTGCATGTTGTTAAATGCAACTTATAGTGGCGATACACTCTATATGTGAAAATTTTGACCCTGTGTAGCGTATTAACAGTACTAGGAATTTTCATATATACAGTACGGTCATTGACCGGTTTAGTATGCATCTGCATTTTCAGTGTCACATTTCGATTGCATGCAAGTAGGAGTGTCACACATCTCTGTTGAATGTTCATAGGATTTCTGCTGACACAGATGGTCATGCGGTCTGCTACTGCTACCTTATAACAATGTGCCGTGCGACGATGTCCATTCAAATAAGCACAGATCATGCCAAGAGCGAATGTAATGTTTAAAAGATAGACCCAACCGCTCATTACTGGGATCTAGAAATTTCAGATGCTACCTGAGGCATGCTACCGGAAACAGTGTCTTTGTCGAGTGACACATATAAAAAAAACACTCGGCAAAGGCTTTGCCGAGTGTAACACTCGGTAAACAGCATACGGCATCTACAGTGTCGACAAACATCTCTTTGCCGAGTGTTTTCTATCGGACACTCGACAAATACTTTGCCGAGAGCTGAAACCGACGCTCGGCGAAAAAAAATAATGCGACGGCGCGGAGACGGTCACGGCGCGTTTGCCGAGTGTCCTGGACCAGACACTCGGCAAACCTGCCTTGTTTGTCGAGTGTCAAACTCCGGGACACTCGGCAAATCTGCCTTATTTGCCGAGTGTCAACTCCGGGACACTCAGCAAAGCTGCCTTATTTGTCGAGTGTTAACTCTGGGACACTCGGCAAAGACTGACCCAGAACGTACAAATCTTGGCTTCTTTGTCGAGTGTCACAGCGCAGTCACTCGGCAAAGAAGCCATTTTAGTCCTAGAATGTACAGATTTTTGCCACGTGTCCCTCTTTGCCGAGTGTAATTTATATGACACTCGGCAAATAGCCATTTTACCGAGAGTAACATTCGGCAAAGCTGCCACAAACAATCAGTTTATTTGTTTCGGTCACAGCCACGTACCACATTCAAATAAACATCACATCAATCACAAATAGTTCACAATAGGCATCACATGCAGTTCATATAGATATATCCACAACACATTAATGCAAATAAACTTCAGAATCACTAGTAAGTTTATTCAAAACCACTACCGGATACAGGAGCTTTGCCGAGTGCTAGGGGCACTTGGCGAAGCCCCAAAAACACTCGACAAACCGACAAACGACACTCGACAAACGGTTTAACGGCAAACGCTGTTTTACCGAGTGTTTTTTGTCAGGCACTCGGCGAAGACTTTGCCGAGTGTCCAAAAAACACTCGGCAAATATTTTTTGAAAAAAAACAAGCACCATTGGCGTGGCCGCCTTCCTTGCCCTGGATCCGCGGCCACCTTCTCTGCCCTGGATCCACGGCGCCGTGCTGAGCAAACGAGGGAGGGAGCTGGATTCGGCCACCCCCTCGCACCGGCGCTGGCTGCCGCCTCCGCGGGTAGGGGTCGCCCCGCCTTGGATCCGCACCGCCGACGCTGGTGGGGGCCGCCCCGCCCTGGATCCGCGTCGCGGGAGACAGCTGCCGCGAGGACCCGTGGTCACCGGCCACCGCCTCCGCCCGCTGCCACCGTGGATCTGAGCACCGGCGAGGGAGAGAGGCCGCGCCATGGATCCGGGCGTCGTGAGGGTGAGAGGCAGCTCCACCGCGCCACGCCACGGCGGGGAAGAAGGGAGGGGCCGGATCCGACGGGAAAGAAGAAGGGGAGGGAGGGGAGGGGCCGGATCTGACGGGGAAGAAGAAGGGGAGAGAGGCCAGATCCGGCGGGGAAGAAGAATGGGAGGGAGGGAAGGGGCCGGATCCAGGCCATTGGAGGGAAGAAGAAGGGAGGAGGGGAGGGCAGGGCGTTGGCGGGGAAGAAGAAGGGAGGGGCCGTCGGTGGGGAAGAAGGGGGAGGGAGGGAGGGAGGGGAAGAAGAGGGAGGGAGGGAGGGAGGGGAGGGTACCGGAAATGGGGGGAGGGGAGGGGGGGGCGGGGAGGAGGAGTGGGTCAATTGGGGGGGAGGGGCGGGATTTTATCTCGCCAGTGGTTTTTTTTCTACATTTTTTTTCTTTGCCGAGTGTTGTTTTTAGACACTCGACAAACCTCTCTTTTTACCGAGTGTTTTTTCTGACACTCGGTAAACCCCCTATTTGCCGAGTGTTTTTTTGTTTGGTACTCGGCAAACTCCCCTCTTTGCCGAGTGTTTTTAGGATAGCACTCGGCAAAGAATTTGTTTGCCGAGTACCCGAGAGAATACACTCAGCAAACATAAAAATACTCGGCAAATTTGAGGTTTCCGATAGTGAACTACAAATTTCAGATGCTACCTGAGGCATAGAGTAGCTAATTGATACTACTGTCAGCAAATACAATCAGAATAAAGTGAATTGTTAGCTGTTTGCATACTTGTTCAGGGTGTCACCGTGTCAGCCAGATCTCGAAATCATTAGTCTGAAATCTTAGTCCCAAACTTGCTAAGTATGTTAGTCTAGGTCCTAGCCTCCTTAGTTTGTGTTAATCCGTCTACCTGCATCGGGAAGACGTTGCTCCTTCCAGTGGGCGTTGCTCAATTCTTGAAAGATGAGAAGAGAAGATAAATTCATGAAAGATGGTGAGACAGTGAGACAAGGAGAGAGATGGGTCATACTCCACGTGAGAATGCATGGTCGTGAAAAAATATTATTTATTAGAAAATATATGTAAATAAAAATTCGATACATAGATAGATGAGCTAATCTAAATTGGACAATATATGTAAATAAACATTATTTGCAGCCTGACATGTTAAAGCTGCTTACAAAATTGGATAAAAACATCTACTGCAAGGTTCACAATACTGCAATTTTCATGTCCAGGCTTCAAATTATCTTCAAATTTCTGGATTCACTAGGTCCCTCAAAAATGCTCTGCACGCCATGGCAATGGTAGTAATAATATATAATCTTCCAGCTGGCCATTAGCAAGGAGGTGGCATAAGAACCAGAAATGAAAGGTAAAAAAAAGAAAAGAAAAGAAAGGAAAGATCATATACAGTTATAACCAAAATGCATGTGATTCATGTCAAACTTGAACCTCGACAATCTTGTATACCTGAAATATTTTATAAACTCAAACTTGAACCAATGCTAGCTGTGTCCATGCGATCGCAGAATAAGCTGGACCAAACAAAATGTTCTGTGCACAGAATCAAACTAGTAAATTCATCAGAGACTAATTTGAGAGATTGAAGCAATACTGACTAGGCGCAACATCTCTGATCTCACCATTTCTGCAGCATCCCGAATCGCGGTGAAAGGATTAGCACACTGTTAATGAACGAACTGTTGTTTCGCGTACAGTGCTGCTGACCAAATCAAGAAAAGTTTCTCACACGGAAGGGAACCCGCCGTCAGTCCCGCGAAACCTTACCCAAGTCGCCTGTGGAGCCGCGACCAAGGCAAATATCACTTGCTTTTAGCCGTGGAAGCGTGGAGTCGTGCAGGAGCTCCCGCCCGTGTGTCGGTGTCGCCTCACCTCGGAGGGCTGGCAGCCGCAGTCGCCTACGTCCGTTCTTCGGCGGGCAACGGGACAGAGTTCAGAGTTCAGAACTTCAGATTGTGATGCAGTACTGTGAGTGGATCTGAAACGAGAGCGAGGAACAATTTATGGGTGTAATCACAAAACAAAATGTACTCAGATCAGACAGGGCGTTTTCTCAAGAGGTTCGGAGATTTAACTTTTTACCATTATAACAAATGACAACTTCTCAAATATCACTTTAACGGATGCCAATACATTTTCGTCAGCCCAGAGAAAAAACAGCTACAAATTTGTCACTTTTACTTGCGTGGCACACCAGCTTCTCGCGCCAGCGTGGATTCGAGTCCGCGCGACATGTGAAATGTCCCTCCTGCCCTTTTCCTCTCCACCCACGCACCTGCATTGGCATTTTCACCCGTTCTCGGCGGTCGGCGGCAACTCACTTCGCCGCGCCAGCGTTAGCGGTGTTGGTAGTCCCGAGCACTGCGGCGGCGCCTTCGACTGCGTGCCTCGGCAATTCGCTACTGGCGATTCTTTCGCGCTTCGAGGCGAACGCGGCGGCAGCTGCGTGCGGCGGGCGGCGGCGGCCGGCCAGCGGCGGTGTTCCGCGCTGCCCGACGACGACGGCGACGACGACGCAGACTGTTGTCCGAGGCCACCGACGGCAACCACGCAGCCGCGACGAGGCCGTCGTTAGGCATGGCCATGGCGGTTCTGCAGGGCCTACGGCCGCCATGGAGAGAGAAAGGGCGGGCTAAGCGAGCATGCCGGGTCCGAAAGCGCGCGGCAAGGGCGAGCTTCGTGGTCGCCGAGTGCCTCGAGCGTGCGGGCTCGGCGGAGGAGAGCGCGAGGGAAGCGCGGCCGTCTCCAAGGATGCGACCATGGATGATGCGTCGGTGCCACGCGCTCGAGATGCAGTCGACTATTGACGTCGCAGCGAGCTCCGCCGCACTGGTAGCCAAAGCACCCAAACATTCGGCCTGGTAGCCATGCGGACAGCGGCGTGGGCGAAAGCAACTCCCCGACGGGCGTGGGCTGCAGCGAGAGTTGGCGGCGGTTGGGTCCGGGCGGACGAAGACTGCAGGGTTGGGCGCGCGACGGGTCGGAAGTCCGCCTCCGTGCACTCTTCGCCCGAGGCTGCGCTCGTGGCTGCATCGCGACCGCCGCCCGCGCGTCCGGTGGAGCTTCGTCGTGTCGCCGCTGCCGCCTCGCGTGCCGGTCGAGCTCACCACGGCGGGCCGTATCCGCGTGGTTTCGGCGGAGCTCGCCGTCGCCGCGCATCATCGCGCGCGCTGCGGAGCTTCGCTGCGGCCGTGTCCCGCGTGCCCGGCGGAGCTCGCCGTGACCACCGTCTCGCGCACACCTGGAGGGTTTCGCCACGGCCGCTGGCCAAGGCCGACACATTGGTCGACGCCGCGTCCAAGCCGCATCCCTGCCACCCTTGGCCGCGTCGCGTCGAGCTAGTCCGAGCCGCCATAAAGCCTGGACCGCACATGAGCCTTGTGCCCTTGTCCATCCCCACGGCAGGACGGGAGCAGGAGCAAGGGAGCACGCCGCCCCGAGCTAGCTGTGCTGTGGCCGTTCGGCGACGAGAAGGAGAAAGTAGGGGCAGGAGAGACATTTGACGCTCGTACGCTGACTTGGATCCCCGTTGACGCGAGGGCTGTCGTGCCACGTGAGCAAAAGTGGTATTTTTTATCCCATTGAGATGCTATACGAGGAGTTGTCAATCTTTGTAATGGTAAAAAATTAAATCTTCCCGGTTTCCCCGGTACGTTCTCCGCGCCGATCGTGTCCCTCTATTCTCAATCCGTCGGCTGTGGCTGCTGCGTAACGCGGTGGCATCCCAGGGTCAGCAGCAGTATTAGAAAACGATCGCTCGCAGTTCTTCTTTCTTCAGATCTACTAGGGTTGTCTCGTGCTCTACTCTCGTCGTCTGCTCGGCTGGTGTCCCCTCTCTCTCACCCATGGCTTCGGCGGCGGCGACTCAGGTACTCTCTTCTCCTATCCATTCTCCATGGGTTACAGGTGTATAGTAGGGGAAGGGGAAGGATCTTCCTCTTACCCTCACGCGAAGCAAAACCCTATCCCCTAATCCCGTCCGCCACCCCTCGCGGCGGCTCACGCCGTCTTCATCTCGCGGATTAATCTGCCCGACGCGGGCTGGGGCCTAGGGCTGGCGCTGGGTTCCGGTGGTTTTCGCGTGCGATGAGATGATTAATCCTTGGCTTGGCAGGTGGGGACTTACTTCCTGCGGAACTACTACAACCTGCTGCAGCAGACCCCGGATGTAGTCCATCAGTTCTACAGTGAAGCAAGCACCATGGTCCGCGTCGACGACCTCACCGGCACGACCGCGGCTGCCAACAACATGATGGTTTGTCGCAACCTTGTCTTTCTGTTCGCCCTCACTGGCTATCTTAGATTGTGTTTCCTCTTTAGTTGTCATTATACTCTGGCTTCGGATGATTGTCTGCTCAATCTGCACATGTTCTCTTTAGTTGTCATTATACTCTGGCTTCGGATGATTGTCTGCTCAATCTGCACATGTTCTGTTGTTGTAATGTACCATTATTCATGGCCCATCACTTAGCTCCTAGAACCTTAGTTTTCCCCAATCACCTTTTAGTTGCTGGTGTAAGCTTTTATTTTCATGTGTTGTTGTAGTGTATTCTTGTGCACGCCACTGGTTTGTCCGTTTCACTTAGTTGATTTTCCTTATAATGCTGCTAAAGTTGGATGTGTATGCCACTTCGTTTGTCCGCTTCACTTAGTTGATTTTGCTTATAATGCTGCTAGAGTTGGATATGCATGACATTTTGTTTGTCCGCTTCACTTAGTTCATTTTGCCAATAACGCTCCTAAAGTTGGTGCATTGCATGCCACTTTATTTGTCCGCTTCCTTACTTGATTTTGCTTACACGGCTCCTAAAGTTGGATGTGACTACTTTCTGGTTCACGCGTACCGCGCGTGATTCATACTTTCATCTATAGCTAACCTTAAATACACGCTACTTTCGCAGGACATACACTCGCTTATCATGTCCTTGAACTTCACCCAAATTGAGATCAAGACTGCCAACTTTGTGAACTCGTGGGACGATGGGGTGCTAGTCATGGTCTCTGGTCTCGTGCAGACCAAGGAGTACAGCCACCAAAGAAAATTTATCCAGACGTTCTTCCTTGCCCCTCAAGAGAAGGGTTACTTTGTCCTCAACGATTACTTTCACTTCGTTGACCAAGAACATGTGCAGCCTGCGCCAGTGATTGGTCAGGAAGACTACGAGAGCAATTTGGCACCCAACACAGTTGTTGAGACTGGTATGGAACTTCAAATATTTAGCTGATGAAGCATCCTCAATAAGAGCTTAGAAGCTGCACCAATTTTAGTCTTTTTAAATCCCTGTTGATTGACTTGAGATTTATATGTGAAGCATTTAATTCCAATTCTTGCTTTATTTGGACTATCCTATTTTGCATTAGGTGTCATGAGGTAGCTTCTTACATCTTCATATGAAACTTATCTGTCTCTCTTTTTTAAACTGCCAAAGGCGCCTTTGGCATGCTATTTTGGTGGACACCATTAGTATTCACATATGGATAGGCTCTACGGCAGTACTTATTTTCTATAATATGTTTACTGTCTCATACACAAATTAATAGGCAATGTTCCTGACAATTGTTACTGCCTGCAGCTCCTGAGTACATTCACGAGGAAGAAGCTCAACAAATAGCACCTGAAGGACATGATGTGGTCGACAACTATACTTATTCTGAGCCACAACAAGTAGTGTCATCTGACAACTGGGGAGAGGAGCCCCTTACTGAAGAACCGCCTTCTTTCTCAAATGAAATGACAGTCGCTCCTGAGGAGCCAGTGCAAGCTCCACCTGTTCCACCTCCTCACGTGGAGGAGCCTGTTGGTGAACCAGTAAAGAAAACTTATGCTTCCATTGTATGTCACTTCTTACTTGCTTTATTATTTGATTTGTTTAACATCTTGCCTGATGCATCTTTAAAACTACACTTGACTGATTCATGCAGCTAAAAACCGCAAAGGCTCCTCCCGCATTCCCGGTAGCCCAGCAAGTACCTGTGAGTAAGCCATCTCACCCTACAACTGAGTCAAACCAGACCCAGCATTCAGTTATGGCTTCATCAACGGGAGCTGAGAAACCGAGGTCTGATGTCTATGGTGAGGGTGCTGCCCATGATGATGAAGGTTGTCCTATCCTCTGTTAAACATCAAAATTCTATGGGGATTTGAGTCTTATTATGCATTGTTTACTGACCCAAGCTTTTCTGTTCATATAACTAGAGAGCAAATCTGTTTATGTTGGCAACGTGCCAGCAAATGTAACTGAGGTTGATCTTGAAAGTGAGTTCAAAAAGTTTGGCCGGCTTATTCCTGACGGTGTTGCTATCAGAAGCCGAAAGGTTTGCTGTTAATCGTCTTTTGATTCTCCACTTCCAATAACACAAGTATTAAACTATTAATTGGTTGGATTTTGTGGCCGAATTGGCAGGAGACTGGTGGCTATTATGCTTTCGTGGAATTCGAGGAACTCAGCGGTGTACACAATGCGTTAAAGGTGTCTGTTAGCATCAATGCATTTTTAATTATTGTGTGTGTCCTTCAGTTTCTTCTGTGTTCTTTTTTTTTCCTTTGAGAAAAGCTATATGTTTTCTTTCTTCATCATTTTTTTGTATCTTTTAATCCGTTTCAACGGATTGTATATACTAAATTCTTTTGTCCCATTTTTAGGCTTCACCAATTGAAATAAATGGACGGCAGATATATGTTGAGGAGAGGAAGCCAAATAGCGGAATAAGAGGTGGAAGTAAGTTGATGTTTTCTGTTGGTACTGGTGCTATATTTGCATTTTGCTGGTATTTCCGCCAACTCTTTTCTCTTAGAGGCTTGGAGTGCTATCAAAAACTTGATGCTATAAACTCCATACCTAAACATTCCCATGAATTTAGATGTGATGGTTTCATGCTTGTGTGAGTATATAAAGGAAAAACACTACATTTGTACTCTGAAAATATACACCAAAATGTTATATTTGAAGGCCAAACTAGGTGGTTCCAGTTAGGGCTGTTCAACTATTGTTTGATTGTTTGATCCACAGGCTGTTCAACTCTCAGATTGTACAATGTACGTTAACAGTGAAATAGTTTGCTGTCAATCTGTGGTTCTGCACATACATACAGTAAAAACACAAATGGTTTGGCAGCGACCACTTTGTACGTGTGTGATGCTGCTCCTTGCAGAAGGTGGTGTTGTATGCATGTGCTTTTGATGAATAGGTGGTGTACCTAGCAAGATGTGGATATCAAACCATTGAACATGTTTCCCTAATGGGTTTTCACACTGGCATTGGCAGGGAGGGGAGGTCGTGGCCGTTTCAGCGGTGGAGGCCGTGGATATGCGAGAGGCGGAGGTGATGAGTACAGTGGTAACCGTGGGAGGTCAAACGGCTATGGTCGTGTTCCTCACCAAGAGAGGGGCATACTCGGGAGCCACACTCCAAGGAACTGATTCGGTGCAGCAGCAGCAAACATAAGGTTTTGATCCGTGTCATCCAAGTGAGAGAGATCCTGAACAAAGCGGCCTATCAGCTGCTAGGTTGCGTTTGGGTTTTGGGGCTTGTTTTGTCGATGAATGTATGCGCGTCATCGACCTATGTGACACTTAAACTTTTGCTAGCCTGACGCTATATCTTTACATTAAGATCGGCTGTTGTATTACCCTTGCTGCTATTGTTGCTTGTGCATGACTGGCGGTGGTATTTGGTGTTTTGCTTCTGCATGGCAATGGAGGTTTCAGCTTTACCCAGAAATAGTCAAGTGCAATGGAGCTGGAACGGGAACTCCGGTGTAAATGTTGATATTGATGTGAATAAATGCCGGGTGTCTTTTTCCATTGCTGGAGTACAATAGGTTTCATTTGATATGGACATTGCATATAGGGCAGTTCCATAAGAATAAGCTGTAGCTGTGGTTGAGCCAGTGCATCAGCTTACATGAAAGGAAGGAGAGGCAAAAAGGATCAGTACAGGAGAGCCGTTTAAGAATGAGAATCAATGCAATTGGTAAGTGAAATACTCCTAAATAAAATTGATTCAAGTTATCCCGAACAAGTGGCTGAAAACTGTTTTTCCCCTGTGCACAAGAGAACGATCAAAACTAGAAAAACAAGACCACTACGGACCTGCTGTGCGCAACAGCACACGAGAACCATCAAAAGCGGCTTGGAAATATTGCTGGGATACTCTCACCACAAGTCCACGACAGACGCTTGAGTATACCTACGAGAGAAGGGATTGAACTTGAACATAGTTCAATTTGGTGTTGTTTTTCAATTCAAATGGAGTTTACTATTCTTTCGACAGCAGCTCTAGCGTACGTACGTGTCGATCATCCGAGTGTTGTCCATCGCTATGGGAAACACGACTCGATCGAGTACCTTTTCATTTTTATTTATTAATAATTAATAAGGAGGCTCACTAACTTTAACAGCAGATTACATCAACGAGAATGCGAGATCGTAGTGACCACTAACTTTGACTTACAGCCTCTAAAAGAAGGGCGGCCGAAGATGTAATTTACATACTCGAGAATTAGACGAGTCGATGTTACATACTTATAGCCTCTAAGACGAGTCGATCGTAGTTTATTGCACTTGTAGGCAGACAGCGCTGCCGACCAGTCGGATGGAATCCCCCTGCCGACGCCCCCCCGCACGCTCTCCCCCGGCTTATTTTGGCCACCTAGCGCTGGAGCAATTGGCCCACGCTTGCACGAAAGCGGCCCATCTTGCTGAAGCGAGCGCGGCCCAGAGAATGGAGCTACGTGCGAGCCCTGGAGCTACGTGGGAGCGCTGGAATTTATCTCCGACGGCGACGTCCAGGTACGTGTACGTATGTTCTCTTTTTTGTTTCTTTTTTTAATAGGCTCTTTTTTGTTTCTTTTCTTATATTTTTCTTTCCTCTTGTACGTATGTTTATCCTTTTTTTTTCTTTCTTATGTTTTTCTCTTTTCTTATTTATTTATTTAGTGTTTTTCACGTTTTTGTTTTTGTTTTTTCTTTGTTCTTTTTCTTTTCTTTTCTTCTATTTCCTTTTTATTTTTTATGTATATTTTCTCCTTTTTGTTTCTTTTTTATAGGCTCTTTTTGTTTCTTCTTGTATTTTCTTTCCTCTTGTACGTATGTTTCTCCTTTTTTCTTTCTTATGTTTTTCACTTTTCTTATTTTTATCTTTTTTATTTAATCTTCCTTTTATTATTTTTAATAATTATGTTTTTTATTTGTTAAGTGTTTTTCACGTTTTAGCTTTTTTCTTTATTTTTCTTCTATTTTTTTTGTGTTTCTTTTTTTCATTTTCCTTTTTTCTGGTCTTTAATTATTCTTTTTGTTTCCTTATCTATTTTTTAATTTTATTCTTTTTTTATTTTCTTTTTCTTTTTCCTATTTATAATTTTATGTTTCACCTTTTTTATTTACGGATACACGCGATGTTCATGTAGTATATATGTAATGTTCTACGATGTATTTTTTGATGTCCGTGAGTAGAAATGTGATGTTCTACGATGAATTTTATGATGTTCAGTAAGCATATATTGATGTTCTTGGATATTTTTTTAATGTTCGGTAGCATTTTTTCTTTTTATTTGACTCTAATTAATTACTTCACTAATTTTATTATTTTATTTTACATTTTTATGATTTTTTTATGTTTACATAGTATACATATGATGTTCTATGTTATATTTAGTGATGTTCGTGTAGTGTTAATGTGATGTTCTACGATGTATTTGTGATGTTCGATAGTATATATTGATGTTTTAGATATGTTTTGTGATGTTTGGTATCATTTTTTTTCTTTTTATTTGAGTATAATTAATTACTTTACTAATTTTAATTTTTTTTATGTTTTACATTTTATGATATATGTGATGTTCACGTAGTATACATATATGGGGGTACGACCCCGAATACCCACGACAGATCATATGGGCTGCGCCCCCAGTGGCGACCTAACCCACAAGATGAAGTCTTACGAGGCACGACGTTGTTCGGCCTCTCCCGCAAGGCACCGGGAAGATATCCTGAATATACTACGAGATCTGTTAGGATACGTATGATCCCATAATTCCTGTAATCTGTTATTACTTTTCGGTTATCACTCAGATCTAACCGACTTGTAACCCTGCCCCCGGACTATATAAGGAGGGCGGGGACCCCCTCCAAACTCACGCCATATCATACGATAGCCAATATAATCTAATAGACTACAGGAGTAGGGTATTACATCATACTGACGGCCTGAACCTGTCTAACTCGTGTGTCTCTGTTGTCTTCTTGTTCTTGATTACACGCCTCTCTGTCGATCAATCTACCTTCATGGGATACCCCTCGGGGGACTGCTGGCGATATTCTGTCAACAGTTGGCGCGCTAGGTAGGGGAGTGCGTACTGTTTCCTTGTCGAACAAGATGGCTTTTTCCGCAGGCTCTTCGTCCCTCCTGTAGCCCGGTCAGATCTTCACGGTCGGATCGATCTCCTAAATCATCAACGCTGACGGAGTCGGAGAGCTCATCGAGTCGGTGCAGATTGATGCTGCACCGATCATCTACAGATCCGATCTCGGAACCACCTCCGAGGTCGTCTTCATCGACAACTCACCACCTGCTTCCCCGCTACCCGAGGGGTAGATCAACAACGACGATCTGATCGCGTCCATCGATCAGGTTGGCTAGAAGCTCACCAATTGCCTCTTCATCGTCGAATCGGCTCTGACCACTTTGGTCTAGAGCCGACCACCCTCCAATCCAGATCTATCGGAGGCTGCTCGGAAGACTCTAGGGGCTTCGACCTTACCCTTCGGGTTCACCAACACCGCCACCGCCTATCAAGATGCCCTAAGGGGTAGGTTCGCTGACCAGGTTGGAGACATCCATCCTCTTGCCGACCAGCCTCCATTGATTGTAAACATGCTACACGTCAACCGACGTCCCGAAGCATCCCTCCAAACCATCTTGGAGGAGAATCCGGACTCTGAATCCCAGGGCTCTACGGAGACCCTCGCCGAAACCACCACCGAGCAACTTCCTCTCCCGCCCTTCCGCGGAGGCAGAATCTTCAACGTCAGCGTCGACAGCCCCCCTCGAAACAGCAAAACCGAGGAGGAACGCGTCGTTCACGAGAACCGAAACGTCAACCGCGCGCAGCACCGAGCAAATGAGGCTGCCCTTGCGATGACCGAGGCTCAGCTTGACTCACAAGGAAGGCCACGCCAACTCCACCGCAACCTCAACGACGAGTTTCTCCGTGTTGACGGCCACGACGTCTACAAGACCCCAAGCCCCAACCTGACCATGGCCGCCAATGAGCTCGCTAGGCTCCCGCAAACACCGAAGGTCGCCAAGGTCGCCGCTATGCTTAAAGCGGCGCACTGCCAGGTCAACGAGATCCGCCAGGATCAAAGGCCCTCATACTCCAGAAGCTCGATCCACTGATCAGCCACGCCAAGATCTGATCATTGCCCAAGCCATTTCACTGACCACCATTTTCGAGGGTCTCGCCTCCACCGAGAGCAGAAGAGAACGGAAGCTCGTCGCCCGCCGGGTGCTCGTCGTCACTACGAAAGACGTCGCCGCCAACCCTAGCTATCGCCCTTGGTCCGAGGTCCCCATCACCTTCAGCAGGGTCGACCAGTGGGCGGATATCCCTTACACGGGGCATTTCCCCCGCGTCCTCGATGCAACCATCCAGAAAGTGCTTTTTAGAAAAGTGCTCGTCGACGGTGGGAGCGCTCTGACCCTCCTCTTCGCTAGAGCCCTAAAGGAGTTGGGCCTTGGGATAACAGATTTCACACCCTCAGACTCCTCCTTCTGGGGTGTGGTACCTGGTAGGGCATCCAAACCGCTTGGAGAGATCACCCTACTAGTACAGTTCGGCATGACAAGCAACTACCGCGTTGAACACATCAACTTCTACGTCACCGACTTCAACACCGCCTATCACGCCATACTTGGTCGGCCAGCTCTGGCTAAATTCATGGCCGTACCGCACTACGCTTATCTGGTGCTGAAGATGCCTTCGCCTACAGGAGTCCTGGCCCTATGGGCCAACCTTTCCATAGCCTACGCCTGCGAGACAGAGAGTCTTGCCCTCGCCAAAGCCAACGACCTCTCCATCCAGATGGCTAGTGTGGTCACCGACGCCAAGACGGTGCCCGCCGACGACCTGGAGATCCCATCGCTGGAGCCTCCTCACGCTTCCGCCAAGTCCAAGGAAACTAAGGAGATCGGCCTCGGCCTCGACGACCCCTCCAAGACCGTGAAGATTGGGGCTCACCTCGACCCCAAATAGGAAAGCGCGCTCGTCTCCTTCCTACGTGCCAACGCCGACGTGTTTGCTTGGAAACCTGCAGACATGCCGATGGTACCACGGGAGAAGATCGAGCACTCTTTGAATGTCTCGCCGACCGCCAAACTGATCAAGCAGAAACTCCGACGATTCGCGCCAAACAAGAAGAAGGCTATTAGGGTAGAAATAAAACGGCTCCTAGCTGCCGGATTCATAAAAGAAGTGTATCATTCTGAGTGGTTAGCAAACTCTGTTCTCGTTCAAAAAAAGAATAAAGAATAGAGAATGTGCGTTGATTACACTGATCTTAATAAACACTGCCTTAAAGACCTTTTCGGTCTTCCTCGGATAAACGAGGTTGTAGACTCCACCGCCGGCTGCGAACTGCTCTCCTTCCTCGACTGTTACTCCGGCTATCACCAGATCTCCCTCAAGGAAGAAGATCAGATCAAGACATCGTTCATTACGCCTTTCGGTGCGTACTGCTATACCACCATGCTACACGTCGAAAGACGTCGTTCATTACGCCTCTCTACCGATCAATCTACCTTCGTGGGATACCCCTTAGAGGACTGCCGACGATATCCTGTCGACAACATATGATATTTTATGCTATATTTAGTGATGTTCTACAATGTTTTGTTAATGTTCACTAACATTTCTTCTTCTTTTTGTTTGACTATAATTAATTACTTCAGTAATTTTATTTTTTTATTTTTTACATTTCCTTATATATGCGATGCTCACGTAGTATATATATGAAGTTCTATGCCTTTTTTGTGATGTTCGTGTAGTGTTAATGTGATGTTCGACGATTATCTTTAAATACATATTCATCATGATATAAATGTTCGTTAAATTTTTTTATCGAAATATATCCATGTGGGGTCTTGTTTTGAAGAGGTTATTGCAAGGAACACGACGATACAATCGGATTTTAATTAGCATATTTGGTTTATGAGCTACAACTTTTTTTTTACTTCAAAAAGCATTGGATGTGCTGACATCAATATTTTTTGGATTTATATGCATGACTGCTACTTGGTAGGCTCGGTGCACGGAAACAGTTCCTGAAAAGCCCAGGAAAACAATTGTATTTGGCCCAATCCTGGAGGTCAGCTCGGCGCCCCCCCCATAGGGGGCTGGAGAATCGAAATCGTTTGCCGAGCAATCGGGTTGAAGTTAGCCCGACGGCTTATATTTTGGGCCGTGATTAATAACTGACTAGAATTGCTAATGATTATTTGGGTTGAACCTGATTGAAAAGACTAGAATTTCTAACGATTGTTTGGGCTGAAACTGACTTGAAAAGACTAATGGGCCATTTTGGTTTGAACTAGCAGCTATGGGCTAATTGCGGTTGGTTGTGTTCTTTCTTTCTTTCCTTCCTTAAAATATAAAACTTCTTTTTATTTAGTCTTTGCCTATTTGTTCTTTCTGTCTTTGATGCAAGTATGCAGCGTTTTTTTTCTTGTGAAGCTAGGATATTATATAAAAAAGCCCTTTTGGACCTTATATGAGTGACATAGGAAAAAAACACTAGGATGTGGACCAAAACTGGTGCAAAAAGAGGTTAGACTGTCTCTAACAACCGCGACCCAAAATACAAGACCCATTCATCCTTCGGATAGCGCTAAATGCAAATGGTTCAATACCTATTTTTTGTCTTCTCCAACAACAAGACAAAAAAGACAACCATTTCTGTAAATATGTCTCCAGGAGAGAGGATACTCAGATTTGGGTTATGCCTCTTATGGCATCCAAAATGGGTCTTCCATATAGGTTACTATATTGGAGGTTATAGATATTGTGTTGCAGAACTATTTTAGATTTGGGTTCCGCAACGGGTCTCCTGTTGAAAACAACCTCAGGGGTTCCATCACGGGACCCACATGTCCCATCATGCATGGAAATCACTTTGAACCGTCTGAGAGGGTAAATTGTTCAATTTTGGGTGTTTAGAGGTGTATGTATGCATGTGTGGTTTTCAGAAGCTACTTTTTTGAATTGTCGTTGGAGTTATATTTTTAACTTTAGTGCCTGTTTAGTTTCCAAAATTTTGCAAAATTTTTCAAGATTCTCCATCACATCGAATCTTTGAACGCATGTACGAAGCATTAAATATAAATAAAAAATAAAACTAATTACACAGTTTAGACGAAATTCACGAGACGAATCTTTTAAGCCTAATTAGACTATGATTTGAAACTAATTGCCAAATAACAACGAAAGTGCTACAGTACCATTCTAAAAAAATTTCGCCAACTAAACAAGACCTTAGCCGCAGTTGAGAGTATACGATCAATGATTTTTGAAACTCCGAAAGGAGTCTCATCAGGCATGCGCTGCTGCAGGCAGGCATGGAGTGCTCTGTGCATGGACGAACGGTTTTGGTCTCTGCAACAACAGCTCGTTCATTCCTGCAGAGAGCAACAGGCCAGAGGTCACCCGGCCCGAGCTGCGCTCCTGGTAGCCTCCTACTGGTAGACGGTGTGCCTACGACTATACGGGCTAGGCCATTGCCATTGTTTAACACAAGCGCTCCGTCTTGGTTCCTCTGTCACGTCGGCACACTGGTCAAACCACACAAGGGCAGGTCGTGATGTAGCACCCTCCGCGTCTCCGGCGATCGGACCGGGTCATTTGTCTCTCTGGGTCGTCAATCGACGATCGTGGATCTGGCCGGGCAGCCGGCCCCCCACGCGAGGACAAACAACGGTGATGGTTAGCCGGTCGATCACAGTACGACGCATGGCCCTGGTCGGTGAGGTACGTGTACGTATGTCTCCATTCTCCAAACCAAACAGGCCACAGCTTTTTACTGCCACACTCCAAGTGTCGCGCAACAGTTATAAACCGGCCCATCACGCTGCTAGCCGAAGGACAGGCACGCTGTGCGACTGCACTTGCGCAGTGCATCGATCGGAGGACTCCCATCACCTCCTTGGGCCTTGTTTAATTATTTGGTACCGTAGCACTTTTGTTTGTATTTATAATTATTGTTTAATCATAGTTTAACTAGGCTCACAAGATTTGTCTCGTAATTTACAATTAAAACTGTGTAATTAGTTTTTTTATCTACATTTAATACTCCATACATGTGTCAAAGATTTAATGTGATAGAGAGAGAGAAAAAACTTGCAATCTAACCAAGGCCTTGGTGGCGTCCCGGTGTCCTCATGCGCATCACTCCCGTGTTCCACTTGGCGGCAGCTTTGCTAGCTTACAGAGTACGGAGTACTCCGTAACAGTTTCACGCAAGGCTCTGGGCATCTGGTAGAGCATTCCTTAGTGACAACTTCAGAGTACTTATGGTACTCTGAAGGTTGCCTCCGGGGGACGACGAGATCCATACATTTCGTGACAGCGCCGTGGGGTTCCATTTCGTAGGGACATAGACATGGGACTGATGGGACTGAAAGTATTTTTGGGCATAGATCAGTGGGTAATACTTAGCTTAGATAAAAGACTTGGGTCGTCAAGCGCAATCGCGGCCATAGCGCCGCAGTGACGTGGCCACTGGTGTCGGAGTAGGGGAAGCCGTGCAGGCGCGGTCCAGTGGCGGCGGTGAAGGCGATGATGCTTCCCGTCGCTCACAACACGCTCTTTAGATCGGTCTAAAGTTAGGACATGGTGGGGCGCTGGCGGCTGCGATGAACCTCGTATCTCGAGCCCTATCCCCTACCTCCTATTTATTACGCTACGCGACGGGGGCCGATCAGCCAGGAGAACAACTAGGCGCCCCCGATCAGGGCGCGGATCGAGTCCAATTAGCCGTTGAACCAACTAGTGGAGATCAATCCGTCCCTATCATGGCGACACACATTAAGTTGGGTTTCATACTTTGATTAGGGTTCGACTACCCCATGAGCACTTTTAGGGCGCCTCGGGAATTGGAACCCAGCGGCTGGCTGGCTGCAAACAAAACCGTCGCAGCAGCCGGCGTGAGGCGCCATGATGAACTCGTTCGTTTATTTATGCCGCCTTCTGCACTCACCGCATGCACACTTTAGGTTTCCATTCCAGCGGCACGCAATGAGCCCGTGACGCCAGTGTTTTTCAAACTTTGCCCTGCGAAATCCACCCCCTTTTGCGAGCTAGTGCCACTTTGTCAGTCACCGCTTTGCTCTCTTTTCACCGCCTCACTGGTAGACGCCCTAGTAGTGCCCTACAGATCTCTGCACGTTTCGCTCGGTTACTCTTTATGAGTACTCCTACACTATACCCCTTTTGCACTCGGCGCACCAGAGGCGGCACGATAACTAGGCCTACGGCCCTACTACGCGTTGTCGATGAGAGAAACGTTGTGCACACTGAGCATGAGAGCATCTGGTTCCTTTTGCTAAAGCTGGGGGCAAGTTGCAGCGTCGACTTCGTCAGATTCAGCGCTGAAAGAGAGGCCCGTTCGTTCTTCCATTGTGTTGGAAAGGGAAACACCCGATTAGGTGGCGGTTAGATGAGCTGTTTTGTTTTTAAAAAAGAAACCTGCAAACCGCTACGGGCCGTGGCGTTCCGTCGACGGAGCAGTTTGAAGCGGGCGAGCGAGCCATCCGGACGGCAACTATGCGGTGCCGTGCAGATGACATGACATGAGCGTAGACCCCCGAGCGCGCTGGGCCGGGCGCTCCGAGTCCGAGGTCTCTGACCTGACACGCGGGCAGGGCATCAGTGCCAGCGAACCCCGGACGCGTCGCGACGCTCGCTGTCGCTGGTTTCCCTGGCGAGACGAGACCCCGGCGGCAGAGGACAGGACAGAGGAGGGACTAGGGAGGCGGATAGACGTCGCCGTCAGGCGTCAGGGGAACGGATTATGAGGCCTGCGCTGGGCCGGTCGCCATCGCGATCGCCGCAGCGGGCTGGCGAGTTCGGGCAACGGAGATCGGCAGCGTGCGAGCGAGCGATCACGCGCCCGCCAGTATGTTTGAACTGCAACCGGCCAACCACGACGACCCTGCACCGTGTCGCTGTCGCGCTATCCATCGGAGATACAGCCGCGTCTGGCGTCCACGCCGACCCGGAAACGTACCGGCAGGAGCTCCTTTCGAGGTATCTCACGACGAGGACGAGGATGCCCATGGCCATACGTGATACGACGACGAGGAGATTCAAACAATGCTTGCGAACCACCACGGCACGGCGCTTGGAGGTTGCCAATCCTCAGGCCTCTGCTCCTGCAGGACGCTCGTTTCGTGCTCCACCTCCACGGCCACGGGCGCCCTGCTCTGCTCACGCCTGCCGCGTTGGAAAGGACTAAAAGGAGTCGGCTCTGCCCTGACCTGGCTTCCTCGCCACCAGCACCACACCAAGCTTTCCCCAAACCCCGTGTCAGGAGTTACTCTGGTGTGATCATGCCATAAATCATGGTATCCCAGGCACCTGGAATTTGTTATGCAGAGTAAGAGTATTTGATAGTATTATTAGCTATGGATAAGTCATTTTTTATTTCTAATAACATTGACCCACTGAGAATGGGTAGAAAAGTACATTAAAAAAAGTGCTTGTCCCTTCCTCAGTGTTACTGATGAAGGTAAAACGTAAAAACTGCACAAGCAGGTGCTCAGATTGCGAGAATTGCAAAATTTTGGAGCAGAACAAGATTAGCCATGAATACATGAAGTCAGACTCCGTATAGTCTGTACAAACTGAAGTTATGAGCAATCGATCGTTGCTCGTTAATTCTTTTGCATAGCATTGGTGCACTGCTTCCTAGTCAGACATAGAAAAATCTAAAAAAGATGGAAAAAAATTGTTTCCGTGATCATCATGCACAAACTACTCGAAGAAAGGCACGATCTTGACGGAGCAATCAGCCTACTTCTTTTCCTTGACAATGGAGAGCTCTTCGAGCCAGTCGAGGATCCTACTACGACGGGCGATGCCCTGGCCGCCGCTCTTGGCGCCGTCCTTCTTCCTGCTCCGCTTCGCCGCCTCCAGCGTGCGCACGGGCTCGATGACGTCAGGCGAGCACTTGCAGCCGAGGCCTTCCCCGAACAGCGCCGCTAAGCCGAGCTTCTTGTCAACAGCAGTGGCCACCTGCTCGAACCGCGCGCTCCTGCTGCCCCCGCCTCTCGCTGCTGCGGCGAGCTTGGCATCGGCCGCGGGGCGCGGCGGCGGCGGGTACACGTCCGGGACCCTGACGACGCCGAGGCGGAACAGGCCCCACGCGGCGGCGGACCCGGTGCTGCGGCGGGGCCGCGCCGAGCGCAGCTGCGGCGACGGGCTCGGGTGCGCGTAGAACACGCTGCTGGGCAGCGACCGCCGCGGCGGCGCGGCGGCGGCGCCCTGGTCGGAGGAGGCGCTCTTGGACGACTGGCTCCGGCTGACGCACCCGCTGCTGCTGCCGCTGGAGCTCGCGCTGCGGCTGCCCGACCGCGACACGAGGCCCACGGTGGAAGCCGCCGACTCCGACCTTTGCAGCGTGGCGACGCTCGCGCCGTCGGCGGCCGCGGCCGAGGACGCGCGGAGCGGGAGCAGCTTGCCCTGACAGAAGAGCTCGTCGGCCACGCACATGTCCGTGCCCGCGACCTTGCCGGCCGGGACGATGCCACCGGACGACAGGATGCAGAACTCGAAGTCGTCGGCCGAGTCCGGGGTGGGGCCGTCGGCGTCGGCGTCGGCGCGAGACTCTGCCGCTGCTGCGTCTGCCATGGTCGGATTCTTTTCCTGGTCCAAGGAGAAAGAATGGGGGAGGAGAAATGGTCAGGTTTTCGTTGTGTTGTGGTCTTCTTTTTGGCTTGTTCGGTTTTATCTTGGAAGAATAGAAGGGGAATGCGAATGCAGAGAGAGAGGTGATGTGGTGGTGGTCACTTTCCGTCTTCCGTCCCCTGTTGTAGGGACCCTGAGATGTCACTATAAACACTGCACTTGGCAGCCATTAGTCAAACCTCAAAATCCCAAAGGCCGATCTTGGCTAGATTTAAAATGACACTATATTTATCAGGTGTCTATTATGGATGAGAGGCGGAAAATGCACGTATGGAAAAAAAACGTGGTAACAAATTGTGTTGACCAAAAATTATATATGGCAAAATACCAGCTCGCCAAAAAAAACATTCATGTATTTTAGCTATGTTTAAATGAATGTTTCTCTTAGAAACACGTTTCGAATGTGAAATGAAACTACACATCAAATTCAGTATTTTTGACCGACTAGTTTGTAACAAATAGAAAACACAGGGGATACATGTCACACAAACAATTGGTTTCTGCTTGAAATGTGTTTCCACTCAGAACAGATTATGAGCGTGAGAAAAAAAATGCTCGTCAACAGTAAGGTGTTGTTTGGTTTAGAAATGCAAATGGAAATGTAACTGTAATCAATATACACCATTAACGATTCCAAAATGGATGATTCCTCGTTTTGTTTGGTTCAGGGTGTGAATGGAATGAACACAACCGATAATAGATAACACTCGTATGGGAGCGCAATCGTGTTTCCACATGCCTGCATTCGATAAGATTATTTACAGTGCAATATGTCATCAGAAAAAACCCTAAAAACATATTTTAGTTAATTGTTAGAAAACCATGTGATAGTTATTTTGGCTTGCATTAGTAGAAAAGAGGCATATAAAAAACATAAGAATCAAGTGCTTTGACCATTTAATTGGTCAACAAATTGGTACCACAATAACATCCAAACATAAATTTAGAGAAATATGAACATTTGAAAATATCCATTGATCACAAGTTGAGGAGATGGAAATAATGATGCAGCCTTTTGAATGTAGGAAAAGAAGACTATAAAAAAAGAACCTTGCACTGAAGTTTATGAAAGTGTAGAAAAAAAGAATTGCTATTAGGGCCCCTTGGGGGCCCAACAATTTCATAGCAATCGTATATGAATTTCACATGAATTAGCTCAATTTCATAGGAAAAAACTTCATGCATTCAAAGGAGGGCCTTAGATCAAATTAGTGTTAGCTTGGTAGCTTACACATAAAAATGGAGAGATAACGTTAGCATTCATATTTCCACTATACTAGGCTTGGTTTTATGATGTGGCAGTGGATTTTAGGTTAAAATGAAAATAAATAGCAAGGGTAACTATAACTGGTATTGGAAACAGGAGCATGGTTACAATCATAACAATAATTTAATTATGTTAACTGTTTGATTTCATATCACGCAAATGTTGATTTCATATCATGCACTAAAACAAACATATAATAGAATTTATCAGTGCCTGTCGCTTCGTAAATCCTCTATGAATCATGGTTTACTCGCTAGTTCCTCAGTGGCGTGTGTGGCCCAATGCAAAGTCATGAAGTGTGGCACGTACGAAATAGAGTCGTTGAGATATAACAGTACCACAGTAGGGAAAACATATGGCATACACTGATACACAGAAATTTCACTGATCTGAATGTGTAAACAAACTTTTGTTTGAGTTAGACATGCGCTGTGTAATCATCGACAACTTGAAGATTTGGATTTGCATGCCAACTGGCCGTATGAAAAGCACCCATTGCAGCTAAAGTACGTGTCACCTCTACTGGAGACCGGCTCTTTGCCGAGTGTCAAGTGGTTTGCCGAGTGTTGTTTTTCGGGCACTCGGCAAAGACGTCTTTGCCGAGTGTTTTTTTTGATGCTCGGCAAAGAAGCTTATTTGCCGAGTGTCAAAAAAAACGCTCGGCTCTTGCCGAGTGTTTTTTTTTTACACTCGGCAAAGAAGCTCTTTGCCGAGTGTTTTTTTTCACTCGGCAAAGAAAATTTCAAAGTACATTTTGAAGCAGTAAATTAATTCAAATAAAAAAGTTTTCAACTACAAAGTTGTATAACCTCATCAAGATGTACAATGTTTGTTTTGGTCTTTTCTTCATATGACAAAGTAAAAGTAAATTTGTTCACAAATCTAACATATCTCTCTTGTAGTTTATGAAACTACAAGAGAGATATATAAGATTTGTGAATAATGTTAGAACGACCATGTCGGATGAACAGATGACTAAACAACTAAAATAAACTTTGTATATCTCGAAAAGTTATGAAACTTTGTAATTGACAACTTTTTAATTTGAAATCATCTTGTCATGCAAAACTGTGTTTGAATTTTAAAAATTTAAAATTCGAACTTTTCAAACGACCTCGGATGGAAAAACAACCAAAATAAACTCTGTAGATCTCGAAAAGTTATGAAACATTGTAGTTGGCAACTTTTTGATTAGAAATCATCTTGTCATTCAAAACTGTGTTTGAATTTTAAAAATTTAAAATTTGAATTTTTCAAACGACATCGGATGGAAAAACAACCAAAATAAACTTTGTAGATCTCGAAAAGTTGTGAAACATTGTAGTTGGCAACTTTTTGATTTGAAATCATTTGTAATGCAAAACTGCGTTTGAATTTCAAAATTTTGAAATTCAAATTTTGTAAACGACCTCGGATGGAAAAACTTTCTAAACTAAAAGTGTAGATCTCGAAAAGTTATGAAACTTTGTAGTTTACAACTTTTTTATTTGAATTCGTTTAGGGCCTCAAACAAGCAATTTACACCTGGTTTAATATAATATGTTGGAAACTAAAATGGAACCAGACACAAGAGACAGTGTGGTGTAGTGGTAGAGGAGGTTCGCGTGCAGCGGGAGGTCGCGGGTTCGAATCCCATTGGCCGTGTTGCTGCAAAATTTACGCGAAAAATACCAGAGATGGGCGGGCGCTGGCCGGTGGGGGCCTCCATCGATTAAAAAAAATCCATTTTTTCCCCATTTTTTCGGTTCCAACTATGCCGAGTGTCGGGCACTCGGCAAAGACTTTGCCGAGTGCCCGATAAAAGGCACTCGGCAAAGAATTCTTTGCCGACGGATTTTTTGCCGGAGGCTCTTTGCCAAGTGCTGCACTCGGCAAAGGCTTTACCGAGTGCATTAGGCACTCGGCAAATCGCCTGATTCCGGTAGTGCACCCTTGCGTAAATCAACCATGTTCACTTGAATTTATCAGTCATGATATAGTGTTTTTCTCTTACAACAAATCAGCGAACAATACTTTTGATCTTGGCTTTTCAGCGAACAAATCGCCTCGAAAGCGCCGCTATTGAACAAGACGACAATTTTTGTTTACTGAACTCATACCGCAAGAAATATCCAAATCAGTGAACTGTCAAAAAAACGGCTATTTATTTTTAGCTGAGTCTGAACAAGTGTTTCAATTGAAGCACATTTTTAATTGACGAAAAGAAAAAACAGAATATATTTTAATCAATTTTCAAGTACTGATACGGCAAATTTAGGTAGAATGCACCTCTACATTTATATCTATATTTATATTAGCATCTATATCTATATCTAATATGAAGGGCCCAATATTAAAGAGGCAAGGGTTTATTCCAACTGTCTTTTCTTTTGTGCTTCACAAAATACCCATATTCCTCCACGCCCCGCATGTGACCCTGACTCACGACTTGTGCTTATGTAAGTTAGAACAAGCTGCCTCCAACGATGTTATGGAATCCGATCAAGACGTATTGGGTTCGATTACAACGCACCAGCACATTTGCTAGTTAAAGAAAAATGTGCGGATATTGGATAGTAAAATTATTGGCATTATTTCTAACCATTTAATTCCTACAATAATTTGTATTGCAAGGAGTATGTAGATATATAATTCCTTTATTATGAAGACACATGAAAATTTGAACACACTCGTTTATTATAGAGAAAAATCACCTATTTAGCATTGGAAGACGATATGGTTCCCTATTTAGCATTGAAAGGTAAAATTTTCTCAATATAGCACTGAGTTCATTTAGGTTTCCTATCTATATAGGGCCGCCGTTATATTTGGCTTTTAACACCATCAACTATGAGCAGAAAACACCATTTTACCCATATTTTATGTGTAACCACATCAGTATGCTACAGTGATATTTTATTTACACCCTGTTTCTCAATATATGAGTTGACGAACGGACTGAGAAGCAACGTGAATTCAAATTTTGAAGACTTGTGTCCGCGCGCATCGCTGGCCTATGGTGTATATTTTACACATAACACATGAAATTATGATGGCTTACACGCAGACAAAAAATAGATCGCATTGAGATACTACTCGTACCACACAATTGTAGTATATATTACACATAAGACAATGATGATGGGCATATGAAACAAATGTGCCTCCCTGAATACGTGAAGAAAACTTTTGTACTTATTAGTCTAGCACTATGAAACCCACCATCTTGAATCATATTCGGCTGGTATTAAAGCCGACTGATAAGCCAGCTGAAGCTGATTAGTTGTGAGAGAAAAATACTATAGATTTTATCTGATAAGCCGGTTGATAAGTTCAAGCGAACATGCACGCCCGCTAGACCTAGCTATATCAAATGGACCCGTTCCAGCCATTCCTACTACTACTACACTCGTAGTAAAGCAGAATCGGCCGGAAATTGTCTTTGCTTCGTTCCTTTGGTTTCTCCATCTGGCCACAGGTGAGTACGGATGAAAACGGTACGGATATTTATTCGACCGTCCGTTCGACCGAACAAATATGAACACTTATCTGGATAGTTACTCGGATATCCGTAAATTTTTCGGATACGGATACTAAAACGGATATCTTAGGCGGATATCAAATACGGATGTAATATCATCGATATCCGGCGGATATCGGATAATCCGGATAAGTATCAGATATATCCGGATATTTAAAAACAGATATTATCCGGATATTATTCAAACGACTTGGATGGAGAAATGATCAAAATAAAATTGTAGATCTCAAAAGTTATGAAACTTTGTTGTTTACAACTTTTTCGTTTGAAATCATTTAGTGCTTCAAAATTTAAACCGTTCAAACTTTTCAAATGGAAAACTAGTTTATATGCGTCAAAATTTAAAAATCACAAATTTGAACCATCCAAACTATCTCAAATGGAAAGTTGACCAAAACAACAATTGTAGATCTTGATGAGTTGCACAAACTTGGTATTCAAAACTTTTTAATTTGAAGTCATTTAGAGTTCATAATACTAGAGTCAAAGTGTTATTTTTTCATTTGACCAAATTTGACTTGGTCAAACTTGCTCAAATGAGACACTAAATGACCTCAGATGAAAAAACTCTGAATACCAAGTTTGATCATCTCAGCAAGATCTACAATTATTACATAGCTCATTTCCCCATTTGAGAAAGTTTTATCAAACACTAGTCACAAATTCTTGAATCTCATATAGACTTTCTCAAACTATGTCACACACTTGTGAAATTTGAACTATATTTTGTTCAAACTTTCTCAAATGAAAAAATGGCCTATATAAGGATTATAGATCTTGATAAGATGAACAAACTTGGTATTCAAAACTTTTCAATTTGAGACAATCTAGGGTTCCGAAAACTAGTTTGTAAACGTCGAAATTTAAAAATCATAAATTTGAACCGTCCAAACTATTTGAAATGGAAAGTTAACCAAAACAACAATTGTAGATCTTGATGAGTTGCACAAACTTGGTATTCAAAACTTTTTAATTTGAAGTCATTTAGAGTTCATAATACTAGAGTCAAAGTGTTGTTTTTTCATTTGACCAAATTTGACTTGGTCAAACTTGCTCAAATAAGACACTAAATGACCTTGAAAAAACTGAGTTTGATCCACAATTCCACATACGGTACAAGGGATTCCTTCCTTGAAACTATGTCACACCTTGTGAAATTTGAACTACATTTTGTTCAAACTTTTTCAAATGAAAAATAGCCCAAATCCGTCATTACTGGTCAATCACTACCCGACATTACGCGCCGCGATTCCTCCTCCCGAAGATTTTGACAGGCAGACCACGGACCCCCAGATCAGACGTCAGGATCTCTCACGCATCAGCATCGTTTATTACGCAGATCATTTACAGCCACGGAAGGTTCGGCCGGCCGACAAAGGAGGTGCTGATCGAGCGAGCACTGGCGACGCGACGCGACGAGACCTTACGTGGATCTGCTGGTGGACACGGATCGCGGATCGGGCAGCTCGCAGCCGCGTCCGCGCCCGGTGCCCGTGCCGGTTTTTTGGCCATTAGGCAGCCGTTTCGGTTGATCGGCGGCGGCGTGTGACGGGACCTTTGTGCGCCACATTAATGCCGGCCCACAGGGGTCATGTGGCACAGTGGTGGGACTGTGGACGCTTTCGGCTCTTTTATGGCGCGTGGGGGCTGATTGATTTCTAGACCATCTAAACGTAGATTCAGTGGCTAAAACATAACTTAGATAAGGATTCGATGATGTACCTTGCTGCATGCAGTGGCGGTCATGGTGCCGCTGCGACGTGGCCACTGATATTGGAGGAGTAGCATCGTAGTGGGGTACGGTCCAGTAGCGACACCGATGGAGCTTTCTGTCGCTCACAACACCCCACTTGATCGGACTAGGGTTAGACTCGGTGGAGAACTGACGGCAGCAGTGAACCATATACCTTGCGCCTCGGCCCCCACCTCTTTATAGTGCTGCGCGACGGGGGCCCATCAGCCAAGAGAATGGCTGGGCGCCCCCAATCAGGACGCGGATCAAGGGTCCAATTGGCTGTTGGTCCAATGTGGTGGACATCAACCTAACATTTCCCCTTGATCTCACCTTATGACTTAAACTTAACTTACTTTATCTTTTTTCCATTTCATCATAAATCAGTGCATAGAGCGTGCCTCATCGTCACGGTCAGTTGCCTTTAGATTAAATAGCTACAATGCACCTCTCTGAAACAGATTCTCAACTATGCCCTTAGTATCCAAAAATCATAGGCTTTTCCGTAAACCCATGTCGACTGTGTGTTCTCTGAACGCACTGGGTGGTTAGCCTTTGGTAAGCGGATCTGCAAATACTTGCTTAGTACTTATATGCTCAATGCTTTCAAAATAATTCTAGATTTTCTTCTTTACAACATATAACTTAATGTCAATGTGTTTAGCAGCACACCTGACCTGTTGTCTTAGGAGTTAACTACTTTAAATGGTTATTGCTGTTGACTACCACTGTTAAATCTAGGTACATATTCCCTTAACCACTTTTGCCTGTTCCTGAGGTCTCATGACAAGATATACTATGGTATGCATCATTAATGACACCACAACTGTATTATTGGAGCTTTTCCACAATAATACTCTAACTGCGAGTGTTAGCAACTACTGTGGATTTCACTACATATGTCGCCAAAACTTAATATTTGTACCAACAACTATTTGAGAATACTTGTTCTTTTTTACTCAGCATGAGGCATATGATACTTTGTAAAAATTACAAGTCATTCTTAACTCTATTTCAGTGATCTATATCTAGACTGGAATTCTATCAAAATATCCTGGATACATAAGCTACGTTAGGGTAAGTTCTTACTTACATTCATTAAGCTTCTAACAGCTGAAACATATGGAACCATGTTCATTTGATCGATCTCATATCGGTTCCTGTAATACTGAAAATTTCCAAATCTATTACCCTTGACTATAAGAGCAGACGTAGGTTTACTCGCATTCATACTTTATTTCTTTAGAATCTTTTCTAAGTATGTCTTTGAGATAGTCCTAATACTCCTTTTCATCTATCTCGGTGAATTTTAATTCCAAGAACCAATGAGGCTTCACCAAGATCATTTACATTGAAACTTGAGGACAAAGACTTCTTCTTCTCCAATGACAGATTGACATTACTACTAGTGAGTAGGATGTCATCTATACATAGGATGTGGAAAAAGATTTTTCATTCTTGAACCACGTATAAACGCTATTGTCCTTCACATTTTCTTTAAACCCAAACTTTCTTATCGTTTCATCAACTTCTAATACTACTGTCTGGAGACTTGTTTTAACCTATAAATGGATTTCTACATGCGATATCCCATATGTTGTTTTCTTCCACGATAAAACATTTAGGTTGTGCCATGTAAACGTTTTTATACAAATTTCCATTGAGGAATGCCGTCTTTACATCCATATGATGTAACTCTAAATCGTAATGTGCCAATAACATCATTATAATTCTAAAAGAATCCTTGCATGAGACTAGAGAGAAAACTCTCATCGTAATCTATTTATTCTCTTTGCGTAAAGCCTTTTGTTACAAGTCATGCTTTATATCTTTCCATATTTCCTTTGGAGTCACATTTTGTCCTGTAGACCCTTTCACAGCCTACTATTTTGGCTTCATTAGGAATTTTTCTAAGTCCCAAACATCGTTGTTATTCATCGAATTCATTTCAACTTACATAGCTTCTTACCATTCAAACGAGTAAACGTTTCTCATGGCATCTTCAAATGAGGTCGGATCACCCTCCATTTGAATTTCTTCACTAACATAGGCTTTATAGTCATCAGAAAACTGGTTTACTAATTTTTTGAGACCTTCTGGGGCCTCACCTACTGGCACTTTCATATGAGGCTGTTGTTGCTCTTCATTACCAAGAGGCAATTGATTCTACAGACTCTTGTATCACAAGATACTTGTTTATATTATTCATCTTCTTCGAAGAGCCAACAACAGGTGTTGTATAAGTCATACAACATCAATAGGTATCAAGAAATTCGTTGTTTTGAATCACTGAAGTGGGCACGCAGTCCCGCTTCTCTTCAAGTCATAGGTTTCTACATACCGTGCTCCCCCAGATCTTCCCATCTTTTATAAAGATAGTGTATCTTCTAATTTCTTATTTAGGTTCAATTTGTTAAAACCTTATATGGCGCTTTAAGCACCACTTTAATATCTTTGATGGTGACTACGCTATCTTCCACTCGGAACTTTAAAAAATCCAGCAATTTAGTTGTTTCTCTACTTAGGGGTATCATTGTTATGACTAACAGTCATATTCATCAAAAACTTTATCTCACTTAGTTTCTTACAAAATCTGTATCTCACTCTTAATAAAGAGTACACATTCATCAACATCTTTATCTCACTCTTAATGAAGAGTAATTTCTTAATTAATCTTAATTCTTACTCTTAATTCATTTCATAATTCTTCCCTCGAAATATGGCATGAACTATACTGCCATAATTTCGAGAACTATTTATAAAACTGTGAACGAGGATACACTTATGACTTACTTCATTCACATGATTATGCCATGCAAATAAAGTTATTTCTTGATCCGTATAGGAGTACACTTTCTTCATTCCACTTCAAGAACTCATCGACGTCTTTTCTTAGCAGTACTTTTGCAAGACACGCTTGTATCTTTTTCTTACCTTTTGGTTAGTATTGACCATGACGGTGCATTTCTATTGTGCCATGGTCAATACTAGGATAGCATAAGAGCTACCCAAGATGCTTCTGCATCAATTCTACATCAACATCGGCCAGAAAATAGAATTAATGCATAAAACTCATAAATTAACTTAGAAGACATATAATTACTCTTCAAAATTAAATTCTCCCGTTGGTTCGAATTTAATTAAAAGATAATCAATATCATTGCAGCGAAAACTTGATAATAAAATACATTCTATTAGTTCAGGAGCATTTCTTGGTCCTTATATACTCTCTAAAAAATTAACCACGTTGGTGTAAAAATTATCAGATATTTAAACCTCAAACTTAAACTCATTATAATATTGTCACCATCAATGTTGGTTAGAAAATGACAATACCATAATCAGACTTAAACAAAATTGAACTACTTCTCCAATTTAAATTAGAGGATAAATATAATCATAATTTACTAAACCAAAAATCAACTGCTCTTCAAATTAAATTATCCCATTGGTTTGAATTTAATTAAAGATAATAAACATTAAATTTTACAGCGGAAATATAAAAAAATGTTTATCTACTTTTCTGAAGCATTTTACTATACTCATCTACTCTTTGAAAAAATTATCCCATTGGTTCAAATTTTGACAGAGATTTAAACAAAAAAATTACTTCTAAAAATAATAAAACAAAACTTAGTGTGTACTGTTCATTTGGCGTAGCCCGGTGAAACAGTCCGCGGCCCATCTGTTATGCGTCCGTGCGCTCGCGGCCCAGCGGTGGCATAATCGGCCCACGGTGGCCGCTCGTGCCGCGCTCTCCCGCGCCGCGCCGCGACCTAGGACTGGGCCGAAAATTCCCATTCCCGCCTGGGCCACTTTTAGTCCGAGCTCTGCCGACCGTCGATGTCATCGGACGGTTCGCCGTGCATTTTGTCCGATCAAAATCGCGCCGCGGACGCTTGCGCCCTAACCCTAACTTCATTTGCATTCTCTCATATCTCCTCTCCTCTCCTCGCCACGACAGAAAAATGAGGGACAACAGAGTGGCGCCGCCGCCGGTCCCCTCACCGGTGAGCGCACTCGCCCGAGGCTGAGCGTGCCGCCGTCAAGCGGTCTGGGCTACGGTGCCCCCACCCACGCGGCTCCGCTCCCCGAACCCTAACTACATTTCTTTTCTTACCCTTCTCCCTCTACGCTGCCCACTGTAGCCGTCGTGTCGCTCGCACCTGGGAAAACTCTAATGGCGCGGAAGGTTAAAAGGTCCTTATTTGGTTTTGGTTATTGAGTGATAACCTAGGTGGACTAATTATGTTTGATATGGGATACACAGGTGATTAGTCCACAGGTACATGTGTCATGTGCGTGAGCAACATATGCCATAGAGGTGGAAATGGCTCGGAGATGTTGCAAAGCTCACACATGTGATGATAAAGGAGCTCATTGCACATGAGACATGACATTGAGTCATGTGATAAAGGTGGAGAAGATCAAGACATGACTTAGCTCGACGGACCGGTTGCAAGTCTGAAGGGCAAGTTGAGTGATGACTTGGCACCGATGGGCCGAGACAACGATGAAGAGAAAGTGAAGTCAAGATCGATGAACCAATATGATCATGTGATGATATGAAGTGGATCATATCATTGTTGATCGTGTTGGTGCATGTGTTGCATCGACATTGAAGGAGATAGAATGAAATGCGCAAGGCAAATATATAACCTAGGGCATTTTATTTCACCGGTCATAGGTGTGTAGAGAAGTTGATGACCGGGTTTAGGATAGATGGCCATACTATCAAGAGGGGCAAACTTGTTTGCATATCGGTCATCGAGTACCATTTGAGTGATCTAACTTTGCATCGTTGCTAGAATCGAGTGGCGTGACAATTTGAGTGGTTAACTCCTTGAAAAATGTTTGTGAAAAGCTAACACATGTGCACAAGGTAGTGTACACTTCGTGGCTTTGGCACATTTGCAAAGGAGAAGAAGTTGGTGAAGAAAAAGAGTTGAATGCGCTGGTCACGGGGTGACCGGACGCGTCCGACATGAGGACCGGATGCGTCCGGCATCTGTCTGAGGCGGCAGTGTTCCCGACGTGACTGGGGCCAAGCGCGGGGAGTGTAACTGGTTGACCGGACTCGGTGAAGAATAGTGACCGGACTCTGGTTGAACATTGTTCAGTGTCTGGTCCTGATAACGTGGTGGTGCGCGAAAATTTGTCTAGGGAGGACCGGACGCAGGGGCGCGTCCGGTCGGCCATGCCATACACGTCCGGTCATAGTTGAGCGGCTCTAGGAGCTCTCTAGACTCGACCGGATACTGCCCAACAGCTACTTCGTTTGAATGGGATACGTGGCGGTCAAGCAGTGACCACACTGGACGCGTCCGGTGCGCAAGACCTGCGCGTCCGGTCGTCCCGAAAAATGCCTAGTGAAGGGATAACGACTATTTTTGCCCGTGGGGTTATAAATAGAAGTGTTGGTCGGCCTTTGGTCGAGAGCTGGGCATACTAGGGCCTTGGTGGCTTATGTGGTAGTGCTTGGGAGCTCTCTAACTCATTTGAGCTTGATAATGTTCATCCGATCGGGTGAGTGAGCGATTCTAGTATGATTGCATCGTGACGTTGCATCGAGTGGCACTAGGTGGTCGTCTTACAAGCCGATGGTGCTTGTTACTTTTGGAGGTTGCCACCTCCTAGACGGCTTAGTTGTGGTCTCCGTCGAAGTCTGTAAGAAGCTTGTGCGGTGCTCTGGAGAAGAGCATTGTGAGGGGCATTGTGCTCGCCCCGCGGGAGCCGCGAAGAACAACTCTAGTAGAGCGAGACACGAAGGGCGACAAGTGGTCCGGCCGGGTCAAGTGCTAGAGCTCGTGGTAAGCACTCCACGTGGGGGAGTATGACTTGTGGGTCACCTCTAGCAAGAGGACCGGCGGCAACCTTGGAGCTTGTCTCAACGGGGACGTAGCGTGTTAGGAAGCACATGAATCTCGAGAGAAAAATCACCGTGTCAACATTGTTCTTTCCGTTGGTTTGTAATCCCCTTACACAAGCTTATAATTACTTTCATATACATTGTGCTTATGTAGTTGCTCTTATAATTAGTTAGCTTGTGTAGCTTGCTAGTTACCTTCTTGCTTGTGTAGCATAGAAGTAGTTCCCTTGCGTGGCTAATTTGGTTTGTGTAACCTTGTTATTCATATTGCTTAGTTTATGTAGCTAAGTATTTACGCTCATTAATTTAGCATTGGTTGCCTTGTTATTGAGCATTGCTAGTGAGCTTAGTAGCATTGTGCTTTTGCTTACTAGAATTGTATAGGAGCTCTTCGGTGTGCAAAATACTAGTTGCATAGGTTTGTGTGACCTTGCTCCTAGAATTGGATTGGTGAGCTCTAGCTAGCACCAGCACCTTTGTTGCCTAATTAGGATCTCTATAAGGTGCTTGTGAACTTCGATAGAGAGGTGTAATCTTGTCTAGACCGATTGTTTAATTCCATAATTGTTTTAGTTAGCCGGCGTGATTCAATTTAGAAAGGACTATTCATCTCCCTCTAGTCCGTTATCTCGACCTTTCAAAGGTGACGGCGCCGCCGTGGTACCCCTTGCCGACGCACGCGTGCGGCCAGAGCTGCGCACAGCGCCGTCGAGCGGCTCCGCGGTGGTGCCCTATGGCCCGAGGCGGAAAACGAACGGCGACGAGACCTTGCTCTTCCCGCGCGGTGTGCAGACGACGACCGGCGGTGGCGACAGGACGGCCGGGCCCTAGGTAGGAACCCCTTCTATCCGTTCTCTTCTTCTTTCTCAGCTTTTCTTCCAGCGTAGCGTCCAGTCCATGGCCGGCGGTGGCGACGGGACGACCGGGCCCTAGGTGGGAACCCCCCTCTCCATCATTGCTTCTCTCTCTAGGGTTAGAGTTAGGGTTAGGGTTGGGGTTTCTGATCCGATTTGAATAATTTCTGTCTTTATTTCTTTCCTGTTTTCTACATCAAACTGGATCTACTCACTAGAACCTGGCTCTGATACCAATGATAAATTTCTAGGACTATCTAGGCGTAGATCTAGTGGGTAAAACATAACTTAGATAAGGACTTGGTGATGTACCTCGCTGCATGCAGTGGCGGCCATGGCGCCGCCGCGACGTGGCCACTGATGTCGGAGTAGAAGTAGCATCGTAGTGGGACGCGGTCTAGTAGCGACACCAATGGAGCTTCTCATCGCTCACAGCACTGCCCTTTTGATCGGACTAGGGTTAGACTCGCTAGGGAACTGGCGGCTGCAGTGAACCTCGTACCTTACGCCCGCCCCCACCTTCCTCTTTATAGTGCTACGCAATGGGGCCCATCAGCCAGGAGAACGGTTGGGCGCCCCCAAACAGGACTCAGATCGAGGACCCAATTGACCATTGGGCCAACTTGGTGGAGATCAACCTAACAGGGGCGACACAGCCCTGGGTTCGGGTTCCATCCATCCATTCCCATCCCATCCATCGGCCGCGTCCGACTCTCAGTGGCTTTCACTTGGGGGTGTTTGGATTCAGGACTAAAGTCTAGGAAGTGTCACATGGATATCGTATGGGTTGTTCAGTTACTAATAAAAAAATAAATTACAGAATCCGTTAGTAATCCACGATTAGCACAAGCTTACTGTAGCATCACATTGTCAAATTATGGGCTAATTAGGCTTAAAAAATTTATCTCGCAAAACAATTCCAATCTATGCATTTAGTTTTATAAATAGTGTATATTGAATACTTATGTGTCCAGCGTCAATAGCACAACGACTAAAGGAGATGAAACCAAACACCCGCCGCTCTGCTCCTACAGAGCAGAGGGGTCGTTGAAGAGGTCGGCGGCGAGATCGCAACGGCCCAGGTGACGTCGCTTTTGATGCGAGAACTGGAGTACTGGACCGATCTCTGCTGCTTCTTCCGTCCTGTCTCGTGTCACGGTCGGAGCCATGACACGTTCCTGGTAATAGTCGAGTGCTGTGCAGTCCAGTGCGGGGATGAGTCATGGGTGCGCGACTTCTGTTCAGGTTCAGCTCATGTCGACGTCGTCGCCCGTCACGGACTCTTTTTTTTAAAAAAAAAGTTGTCCGTCACGGAATTGGCCGTGTAGTCTCTATCTCCCGCCAGCGGCAGCATTGGGCCGTTGACGGTTTATTTTTGTGTGTCGATGACGCCATTGACGAACGATACGTTCTGTCGGGTTGATTGATGGCCCAATAGCAACATTGATAGGCGCGGCTGCGTGGTCTGGTGATCGGGCCTAGTGGCGCCAAGGGCAGGCAGGCATCCTGATGGATGCGAGACAGCCCGTTAACAAGGACTAGGCCTAAAAGTTTTTTTTTTCGAAAGACCGACTAGGCCTAAAAGTGAAAGCATGTTGCCACAGTTGTCTCAGATCAGTCGCACACAAACAAGACTGGGCATTTTGCTCAAATAAAGCAAGAACTGGGCACGACCTCTTCAAAACCCACGACCACCGACGCGTCTCTCTCTACGACCTGGACACATGGTAAACGTGTGCCGCTGTCAAGGAAACAATCATCGTTTCTAGAACTAGAATTAATGCTCATCAGAGAGTTCGTAATCAATCGCTTTGTTTACCCAAAAGACGAGAGAAACCGCGGCACTCTGTGCACAAAAGTTCCTCGCATTTTGTTTAGTAAATTTGCAAGTTGAGATGGTGTTTGGACAAGACAGAACCGGCTTTTAACATCATCCCGGCAAGTTGAGATGGTATTCAAACGCACGAGCGCAGGTGTGTAGCAGGCGGGATATATACGTATACGCCATCAGTCATCTCACAGATCGTTTCCACTTTCCAAGCTGTCGACACTTCGCGTTCGTCTTCCGCGGCTGCTTCCTCGTGCTTCTTTTGACGCGATCGCCCCGCTCTTTCATTCAGGCCGGCCAGTGCTCCCTAGGTATAAGTTGGTAACCATGGTCCATGGATGCAACTGCATGAAATACTGCTGTGTGTTACTAGATCCCAGTTGGTCACAGGAGTTCCATTCCATCTACACCACACCTACCAGTGTCTACAGCTCATCATTACAAGGAGATCAGAGGATCGTTAGCATGATAGATAGATGGGGCAAGACGACTACCTGTCCCTGTGCCTCGCGGCGCTGGTCGCGGCGTGCCAGCAAGCCGTCGCCGACGACGTAGCGCCACCGTTACTCGCGAGGGCGGCGGCGTCCGAGCTCCCGCTCCAGTTCCGCTGCCCAGTCTGCGGCAAGGCGTTCGCGTCGTACCAAGCGCTCGGCGGCCACAAGGCGAGCCACCGCAAGCCTGCGGCGGCAGCACGCGATGGGATGGCGCCATCGTCGTCGTCATCCCAGCATCAGAAGGGAGCCGCGGAGGCGTCGTCATCGTCCGGGAGCGCCGGCGCCGGGCGGCACGTCTGCACGGTGTGCCACAGGTACTTCGCCACAGGGCAGGCGCTCGGCGGGCACAAGAGGTTCCACTACCTGCACGGCCCGTCGGTGCGGGCCTCGCTGCCGCCCAGCACTGAAGGCGCGGGCTGGCTTGACCTCAACCTGACGACCCATGTGCCGGACGTTTCATTCGACGGCGTCAGACGACGGGGCGAGGATGAGGAGGTTCAGAGCCCCTTGCCTTTGCCGGCCAAGAAGCATCGGGCGTCAAATTCTGCGTGAACTAACTGAAAAGCCATGCAAGCATACAGTCGGGAGACGAAACAGTTCGCTTGTTGGTTTCGCTTATCAGCCAGCTAATAATATTTTTTCTCACAATAAACCAGTATTAATCGAATTTATTAGCCTAGAAATCAACCAGCGAACAGATCGAATTACAGCTGTGCAGTGGCTAAATCGAATAAAGATGGTTTGGATAAAAAGTTCATAGATGCACTGCATATGGACCCTACAGACTTTCCCTAGGGCTTTGGATAGGGGACAAGTTAATGAATGTATATAGCTTTGTATTTGTACAACTTATTGGTGGCCAACAGACATTTGACTTGGCATCTTACCGAACATGGTGGTTTCATAGTTCATAAATATTTTGCCTCCGGATAAATATTTGTGCAAATACTAAGATATTTTTACCAGTTCTACGTTAAAAGTGTAAATTTAACCAAGGACTTACATCTATGAAGGGCGATTGCCTTCATTCATCTCTCACTTTTTCCCTGTCGTGGTGTGCTCCCTCAATCCCAGAATACATGTCGTCGTAGCATTTGAAAAATGTATAAAAAAAAAAAAACCAGACGCTCTTATAGCAGAGTACACCACCAGTCATCCATCACATCCTGTCGTTCACTATGAATAAGGGGGTGTTTGATTTCAAGGACTAATTTTTAGTCCTTGTCATATCAGACATTCGGATGTTAATTAGGAGGACTAAACATGAGTTAATTATAAAACTAATTACACAGATGGAGACTAATTTACGAGACGAATATATTAAGCCTAATTAATCCATAATTAGCGCATATTTACTGTAGCACCACATTGTCAAATCATGATCTAATTAGGCTTAATAGATTCGTCTCGCAAATTAGTCTCCATCTGTGTAATTAGTTGTCGGTGTTTCGGACCGGGGGTTCTCAACCAACCAGTAAATGTGAACTGCATGCCCCTAATCCCGGATGGTGATGCAAAGAGACACAAGGTTTATACTGGTTCAGGTAATCGATGCCCTACGTCCAGTCTAGGAGATCGATCTTGTATTCTTTGCACCGAAGTGCTTGTAGTAGGGGGTTACAAGCTAGGTGAGAGAGGGAGCTAGTCCCAGGTCTCGGCGTGGAGTGGTGCGGGCTGCTTGAGTCGTTGCTCTCGAGCAGTGGGGGCGTCATGTGAATTGAGTGAGTGTGTTTTTTTGGCGTGAGGGCGGGCGTGGTCTCGGTCCATAGAAACGGCCCTGTCTGCTTCCTTTTATAGCCACAAGGAGGGAGCCAGGAGTACATGAGAGAGCTACACGTGGAGCCTTAGCGAGGAAGGAAGATTCAGTATTGTGGCCTATTCCTATAGCAGCACAGTGTCGGGAATGGCAATTGATACTTGATCACTGGTGCGTCATGCCGGCCATGCCTGAGGCTGTTGAAGTCGTAGGGGTTCTCGTTGACGTTTAGTCATCATGGCCTCCTCTGTAGGTGACATGCCGTGACTTGTGAATTTTTGACTTGGTGGTTCGCCGAGGCCTGGCAGGTGTTTGTGGCCGCGCCGATGCCTAATTTGCCGAGGCCTTGGAGGTGACCTGTGTATGAGGCGGGGGCCTCGGCGGTCAGCGTCGTACCTGGTTTAGGTGGAAAAGTGCGGGACGAGTGTCCGCAGGGCATGGCAACCCCTGCACCGTCAGTAAGGGATGGTAAAAAGGAGATTTGATCGTTGTCCCATCGCTCCCTTTGAGACCGCCGGTCGTGGCTGCGAAGCGGATGCAAGCGCATTAAATGGATGGGACAACTGCCGGAGGGGCTCTCAGAGAGAGAGGGCCTCGCTGGTCGAATCAGAGACTTAGCCTCGGGCGGGCTGAATCGGAGAATCGGCCTCGGCGAGAGGGACGAGAATCGGCCTCCATCGAGAGAGGGCCTCGGTGGGAAGAATCGGAGAATCGGCCTCGGTGAGAGGGCCTCGGTGAGAATCAGCCTCGTCGAGAGGGCCTCGGTGGGGCGAATCGGAGAATCGGCCTCGGTGAGAGGGCCTCGGCGGGGTGAATCAGAGAATCGGCCGAGGCCCCATGGCTATCCTTCGGCTTTGATATTTGTATGGTCTAAGCAATCTTTTCGGCTCTTGCTTAGGGTACCCCTTTTTATGGTACTCTGGTACAGCCCGAGCCTCGGGAGTGCGAGCACTCTCCCCGAGGGTTTGTTAGCTTGCTGTTGCTCCGTCGGGATTGTGTTTTGTTCTCGTGGTTCCGGTGGGTGCGCGCGTGAGCGAGTGAGGCCACGGAGGAGTGGATTTACTCCTCCGGGGCTTTGTTCTATGAGCGAGGAGTTTATTGCGTTTGCGGGCCCTTGAGTGCGAGTCTTGGTTGGGTCCCCAAGCAAGTTTGCAAGAAGAGCCCCGAGCCTCTGCCTGCAAGCGAGAGGCGATCGGGAGTTCCCGGCTGTCCGGCCTGTTGATTCAAGAGGAGGTGGCTCCTCCTCGCCGTCGTCGTACGCTGGTGACCCGTATTCGACTGGGCCAAAGGGGTCATGTAATAGATTAGGATGTACATCATTGTACCATAACGTTTTGTGGCCATCAAGATTTGTGTATGTATGCATCTTAATCGTTTTCTATTTATTTCCCAGCCCTTGAGCTCCGCTTTTTGAACATATCACTTGCAAAAACTTCCCTGAGCCCAAGGCGCCTCTACGGCAAAAGGTGGTGAGGGAGTTGCCTTTATTAGGCGTGGCGATCTCGTGGCTCGGCCGACCTTTTGGCCTCGAGGCATACTTTCGGTCCTTAGGTTTTTTACAATTGATTTGTTAGAGTACGCGAGAGAGTTCGACGTAGGATTTTTTTTGAAAAGACGACTAAAAAACGGTGTCCCCCTATCTCGTTTTAGACAAGTCCTTTGCAAAACTTCCTTGGAGCCTAAATTGCCCCTCGGGCGAAAGGTGGTGAGGGAGTTGCCGTAGCCCAGAGGCGTTGGCTGTCTCGCGGCTCGGCCGACCTTTTGGCCTCGAGGCGAACTTTCGGTCCTTAGGTTTTTGCAATTGATTTGTCAAAGTTCGAGACAGAGTTTGGGATTTAGGGGGGAGGTCCCCCCAAGCCGGAGGGAGACTCGATCTATGAGTCGAGTCTTCCCCGATGTTATCAGAACGCCGAACCCGTCTGCGATGGGCTCGGGAGGTTCTCGAAAATTTAGAACAATTAAAGAACACTTCTTTATTGTATTTCGAGGAAAATTGTATGATGCTTGGGAATTTAAGGGTAGAAGCGACGATCATTCTATGTTCCAAGTGTTGGTGAGGATTTCGCCCTTCTCGTAGTCTAGCTTGTAGGTCCCGTGCTTTAGTACTTGGGCGGGCCACCAACTTCCAAGTCGTCGATGAGGTCACTAGCCTTCCTGGACTTGTCCTTGATGTCATCCACGCCGGCCTCGACGGTTGATGTGCTCGCCAAACAGGTGGTGCACTTTGGTATGTGGCCCCTGCATTTCTGAGACTGAATGGCATAGTCACATAGCAGTACATATCAAATGGGGTGATGAAAGAAATCGGCTCCTCAGGAGGTGGTGGGGCAGAGCTTGATGGCAGGACGTCGCTCCGTGCCACCGACGTCTTTCCCCTGCCCAGGCTTAAGCTAGACAGGTCCCCAACCAGGGACTCTGTACCAACAGCCGGGTATGGGATACCGACGGGGCGTCGCCGCATGCCGCCGGCGTTTTTCCCATGTCCAGGCTCAGGAAAGTTAGGTCCCCAACCAGGGACCTTGTGCCTGTGTTGGACATGGGTGCTTTGTGCGCCACCATGAGCTCATTGGGTGTGGGGTGGTCCACTGCGTTGCGCCTGGTGAGCGTGACAAGACCAGCGGCTCGGGCGCCCCCCGCGCCTGGGCTGCTGGTGCGTGATGTCGTCGTTGGTTGACGGGGCTCTGGGTGGGAGAAGTACCATGTCGTACTTGTATCTAGAGACATGAACTCTAGGCTCCCGAACTAGATCATCATGCCGAGATGTAGTGGTCGTATGGGGTCTGCCATCCAGAACTTGTTGGGATAATTAAGCTAACACGCAGTAACCCCTATCTGGCGGCTAATCGTCGTGTTTCGGACGGGAGGGTCCTCAACCAACCGATAAATGTGAACTGTGTGCCCTAATCACGGATGGTGATGCAAAGAGACACAAGGTTTATCTGGTTCAGCAAATCTAGGAGATCGATCTTGTATTCTTTGAAGTGCTTGTAGTAGGGGTTAAAATTTGGGTGAGAGAGGAGCTAGTCCTAGGTCTCGGCGTGGAGTGGTGCGGGCTGCTTGAGTCGTTGCTCTCGGCGGCGTGGGAGCGCGTCGTGAATTGAGTGAGTGCCTTTTTGCGCGTGAGGGGCGGCGTGGTCTCGGTCCATAAAGCGGCCTGGATGCTTCCTTTTATAGCCACAAGGAGGGAGCCAAGTACATGAGAGAGCTACACGTGGAGCCTTAGCGAGGAAGGAAGATCGAGATTGTGGCCTATTCTAGTTAAAGTGTAGGGAATGGTAATTGGTACTTGATCTTTGGTGCGTCATGCGGCCATGCCGAAGGTTATTGAAGTCGAGGGGTCCTCGTTGACGTTTAGTCGGCATGGCCTCCTCTGTCAGGGTGACATGCCGTGCCTTGTGAATTTTTGACTTGGTGGTTCCGAGGGCTGGCAGGTGTTTGACAAAGTTTATGGAAAGTGGATTTGAGTGTCCATGAGGCATGGCAACCCCTGCACCGTCGATGAAGGGATGGTAAAAGGAGATTTGACCGTTGTCCCATCGCTCCTGTTCTTTGGAGCGATCGTGGTACGACGTCCGCGGATGCATTCAGGTGCATTAAATGGATGGGACAACCTGCCAGAGGGACTGCCTCGGCGAGAATCGGCCTCGGCGAGAGGGCCTCGGCGGGGCGAATCGGAGAATCAGCCTCGGCGAGAGGGCCTCGGTGAGAATCGGCCTCGGTGAGAGGGCCTCGGCAGGGCGAATCGAAGAATCAGCCTCGGCGAGAGGGCCTCGGCGGGGCGAATCGGAGTCGGCCTGGGCGAGAGGGCCTCGGCGAGATTGCCTCGGTGAGAATCGGCCTCGGCGAGAGGGCCTCGGCGGGGCGAATCGGAGAATCGGCCTCGGCGAGAGGGCCTCTGCGGGGCGAATCGGAGAATCGGCCGAGGCCCCGTGGCTATCCTTCGGCTTTGATATTTGTAAGGTCTAAGCAATCTTTTTGGCTCTTGCTTAGGGTACCCCTTTTTATGGTATCCGACATTAGTTTTATAATTAACTCATATTTAGTCCTCCTAATTAATATCCGAACATCCGATGTGAGAGGGACTAAAAATTAATCGTGGAACCCAACACTCCCTTAAGAATGAAGAAAAAAGATACGGTGTGTGAGGAGGCTCCCAGCCGCCGGAGCACTGGTCCCAAGCAGCATGCTGCTGCAGACGTCCATCAGGTGCAAGATTCCATAGGGTTTCAGAGTCTTTTTCCATCCGCCTTTTGGTCTCTATGATAGCTTGCAGGACGTCTTTTAATCTGGTATAGAGGGAGTAGTCCATTACTCACTCATTTGAGTTCGGAGGAGCAAAACTTTAGCAAGCACGACACGGGCCTAGCTATCCAAGCCCGTCCGCGTCCTTCTACCTTTTCTAAACTCATGATAAATGTATAAATAGCCACCTATTTAAGTTGAGTCAATCTTCTCTTATTTTTTCATACGAATTTAATCTTTATTACACTAGCATTTGTTATTGCTGTTGGTTGTTTTAAGTTTGGGCCAGACCCAATTAAGTCCAACAAAAATTGCTACTCCGTACCTTATCATTGGCACGAGCACAACACGATAAATTATACATACAAACATATTTGCTAATTAAGTAAAATTGTAGAGGCAATGAAAACTGTTGTTTTTATTATAACAAGAATACATCCAACCTTTACTTTTTTATTGTAACGTTCCAATACTTTATTTGGACAACAAATCAAATTGTTTTTGGTCTACCACAAAATATAACTAATTTATCTGGGAATGGTTAAAGGAATAGAGAATAGACATAAAATTATGCCTCCAAAAGTTTGCGTTGCGCAAATTTTTTTATTGATCTATCTGGTTAAATATAAATGATTTATGACAAAAACAAAATAGTCCATTCGCTTATGTGCATATTCATCTTCAAAGGCAACACAACAGATTTACTATTGGACATAGTTACAAATTATGAATTGGTATACATCATGTGCCTGTTTTCTGTGTCTCTCTCACGTGACAAATCATAGCCATTGGATCTTAATAATGTTAATAGTACGCTATGGAGTTATCTTCAACCTCTGGCCATCTTCTTCATTGTGCGTGGCTGCGAGCTCTTTTATTTTAACAGAAAGAAATACAAAAATGATTAGAAAGTAAAATTATTCAATCTTTTTTTGTATTTTAATAAATATTTTTTTTTTTAACTAATAACTAGATACTGAAATTCTTTGATTCACTTTTTGAATTTAAGTAACTAAACCCATTCTTAATTTTGGAATATTTTAATGAGAGAAATTGGAAAAATCCAGAATTCCAGTATTTTTTCTTTTTCTTATTTTGTTGAGTCCACGAGCTCGCCACCACCACCCCTGGCTTGCCTCGTCCTTGGTGACCTCGTAGTTGCCATGTCTGGCCTTACTACCCCCACCGTGCTAATTGGCGTCGTCAGGCCATCTCTATGTCTCCCCCACGCCTCCTTGGCTCAATCGCCGTCTACCTCCACCCATAGCAGTGCGGGATTTTTTTTATTTTTAATCCTTCTTTAATCAATATTTTAATACTAATCCCAAAAATGAAGTATTTGCAAAAATGACCCTTTTGGTCGCTATCGCGCCATATGCGCTGGCGCGACAAGCCGAGCCACAGTGGCGCCCGTCGTTGACCCTAGCTGGCGTGGCGGAGTGTGCCCATGGCATGGGCCCCACCCTGTGTGGAAGAACCTCCTAAGAAATCGGGCCCACGTGCACCTATCGATGTCTCAACAGACCTCAGATAGCGTACACAAGTTCCCAACAACTTAACAAGTCTGTCAGGTGTCCTCGGGAAGCCCGAATCATCCACGAATCTTTTCCAAACAGGATCCCAATCACAGTCATTGTAGATTACAACAGTTTTCAATATACATACCAGATATTATAAAGCGGAAGACTTAAGTTTTGATATTACAAACCAGTTGTTTCAAACTTACAAAATCATAAGTGTCATACAACCATAGTAGCGGGATAATATTACATTAACATTATTTATTTCACACAAACTAGTGACTTGTCCAAAGGCCATTCATCATTCTTCATCGTCATCAACTTCAAACACTGACATACAGCAGGGACCAAAACAAGTCTGCTCATGCGACTCACCTGCAACAAGGGTTAACAAACCCTGAGTACAAAAGTACTCAACAAGACTGACCCGACGAAAAAGGGGCGAAGGTCTTAAGGATGCAGGTATTGGGACAAGGTAAGGAGGTAGCAAGGTTCAAAAGTTCTTTGCCAAAAGCTTTCTATTCTTGATCCTCTTTTTCAAGTTTTACCCCTAAGTACTTTAGTTCCTTATTTCAAACTAGGTGTTCATATTCCATATTCCAATCCTTCTCATTCCATTCCTTTTTCTCATGTTTTAGTAATTCACCAGTCCTGCATTGCTTCTGTAATGAATCGAGTCTCCATATCCGCGGAGCACCGGCAATTCAAATTGATTCAAGTCCTACCTGGGGATTCCTTATCACACGACATATGTAGAACTTAATCTTGCATATATCAACCTCGCTACCGGATCCTCCTATACAGCCGTCTACACGCCACCTGAGAGCACAGCACACCTCAAATCCGACCACATTCAAGACACGAGGGTACACGCTACTCCCGCCATCTCACCACTCCCAGTGCGTGGGCATTCGTCTTAGTATCGGATTAGCCGAAGTAGGCTTACCGGAGTATGTGACCAGTACTACAAAGTGTCTCATTTAGAAGATCCACAATGAGTGGCCTTTAAGCGACATAGTCGGCAACATTACCCAACATTCAAGATAAGCCACCGACTAGTCTCTAATTCATTCTATCTTCTTTCTTTCTTTCTTTGGCCAGTATGCCATCTTTGATTGTATCCAAACTTTTACTTTGAAAGCCTACCACAAAGCATACTAAGCAATTCTATGCCTTTGTAAATGAAATCATCTTCAAGGATGGTAAACAATTAACAAGGTAATCAATGCATCAAATAGGTAACATTTGAATTAATCAACTTAATGCAATAAGTAACATAGGTGATAAACTTTTTAAAGTAAACAAGGTAATGGTTTAATGCATAAATCGGGGCTTGCCTTCGTTGACGATCTCGGGTTCCGGATTAGTACCACAATTATCGAATCCCGTGACAACCGGGGATTCTTCCACAACTTGCTCAACTAGAATCGTTTCACTCTCAGATTCTACATGAAATAATAACATATGCTTCAACATGATGATAATGTAAATGTGATGCTTTCATGGTGCATGAAATATAATAACACCTTGAATACAACTTTCCTTCGCGGTACAGTTGCAAGCCAACAAAACTAATTGACGTTAACATCTAGGGTTTATGACCTAAGTGACTTGACCAAATTGATCTTGAAACCCTACTGGTCACAAAACATGACCCAAACAAGATCAAACCCTAACCCTAACACTTAGGGTTTGCTGTTATTCATTTTTGATTTAATTTGGAAATAAGCCCAAAAACAAACTTGTTCCAAATGACCTCAAAATTTTATGTAAGATTTCTCATGACAAATTAGTGTACCAAAATAAATTTCATAATTTTTGGAATTATACAGTGGCTTACAAAAATTATGGAAATTGCATTTATCAATTAATTGACTAAATTTTTAACATTAAAAATTTATTCAAATTTCAAGTTTCATATTTTTACTAAATAATATTCATCACAGAGAGGTCACACAAAAATTTTCATAATTTTTGGAGAAATCTATACAAAATAACAAAAATAGACACTATTCATCCATTTATGAAAATAGAAAAAATTCCATTTGAACTATACAGTCGCTGACATACGGGACCCACTTGTCATCCCTAAGCTCCGGCTTTGACCGCGGCGACAACGGCGCTGACCGACGTAAACTTGCTGCCGGTGAGCCCAATAGCGACGGCCATAGCACCAAAACGTTCACAACGACTAGGCGCATCGACCTGTGGCACTACGGAGGTTGATTACGACACGGAACAAGGCTAACACCGGCCATGGCGGACGCGGTGGCACGGCATCGCTACACTACCCGGCGAAACAAGGCCAGTAGAGATCAAACAAAAGGCTTAGAAAGGATCAATAGCTTACCCCGAACATGTTGAAGAAAAGAACAAGACCGAAGGAGCTACGATGACGCGGGTCGATGGTGACAGCGGTCACGGCGGAGCAAACTTCATCGGTGATGGAGTTCGATGACTGCAGTGAGCAAAACAACCAAGCAAGAACGGATTAAGCATCATAGCGTTGAGACGAAGCTATAGAGACAACAAGCACGGACAACGGCTCACCGGATAAAGCTGGCCGCGGTGAAACGGAGCTTTGGGTAAGGTCGCCGGCCGCGAGAAAGAAGGCTTGCTAGCGACTATTCTCGGTGGACTCAAGTGGTAGAACTAGATCGGTTGGAGGCGCAAGGAGCAGGCGAAACTGAGACACTGCTTTTCCGGGGCTATCTTGCGTTGAGGATGCGAGGAGAGCTTGCCGGAGCTGAGGCGGCGGCGTCGGGAAACAGAGGAGAGAAATCAAAGTCAACGATGGCGTCGGAGCTTTATAGCGCGGCCAAGAGTGCGAGGGAATGGCACGTAGTGAGCTGCTCGTGCCAGCGCAAAGCCGAGGGCGGCCACGGGCGCGCCTTGAAGGCCGGAGAAAGGACGCCGGCGGTGGGGCGGTGACCATGTACTCTTCACCCACAATTACAGAATTGCAACTGAGCTCATTTTACAAATTACTCCCAAATTTTCTAAAGAAGTTGAAAATCTCCAAAAATGAAAGTTGCTCAACTTTTCAAACTCTACAACTTTGTTTCAAGGAATATTTTCAAATTCTACCTCCATTTTGAAATTTGAATTTAGGGTGCATTTGAGCATTTGAATTATTTCAAAATTACTTCAAATTTTATATGTAAACTTTAAAAACTTTGGATACCAAAGTTGATCCTTATAAAATAAGCTTCAACTTTGCTTTTTATCACAACCCCAAATTCCAAATGGATTTTGAAATATACAAAAGGGGCAAAATAGACTTTTATAATTTGAAGTTGAATTAAAATTTAATTTGTTTTCCTTTTGACTTAACTTTGATTTTTGACCAGTAACATGGCCCATTAGGGTTATTTGAGTCAAATGACACATGGTCTCACATGATCATATGAAATTTGACCCTTGTGGTAATGATTTTCATTCAGAGTTTCGAATCACATTACATCACATAAAATAACAATTATGAAATAAAGCTTATTTAGTGAATGCATTCAAAATTTTCTACTTTATGAATACTTTGCAATGCATATGATGACATGTCATGTTTTAATGTTATGTTAAAACACCAGAGGTGTTACACCCTGTCGCGCAAGTGAATTTGGCGCGATTAATATTTGTCGCGCCATGTGGGCCGGCGTGACAAGCCGAGTTAGGTTTTGTAACATCCTCGGTGTTACACCCTAAATCATTTACTAAGACACGTCATGAGCATCATATTTATGTGTTAGTGCATGTGATGAAGTGCATAGATGAAGCATTGCAATTAAAACGATCAATAAAGTGTTAAACAAAAAGTTACTCCATAACTCATACAATTAACAAGTAGGGTTGTAAACCAATTTTTATTGAACAAAAACACTATAGAACACACATGTGACACTTAAATAAAGTTTGAAATATGAACTTTGTAGATGACAGTGAAATACTTGCTGTTGAAAAATGATATTACTAACTAATATTTCTACTAGCCTAGAAATTGCAAATTGAAATCAAGTTTAGCTCAAAAACTTAAAAAGATTCAAAGTTTGTCAACAGCTAGACATTACTATATTTAGCAAATTATTTGGAGAGATTGAGTTAAGGGGTGGTGTAGTGTTATAGCTCGATTTGGTAGTCTCATATACCATCTTGAGTGTAGCTGAGACCATTTAGGTTTTGTAGCAACGGTTTAGTCGCGGTGAGAGCTTTAAAAACCATGCACAACACGTCCTCGGCCTGTTTCCCCGAGTGGGCGCGGTCATCGCTCCTCAGGGGCACGACCTTGCCGTGTTGGTGCGTCTTTGAGCGCGTCGTCGTCTTGGCCGTCCGTGCTTCGACTATCCTTTGCGGCCCGATCGATCCATCGAAGGCGCTGCGGTGGGGCGCGCGCCGCCGCTCTGCTCGTCGGTCGACGACGCCGCCCCCTCCCACGCTGCCGCTTGCCGCCGCCCGCCGTGCGTGCGTGCGTCCCGCGTAGCAGCAATTGCCGCCGTCATTATCTCATGCTTGCGCCGCGCCGGCTCGGTCGGATCTTTGCGTGCACGTGGCCGTGCTTGCCATCGCCATGCCATTGATGGCACTACGACACGTGGGCCACACCGGTCACGAGCACACGCGCCAGTCCGCTAGCGCCTGGACATGGGTCTCCATGGTCACGCCAACCACATCCAACCAAGGCGCACACACGCTGAGCCACCGACCGTACCCCACCACCCTCTCTCTGTTTCTCATCTCTCTACCACCGATGAGCTACGTCCACGCTGGTCTCTCACGATAGCTGGTTGGGACTGTATTAGCTCTAGTTCGTTGGGACGGTGACGCCATCGTTGCGGCCGTCCATGCAATGCCGTAGCCATCTCCAGCACGTCTCGCAGCCCCACGTCACTGCTAGGTGTAGGTAGTGGAACCCTATATGAGTGTCGGGCTGATCGACGGGCTAGAATGGACCTCTAGTGGTCGGCATAGCTTCTCCATGCTGCCGCGCCGTCACGTATGGGGTCACCGGGGGGTGTGCACCGGAAAATTTCTAGAATTCCGGGGGCTTAAGCGAGAGTAGCTATGAGTGATAGGAATAGTGATAGGACTCCGATGCAGTTTGGGATGAATCCAGGGTGTTGGCCGCAAAAGTGCCTCATGCGCAAGCTCTCTCTCTATCGCGGGCCGACCTGTGTTGCGTGGGCCAGGTCAGCGAGCCGCGTGTGCGCGCGAGTGCTGCACCGCGAGTGTGGGCTGCACAAGAAATTGTTTTTCATTTTTCTAGGGAATTAGCAAATGTTTTTCTTGTTTAGTTTGAGCTGATCTTTGTAAATTATAACAAATAATGTAGTTGTCCAAAAATTATACAATAAATTTTCTTAGACTCCTGTAATTTGCTCTGTATGTTGGGATAGTTAGTTCATGCTTATATATGTTGACATTAGGAACTATTAAATAGTTTGAAAATGCTTAATATTGTTAAGCAAATAATTGTAGGAATTTTGGTGGTAAAATGGTAATAGCTTTAGACCTAAAAATTTTATGGTTGTTTCACTGTATTATTATGTGTTCATTATAATTTTTTAGCCTTAGAATAGCCTAAGTCTTAGGGTAGTGGGATGCTCCTTGTTTTAATATATGTTAAATCGTTAGTAGGAGTAAGGATGTATTTTTGGTTGCTAAGTTCATACTTGTTAGATACTAAATGTTAGAGTTAGCTTAGTAGATGTATTCTTATTTTAAGAGTTATTGTTGCTTAAATACTAAATATTGCATCATCATTGCATGCATGTAGAGAACGAGTTGGTGGAGATCATGACCACAGATGATCGCGAGTTCGAGGAGATCGTCGAGGAGTACGAGGAGGAGATTCTCGTGCAGGAGGAGGTCCCGGAGCCACCACTGACTGACTCAGCTGACACCGCGCCTGCCCAAGGCAAGCCCCGGTGCATAACCCCTTATTTTTGATAATCACTATTTATATATGTTATATGCATTTACGTTACAGAAATTTTATAGAAACCACATGGATAGATATACCTGTCTTAAGAGCCTTACTAGTGTATGTTCGAGTAGCTGCTATGCTTAGGTTTTTGGTAGCATGAGTAACCTGCCGTTACTTATAATAGGTGATTATTATTATTACTCTCATAATAAAATGATGAAAAGAAAATAGAGATCGGACAGGGATATGGTATGGATATTGGTGGGTGTATGTAATACCTCTGATGTTACGAGCTTACTAAGCACCAAGATTATAGCTTGAGAGATAGATCTAATAATATAGTGAGTTCGTTTACTTAGCGTAAAGAGGTGGTGATGAAAAATCCTAACAAAAAGAATAGAATGAGTTGTGTTAATTGTTGGCATGAAAATAATTTCTATGAACATCGAGCCATTTATAATTGGAGTAATGTGTGGAAATAAAGATTTGAGGGCGAGTTACGTAGCTGGGCATGCAATTTTAAATCTTGGAGAATAATAATATCCGCTAGTATTTTTGCGAAGCTCAGAAATCAAATTGAAATTAAATCCACTCTTCACGGTTAAGTCAGCAAACAAACGATTTAAGTTTAAAGTGCTATCTTTGGTAAATTATATAGTGGAACATACTTAAATAGTGCTTTAATATTTTGTTCCTATGAGTTAGTACGAAGTATGGACTAGGTCATGACATGTTGTCTAGTTGAAATTGATGAAGTTGCGACCTTTTAAAAATTCAATCATAAGTGTTAATGGTTGTTTAGTTCAAGCGGGACTCTCATCCTTTCTAAGTCTGTAACGATAATCGACAATGCCATTTCGACATTTAAATTCCAACAAAAATGATTAAGCAATTTTTATATGTTGAAGCACTATTGGTTGCCCCAAGGTGAGCACTCGAGAATGGTGTAGGTTATAGTCGTGCTGAGTGCCACTTGGATCTCAAAATTTTTTGCCTAAGTTCATTAGAACGCACTGCAAGCTCTGTCGTCAATGCTCTATCGTGGACCGAAACTCAGAGGACGAACTCATCTTGGCACGCTTGTATCTTCCTCTCGGGTGGACCTTTTGTTGTGTGGATTGCTCTGTTAGATAGCTGATAAGATCAACTTTAGAGTCGTGGAATTAGTTGAACCTCAATTGTGATCGTTAGCAAAATTTTGCATCGCTTTAAAAAGCGTGCTCATCACCATTCGGTTGCTGGCTCCGTAGGCGCGGACACCACGTGCCCACGTGGCCTTGGCTGGCCGTTCCTAGCTGGGGTCATGCCATGGTTAGCCTTGGGGGCTGACGACTGCTCGTCGGGCTGGGGGTGGTCTGAGTCGCCTTCGCGAGCCGCTGCGCTGATGGGTTGTCGCAGCGTGGCCATCGCAAGCGCAACGGTGGTCCGTAATGTTGTTGCACAGTCGCCGGAGCGACGTGGTGCCCGTCTGACCGATTGAACCATCGACCTAGCCAAGAGCCTGGATATCGCGGGCGTCTGCCATATCGTGAGGTCGCGCCGTTACGTGCACATGGCCGCGCGCGGGCATGCCTTAATGGCTCTGTCCGGTCGCGGGCCACTACGCCAATGTCCATAGTATTAACGCATGGCCGTGGCACCTCGGCTCAATTCGGCATCTTTGTACCAAGGCCTCATAAGCAATTAGTGGTTCTGACCATGCAAGTCCCCTTAGATGCCCTCCCTCACGTCAATTTGGAGTCCGGCTGCCCGTGCCCATGTCGCCGCCGTGACCAGAAGCGAGGAAGAAAGGTAGGGGCGAAGCAGTAGCAATTCATTTGATTATGACGATGAGCTCGCCCTGACTTCCTTATGTCGGTGCTCGCCCCTAGCAATCGAGGGATCCACCGAAGGGGGGAAGCTGACGTGGCCACGCCGCCGTGGAGCCATGTCGTCTCCACCACGTGCACATGGTCAGACCTGCTCGGGTTGGCCCTGTTCCCACCGTCGCTGCAGACCGGCTCGGGGTAATCTAATGTTGCTCTCACCTCTTTCAGTTGTCTTCGTCATCGCTCTTGCTCATCGAAGTAGCCTTGTCGCCGTCCGTGCACCATACTGTTTCAACCGCCACCGTGGTCGGCTGACTATATCGTTCCTTCGAGTTTCCAACCGCCGCCTAGCGTATTTGTTTTTGTCTGGGAGCGTGATCGACCCCTTGGGTGGGTCTGCGCAAGCCCTTGAAGGCTGGTGTGACCGGGCCATGCTGGTTGGACCCACGCCATCACACGCGGGCATGTCGAGGGTTACCCCATTGCAAAGATAGGATGTTCCAAAGACCCCCGTGCAAAAGCTGAGTCTCTAGGAATAGTGCCAAGCAGTGTAACCCAATTATGTAGTAGTGCGGGTCCATTTCTGCAAAACTACCACACGCGCGCGGGCTCCCCCGTTTGGGCTGTTGTTGGGCCAGCCGCAGCGCACGCGCCGAGTTCACACTGGGCTATTGGGCCGAATAGGTGGCTGTCGGCCCTACTTCTTTTCCAAAGCATTTTCTGATTTAATTGCTAGAGGCAAACTTGTAAATTCAAAATAAAACCTTACAGGAATCCAAAAATTGTGAAACTTATTTTGTTAGGTTCCTAAAATCATGATCTATCTTCTAGTGTATTTTATTAACATAATTTCATAGAATTTTCAAGAGTAATCTACTTAATTTGAGATGGTTAATATTGTTAAAACATAAACTTGTAGGAATTGTTGTGATGGTAATAGCATTGGCTATGAAATTTTTATAGTAGGTTGCTAGCATTATTATGTGCTCACAATAAATTTTGTAGCTGCATTGGAATTAATTTGTTAAGGTAACTAAATGCGTCTTAGTACAAAAATATATTTAATCAATCAAATGTAAAAATAATTGGGGGTTTGCCGAGTGAGAACAATTTTCTAGAAACGAAGCCTCGCTTGTCCCCCTAGATACATAGAAGTGCGTTAGTCATTTGGAGCTAGCTCGTTAGTTCGAGAGGCAAGATCGTACTGTAGGCACTGCAATTATCGATTGGTTATTTACGTTCTTGCGTTGTATCTACGAATACCATGATAGGAGCAACGGTGGATCGCGGAGTCATCTAGAGAAGCGGAAGTAGATGGTGACTTGCTGATCATGCCACCATGATGAAAAGCTAACTTTTGGTTATACCTCACCCAAACAAGCCCTGGTGGATAACCCCTATTATTCTGCACTTTATTTTATGCTTATGCATTAAGTTTAAGGAGTTGAATGAAACCCACTTGCATATATATATATCCTTATCCTATGAGTCTTACTAGTATGACAGGATCATGTAGATTGCTATGCTACAGAACTCTAGTAGAAGTTGAGTGATTGCCTGTCACTCGCGAGAGATAGGAAATATATTATTGTTGTTATTATATTACTATCATATGGAATATATATGAATGATAATTTGAGACCGGGTAGAATGGTACTTTGGATCTGGACTTGGTTTGGCATTCGAGCGAGGCTTGGATTGCACTTGTTCCACCCGTGTCGGTTAAGGACTGGCCATTGCATTGGATTCTAGTCAGGTCACAGACTTATTATCCTAAGCACATACTTATTTATAGGAGCAGGGAAGGCTCTTTGCTCTCTTGTCGTGGGTTCTGGCACTTTTTGGACCGACTAATTGGAGGCGTGGATGGTGGAGGAATAAGCACCACACTGAGTCTAGGACTCAGGTGTGGGGGCTTGGTGTCCAAGTTTGGACGGGGACCTAGACCCCTTGACAGGAGAGTGGTGGGTTGGTCCTGCTTGTGCCTAGGGTACAAGCGGGGCATGTGTTTTGGGGTACCCAGCTGGGCACATTGATTCATGAATCGTCGGGTAATCCGGTATGACTTATCTACAATCTAGCACCGTAGTAAGAACTGGAATATAAAAGATAGAAAAATAGTTCTGATTTCTTACCACCTGCTTGAAAGTAGCACATGTGCTTACATAGAATGGTAGTTAATGAACTAATGATGACTGCTAATGAAATTGAATATAACGACTCACACTTAGTAATGCTCCTGCAGATGCAATAACCCACAAGCCAAATAGCCTTGCATATCCTTAGAGTCTTTTCTTTCCTCCTAATGGGTAAGTCTTGCGGAGTATAATTGAGTACTCAGGTTTGTTCTACCTTGTTGAAGGTGACAGGAACATGTGGAGCTAACACTTGCATGTGGAAACCTCCTGGTGGGCTCAGCGAGGATTTTCCTTAACGTTGTAGACATAGAGTTTATTTGAAACTTTCACCCAAAATGTTTTCCAATGGAAAAACTTATAACCTATCGACACAGAATTTCGCCCCGTGTCGAGGACACACGTAGCAAGCCGAAAGGGTCTGCTCGATGGAGTTGTAGATCCGCTTAGCTTCAGCGCAGGGATGGACGATCCTGCGCAATCCTCCCGAGATGTGCCAATCAATTTGACCCTGCAATTGATAAGGAGAGAAAGTTTATCTGCAATTAAGAGCGAAACGTGTCGGTATTGCCAGACAGCCCCGAATGTGCGGCTCCGAGAGCCGATATGAAAGGAGATCGACTAAATAGTCGATTCCATCATATTCATAAAAATAAATCGGTTAATGCTCATGGGGTTGTGTAAGAAGAATCGTTTGTCGTTCAGGATGAATATCATTATTTAAACAAATATTGGTCAATGGCAATAAGATGTCAACAGTAATTAATTTATGCTAAACCAATGACTGCAAGTAACCAAACTCCTTTATAAAAGAAACAGTTCATCATCATTTAACCATTTAATAGAGATAAACCTAATGAACATATTAGATCTCATCTATCGCTATAACCAGTGGGGCATGAGGCAGAATCATGCAGGCTGTAGAAACAACAATAGACTCGACGACCCTAACTTATTACTAATATTAGTGGGGCATGAGGCAGAATCATGTAGGCCATAATACAATAGTAAGATCATGGGGCTAACACATCTTTCAACCTATCGCTACTTCAATGGTCTCGTGATGCGAACTGTTTGTGAAAGCGCTCAATATCGGCTAAAATAGCCGATTCAGGCATAACACAGATTAAGATCATGCCCTCTTAGAAATAGATCTACAAACTAACGGTCCCCACTCCATGGTGCTAATAGTGGGGTGTGAGGTAGAATCACACAGGCCATGATAATGGGCCATAGAACGGATTTTGCTAGCCAATAGATCTACTTAAGATCAAACACGTCTTAACCGCACGCTATGCACGATCAAGATTGATATAAAACAACCGATAAAATATAACTCATCATTTAAAGTACATATTGGATAAGTTTGGATTAACAAATGATGGGTTAAACAAGATATAAGGCCAATCTAGATCAATCTTAATCGGGCGAAGTGATATTACTGTAATTAAATAAATAATGGAAGCAATAAGCAATATCGGTAACTTAATGAATCTATCCGAAGGTACGCCACCCTTAGATAGAGCCGATAACTTGACCTTAATCTAGTTTGAGCAGTGGAGGTCGACCGGATCGATGCAGCCGTACTTGAACTAGACAAGAGTTGATAACTAACTTATACCAGAGTCACAGTGGAGGTCGACCGGATCGATGTAGCCATACGAATAGAGGTATAAGTCATGACGGTACTTACACACAAGTAGTGGAGGTCGACCGGATCGATGTAGCCGTACTTGCTGAAGAACTCATCGAGATCTACTCTACTCCTACTCCTAAGGGGTGGCCGGAGCTAAAAAAGTAAATAACTGATATTTGATTGATTGTGTGTCCTTTACAATAGCCGAGATTTGATATTTATACCCGGGACCTATGCATGACTCCTATCTAAGCACGACTCATCACAATCTTTGACCCTAAGAGAAAAACATTCCTAATTTAAGATAACTTGGACTCTAATCTTTCCCTTTTTGTAGAGTCCAACATGCTTTGTCCTGGCAGCGATCATAGCCTTTGTCGTTATCTGCTGGCGCTTCCTGAAGAAAGCCGATCCCAGTGCTGCATCCAAATCAGCTGGCTCCGATCTACATGCAATTGATTCCTTGTTGACATGATCTTGGGAGCTTCGAGTCCCTGCGACTCTTCTTCCAAATTCTGGTGTAAACACATGCCCCCCAATTTTGGGATAAAAGTAATTTTATTCCAAAATTATCACGTCTATATCCCCGATAGGTCCGCAGTCATGGGTAAAGAATCTTGATCTAGGGTCTACTGTTTGTCATTGCTTATGTCAGCTCATGAGCCCACGCTTCAAAACTTTTTACGAGGGCATTATTGCTTCACGAGTACTTGGATTCATCTTCCCAGGCCGGCTATAAAATGTCTATCCGACCTTGGCGAGAGCAACTCAACAATTCAGACATGTTTCTCTTCTATCTGCCTCTTCGAGTGTCTCTGACTCTACCGGATCCTCCGTGGTCTATCCTTTTGCTATCAAGATCTTGAGCGGTTAGAAGATTTCTTGTGCATAGGGTGATTGTGTCGCTCATCTTAGCACATTGTCGAGCAAGAGAATCAGCCACCGTGGTTAGAAGAATCCTTGTAATATCACCTGGGTCTTCTCTCCATGCTCGCAGAGCCATTCTAGTATTTGCAAGGGCTAAAATGTGTGGACACCTTCCCCTAGTTTGCTTAATCAAATGTACATTGGAAAAGCCACAAGCTTCTTTCCAGCGGTTCCCCAGTCACTGAGAAATTAGCTGGGTATCTGTTGGGCAGGCGGCTTTTTCAATTCTCCGTCATAATTTTATTAACGGGCCGATGTGACTCGTCTTATGATAACTTTCGGCCCTATGCAGATTCGGACTCTCTTCAATCCAAAGAATCCTTGGTGGGCTGATTGCAGGTCAATGTAAATCTTTTGTATCCATCCCATGATATTCTATAACTTGAGGAAGCAATAAGTCTGAATCTGTTATCCCCTTGTAATCCATCCCTTGAATTTCTGGGGCATCGATCCGCTCCCGTATCTGATTTCAACTTCACATCCCCAGTGAAATCTATCTCCCCGCCTTTCCGGGCTATATATATGGGCCATGGCTGGGGATCGAAAAACAACTCACTTCGTCTCAAACCTTCCACGTCCTTAGTATTAGTTCTTGCTTCTTTGTAGGTCTGAGATCATGGAGAATAGCAAGAGGTTTGCTGAGGAGGCCCTCAATGGACCTACATCATCGTGTCAGTGCCTTCACCGTCAGGAGGGTACAACTCATGATGCCTCCACTGCTTCGGGGGATAGGGCAGACTCTGTTCGGCCTTTAGGGTCTTCTTTATCAACAGCTCATCACCAGCTCCCTTGTTATCAAAGGAGGCGGATTGACAATGATGATCTGCTTGCCTCCATTGATCGGCATGGCCAAGGTCTCGCTGAGTGTCTCTCCCTTGCAGAATCGGCTCTGGCCATGGTTTGATGTCGATCACCTCCCAAGGCCAATTTGGTGGAGGATAGGTTGGCCAAGGCGAGGCTAGAATCATGGGTGAGACATCTATCATAACCTTTGCTTTCTTTCAATTTTATCCTCAAGACTCTGATTATCTCCCCTTTGAATTCTTTAGATTTGTCTGCCCAATTAGAGAGCCTCCAACTGGCAGCGGAGCACGTGGTGGGATTCGTCAATGCTAGAGGCGCTGTCCCGATGGTTCGCCTGTACAACATCCCAAACCGTGTCAGGGAGGTCACTTTGCATGGCGTTCGCCATGGTGCCTCCATGGTGTTGGCTTCTGCGCAAGTCCATTCTGGCCACGAACTTTGGTTCCTTCCCCATGGTTTTCTAGCCATGGTATACCCTGGGGATTATGAACGCTTGATTGAGGATTTCTTTTGTGCTGCTAACTCCGTAGCCTTTATCTCTTAGGCCGATGAAATAGTAGCCAAAGTGTTTTTGGCCTATAGTTTGTAATAAGGGATATTAGCAAACAATTTCTCCGTCTTTAGTGATCTTTCTCTTGTTTCATACTTCATACTATATGTATCACTTTGTCGTGTTTGCTTTGCTCCTGTGGGCGATACATATTGTACCGGCTTTTACCCCTTTGGGTTTATTTTCGCACTAGAAGCGACATCCTTCTGATATCGGCCATTAGAGTCAACAATCAAGCAAATTGGTTGTCACGCATTAATCCAAACGCTAGGGTAATATTCCTTCAAATATTCCCCATTTGATTGTGCTGCCAAATTCTTCTTCTCCTCTTAGCGTCTCTGAAATGTATGTATTTACTAGGCGCACAACATTGGATCCGATAAGGTCTCTCCCAATTAGGTGATCATACCGGCTCTCTTGCTCTTGGCCATCAAGGGTAATCCATCCCCAACCTTCTTCAGAGTCTTATTGCCGTTGATCTTCACAAGTCCATCCGGGCTCAAATACCCGACGTCGTTCAACAAAAGAAACAGGAATCATTGGCCAAAGTCAGAGAAGGGAGAGCCATCCGAAGCAGCCTCGAGAGTATTCTTGGATCAGTCGAAGAAGGCAAACAACAGATCGTGGAAGCTGATGCTATTCGGCCATGAGTGTTGAGAGCGATCCATGATATTCCAGACTTGAAATCTGTATGTTATTGTGCATCTCATGTAGAATCAGTCATACTCTCCGTTATTTAATTGCACTTCTTATTTCGGCTAAAGAGCCGATTTCATACAGTTGATCCCAGACTTCTAATCTTAATCCAATTAAGTCTAAAAACATGGCCTTCATTAAGCAAATCCCTCGATCTTCTACCCTTAATCACCCAGTGCCATATTCTCTTTGGCATCGGTCAAGTGGCGCTTCGCCTCCTATTAACTGTGGTTGCCTTTTGCGCGTCCCGAGGCGCCTGCCTCTTCACTTCATTTCTTCAAATACCAGTCGAGGGCTTTGGCCTCAAACACATCTCCATTCGCAACTATTCCTTTGCTCTCCTCCGCCTATCAAAACCCTACAACAATTTTCTTTCCCCCTTCCGTAGATCCAATCATCCTTCATGGCCAACGAGGATAACCGAGGCAAGCACGCGGCGGAGGAAGTTCTAGAGGAGAACATGTCGATGAGCCAGCATCTCCGACGCATGAGGTAAGATTGACATCCTCTGTTCATAATGATGAACTATTCTGACTTGCTTGTAAGTTTGTTGTAAATGACATACTTCGTCCTCTTCCCAGAGCCGGCAAGTCCTCTGACGATCTTCATTGGCTTCATCGTCGGATTTGTATAACGGCAACGATGCCAGCGCTTCTTTCGAGAATGGAGGGCGGCCGAGGACCGTTATTCTAAGGCAATTTGGAAAAACAACTAGCTTTAGATCCACCTAGGGGTCTTCCAAGCGGTCCTCAATGCGGCTGAGGAGGAGGCCAGCGCCATTCGAGCGTGGCTGGCTAAGTCTGATGCTGTGGTGGCAGGTTAGATGATTTCCATGAATGCTTCTTTTCTGGTTTCCACCGTCTTTATCTTGATAGTCTTCTGTGATTGCCAGCCCTGACGGTACAGTCGGAATCTCTTCAACTAGGTGACTAACGTGGCCATGGATGCCGTCAATGCTCGGGGTTCACTTATTGGCGCTTGTCTCCAAGATCTCCCGGTCCATGTTCGGAGATCGCTCTCCACGACGTTCGTCACGGTGCGTCGATGGCGCTGACCGCGGTGTAGGTCCAGACCGGGCATGCCCTCCACGCCATGGAAGTTGGTTTTCGGTTGGTGATGGTCCTGAGGGACATGAGGACTTGCTCGGAGAATTTGTCGTTGCCACAGAGGCCGTTGTGGACATTACATCCGCTCAGGATGTAGTGAACAAGGTCTTCGATTAGTTTGTACTTAGGGTAATCCGATGACCAAAGACCCCTGTTCTTTCATGAATGTGTCTCAGTGCAACTCCCTTGTGTATGACTGTTTTTGCTTTTTGTTTTTACTCTATAGGTGATACATATCGTATCATCTTTTATTGTCTTTGAAGATTTTCATTTTTTGAACTAGAGTCGATACCCTCCTAGTACTGGCTATTAGAGCCAAGAACGAATCAGCTACCAAACGTTGATCAGATGTTAGGATAAAGTCGCTTTAAATATTTTGTCGTAGAACTTTTCACACCAAAGGTTAGATGATTGATCAATCTAGAGCAAGCATTTCTTTAAGTGTAACAAAACTTCATTTAAGAAATCCATCGAATCTGATTTGCACTTAGGATACCATTTAGCATTCATACTTCGGCCTAAAACCATACTCAGAACTAATGCTTATTTTTCCATAATCCAATGGCCAATATGAAGCCATGACTTTCACTAAAACAAACTCTTAGAGTCGATCTCTTGCATAGTCTGTTGGCTTTTATTGCTGATCTTAATGAAGCTTCCTTCCCATAACTTGTCAAAAAACATTCGAAGTCTCCTAGTTCCTAAAAGACTGGATCGGCTGTTGCGATGCTCATAGATTCATCAGCGCGAACCACCTCAACATCATCCCCATGCCATTGAATCAAACACTAATGCATGGTCGATGGTACACAACAGTTCGCATGAATCCAATCACGGTCGAGGAGCAAACTGTATGACCCTTTTCCATCGATAACGAAGAATGTGGTGAGCAGAGTCTTGCTTCCGATTGTTAGTTTGACGTTTATTGCCCCCCAGGTCTTAGATGCATTACCTTCAAAATCCTTAAGCATCATGTCAATCTCCATCAGATCTCCTAGTCCTTTGCCAAGTTTACGAAAAGTGGTGTAAGACATAAGATTAACAGAAGCACCTCTGTCTACCAACATCTTGTTCATCGGCTTCCCATCAACAAGACCTTTCATATATAAAGCTTTTAAGTGCCGATGCTTGACTGGTTTATCAAATATCGCTTGTTGTGCAACCGTTAACTTGATAACTATCTCCTCATACTCTAATTCATCAAAATCCGAATACAATTCTTGATCTACCGGAGCTTTGAATTCTGATGGCAATAGAAAAGTCATTTGGATATTAGCCGATGGTTGCTTTCTATTGCTGTTTGCTTAGTACGCCACACTTGAGGTTTATCGGATGCTTGAGCCTGTTCCATCTCTTTATTCCTTAGGCGTTGCACCCTTCTCTTCTGGCTTCTTATCAAACCTCCAGGACACCATTGGCCTTCCTGCCAAACATATTTTCTTTCGTTGCCTTCTTCTTCATAATCAACATAGTCTTGGTCAACAACTCTTTTTCCTAGCCGATCATGAACACTTTTATTTTTAAGCGCCGATCCATGTTATTATTATGATATGCATCTTGAGTATGGATAGACCGGCGGTTGGTTTAAGATTGCCTACACTCCCAATATTGATTGCTACATTCTAAAAAGTCATGTCTGGTAGGCAACTTCAAACCTTCATTCCAACAATGTCTGAAGAAAGAACAATTCTAATGTGACTTGGTTTGTTTCTTCTCGTACTCTCTTTTTCTAGTTGACGCTGGTATTCTTGATCCTTTAACCAACGTTGATAATCATTTTCCTTTTGTCGCTGCCACTTATTCAACAGGATCCGAGATGTAACTCACGGCTTTGTTGCCCCTACTTTTGATGTTTCCTCCTGCTCGTATCGGCTCTTTTGCTTAGCGCGGCGTCTTCTAATCATTCTATACTCGTCAGCCGATATTTGCATCTTGGGATCGACTGTTCTGACTTCTCTTGATTTGATCGATGTTAGAACCTTAGTCTTTCCTTTGAGTAGCCCAGCATCAACCATGTTTTGATCTCCTAGGAAAGGATTATCATCAACTTTCATTTTCCGAGGCGTATCAAATTTGAGCCTTCCTTGCTGAATTGCCCTCTGTATTTGCTGCCGGAAGATTCTACATTCATTAGTGGAATGAGAAGTAGCATTATGGAACTTGCAGAACTTCTTAATCTTCAACTGATCAGGGGGCAACATAACATGACCATCGGGCAACTTGATCTGCGCTTTCTCAAGCAAGAAATCGAAGAGCTTGTCTGATTTAGTGACATCAAAGTCATAGCTCTCCTTAACTCCTCTTTCCTAAGGATTTGGCATCATTACTGTTTTCTTGCCCCAATTCCATTCAGCCACAACAACTTCTTCTTCATCTTCATAGCCGTCATCCACTGAGTATGAATCATAAGCTTCGGCTACTGTGGTACTCTTCTAAAATCGGGTATCTCTGCGTATACTCTGGAATTGGCCATTGAGCACTGCCACTCGTTGAGGCAATTGGCCCAAGTTATCAAATTCTTGTCCCAGTAATTTCTCTTTCCACATTGGTAGCATTTCTTGGACGGCTAAAGCAGCTAATTGATCATCAGCCAAGTTTAAGGAGAAGCACAAGTTCCTAGTCTCTCAAAACCTCTAAAGAAACTCAGTGCCCGATTCATTAGTCCTCTGCCTCATAGTTGTCAGATCAGTAATCTTCTTTTCTCTAGTCCTAGTATAAAAATATGTATGAATTTTTTTCTCTAGGTCAGTCCAATTGGCAATGGAATTGACTAGTAATGATAAAAACCAAGTAAAGGCTGGCCCTGACAGGGACAAGGAGAAGAAACAAACTTGATGGGAATCCTCAACTGATGCTACACCTAATTGTGTAAGATACCAACTGCCATGTTCTATTGTGCTTGTGCTGTCTTAGACAATGAACTTAGCGAACTCTGGGAGCCTATAATTTATGGGAAGAGCGACCAAATCATACCATTCTGGATGTGGGCGTTTGTACGAGAAGGTCAGCCCTTTTGGTTTTAGACCGAACTGATTCTTCATCATCTTGGTCACCTTCAGCAGCAACTCGTCAGTTTGCGGATTTGGATTTCTCTGTACTTGCTGACCCATCTATGGATTGAAATCCCGTGTGCCTTGATATCCTAGATTTGACATCATGTGGAGAGTGTTATAATCTGTGCCATAGTGATACCCTTGTGGAATCTCGATCTGCTGGGTCCTTTGCTGGCTTGCTGCTTGGAGTCTCTGATTGTAGACATAAGGATCTATATATCTACGGATCCTTTGAATTGAGGGTGCTATTTTTTGAGCCGACGATGATATGTGGCCTGATGTGCTAAAATTGATCACCTGGTTCTGACCTTGCCCCGCCGGCTGTTGCACATGCTATGCTGACGGTCTAGGATTGTACTATATCTGATTCGTAGTAGTACCTTGAGCTTGTTCAGATGAACCCTGAACTACCTGGATATCCCCATTACCAGCTGATGCTGCTTCTTGATGGCTGGTACCGACTTGATTGGTCCCTGGGTCAACGGATCTAGAATGTTGTAATAAGGCGGCCCACCTTGATCAACTGGAAACCCATGAATCCCTTCTTTCATGGCGTTGCGGAATGTGTCCAAGAAAGCTTCATTACAGCTTGATATGGCATCACGAACAGATTTGTCTACAACTTCTATAAAAAACGCTTGTCTTCGTCTTCAGCTGTAACTATCTGCCCGTGTAGTAGAACTCTTGGTAGTGAAAATTTCTGAACAATTGTGTTGTCACGTGTTCTGGTGTTGGACAACAAACACTTGTTCTAAAACTCTTCTGTAGCTTTGCTGATGATACACTTATCTCCACCAGGTAGATCTTTATAATGCACCATAAGGATGTCATTGTTGTCGTGAGCCGCCATAACGATTGTGGTGTCCCACCGAGCGTGCTAGAAACATGTGTCGACATAGAATTTCGCCCTGTGCCGAGGACACATGTAGCAAGCCGGAAGGGTCTGCTCAATGGAGCTGTAGATCCGCCTAGCTTCAGCGCAGGGATGGTCAATCCTGCGCAATCCTCCCGAGACGTGCAGTCAATTTGACCCTGCAATTGAAAAGGAGAGAAAGTTTATCAGTAATTAAGGGCGGAACATGCTGGTGTTGCCAGACAGTCCCGAATGTGCGGCTCTGAGAGCCGATATGAAAGGAGATCGACTAAATTATCGATTCTAGCATATTCATAAGAATAAATCGGTTAAAGCTCATGGGGTTGTTTAAGAAGAATCGGTTGTTGTTCAGGATGAATATTATTATTAAAACAAATATTGGTCAATGGCAATAAGATGTCAACAGTAATTAATTTATGCTAAGCCAATGACTGCAAGTAACCGAACTCCTTTATAAAAAAACAGTTCATCATCATTTAACTATTTAATAGAGATCAACCTAATGAACATATTAGATCTCATCTATTGCTATGACCAGTGGGGCATGAGGTAGAATAATGCAGGCCGTAGAAACAACAATAGACTCGACGACCCTAACTTATTACTAATATTAGTGGGGCATGAGGAAGAATCATGCAGGCTATAATACAATAATAAGATCATAGGGCTAACACATCTTTTAACCTATCTCTACTTCAACAATCTCGTGATGCGAACTGTTCGTCAAAGCGCTCGATATCGGCTAAAATAGCCAATTTAGGCATAGCGCACAATTAAGATCATGCCCTCTCAGAAATAGATCTACCAACTAACGGTCCCCACTCCATGGTGCTAACAGTGGGGTGTGAGGTAGAATCACACAGGCCGTGATAACAGGCCATGGAACGGTTTTCACTAGCCAATAGATCAACTTAAGATCAAACATGTCTTAACCGCACGCTATGCACGATCAAGATTGATATAAAACAGCCGATAAAACATAACTCATCATTTAAAGTATAGATTGGATCAGTTTGGATTAACAAACGATGGGTTAAACAAGATATAAGGCCGATCTAGATCAATCTCAATCGGGCGAAGTGATATTGCTGTAATTAAATAAACAATGGAAGCAATAAGCAATATCGGTAACTTAATGAATCTATCCGAAGGAATGCCACCCTTAGATAGAGCCGATAACTTGACCTTAATCTAGTTCAAGCAGTGGAGGTCGACCAGATCAATGCAGCTGTACTTGAACTAGACAAGAGTCGATAACTAACTTATACTAGAGTCGCAGTGGAGGTCGACCGAATCGATACTGCCGTATGAATAGAGGTATAAGCCATGACGGTACTTATAGACAAGCAGTGGAGATTGACCGGATCGATGCAGCCGTACTTGCTAAAGAACTCGCCGAGATCTACTCTACTCCTACTCCTAAGGGGTGGCCGGAGCTAAAAAAGTAAATAACTGGTATTTGATTGATTGTGTGTCCTTTACAATAGCCGGGATTTGATATTTATATCTGGGACCTATGCATGACTCCTATCTAAGCACGACTCATCACAATCTTTGATCCTAAGAGAAAAACATTCCTAATTTAAGATAACTTGGACTCTAATCTTTTCCTTTTTGTAGAGTCCAACCTGCTTTGTCCTGGCGCCAATCATAGCCTTTGTCGTTATCCGCTGGTGCTTCTTGAAGAAAGCCGATCCCAGTGCTGCATCTGAATCAGCTGGCTCCGATCTACACGCAATTGATTCCTTGATGACATGATCTTGGGAGCTTTCAAGTCCCTGCGACTCTTCTTCCAAATTCTGGTGTAAACATAATTTGTTATGATGGATATAACGGATCATCATGTTAAGGTTTAACTTGTCATTAAATGATTTTATCTCCGCTGAAACTCTAATAACATGGTTATTTTTCGCTGTTATAAATAATAAATATTATACTCGGATGTTGCATGGAAGTGATGCAAGAAATGACTTAAGAATGTTGTAAGCTTTATTCTCTCATTTGTGATCCTGATAAAAAATATGGATTTTTGGGTTCTCCCTTAGGGTGTACTCGATAGAATTGCGTAATTTAATGTCCTCCCTTGAGTACATAGTGTCTAATGGAAAACAAGTACTCCTAGGAGGTATTAGATTAGGTGGTTCTACCACAGTGTAACAGGTTGTGTCCCACGGCCTAACGGGGCTTAGGTTGGTTACACTATTTTCCCTGGTCGTGTAGATTAAGGACCGTCCGTTGTTATAGATGGTAGTCAGGTCACAGACTTATTATCTGAGCACATACTTTCTTATGGGAGAGGGAAGGCTCATTACGCTCTTGTCATGGGTTTTGGCTCTTTCCAGACCGACTAATTGGAGGTGGGTAAAGGTGGAGATCTAAGCACCATATTGAGACCGGGTCTCAAGTGTGGGGGCTTGGAGTCCAAGTTTGGATAGGGACCTGGACCCTATGACATGAGTGGAATAGGTTAGTCTTGCTTGTGCCTAGGGCGCAAGCGGGGCGTGTGTTTTGGGGTACCCAATGGGATATATTGGTTCGCGAATCGCTATTTCCATGAGATGAGTACGACTTGGCTATGGTCTAGCACCGTAGTAAGAACTAGAAGAAGAAAGATGGTGAAATGGTTCTGATTGCTTAACCCTTGCTTGAAAGTAGAATAGGTGCTTACCTAGAGTGGTTAGCTAATGAAGTAATCATGACTGCTAATAAAACATGACCCTAAGGACGTACTATTAGTAATGCTCTTTCGCAAACAAAGGAAAACAACAAACCATATTGCCTATCATATCCCTTGGAGTTGGGAGACTATTCCCACTAGTCAGGTCAGTCTTGCGAGTATATTGTGTACTCATGGTTTATTTACCCTTATTGCAGGTGTAGTTTGAGAAGTAGCTCTTGTGTGGAGGATTCTTCTGGTGGGCATAGACGGATCTCTGTATCATTTTGGCTAGATGTTTATTTTCATTCCGCTATTTAATTATCGCACTCTAAACTCTAGTATTGTATTAAATAATTTTCAAGAACTCTTGTATGAAATGGACTAAGTATTGTAAGCTCGTACTCATTATTGGATTTTGGATGTAAAACGTGGATTGTTTTGAGTTCTCCCTTGGGGTGTGCTCGACGGAACTGATCGATGTAGCTCATTTTCGAGGTGCTTAGTGTCTAGTGGAAGACGAGCCCCTCCGAAAGCGTGTTATTTCGGGCGGTTCTACCATAGGTTTTGGTTGGCCCGGCCTCTCTTTCTCTCACTCTCACCTTCCTGGTCACGAACCCGCCTATCGCTGCCTCCGCGCCCCCTCCTAGTCCGGCGATCCTCTCTCTCCCTCTCCCTCTCCATCTTCCTCCGTTCCTACGGTGCCCATGAAGGAACACTGCATGGCCTAGGAGGCTTGCCGTGGCCTTGGTGCCTGGCCACGGTGGCGTCGCTGGCAGCTTCCAATCACCGGTGAGAGGACATCCTAGCTCTGTGGAGTGCAGTAGACTACCAAGTTAAACTCCGTGTCCTTGATTTCTTGAATTGTTAGCTCATTTCTTGGTTGACTAGGGTTAGGAATTTTGGGAGACTGTGAATGTTTGTAGCATTGGTTGTTAAATTTTGCTGCATTGATTTGGTTTAGGATATACTCTTCCCATGGATTCGACGTAAACTACGTGTTGCATGGACCTAGGTAGTTGATGCATGGGTGATTTTGATGGGTTAGCGTGTTGCCTTTGTTGACATGGGCCTAGGTAGTTGATGCATGGACCTATTGTAGTGTATTTGTGAATGGATATTATTTATTTCTGAAATGCGTAGTTCATGTGTTGTTGATGTGTTCATTCTTATTTTGTAGATGGATAGTTAGTGCGATTGTTTTATGGTGGCAAACTTAATGGAAATGGGGAGTTTGAAAGAATACAAGAACATGTTTAGTTCTTTAGTACACCTCCTACCTTTGGTGGTTTGGTTAGCTAATGCCGGGATAAATTTGGGTGGCCACTAAGATCGAGAGGCCAATTTGATTGTGGGAAGGAACGAGCACACTATGTGTTGATGTCTTTGTCATGTGAGGATGAATGGTAGAACTACGTAGAAGTTGTCAAGAGTAGTAGTGTTAGGTGATTGTAAGTTGTTGTGGAGAAGGGGTATAGCCCAATTGTGGTGGATGTGGATGATAATGTGGATGTCGAGCCCATAGAGAACCTTACCCAAGATGAAGAGTTAGAGGCGATTGTCGTTAGAGAAGTTGATAGGTCATGTGAGTCCGGTGCCTTGAATGATGATTTCAATGAAGAAACATTTGATCAGGACGATGGCAACGGAGATGGAACACAAGGTATGGATGACATATCCCAAGGATCAGAGGATGACGAAGTTGATGTCGATCGGTCACTCGAGGAAAGTCCTCTAAAATCCGGTTATGGGTCTTCCTTGATGGCATCTCTACCCCGTACCTCATCCTCACCTCTATTTGCTTCTCCTCCTGCATCCAATGCTTCCTATCTTTTTCGAGAGGCGAATGTATCTTCAGCCTCTCTAGTAACTCTCCACGACCAGGGAAGTCCTCCCAATTGCATGTCCTCCCCACCTAAGCAAACACAAAGCAATTTGCAAACAAACCCATGGCCTTTGTTCATGTAGTAACTTCACCGGTTTAGTCAACTCACCCATAACTCAGACGGCCCTCCATAAGCATTGCCACAGTAGTATCCGTATCCTAGCTCAGATGGAACAACTCCTTCACGAGCCTTGATGCCACACTTGCACTTATGATCCGGCATCTTTGTGCATGGCCATGGCTTAATGTCTGCTTCAAACTCCGCAAATTCATACTCAAAAGGCCAGTGTGATTTGGGTTCATAGTTGTACTCCTCAAGTCACAAGATGGGAACTCTCTCTGCAAAAAACAAATGTTCCAAGTGTGACATTGTATGTGCAAAATGCATACAAGCTTCGAGATAGATTGATTTCATGAGAACTTATATAATCTGTCAATCCACAATGATAGAAGGTAGTGAATGCTCCACGTTGGCTGGGAGTAGTTAGTAGCGCAAAGCAGCGTCAGCCTTCTCCGCCTCTATCATTTCTAGAGGGTTCGATGGCGGCGCAACCCAATGAACAAATTCTGAATATGGAACGTTCTTCTAGGTGTCATAAGGAAACAACATAATCGATGGATTGAACATTTCATCGCCATCGATCCACTGATAGAAGCTACATCCCTCTAGGTAGGCGTCAAGTGTCAGGGGATGACACTTAAGTTGGTAATAGTAGAAAGCATGCCCAGCTGACGTGGGATGCCTTGACTGCTTCACAAATGCATGTAACCTACAGTAATACAACGGTGTTGGCTCTACTGGTAGGAAAGGACCAATAGCACCATGATCCTTCAGATGGTGCACGAATTGGTTGTTATTTGGAACCACCATTGAACCTATTACAAAGTAGTTAAAGAAAGCAAAGATATGAACTAATACTACTACACAGTTCAACAATAATTTCCATATCAATCATCTTTATAATCATGTAAACCCATGAAGCCAAACCCTAAAATAAACTTATTGAATGTAAATGATGTCCATACATACATAGTCCAACTCATCTATACATCTAATCACCACAAAAAAAACTTCAAATCACACACTTCCAAGAAAGTTTACTAACAACAGTCCAACCCATACCGCTGTCTAAACCATTGTAGTCAAACCCTAATACAGTGCCAACCAAAACCAATCACAAAAATCATAAAAGTTTAACAACTACAACTTGAACTATAATATATTGGACGTGATTAGCCAAAGCAACTTTCATTAAACTAAATGAAAGCCAGTATTACACTCAGCAGTGTAAACCATCATAGTATATAAGCATCAACTAAACACAAAACAAAACAACAGAGGTGAAGGAGTCATACCTCACGTACGACACCGATCAAACCAGAAATGCAAATGCAAACTTTATCAAAGGCAAATAGAGGATGGGAGAAAGAGAAGAGAGAGAAGATAGACAAGTGAAGTCACCTCATGCTCGGCCAGAGTTGTGGCAGAACTGCCTAATCTAATGCCTCCTAGGAGTACTCGTCTTCCATTAGACACCAAGTACCAAATTACGCGGTTCCGTCGAGCACACCCCAGGGGAGAACTCAAAAATCCACATTTTTCCATCAGGATCACAAATAAGGGAATAAAGCTTACATCATTATTAGTCATTTCTTGCATCACTTTCTATGTAACATCAGAGTATAATATTTATCATTTATAATAGCGAAATATGAACATGTGATCAGAATTATAGCAGAAATAAATATCTATTCATGACATGATGAAGCATTGATATGTAAACTATGACAACAGATTATAAAACTTCCATTTATAAAAATATTTGGGGAGAGTTATAAATAAAAACTATGATCGCAGCGTAAAGGAAATCCTGTATGAGCCCACAAGGAGGAATCCACACATAAAGGTCAGCTCTAGCATCCACCTGTCACCTTCAATAGGGGGAAATAAAACCCTGAGTACTCAATTGTACTCAGCAAGACTTACCTGATAGGCGGAAAGAAAAGACTCCAAGGATTTGCAAGGCTATCTAGCTTGTGGGTTTATTGCATCTGCAGGAGCATTACTAAACGTGCATCCTTATATTCAATTTTATAAGCAATCAACATTAGTTCATTAACCAACCATTCTATGTAAGCACCTATGCTACTTTCAAGCAGGTGGTAAGCAATGAGAATTATTCTACCATCTTTCATCTTCTAGTTCTTACTACGATGCAAGAGTTTAGACAAGTCATACTGATACGGCGGCAATTCACGAATCAATGAGCCCAGCTATGTACCTCGAAACACACGCCCCGCTTGTACTCCAGGCACAAGCAGGACCAACCCACTACCCTCCTGTCACGGGGTCCAGGTCTCCGTCCAAACTTGGACTGCAAGCCTCCACTCCTGAGTCCTGGACTCAGAGCGGTGCAAGGACCTCCACCCAAAAACCACCATGAAAGTTGGTCCGGAAAGAGCCAAAACCCATGACAAGAGAGTAACAAGTCTTCGCTGCACCCATACCCAAGTATGTGCTCGGGATAATAAGTCTATGACTTGTCTAGCGTCCATTGCAACGGCCGGTCCTTAACTGACACAGACAGAGAAAAAGTGTAACCAAGCTATGCCCTGTTGGCCACAGGACACAACCTCTTACACCCACAAAACCCAAACCATATCCCTGCCTGGTCTCTATTTTTCCTTTCCACCATTTTATCATGAGTGATAAAAATATAGTAACAATAATAATATATTTCCTATCTCTCGTGAGTGACAGGCAATCACTCCATTTCTATCAGAGTCCTGTAGCATAGCAATCTACACGACCCTGTCATACTAGTAAGACTCATAGGATAAAGATTTATATATGCAAGTGGGTTTCATTCAACTCCTTAAAACTTAATGCACAAGCATAAATTAAAGTGTAGAATAATAGGGGTTATGCACTAGGGCTTGCCTAGGTAAGATATATACTAAAAAGTTAGTATCTGCATCTTCAGATCATCCACCATACTATGAATAGAAAGCCCATTGCATCATCTCCTGGAGAGAATACCATTACACCATTTTCAGATTCCCAATCATCCTTCAATTGATCCGTTGATTCATCATCGTACCTATATGATATGCATTGATGCAAATGATGCAACAGATAATTAATAAGACAACAACAACTCTTAAAACAAAGTATATACTATGAACTAACAAGCTAGCTCTAATGACTAATGTATTAATCTACGTATCAACATCGTCAAGAAAGGTGTCATTTCCCAACAAGTGTTTTAGTTATAAAAACCCAAGTTGTCTCTTTATTCCATTCTATTGATTTAATCTTTATTCAAAATAGGGCATCATTATCTATCTAGCAAACTAATTATTCTAGAGCTACAAAAATTACAGTGAGCAGTTAATAATATTAGTAATTTACTGTAAAATTTTTAGAGTCAACACTATCACCGATGTATCATGGAAATTCCTACAAGTTCACATTTTAACAATACTAAACATTTAAAAATAATTAGACCAACCCTGGAAACATTTTAAAACTAGATGAACCAAATACACTAATAGATAGATCATGATTTTAGGAGCTTAACAAAATTGGTTTCATAATTTTTGGACAACTATACAAATTTATATTTATTTTACAAGTTTATTTCCGAAACTAAATTAACAATTGCTTAGAAACTAAACGGGCCAGCGGCCACCTATTCGGCCCAGCGGCACAAGGCCGCCCCAGACAAGGCACGCGGCGCGAACGGCCCAGGCGGGGCGCGGAGAAGGCCACGGCTACGGAGGCGCAGGTCGAGCGGCCCAACAGGTCGGCCCACGCGGCGTGGCCCAGGCATGATGCACATTTTTGCAGAAAGGACCCCATTCTTTTCTCTATTCAACCCAAGATCTAGTGCACTATTTATATGAGTCATGTAATTTACACCTAGAACCCTATATTAGTTCCTATTCACACTTTCTCACCTGCTCTCTCTCCCCAAAAGCAGAGCACAGAGCGGATGCACCGGCCGGCGTTCAATCCTGGCCGGGGAAAGCACGGCGGCGGCAGGAAGCCCGTTGGTGAGGTGCACAGAAGCCCACTTAGGGAGGTGCGCGGCTACTACCGGGCTCGCTTGGCCACGGCGTGGACCGAGGCGGAGCTTGGCACGACGGACACGACAGAGGAGGTGGCGACGGGCGGCCACGCACGCACGCGTGTCGCCTCAGGGTGACGACGACGGATGTGAAACGGCTCAGCGGCGGGGGCGCCGCGGGGCATGGGGCAGCGTGCGGCTCGAGTGCACTACGCGTGCGTAGGCCGACGATGGTCGATGGAGAGGCGCGAGAGGTCCGCGTGAACTCACGGCGATGGCAAGCACAGCCTTGGCAGGTGCTATGGGGCAGCGGGCAACGAAGGTGGAGCGGCGCGGCAACACGGGCCCAGGTGCGCTCACGCGCACGGCGGCAGGCGAAGGAAGCGGCCACACAGTGGAACCGCAAGTCCAGCGTGGGACCGTGCGGACTCAGCGCACTCGCACGCTCACGCGAGGGGGGGGGGAACCGGCGACGGCGGTGACGACCGTCGTCCAGCGCTGGCCAAGGCAGCCAAGTGGTTCGGCTTGAGGCAAGCAGAGGGAGGGTGAGGGGAGTAGAAAGTGCAGCGCGAGGCAGCAGCGGCATGGCCCCGGTCGGTGATGTCTAGCAAGCCTGCATACACGACGACAGGACCCGATCACGCGGCGCGACGCTAATAAATCGGATAATCGATTGATTTAGAGCAGGGGGAATGCACCACCGTATTCAAGAGGCCAGGATGGTAGTGAGGCAAGGACAGCAGCGGCAGTAGCAACGATGCGAGAGATCATGCAGCAGCTGAACACATGGGTGTCGCGTGGCTCTGCTGGCGGCGTGCCTGCGCATGAGACGACGCGACGTGGATGTGAACAGCGATACATTGTCGGCAACTCCCAAAGATCTAAATCCTATTGACTTCCACCAATAAACATCTCACGCGATAGCTCATACTCCGTACCAAGCCATGGAACAAAATATTATGGTGTTATGTAATTATTTTGTGCAAAACAAATCGCCACAACAACGCTTTAAAATATAATTTCTGATTTTTAGCGTTGACGCGACAAGAGGGTTTTTAAATTAATTTCGATTTTGAGCTATCAAAAATACCATGGAACAACATCCATTCACCAAATCAATAGTTGCATTTTTAACTACTAACTCGCACTTCCAATTTTTATTTAAGTTCTAATTACAAGTTATATTTTATTTTGTTTATAAAAATATTTTCACGCTTAATCCCATAGAACAAACCATCCGCTACTTATTCTCTATCAGACATTTTTAAGCGCTTTCTTCATACTTTTTCAAAACAAGCCCTAAACAACTTTTGTCCGCAAGATTATTTAAAAGTTGCTAAGCACCGAGACAAGTTGACTAGCGACACTTACTTGCTTGTGTTTTTTACGAAAGCGAGTCACACAAGCGCCGTTTATAATTCCACGTGTGCTTCAAACTTTCAAACCCGAAAATTTGTTTTACTAAATACTCTTAGGCATTAACCTAGGTGCTAAGCAAGCTCGTAACACCAGAGGTGTTACAACCAACCCCCCTAAAAAGAATCTCATCCTGAGATTCGAAGCAAGAACCAGAAGAGGGGAAACGCGATTACATTCCGTAGATCAGAGATTACACGAAAGATTACACGACTTCAAATACTAAACTACATGGGAATTTAGAAATACATGGTTAAGAGCAACCTAATCCAACCGAGACTTAATCCAAAAGGCAAGATAGACGAGGGCAATGGAGAAACAAGATAATGATTATCCAAAATATGGCGTACGACCAGCAGATCCAGAATAGGAGACTGAGAAGTCAAACATCGTGAACCCTAAGACCAACTAACCAAAGGAAACTTGAACTTCTTCGGACACGAGATCCTTTTTCTCTCAGATTACACCATCACCTCAGACTTACGAGCCTAGTCCCATGAATGACGACTGGATCCCATAGCTCTACTCTCAATGCGAGGGGGATGGGGATGAAGAAGAAGAGCAAGGACCAAGGGCATCTTATAGTGGCGAACGGAGGTGGAACGCAATGCACCAGAAGTGGAGACGGCGTGGATGGGATACACAAATGGTTCATGTTGTGGGGATAAACTCGACCATGGTGCGCTTCCTACATGAGCGGACAGAGGATAAGGGAGAGGAGAGGAGAGGGGGTCCGCTCGATGAGGCAGGCATGCAGGCGGCCGTGTCCCCAAAAGAAGAAAGAAGGGAGGAGGAAGAGGGGGGTCTAGTACGGGGACGAGAGTGTAGGGTCGAGAGCCGACCGGATGCCGAGAAAAGGAGAAACGCACAGTGCACGAAGACGGCGAGTGCGGCACGATGTCGCGGCCACACGAGAACGGGGTGCTAATGAACCCGACATAGACGACATTTACAGGGCACGTAGCGAAATATCCCGGCATGCGTAGTGTGGTTAACTAAACACAGGCTTGGGATATGACATCCACTCAGGCTTTTACAATCACCTCCGACTACCCACAGCTAACTTTCCTTACAACTCTTCTTTTTCTTTCCCTTCCTTGACCACATCCATCATTCATGTAGACTAAGACCATATCATACGTTCTTCCTCCAAGACCATGTTCTCTTGTGTACCTTGAGAGAACACTATTTTATCAACCCATTATGGATTTCCCCTTCGAACACCCAAATATTTTCAAGAAGAATATTTGTAGCAAAAGCGGTATGGCGGTGTAACTTGGTAAAGGTTCTTGGTCAACAACCTCGATACCAGTGCGTGCCGAGTAGCGTCACCATGTGGCAGCTGTTCCACAGGGGCCCTCGGTTTCATCGCGGCACCATAAGCTATTAACCAGACAACTATCACCAATTTACACGCCATGAAGGTGGTGGGGTCATAGACCACAAAGTAAGAGGAGTATTGCAAGGGAAGATTCAGACAACAAGGGTTCCCTTCACAACAAGGGACAAGGAATTCAAATCCAACGACGGATTTGATCTAAGGAGATTCAAGTGTTCTGCTAGGACATCCACAATTAGTCGATATAGTGTCCTATGTCATTCAGTCATGGCTGGTCTACTGGCACCAGAATGGTAACTTCTCTTCTAACCTACTTAACATCGCCCTTGAAAACTCTAAGCACGTCTCACGAAACTTAAGGGTAGATGGACGCAATAAACACGGCGAAATAAACAAATGCATATTCCAATGGTCTTATACGAGTACAACATACATTCACTCAGTCTCTCATTCACGACACATGCTTTACCTTCCCTACGGCGGATGATCTCAACAACTACGGATGAAAAACAACGGCAAGAGTATAATACCATATCGGAGGACAGCGATGAAAAGCACTACTACTACGGGTACATCATCCCAATGAAACTAATCTACTCTGGACCACGCATCTTCATTCCCTGGCCCGGCGGATTCTTCTACCGCCCTAGCTATGGATCTGCCTCTTCTCTGGGCAAAGGCTGAGCGAGAGGAATCAAGGGTTCTACTTCTGACACTTTCAAGGGTGGAGGTGCTGGTGGTACCGCAACACCGATTCTCCTTCTTTCTAGCGGGTGGACAGAGATCCCCTCCAAGATTGAGGAATCCTGCCTTTCAGCAGCCAGCGTCCTCCGCTTGGCCCTGGTGATAAGGTAGGCCTCATCCAGCTGATGGACATGCCGATCTTCAGCCTCCTTTAGAGCTTCCAACATGGCAGTCTCCCGACTCTCAGCAGCTGCCGCACTGGCATGTGCTTCGGTGACCTACACCTGGAGCATCCTAGAGAAGATCTCGGCTTCCTTGGCTCGCTGGAGGCACTTCCTCAGCTTCGAGGCTTGCCGGTCATACTGCTCATCTAGAGCAAGCAGGCACATGGTCAAGTGCACCACGGTAGGACTATCTTCTTGCGCATCCTGCCCTTACAAAGCCTCCATGCGAGCAATCCATGCCCGTTGATTCTTTTCCAAAGGTGGAAAGAACCTCATCGGGGTATAGGCAATGGGCTCTTCATAGATCTGGCAAAGATATCGCAAGGCTTTGCAGGCCACAACCTGGTAGGTGTTAATGAAGTGAAACCTGGTTGTGGTCACATTCCAGGCTTCAGTGACGTCGGAGAACTCTTCACTCTTCCCAATATAAACGGTAACCTCACACCGCTCGGTGCCATGCTTCTCATACTCACTTCCCTCATACTCGGGACAATCTTTGACTCTGAGTTTTTGCAGGGTGGCATGTAGGATTCTGGGAAAACCCTCAACGTTTAGGCAATAACTACTAACCCAGGCTCCTACGATCCTTGGCGGTGGTTGTGAGGAAGGACTAAGCGAAAAGCTTGCTCAAAGGAAAAGCTAGACGAGCTATAGTGCACCGAGTGGTGGTACCAATGGCTAAGCCAGGCTCTACTTATAAAGGCAGAGCGTTCAGTGGTCCTGGCGCATCCATTAGGGTTCCTGCGCGGGACCGCTACGAACGAATCGACCAAATTTTCACGCGTTCAAGGCGAGCGATGTCCGAGGACCTTAATGACTAGTATGATTGTAGGGCAAGTGTTCGACCAGAGCTTAAAAAATGTACGGGGAGACATGGGTCACGACCGGCGTGAACCACGAGCGAACGCGAAGCACGAAGCCATAGTGCAAAAATAACTCTAGAACAAGGACGGTTAGTCGTGCACAATACAACACACGTGACACCTATGGATGGTGTACCTACAAGCAATACGGGCACTACAATGCACAAACATGATATGCTTGAATGCACGCCCTATATGTTCTTCCACCGTTGCCAACATATAGGGCAACCGTTCTTAGATTTTTGGCACATCATTCTATCTCTGTAGCTAGTCGATACTATCAGACTATACTCGGGGTCAGTGTACCTACAGAAAACTTGATTAAACCTACCTAAGTCAGCAGAGTGCCATCTATCCTGGATAATAACCATAGTAATAGGGCTATTTATATAACTTCACATACAAACGTCCTATTCTTTTGAAAAGAATTTATTGTCAAATTTTATTTTAGGAAAGGTTTTCGAAGCTTTATTTCCTCATTTATTCTCTGATACCACCTATGGTAGAACCATCTAATCTAATGCCTCCTAGGAGTACTCGTCTTCCATTAGACACTAAGTACCCAAGGGAGGACACTAAATTACGCGGTTCCGTCGAGCACACCCCAGGGGAGAACCCAAAAATCCACATTTTTCCGTCAGGATCACAAATGAGGGAATAAAGCTTATATCATTATTAGTCATTTCTTACATCACATTCCATGTAACATCAGAGTATAATATTTATCATTTATAAAAGCTGAATATGAACATGTGATCAGAGTTATGAACAATTTAAGTTAACAGCGGAATATAAACATGTGATCAGAATTACGATGGAAATAAATATCTATTCATAACATGATGAAGCATTAATATGTAAACTATGACAATAGATTATAAAACTTCCATTTATAAAAATATTTAGGGAGGGTTATAAATAAAAACTATGATCGCAGCGTAAAGGAAATCCTCTTTGAGTCCACCAGGAGGAATCCACACACAAAGGTCAGCTCTAGCATCCACCTGTTACCTGCAACAAGGGAAATAAAACCCTCGAGTACTCAATTGTACTTAGCAAGACTTACTCGACAGGTAGAAAGAAAAGACTCTAAGGATACGCAAGGCTATCTGGCTTGTGGGTTTATTGCATCTACAGGAGCATTACTAAACGTGCATCCTTATATTCAATTTTATTAGCAGTCAACATTAGTTCATTAACCAACCACTCTATGTAGGCACCTGTGCTACTTTTCAAGTAGGTGGTAAGCAATCAGAATCATTTTACCATCTTTCATCTTCTAGTTCTTACTACGATGCTAGAGTTTAGACAAGTCGTACTAATACGGCGACGATTCGTGAATCAATGAGCCTAGCTAGGTACCCCAAAACACACGCCCCGAAACACACGCCCCGCTTGTACCCCAGGCACAAGCAGGACCAACCCACTACCCTCCTGTCATGGGGTCCAGGTCTCTGTCCAAACTTGGACTCCAAGGCCCTGCTCCTGAGTCCTAGACTCAGAGCGGTGCAAGGACCTCCTCCCAAAAACCACCATAAAAGATGGTCTCGAAAGAGCCAGAACCCATGACAAGAGAGTAATAAGTCTTTCCTGCACCCATACCCAAGTATGTGCTCGGGATAATAAATCTATGACTTGCCTAGCGTCCATTGCAATGGCCGGTCCTTAACCGACACAGACAGGAAAAAAGTGTAACCAAGCTATGCCCCATTGGCCGTAGGACATAACCTCTTACACCCACCAATACCCAAACTGTAACAACCCGGGTTTTTGGAGAAGCCAAAAATACGAACTTTTTAAAATTTTTCCTGCAACGTGTGAAACATGAAATTGCTAGGTCAAACACGAGTCCAACTCGCTAACAAGACGTTGCATACATGTAGACGGTTTGTAGGTGATTGTCGGCATTTTCGAGTTGTCTTGTGTTTGAGCCTTGTTTTCGTTGGAGAGCACAACCATAGCAACCTCCTTGAGATCCTCACGGGATTATCTCGAGTCTTCCATGAATCTCTCTCTATAATCCTGAACTCCACTAGAACTTGGACTTGCCATTTATATTTGTGCCAACCATTCAAACTTAAATTGAAGAATCTATTTCCTTCTCTCTCTTCTCTCCCCTTACGCCTTGGCCTGGCCCAGCAACCCCCCTCTCTTCCCCTCCTTATTGCACAGGCCCAGCAGGCTACAGGAGCCCAACTGAGCACCTCTCCCCTTGGCCCAACCGGCGTCAGCCTGCCCAGCCAGCCCGCTCGCCACTCCTCCCTTCAGCCCGCCAGCGCCTTGGCCCAACCGGCGTAGCAGCCCGTGGCCTGCTTGGCCCAGCCTGGCCAGCAGCCATAGCTGGCGCCCACTCTAACCCTAGGGCACGCCCGCCGCGACCCCGCTTCCACGCCGCCGCCGCTCGTTCGCTGCAACTTGCGTGCGCGCAACGCCAAGCTCTGCACCTTCGCTCAATGCGCGCCTCGTGGGCAGGGAGCGCGGACCCCGAAGATCGCCACCGTCCGTGACCCCTGGCTACCCTAGCCCATGAGCATAAGAAGCCCGAGCCGCGGCCATCCCCTTCTTCCTTCCCCAGCAGCCGGCACCCTCTCCTTTCCCCAGCCGCCGCAAGCCTCTCCACTCCTCTGCCTCCTTCCCAGTTCCAGGAGAGCCATAGCCATGGCGCCCGGAGGCCAACGCGATGCCGGCTACGGCACCTCCGCGGCGTCCCTGCAGCACCGCCTCCATGACCGCGCTGCCGGCATCCCCACGGCATCCGTCTTCCTCGAGCCACGCCTCAACCGCGAGACCACCCCGACGTGCACGGCGACCTGCACCAGGCCTTGCCACCGCGATGTCGAGCCGGCCACGAACACGATCCATCGCCCCAAGCCAAGCTCCTTCCCGCCCGCGACGTGAGCATGCCGTGACATCGCGCCGTCCCAAGCCTCTACACCAGCGCCATGACACCACGACATCGCCCACCGCGCTACCGGAATGACCGCTCGGAGCCACCTTCGCCACGCTGCTCCGAATCACGCCATGCCAGAGCCGCATGGACGTCGTCGAGCACGCCGCCACCACGAGCACCTCCCCACCCTTCGGTGACTACCAGCAAGGCTAGAGACCACCGTCGCAGCACCAGTCGCGAGCTCCATCCTCGGCTGTCGCGGTCACCACTTCGCTAAAGGACCGCAACCTCTTCCCGGCGTCGACCGTCATCATCTTCTGTGACCAGCCTTTGAGCCGTGTAACTCTGTGTGCAGGGAAGAAGCCGGCCCCTTGCGGCGTCTTCCGCGAACCATGGCCGAGCTCTGTCCAGCAGCCACCACCTCTTCGGCAATCTATATCCTCCCCACTTTTGTGAACATGTGTTTATCTTTCATTCGCACATGACCATCATCTATGTATCATCTATCTATCCATGATTAGTAAATGCTTGTGCCGACCATCACCGCCGGTCTACTCCTTTGTTTCCATTTCCCTTCATGACGATCTATCTATTACGCGTGTCCATCTCTTGTACATCGAGTTCTTTTCCCTAGTGCTTCGACTAGGTGCTACATCTTCGTCGCCCGATCACCCGGATGAGCCGAAGCCGTTGGATGACCATAGGTGCGACCAACTACAAGCTCTTCCAAGATCACGATGCCGAGCAACGCGGGTCACGTTCTTCCACTTCGACAAAACCTCGGTGAGCCACCACCGTGCCCCTCTTTCCAACCCCAATTTTGCTTACCAGCCATGGCGTTCCAACCATGGAACGCGTAGACCGAGGCCACCTCTGGCCTTTGGACACACAAGCACACACACACATGACTAACCCAAGCCAAATCGAACCACCGGAGTTCCAAGAACACCGGTGTGGTTGCCGACTACCATTGAAGCATTCTCTAAAGCCATGTCTCATCCACCGTGAACCATGCCCGAAGGAGTCAAGCCTTGATCACCGTCTCTGACGTTGGGACAGAGCTCTACTGCTCCTAGACACGCCCGCACTCACTAGCATGAGACCGGACTTAGCCAAACGGATCCATAGCATAGGAGACGCCGGAAAGGACTTGTCGCCTAAAAAACCCGTTGTGGCCAAGCCATGCCGCGGCAAAGAGTTACCATGACCTCATCGTGAGCCCCGAAGCCATAATTGGACCACGTGGTATTGATCGCCGCATCAAGGACTACAGGATTCCCTTTTTGGTTGCCCTGACAGGTTCCGTGGAACCCTGTGCCCATGTTTCACCACTGTTCCGGCTACCTCGAGTTACAAGAACATGCCGTCGAGATCTACCAGGATCCACACTAAAGGCCTTTTGAAGTAGTCACATTGCACGACTCACGGACAAAGCCCTGGCATACACCGCATGACCTAGCACCGTGTCGTCCACCCTGGACCAGCCCCCAACTCGGCCCAAGCCTGGTCCACCTGAGCCCGTTAAGAGCCTAGTCACTATTGACTATTGACCAGTCAACGATGACTGTTGACCAACCCCACATGTCAGTGACCAGTGCCGAGGGCCCACCTGTCAGCCACCGTTGTCGAAGATTACTGTTGCCGAGATCACCGTTGCCGAGACCACCATTGCCAAGACCACCGTCGCTGAGACCACTGTTGCCGAGACCACCATGACCCCGTCTACTACGAGCCATACCCTCTAGACCATGAACCCTAGTCATATGTCTTACCGAGACCATGGAAAGCCCCATCTCGCATCTTTCTGTATACGCATGTCTACCTTGTTGGGCCCTATTTTTACAACCTATCTGTCCATGACTGTCTTACAGGATCTATCCATCACCTAGCTATGGAATGTGCTACTCCACAGTCGTGTCGAGTTGTTGCGTCTTTCGGTCATGTTTGGTTCTTATCGCTGGTTGTTGGTGTTGTTGCCTGTGTGCCGAGCCTTTGAGCTGGCTGAGGGATCATACCTTGTTCAGACGTTACGATCGCGGGATCCATCTCGCCATGACCGTCATGCCGAGTGTAACTCGACCCCTTGCTTTTTAGTTGACTTCATAGTACCACGAGCGTTAGCTCCTGTCTTCGGCCCTAGAACATGGACGTGATGGATTCAATATCGATGGCGATATCGATGCGGATATTACCCGCGCATTTTGAGCCCTTCATGACCAAGTTCTGTGGGAGAAAACCTAGGAGTAAACAATCGTGGAACAATGAATGCCAACTCATTGGCATAGCTTGTGGCCGCGAGTTCACCTCACCATGACCATGGAGCCACGCCTCTCTTTTGCTTTTAGTTGCTTCTTCGTGCTCAAGCCCTTGTATGCTTGTACCCCGTTTGACCATCACGTTTCTCTGATTCTCGCGGTGACAACTGCACCGCTTCGAATCCGAGAGATGTCTTAGTGCCAGTGCACCCAGGTCGGGTACCCTACGAGTGGCTTACGCACTTGGTGTTCTTGAGTGTCGCTCCTTCCGATGCCCCGTCTTTCGTCGTGGCGCGAGTGTTGGAAGAAGTGGACCTTGCTCTTGGATATTCTTGCTCTTATTGCCCCGATAGCCGCTCTGTTTGATTCCGTCTTGCCCATGACGATTGGATCAAAGACCGGACTATTCCCTTTGGGTTAGCGAAGCTATGGTCTATGTCGTACCTCGGACCCGTGCGTGTCGACCCGATCGACCGTCTAAAACCATCTTCCCCGAAGATGTGTCTGGGAGCATAACATGGGCGTGCCTAACTAATCCCGCTGCTTTTGCCATGTTGAACGACTGTCTCCTCGGCTCCCAACGTTGATGTGTCGTGTGGATCGAGAGGACCCGTCGCTGTCCAACCTCTTTACGCTACCGCTTCCTACCATAGCGGGTGAGCCAAAGTACATTGGAGCCAAGTCACAATAGTGTTATTCATTCTTGTCTGCTTCTTGTATCCAATGGTGACCTACGGGATAAGGCTATAAGAGCCGAACCCTGTCGTTCTTCTTTCTTGGGGCCCGACTTCCAATCCCCATCAATTTAATGACACCGGCTTGAAAGCTCGTGAGCCGTGGTGTTTGCTCTGGATAAGCTCTGGCTTAAACCGTTTATCAAAAAGCCATACTGGCTTGGCCATAACTTAAGCTTATGCTCAGCAAACCACCACTCGTGTTTCTTTGGCCTGAGGAAATCAGACATCCACCGAGAGGGCCAAGTCGTTTCCTCTTTGTGTTCATTATGTGTCTTGTCGCCTTTTTGGAGTATTATTTGTTCTCTTGCCTTGAGTGTGTTTTGTGAGGTAATTGCCTCGAGGACAACGTTGGATTGGAACCCGATGGAGTAGGGGGACGTGATCGATGACAGGACCCTGCGAAGAGGAGACCTTGCTGATCAACTACATCAACTAACGAAGATTTGTATCGCTACTACCTCGACATCGCAGGTGTCATGGCAGCACCCTCTTTTAGAGAATCCTATTAGACATTGCATAATATCTAGAACTGCTAGCGCTTTATAATTATTCCTTTGATAGTACTTTGATGCATGCTACTACCTGAGCCATTATTACCCTGATGCAACCCACTCTACCACGTCACCCTGCTTTGCGCATTCGCTCATTTATATATGCTTACTTGCCTGCTTGCTTGCATATTACACCACTATACTTATTAATAACTCCACTTCGCATTATATCGAGGATGTGATGCTGGTGGTGAACCCCCTGGGAATGGTTTGGCTATGGGTGCCGGACTTGGTGGTGTCTGAGCGTGCTGCTTGTGTCTTGGGTGCATGGAGAGTGAGGGTTGTGTCGACCGAGCTAGAATAACGACGAGCCTGGGGCGAGTCTTGCCATATGGTGCTACCTGGGCACTTGGATATGGAATACCTGTGGCGGGTAAATGGTAAATGGAGGTGGCCTTGGGTGTGAACCTGTGATGGGAGGAGCCCAGGGTAGAGGTGTTGTGGTGGCACGTAAAATGGAAACCCTGATGAAGACATTCTGGCTTGGTCATCCCTAAGGACTTACTAGTACTCAGATTCACCGGGAATCCTTTACATCCCACTTGCCCTATATGGTGCGGGACGGTCGGACTACTTGGTAGAGCGATGCCACTACTGCTAGGCGAACGTGTGTAAGGAGGTACGGGGGGCGCGGTTTTTCCCCCACACCCTTCCGAGACTTCAGGAGGCCTTGTGGACCCGGCTCTTGACATCCGGAGGGCCCCGGCTCTGTCTACGACTCACAGTATCAGCCATCCCAGACTAGACTTGGGATGTTCCAGGGCTGAGAGGTAGGGTGGCATCGTTCTAGGCTAGCAAGCGACTGGAATTCTGCCTAGGAGATACATGGCTCCGAGGATGGCTAATCTTGTGGGTATGTAAAACCTCTGCAGAGTGTTTGGTTGATCGATCGATACATATGCCGACTTGTCGGCTATGAACCTTTCCTGGGTTTCGCTTAAACTAGATAGTGAGATGAGTCCTTCTAGGGTTGAGGTATTTTCCGGTCGTGAGCCTTGGGGCTGTAGGCCGTTGAGACAAGGCCGAGAGGGAGTTGGCCTGTCGACCTGAGTGTGTGAGATGAGATAAGGTGTGGTGGTGTAGAGGTGGTTATGGTTGGGATGGGTTGGTGGATGGATATGGATGGATGTGGATGGGTGTGGCGGGGAATGTGTTAAAAATTGGACATTACTATTACATTTCTACTGTTACTTACTTCTCATGCGCTAAGGATGCAAACCACAGCCAAATGTTAGGATCGCCAAATCCTCTTGTTTTATCTTTTCCACTTAAGCTCATCGGTGCTGACCATGGCCTGCACATATCTGGCGGTGTGCAGATTTCCTGCTTCTCAGAGATGCTGACTAGAGAAGGATTAGGAGGTCTCGTGCCTACGCTCAAGTTTGGTTCGGAGATAGAATCTATGCTGCACTACGCCAACTCTGATGACGACCCGTGAAGGAGAAGCCTTCACTCGTTAGTCTTCCGCTAGATTAACTCTGTAATAGGTGTGTTCCCCAGTGATGTAATATCTTGTATTCTTGTAATCTTACGATGTATGACTGTGATATCGACTGATATATGATAATATGATGGAATCAACTATTGGTTTTATCATATTATAATTCATTCTATGGATTTTCCCTTCGCGGAAAATTGAGGATGTTTCACAAACCATATCCCTGCCCAATCTCCATTTTTCCTTTCCACCATTTTATCATGAGTGATAAAAATATAGTAACAACAATAATATATTTCCTATCTCTCGCGAGTGACAAACAATCACTCGACTTCTATCGGAGTCCTATAGCATAGCAATCTGAAGGTGACCGTGATGCCTAAGAGGGGGGGTGAATTGGGCGACTTAAAAATCTAACTCTAAACTATGGCCTCTTTTTCTACCTCTAGCAAAACCTATGCAGAAGATAATCTATCTAGATGTTCAACTATGGTTTTGCTAGTGTGTTGCTATCTCTACCGCAAATGATAATAATATGATCAATGTAAATGCGGAAGCTTAAAGAGCAAGGTAGAGATATGCAAACTCCCGTCGACGACTCCGGTATTTTTACCAAGGTATCGAGAAGCGCGCAAGCTTCCCCCTAGTCCTCGTTGGAGCCCCTCGCAAGGGCCAAGCTCCCGGTAGGGTAACTCCGTGGATAGCCTCGGGCCTTCCCCACGCGCAAGTGGGTCTCCGACGTGCCTTCCGGCAAGCCTCTCCCGGATGCTCCCCGCCGTCTTCACTATCAAGCTTTCGGCTGAAACATCGCGGGCCTTGTTCCCCTTCGGTACACGGTGGCGGCCGCACCACAAACGCAGTTGGTGCGATCTCGCAAGACTTCAAGCCCCTCCGATGTACAACTCTTGTGCTCGCAAGCACGGGGTGGTAAGAGCTATGCAAACCTCACTAAACACTAGGCATACACCTAGAGCAAGCGCATAAGCGGTGGTCTAATCAACCTAAGCACTTCACAAAGCACCTACGCTAATCACCTGATGAAACACTAAGCACTTTGCAAGTGGAGATCACTAAAATGGTGTATCAACACCCTAGATATGTTTCCTCAGCTCCACCCTAATCAAATGGCCGGTTGGGGGTTGTATTTATAAGCCCCACTGAGAAAGTAGCCGTTGGGGTCGAACTCCCGCAAATCTGCTACTGACCGGACGCTGAATCGTCCTGACCGGACGCGTCCGGTCGTCCCGACCGTTGTAGCCGCGAACTACCGATCGGATGCTGCCAGCGTCCGGTCGCCTGCCACCGGATGCGTCCGGTCGCAGTTTCGCGCGCCTGGAACCTCTCTGTACTCCATCGAACGTTGTGTTCCTACGTCCGGTCGGTTGCCGCCAGCGTCTGGTCCTTGCGTCCGGTCGCCTGTCTGCCGAGCCACCGGTCCAGCGTCCGGTCACGCTTCCAGCGTCCGGTCTAGCGTCCGGTCACCTCTGCAAGCTCGTTTCTTCGCGATCTTGCGCACAGCTTGGTTCCTATCTTCATGCTTAGACTTTGCTTGACATCTTGGGTCTTTTCTTGTGCTTCTAAGGTCTTGCTTGAGGTGTTGATCATCAGATCATCATGTCGCCTTCGTCCAAGTCACGTCTTGCACCCTATTGGACTACAAAACAAACACTTGCAAATTCATTAGTCCAATTTGGTTGTGTTGGTCATCAAACACCAAAATCCAAAGTAAATAGGCCAAGGGTCCATTTTCCTTACAATCTCCCCCTTTTTGGTGATTGATGACAACACGACCAAAGCAAGCAAATGATAAAAATTTTAAATTTAAAAATTATCTACTTGCTAGGATGCAATGCAAAGGGCAAGGTTATATGATACTAATTGATAGATACCAATTAAAACTTTACTCAAAAGCATGTCTTGCCCTTGCAAATGTCCCCATGTGATATTATGGATTAAAGCCTATCTTTCTAAAAAAATTCTCCCATTACATAGACTAATCTATAATTCACTTTCCTCCCTTTCTCGGACCATTACCATTTGTAGACATCAACTTGATGCTTGCCTTTGGTCCTTCAAATTCTCCCCCTTTAGCATCAAACACTAAAAAGGAAGACATTAGTAGCACAAGGGAGGGTCAAATTTCATGATCCTTTGTGTATAGAGAGAAATGGATCACAAAATTTGACTCTCGCATTATATAGACTAAGCTCCCCCTAAATATATGCATATATATGGTAGAAAGCAAAGCATATGCATAATTAGCAATTTGTTGCACAAGAGAGTTTAATCTATGTAATGCATGGAGAAAGCATATAAATGTGAAATGAAATCAACATGACGATGCCAATTGAAGAACAATGCTTCTCTTCGGGGACTCCATTTTTCTTGCATTGAGACTACTACACACATGATAAACTTGAAAAAGATGTTAGTCTCAAAGTGTCCATCTTGTAGATGATCCTCCCCCTGAATTTGTGCATGGAGACATGGAATACTTGTAGTACTCATGCACAATTGATTTTGGAGTCAAAATACCACTTGAAAGATGATATTTGGGAGAAAATTATGTACAATTTCGACTTTGGCACATATTAGATAAACAATAGTAAGACAAGCTATGTGCCGTGCTCCTAAGCAATTTTAAACCATGTAGGTTTGCTCCAAGGGTTACAAATGAGACCGAGCAAACCTACCATATGAAATACCTAGTGTATGCATGACAAAAGATATAAGCATGCAAATGCAACCCTAGACATGAAGAGTAACTAGATGCTAAAAGATACCAATTGTAGGAAAATCTAATTGCAAGATGTACCAATTAAAAAGTAATAACATCTAGTTACCTAACATGGGAAGGGGAATTTAGGTCCATAGTATCCACTAACCCACTTGGCAATGACTTTGTTCAACATGATGCACCCCATGAAATGCACCCATACTTTGCCAAGACTCCAAATTCCCCGAGGACCGACGAACTTCTTACTTCCCTTTCGGGATCCAAACCTTCTTGGTGCTCTTCATGTTGGAAATGATTTCCTTTGGCACCCAAAAGCATTTGACCCCATTGTTTGCTTGCTTGTTCACCTTGATGGCCACCACCTTGTCATTTTTCTTCTTCTTCAAGAGATAAGGTGTGGAGGCCTTCTTGTCCACCTTGTTGGTGTAGGTGTTGGAGAGCTTGCTTGTTTGCTTTTTCTCCTTCTTCTTTGCTCCTCCCCCATTCTTCACCTTGCACTCATAGGACTTGTGGCCTTCATTGTGGCACACGTAGCAAACCACGGTTTGTCCTTCATCAAGCTTCTTCACTCCCTTGACGGTGTTATCTTGATGAAGTTGGGTTTGCTTCGCCTTGCCTTTCATTTGAGTCAGTCCTTGGTGAGGCGAGCTACTTCTTGCTTGAGTTGCTCATTCTCTTTTGCAACCTCTTGTGTGCATGTATCTACAATAACTTTCTTAACACAAGCTTGGTTGCACAAAGGTGAGTCTAAACATAAATCATTGCAAGAGGTAGATGCATCCTTTTTAATTATGTCATTTCTTTTAGATGCCTTGGTGGGGGTATTTTTTACGGCCTCAAGATTAGCAACTTGATTTGATAACTCATCACAATGTTTGCACATGATTTCCATTTTAGCATGCAAACTTTGATAATCATTTTGTGAGCTAGCTAACTTTTCTTTTAATTTTTCATTTTTCTTTTCAAGTTGCTTATCATTAATTGTGCATGCACTTGATGTTGCACTAGCCTCAAGTTGCTCAATTTTAGTAGATAGTTCAACATTGAGATTTGCAAAGTTTTCATATTGTTCAAGCAAATTCTTGTATGCTTCTTGTGAACTACCTAGCTCTTCTTTTAAAGTTTTGAGCTTCTTTTGTTGACTAGTGCAAACTTTATCATATTTAAGATTTTGTTGCACAATTGTATTGTAAGAAGGCAAATCATCATCACTATCACTCTCACTAGAGGATGAGCTTTTGTTACCTCGTGCCATAAGGCACACACGAGAAGAGCTTGATGATGAGTGTTTATGACCTCACCTCTTGTGATGGTTTTCTTCTTCACTTGAAGAATCATCCCATGACCTTATTGTTGTGAGGGCTTTGTTTTTGCACGCCTTCTTCTTTGTCTTGGGTGTGGGCTTGTTTGGACAAACTTCCACAAAGTGCCCCATCTCGCCGCATTCATAGCATCCTCTCTTTCTTTGCTCATTTCTTTGATTGGTGAAAATGAGATCTTAAATTTGGATGGGCACACCCTTGACATTGAGCCTTTGGATCATCTTCTCCACCTTGTTGATTAATTTGATTGATTCTTCATCAAGGTCGGAGGTGGAGGAGGAAGATTGATCATCATCACTTGATTCTTGTTCATCATCATCATCATCCTCATCTTCTTCTTCTTCACTTGAGGAGCTTGAGCTTGAGCTTGACTCAACTTTCTTGCCCTTCATCTTTTTCTTTTCGCTACAAGCGAGAGCTTTGCCTTTGCTTGATGAAGATGCTTCTCCTTGACTCATCTTATGTGACATTTCAAATGCCACTAGCTTGCCAATGACAATGCCCGGGGTCATGGTGCTCAAGTTCTCCATGTTGTGAAGGATGGTGATGATGCTTGCATATTTCTTTTGTGGTAGAACGGAGATGATCTTCCTCACGATGTCCGCATCATCTAGCTTTAATAATCCTATTGAATGGAGCTCATTGATAATTAGATTCAATCGAGAATACATATCACGAGCAAGCTCATCATCATTCATAGCAAAGGAATCATAATTTTGCTTAGCTAGACAATGTTTTTGCTTACGGACATTACTTGTACCGTCATGGAGCTCTTGAAGTTTTAACCAAATTTCATGTGCCGTATTTAAGGTGAACACTTGGTAAAACACATCCATGCTAAATGATTCAAACAAGCAATTCTTAGCTCTAGCATTAAAATGCATTTCTTTTTCATCACTCTTTGTGGGTTTTTCGGGATTCTTGATGGGTTTCATCCCATCACGAGTGACTCTCCATACACCCAAATCAACTGCCTCAAGGTGGCAAGCCATTCTAGCTTTATAGTATAGAAAGTTAGTGCTGTCAAATTGTGGAGGCCTAGCGGTATCCATCCCAACCAATCTACAATAGCGTCGGCTCAACGGCGGTTAAGCCAAAGGTCCAAATATGAGCCAACCGGCTCTGATACCAATTGAAGGTGACCGTGATGCCTAAGAGGGGGGTGAATTGGGCGACTTAAAAATCTAACTCTAAACTATGGCCTCTTTTTCTACCTCTAGCAAAACCTATGCAAAAGATAATCTATCTAGATGTTCAACTACGGTTTTGCTAGTGTGTTGCTATCTCTACCGCAAATGATAATAATATGATCAATGTAAATGCGGAAGCTTAAAGAGCAAGGTAGAGATATGCAAACTCCCGTCGACGACTCCGGTATTTTTACTGAGGTATCGAGAAGCGCGCAAGCTTCCCCCTAGTCCTCGTTGGAGCCCCTCGTAAGGGCCAAGCTCCCGGTAGGGTAACTCCGTGGATAGCCTCGGGGCTTCTCCACGCGCAAGTGGGTCTCCGACGTGCCTTTCGGCAAGCCTCTCCCGGATGCTCCCCGCCGTCTTCACTATCAAGCTTACGGCCGAAACGCCGCGGGCCTTGTTCCCTTCGGTACACGGTGGCGGCCGCACCACAAACGCGGTTGGTGCGATCTCGCAAGACTTCAAGCCCCTCCGATGTACAACTCTTGTGCTCACAAGCACGGGGTGGTAAGAGGTATGCAAACCTCACTAAACACTAGGCATACACCTAGAGCAAGCGCATAAGCGGTGGTATAATCAACCTAAGCACTTCGCAAAGCACCTACGCTAATCACTTGATGAAACACTAAGCACTTTGCAAGTGGAGATCACTAAAATGGTGTATCAACACCCTAGATATGTTTCCTTAGCTCCACCCTAATCAAATGGTCGGTTGGGGGTTGTATTTATAAGCCCCACTGAGAAAGTAGCCGTTAGGGTCGAACTCCATAAATCTGCACATCTTGACCGGACGACGAATCGTCTGACCGGGACGCGTCCGTCGTCCCGTTCCGTTATAGAAGCGCGAACTACCGATCGGACGGACGCCGCGTCGTCGCCGCCGCCACCGGATGCGTCCGGTCGTAGTTTCGCGCGCCTGGAACCTCTCTGTACTCCATCGAACGTTGTGTTCCTGCGTCTAGTCGATTGCCGCCAGCGTCTGGTCCTTGCGTCCGGTCGCCTGTCTGCCGAGCCACCGGTCCAGCGTCCGGTCGCGCTTCCAGCGTCTGGTCCAGCGTCCGGTCGCCTCTGCAAGCTCGTTTCTTCGCGATCTTGCGCACGGCTTGGTTCCTATCTTCATGCTTGGACTTTGCTTGACATCTTGGGTCTTTTCTTGTGCTTCTAAGGTCTTGCTTGAGGTGTTGATCATCAGATCATCATGTCGCCTTCGTCCAAGTCACGTCTTGCACCCTATTGGACTACAAAACAAACACTTGCAAATTCATTAGTCCAATTTGGTTGTGTTGGTCATCAAACACCAAAATCCAAAGTAAATGGGCCAAGGGTCCATTTTCCTTACACAATCTACATGATCCTGTCATACTAGTAAGACTCATAGGATAAAGATTTATATATGCAAGTGGGTTTCATTCAACTCCTTAAAATTTAATGCACAAGCATAAATTAAAGTGCAGAATAATAGGGGTTATACATCGGGACTTGCCTGGGTAAGATATATACTAAAAAGTTAGTATCTGCATCTTTAGATCATCCACCATCCTATGAATAGAAAGCCCATTGCATCATCTCCTAGAGAGAATATCATTACACCATTTTTAGATCCCCAATCATCCTTCAATTGATCTGTTGATCCATCATCGTACCTATATGATATGCATTGATGCAAATGATACAATAAATAATTAACAAGACATCAACAACTCTTAAAACGGAGTATATACTATGAACTAACAAGCTAGCTCTAATGACTAACTTATTAATCTACGTATCAACATTGTCAAGAAAGGTGTCATTTGCCAACAAGTGTTTTAGTTATACAAACCCAAGTTATCTCTTTATTCCATTCTATTGATTTAATCTTTATTCGAAATAGGGCATCATTATCTATCTAGCAAACTAATTATTCTGGAGCTACAAAAATTACAGTGAGCAGCTAATAATATTAGTAATTTACTGTAAAATTTTTAGAGCCAACACTATCACCGATGTATCACGGAAATTCCTACAAGTTCATATTTTAACAATACTAAAGATTTAAAAATAATTAGAGCAACCTTGAAAACATTTCAAAACTAGATGAACCAAATACGCTAATAGATAGATCATGATTTTAGGAGCTTAACAAAATTGGTTTCATAATTTTTGGACAACCGCACAAATTTATATTGATTTTACAAGTTTATTTCCGAAACTAAATTAACAATTGCTTAGAAAACTAAAGGGGTGACGCCACCTATTCGCCCAATGACACCCGGCCGGCCAGACAGAGGCGGCGGCGCGTCTTGACCCATCGCTACTGAACTAAGCTAGGCGGGCGCGGAGCAGTCAAGCGACATGCATGAGGTGGTGGCTAGCGGCCCAACAGGCCGGCCCACGAGGCGTGGCCTAGGCACGGCGCACATTTTTGCAGAAAGGACCCCATGCTTTTCTCTATTCAACCCAAGATCTAGAGTACTATTTATATGAGTCACGTAATTTACACCTAGAACCCTATATTAGTTCCTATTCACACTTTCTCACATGCTCTCTCTCCCCAAAAGCAGAGCACGGAGCGGAGGCACCGGCCGGTAGTCAAACCCGGCCGGGGAAAGCACGGCGGCGGCAGGAAGCCCGTCGGTGAGGTGCACAGAAGCCCGCATGGGGAGGTGCGCGGCTACTACCAGGGTCAGCTGGACATAGCGCGGACCGAGGCGGAGCTCGACACAACGGTCACATGCGGCCGCGGCAGAGGAGGCAGCGATGGGCGGCCATGGCACTGGCTGACACGATGCACGCTGCAGCGCCACGGGCGGCGCAGGCGGAGAGGTGAAAGCGACTTCGGCGGGGCGCCATGGGCACGGCCAGCAGCGTGCTTTCGGGGCCTTGAAAAGTGCGGTGCGGTGGCGACGGTCGATGGAGAGGCGCGCGAGCTCAGCATGGACTCACGGCGACAGCGGGCGCGGCCTTGGCAGGTGCTGCGGGGCAGCGGGCAACGGACATGGAGCGGCGCAGCAACACGGGCCCAGGCGCGCTGGCGCGCACGGCGACAGGCGAAGGAAGCGGCCGCACAGTGGAGCCGCAAGTCGAGCGTGGGACCGTGCGAACTCAGCACACTCGCACGCTCGTGCGGGGCGGGGGGGGCCGACGACGGCGATGACGGTCGTGGTCCAGCGCTGGCCAAGGGAGCCAGGCGGTTCGATGCGAGGCAAGCAGAGGGATGGTGAGGGCAGTGGAAAGGGCGGCGCTAGGTGAGCGAGGCAGTAGCGGCATGGCCCCGGTCAGTGATGTCTAGAAAGCCCGCGTACATGGCGATAGGATCCGACAACGTGGCGCGACGCTAATAAATTAGATGATCGATTGATTCAGAGCAGGGGATGTACCACCGTATTCAAGCGGCTAGGATGGTAGTGAGGCAAGGACAGCAGCGGCAGCAGCAAGGACAAGAGAGATCATGCAGCAACTGAACACATGGGCGTCGCGTGGCTCTGCTGGCGGCGTGCCTGCGCATGAGATGATGCGACGCGGATGTGAACAATGATACGTTGTCCGCAACTCCAAAATATCTAAATTCTATTGACTTCCACCAATAAACATCTCACGCGATAGCTCATACTCCGTACCAAGCCATGTAACAAAATATTAGGGTGTTATGTAATTATTTTGAGCAAAACAAATCGCCACAACAACGTTTTAAAATATAATTTCTGATTTTTAGCGTTGACGCGAGAAGATGGTTTTTAAATTTTAATTTCAATTTTTGAGCTATCAAAAATACCATGGAACAACATCCATTCACCAAATCAACACTTCCATTTTTAACTACTAACTCGCACTTCAAATCCGCTACTTATTTGCTATCAGATATTTTTAAGCGCTTTCTTCATATTATTTCAAAATAAGCTCGAAACAACTTTTATCCGTAAGATTATTTAAAAGTTGCTAAGCACCGAGACAAGTTGACTAGCGACACTTACGCTCATTTTATTTACGAAAGTGAGTCACACAAGCGTCGTTTATAATTCCACGTGTGCTTCAAACTTTCAAACCCAAAAATTTATTTTACTAATTACTCTTAGACATTAACCTAGGTGCTAAGCAACCTCGTAACATCCAGAGGTGTTATAAGAGTGAAGGGGGGAGAACAAAGGGAGGAAAAAGAAGCTAGGCGCGCCCTTATATGGGCCCGTCGCGCCAGCCCGACTGGCACGATAGCTCTGTCGTGCCGGACTCGCTGGCGCGACAGAGCGGGGCCCACTCTAGGCACACGCTCTACCACGCCAGCTACGGTCAATGACGGGCGCCACCATGGCTCGTTTTATCGCGCCAGCGCATGTGGGGCAACAGCGTGGTATTATCACGACTAGCTGACGCGATAAAAAGGATTAGGTTTACAAATACTTCTTTTATGGATTAGTATTAAAATATTGCTTAAAAATAAAAATAAAAAATTCCCAACATACGGTGGCCTCGCCACCTTGTGGGGGCTGCTAGCGTCCGCCCATCAGACCATAACTTCCTACCGATACTTTTCTCGCCCACTTTTTCCACCTATACCCGTAACTGCCCACCGTAACCCACGTCGGTAAAGCAGCAGGACAAGGCGTGCGCGCGGACGGATGACAGGCTGTCCCATCACGTGGGGACTACTCACCCACACATGCAAATGACTTTTAACGAATTAAAAAGTCATAACTCCTAAACCATACATCAAAATTAAAATCCGATTACACCATCAGATTTCTCGTAATAAATCCTTCAAAACAAGATCCCACGGGATATATTTGGACAAAATTTTATTAACCAACATTTTTCTTATAAAGATAAAATATTTTCTTTTATTGAGTAGAGACAATATTCTAGGTTCAGAGAATAATGTTCCGTATTCATAAGAAAAATGTTCTTGGTTTAGAAGAACGATGTTCTAGTTTTAGATTCATGAAATTAGTACTATACTATACATAAAAATAAATAAATAAATATATAACATAAGTATAAATAATAAAATCTAGAGCAAAAGCATAAGGAAAAAAATAAAAATAGTTAATAGAGAAAAATTAAAAGAACATCACATGGATACTTTTTAAACATCCTAATAAATATTATAGAACATCACATGTATAGTAAGTGAATATTACTAAATACACTATAGAACATCACTAAATAAATAATAGAACATCGCATATATATTACGTGAGCATCACTAAATACATCAAGGAATACCACATGTGTACTAAGTGAACATCACTAAATACACCATAGAAAATCAATGAATACATCATAGAACATCGCATATATATTATGTGAACATCACTAAATACACCATAGAACATCACTAAATACGTTATCGAACATCGCATATATATTACGTGAAGATCACTAAATACATCATAGAACATCACATTATACTTTGTAAACATCACAAAAAAATACCATACAACATCACATGTATACTACGAGAACATCATATATATATATATTACATGAACATCGCAAAAAATATCATAGAACATTACATGTATAACACGTGAACATAAAAAAAATCACAGAACATCACATGTATAAGACGTGAACATAAAAAATAGAACATCAACGTAAAAAAACAACATAGAACATCAAAAAAATAATATGAAAAAGAAAGAAAAGAAAAATAAAATAAAGATAAAGATAAAAAAATATATAAATTTATAAAAATGGAAATAATAATAAAAACATAAAAAAGAAAAAAAGGAAAGAAAAAATGAATGATGCATCAAAAGAAAAAAAAAAAAAGAAAAGAAAAAAAGAAAAAGAAAAAAATAAAGAGAAATTAAGAAATAAAAAACATGAATCAAAGAAAAACATAATTTGAAAAGAAACAAAAGAAATCAAAAGAAAAAAGAAAAAGAAAAAAGAAAAAGGGAAAATAAAAGAATCATAAAATATAAATAATAATAATAATAATAATAATAATACATAAAACATAAAAAGAAAATAAAAATAAAAAGAAGCACAAAAAGAAAAAAAGAAAAAAGAAAAAGAGAAAATAAAGGAAAAAGAACAGAAAAGAAAAAGAAATAAAGAAATACTAACGTACCTACTTCCAGACTAATAACGTATTGTACCTGCTTCCGTAGTTCCGTATGTTGCGGCTTCCCGGGCACGGACATGCGCTCCTGCGCGCCACGGTTCCTGCGCACTATTCGGCGGACGGCTCCGGTCCGACCGTTCGGACCGGATGCTTTCCACCACCTTGTTGCTTTGCCCCCGCGCCCGCCTTCTTTGCCTAGTCAGCGTGCCTCCCCAAGCCCTTTTCTAAGGCGGCATGATTCTCTAAGGCAAATCTCCATCCCGGATATGAATCCATCGCCTCAAAAGAAGTGGTTATGCATTGTTTCAAAAAAGAAGTGGTTGTGCCATATGCTGAAAATAAATGGTTACGAAAATATTCTGTAGTGGATGTCTTATAATTTCTCGCTTAGTTTTTGCTGTGTGAGTTTACACTTGTTTTGCTGTTTCTTAGGTTCTGCTTACTGGCAGGACTCGGGAGGCTGGAACTTGCAATGTTAGCTGGTTGAATGCCTGAGTGCACAAGTTATATAAATAAATAAATAATAATGCTTATTTAAAAAAACATTCGTCTCCAATCGTGCTAAAAAAATTTATGCATCGGTCAGTGGCCACTAGCCAGTGACAAACTTCTTGAAACCTATCTACGCCCTTGCCTCTCAACTCTCAAGCCAAAACAGACTCCTTTCAACAAAAGAAAATCCGAAACAGACTGGCCGGCCCGTCGCAAGCAGCCCGCCCATTAGAGCACATTCCATTGCCGCAATTCGGCCTCCAAGCGGCCGGGAGCCCAGCACCGGTAATATCACCGGGACGCCGGCTCCCACCACCAGCTCCGCGCCACCGCCAGGCGCCAGCGTTTACCGTGCCATATCCTCTCGTTCCCACGAGCGGCCGCGGCGGTGCCACTGCTACCCCCACCGGCCGTCGATAACCCCTAAACCCCGCCTGTTCCCACCGGCCGCGCCATGGCCGAAACGCTCGCCCTCCCGCTGCCCCTCCGCGCGCCGGCGCCACCGTCGCGTCCTACAATCCCCAACCCCATCATCACCCACCGCCAGCCTCACACACCGTCCTCCTCCCCTCCTCGCCTCTTCTCCCCGACCTCCCTCCTCTCCACCTCCCGCCCCACCCCAGCCTCCTCCTCCCGCAAGCCGCGCCTCGGCCGCCCGCTGGACACCTCCCGCGGCGAACAGCCGTGGCACCTGCCGCCGTCCCTCTCCCTCCCTGCTCGCCGCGCGCTCCTCGGCCTGCTCGCCGACCCCGCGGAGCTGGCCTCCCCGCGCGACGTCCTCTCGGTGCTCCCCGAGACCGACCTCCCCGCTGTCCTGAACACTCTTGCCTCCCGAGGGGGGCACCCCGGCGCCGCTCTTGGCGCGGTCCGCGCCGCGCGGGACCTCCACGGAGGCCGCGCTCTCCACCACCCGCGCGTACTGCCCACTGCCATCCGCGTGTTTGCGCGCGCTGGCTGCCTCGCTGAGGCCTCCGCTCTGCTCGAGGCCGCGCCGGCGCCCGCCGCCAGCGCATACACGGCTCTCGTGTCCGCGTTCTCCCGTGCCGGGAGGTTCCGGGACGCGGTCGCCGTGTTCCGGCGCATGGTGGATGGCGGCGTGCAGCCCGCGTTGGTCACCTACAACGTCGTGCTCCATGTCTACTCCAAGATGGCTGTCCCATGGAAAGAGGTGGTGGCGCTCGTGGACTCCATGAAGGAGGACGCCATTGAGCTGGACAGGTATACATACAACACGCTCATTAGTTGTTGCCGCCGAAGGGGCCTTTACAGGGAGGCAGCACAGCTGTTCGATGAGATGAAGGCTGCTGGATTCGAACCTGACAAGGTCACATTCAATTCCCTGCTGGATGTTTATGGTAAGGCGCGGAGGTATGAGGAGGCGATTGGGGTGCTAAAGAAGATGGAGAATGCGGGATGTACACCCAGCGTGGTGACTTACAACTCACTCATCTCGGCTTATGTGAAAGATGGGTTGTTGGAAGAGGCTCTGGAGCTAAAACAGGAGATGGAGTTCAGGGGGATGAAGCCGGATGTGATTACATACACGACATTGATCTCTGGCCTTGACAGAACTGGCAAAATTGATGCAGCACTTGCTACATACAGTGAAATGGTGAGGAACGGATGTAGCCCGAACTTGTGCACCTACAATGCATTGATCAAGATGCACGGGGTGAGGGGAAAGTTCACAGAGATGATGAATGTCTTTGATGACCTCAGGTCTGCTGGTTATGTGCCAGATGTTGTCACCTGGAACACGCTCTTGTCCGTGTTTGGGCAGAATGGTCTAGACACTGAGGTTTCAGGGGTGTTCAAAGAGATGAAGAAAGCTGGCTATATCCCTGAGAGGGACACATATGTTTCACTGATTAGTTCATATAGTCGATGTGGTTTGTTTGATCAAGCAATGGAGATATACAAGAGGATGATAGAAGCCGGTATATATCCAGACATTTCAACGTATAATGCTGTTCTATCTGCGTTGTCTCGGGGTGGTCGCTGGGAACAGGCAGAAAAGCTGTTTGCTGAGATGGAGGATCGGGATTGTAAGCCAGATGAGCTCAGTTATTCCTCATTGCTTCATGCATATGCTAATGCTAAGAAGTTGGACAAAATGAAAGCTTTATCGGAAGATATATATGCAGAGAGGATTGAACCACACAATTGGCTAGTAAAAACACTGGTCTTGGTCAATAACAAAGTTAATAATATATCTAAGACAGAAAAGGCGTTTCAGGAACTGAGGAGGAGGCGCTGCTCCCTGGACATTAATGTTCTTAACGCCATGGTATCCATATATGGGAAAAATAAGATGGTTAAGAAGGTGGAGGAGGTCCTTTCCCTCATGAAGGAGAATTCTATCAACCACAGTGCTGCAACATATAACAGCTTGATGCATATGTATTCTCGTTTAGGTGATTGCGAAAAGTGTGAAGCAATTCTCACTGAGATCAAGTCAAGTGACATGCGCCCTGATCGATACTCTTATAACACTGTGATATATGCATATGGAAGAAAAGGAAAGATGAAAGAAGCCTCAAGGTTGTTCTCTGAGATGAAATGTTCAGGCGTGAAACCAGATATTGTAACATACAATATTTTCATCAAGAGCTATGTTGCCAGCTTAATGTTTGAAGAAGCTATTGATTTGGTACGCTATTTGGTTACCCAAGGTTGCAAGCCAAATGAGAGAACTTACGCGGCAATACTGCAGGGCTACTGTAGACATGGAAGGATGGTAGAGGCCAAAGCATTCCTTAGCAACCTTCCTAAGATTTATCCTGGAATATCTAAACAAGAAAAACATAGACTGTCAGAACTGTTAGCAAAATACACTTCGTAAGATGGTTGATAAGAACCAAACCCTTTTTGTGAGCATGGAACTTTTATTATAACTGTTAGCAAAATACACTTCGTAAGCCATTAAATATATACAGTTCTCTGCTAAATTTGCAGGGAACTGGTGTTGTAGAATCTGCATAACAAATGAGCCACCTTGTTTTTGTAATGGCATTTGACATTTTCATCCTGATCTGTTGGAGGTTTTGCCTATGAGCATTGTGTTATGTGCTGATATTTGTTGTATTTTTGTAAAAGAGCAGCTCAAATTTAGGGTACCTTGTTCAATTTGTATGTGATATGTGTTCCTTCATTGTTTTATGATTTTATCTCTGTATTTGTCTTTGACGAAAATATTAAATGGTGTTTGCATTCTTATAGAAAAGTAAAAACTGGTTTATGGTGCTACATCTAGTTTTCTATTTCAATGAAGTTATAATAAAAGTTCTGTACCGTCTCTAGTTTTCTATTTCAATGAAGTTATCATAAAAACGAGTTTGTGGTGCCACATTGAGGGACTGTACCACTTGTAATCCTTGGGTTGACTTACTTTGTTATAGATTTGATTTTTCACTTGTGGATGCCTGAATTATTACTATTAGATCTGCATGATTGTCAGCAACTTGTGTTTTTTTCTCTCTTCATATTTCAATGCAGTGAACGGTGATGATCCTCCGTTGGAGCTCTTTGAAACCTGGCCGGTGTGTTTTCGGTGACACCTTTATTTGTTGGTACATGAAGTCATGGACCAGTGTTAACTGTTAAGTAAAGGTAGAAGCCTCAGCTTTTTTGTATGTTTAATTTGCTAAGTCCACTGTTTCATTTTCCTTGTATTATACTTGCATTTGAATTCAGGAAGAGTTTTCTCAGAGATTATCCTGGTTGATGAGGAACCTTTTGTGATGATAGTTGATATCCTTTCTGCCAGCTGGTGCCCATCTACGCACAATGAAATCCGAGTGAAACCACAAGCATTAGCAATTATGAGGCCTTGTATTAGGTCTCATTTCGTGAAAAGTATATTTCTCGGATGTTGCGTGCACATTTTAGCTTGCGCAGATGACTAGTCTCATGTGCCATAGTGTGCTGAGTTTTGAACATGCTGTGTTGGTTCTATGTTTTGTCTAGCATGCTTCATTCCTTTACTGAGTTTTAAGTGAAGCCAGACAGGAGTGAATCAGGAACTAGGGTTATGGTAGGAAGATTTTGGAGTTCAAAGGTTTTAGACTCAGTAGAACTAAAACTGAGGATATGGCATGTGACTTCAGCACTACTACTCGGGAGGAGAAATATATTAGCTTGGAAGGTCAAGTAGTGTCTAGGAAGGATGCATTTTGATATTTAGGATCAATGCTACAAAGAGACGGGAATATTGATGAAGATGTTAGCCATAAAATCAAAGCAGGATGGATGATGTGGCGTCAAGCATCTGGTGTCATATGTGACTAAAGGATACCACAGAAGCTAAAAGGCAAGTTTTATAGGACGGCAATTAGACCTGCTGTGTTGTATGGTGCAGAATGTTGGCCTACGAAAAAACGACATATTCAACAGATAAGTGTCGCGGAAATACGTATGTTGTGTTGGATTTGCGGTGATACAAGAAGGGATCGAGTTCGGAATGATGATATACGTGATAGATTAGGGATAGCACCAATTGAAAAAAAGCTTGTCCAACACCGGTTGAGATGGTTTGGACATGTCCAACGGAGACCTCCAGAGGCACCGGTGCGAAGTGGAATCCTAAGCCAGGATAGTAACGTGAAGAGAGACAGAGAAAGACCGAAGTTGACTTAGGTAGATGTAATAAAATGAGACTTGAAAGGATAGAATATACCCAAAGACTTAGCCTTAGACAGAAGTGCTTAAAAAATAGCTATTCACGTGTCTGAACCTTGATTGCTTCTGCTGGGTTTTAACTCTAGTCTACTCCAATTTGTTTGGGACTTAAAGGCTTTGTTGTTGTTGTTGTTGTTGTTGTTGTTGTTGTTGTTGTTGTTGTTGTTGTTGTTGTTGTTGTTGTTGTTGATCTCAAGTACAAATCATAGCATCAGTCTGTATCGTGAAAAAAAAATAGCATCAGTTTGTATAGTATCACCAATACCAATTAGTTACCTTGTTTCAAATTACACTATCGTAAATCATGGTCTGTAGTTATTCCCTTTTATGATTATTGAATAGCATATGCCTTGTCTGCTCCAAGATAGACCGTTTTTTATTAGTGATAATGTTTGAACTATACAGTGGTCAATGGCATGCTTACAACATTTATTTTTATATTTTCTATTTTGAAAGTTCCGCACATTTTTAGTTGTTGTATGGATTGGAGGACTGCACCACTTGTAACCTTTGAGTTGACTTACTTTGTTGTAGATCTGTGTTTTCATTTGTGGGATTGTCTGAATTATCATTATTAGGTCTGCATGATTATTTTATTAACAACCTGTGGTATTTTTTTTTCATATTTATTGTATGTGAAGGTCGATGCTTTTCCATGGGAGTCTGTGCAAACCTAGCCTGATTATGTTGTTTCCAAAGATAAGTGGCAATTGTGTCTAATGCACATTATTTGTCGGCGCAAGAAGTCATGAACCTGTGCAGGTCAAGGTAAGAGGTTCAGCATTATTGTATTCTGATTTTCTACATTGTTCTCCTTGGAAGTCTGCTGTGCAGTTTTTCTTGGTGTTATCCTTATATATATATATTTATTATTTTTAAATGGTTTCTCAAAGATTTATCCTTGTTGCTGAGGAGCCCTTTTGGGATGATAGTTGATTTCCTTATTGCCGACTGATGCCAACTTGCCAAGTCTGCTTACAGTGAAACCTGAGTGAGACCACACCATTAGCAATCATGAGATCTTCCATTAGCTGGCATATTGCAAAATTATATACTGTTTTTCTCTTGGGTGTTGCAAGTATATTTTTAGCTTGAGCAATTGATTAGTCATTCTCATACTGTTCCAAGGCAGTAGGTGACCAGTCATGTTTGTGAATATGTTGCGTTACTTCTTTGTTTTTGTCTAGGGTTGCTTCTTTCCATGCCTGTGCTGCTGTGCATAGCCATTTTCCTTTCAAGTGGCCATTCATTATATACGTTTGATCTCGTGTACTTGTTACTTTTTTCCCCCGAAGAACCTCGTGTACTTATATTATTACAATGGCCTATATATTACTGATACCAACTACTAGTTGCGATCTCCTTAATCATATGGGCTTACTTAGGTAACTTCAAATTGACCTTAACATGAGTATGAGAGAGTTGATTTATTTACCGGCCGATGCCCGCACTTTTCACTCACATTCACGTGGTTTGCAGACAGTATATTGAATGAGGACGTCAACTTTTGTGACAGGTACGTAGTTTGTAATACAGATTACAGTGACTCAGTTAATGTTGATGTACCGGATCATGTGTTCCTTACTTTTGCAATAGTGCGCGATCAATACCGATCAACTTTGCGTGCATCTCCAGCGGAAGACAACTGATTTATTTGGCCGGTACACATGGCATATGAAACATGGAAGTGTTCGGACGCTTTTTGATGAATGAGGCATAACTGATTTCTTCAGCTGGTAAGTTTTGTAACGTCGCCACTGTGCTTATTGATGCTTCGGTTTGCTTTGCAAGGTGTGCCAAACTGTGCGATTGCAACTGAAAGGTGCTCCTGGGTTGTGGGTTCCAGATCCTCCTGCAGTGCCGCCTGTCCCTTGCTGCTGGCCTGGCCTGGCCTGACCTTTGCTCCCTGCTGGTGACTGCGGGGTGTTTGGTTCTTTAGTCGCTCCTAAAATTTATGTCACATCGAATATTTAGATACTTATAAGGAGTATTAAATATAAATTAATTACAAAACCAATTACATAGATGGAGGCTAATTTGCGAGACGGATTTTTTAAGCCAAATTAATCCATCATTAACACATGTTTACTGTAACACAACGTTGTCAAATCATGGACTAATTATGCTTAAAAGATTCGTCTCGTAAATTAATCGTAAGTTATACAATTAATTTCGTAATTAGTCTATATTTAATACTCCATACACGTGTCTAAATATTCGACGTGACATGAATTGTGAGCTCCTGTGGAAACCAAACAGGCCCGCGTGTACTCGTGATTGCCTAGTAACAGTATAGGTTGTCAAGAGGCAGGCATCTTTGTTGCCGTCTCAGATGACGGAGGTTGCCATGCCATCAGGCGTGGCGGTGGTGATGCGCTCAAATTCCATGATGGGTGTTGGGCATCTACCCTCTGAATCATGAGATCTACTGTTGAGTTCAAACAACTTTTGGGTGCCTTCTTTTGCAGTGGGAATTTTCAGAAAGCAACTTTGCGACAAGCTTTCAGAAGAAAATATTGGGGGGCATACTTGTGTCAATTCTCACTGTCACATGCATATCCCATACTGAAACTTCTCAGTAAACCGCGACTGATAGTAAGCAATTAAAGATGTTTCGGTTCATGCGGGTAGATGGTGATGACTGGATCTACGTCTCCATCTCGGCCCGTGCCCGGTTCCAGAACGTGAGCACCAAACACCGAAGGCCCCCCTTTCCGGTTGCAGGCTGCAACTTGCCGGGGCTACAAATCCCCTTTTCGACGCGGTCGCGGGGATGAACAATAATTGCTGCCTCCAACGATTTGTTAATGAGGGTACCGACACCCGTGGCCGGGTCATCAATGATTTGTGTATCCCTCCCGTGAGAGGAGAGAAGAGATGGAATGCGTGCGTGAGGGGCGGCGACACCGCGACATAACGCCGTGCGCGCGCAGGAAGAAGAACTGGAGAGAGACGAACCAGCCTGGAACCAACCATCCATCTCATCTATCAGCTGGTCGTGTCCCGGCTGGCCTGGGCTGGACCGGACTGCATGCTGCTAGATTAGCAGCGTCCGGCGCAGCGCAGGGGATCCCGGCGTTCGTGGTACTGTCACGAGCGGGATTCGCATGGATCCCCGGTGCCAGAGAAGAGTCCTTACTAGCGCGGTAAGAATTAGGAAAGATCCAGCAGTGATGGCGTTATGCCTTGCAAATAGTAAGCTCCTAAAAGATGCTCACTGACCAGCGCCTTTACGTTCGCTGTAAATTAGCGGCCACAGCCGGGCCCTCCAGTGATATGCGGGTGTAACTAACTGTGAAAGTAAAATGGAGCCGGATCCGATCAGAGTTAGTACAGGGTTACTACAGCTGCGGACCGCGTGAATCGGTGCCAACAATGGCAGCCAACGCCTAAGGAGCTTCCATTCCACGGGCGACGAGGGTGCAAAATTTTTGGTACAGCTGCACACGTCTCGCCTCGCACCGTAGATACGGCGCTAGCCGCTAGGACAGCTGCGTTCGGTTGGTTGCTCGTAGTAGGTGAAGGGCCACTGTCCCAAAGGCCAGAACACACACGACCACTAGTAGACACTTGCGGTAGCAGTAGACTCGTAGAGTAGAAATATTAACACGCGTCGTGGCGTGGTGAGTGGTGACCACCCGCGGCGCTGATCCGTGGTGCACGCCATCGTTCTCGTATGATTGGTACGGCGCACGAAGAGGCTTGGAACCTACGCCTGTTGCCACCTGCGCCAGCTATTCGGCTTCTGTTTGTTTTGTCATGCCACAAAATTTTTTCCAAATTCGTCCCTCCGTCACCGACGCACCTGGCTCACCCATTTCAAATCTTTGCAAGAGGACTCGTAACTGCTCGTGTACAGAAATGTAAATGGCACACAGGCACACAACTCGCTATCGCGACACCAGTGGCAATGCTTGTCCTTGTCCTTCGCAAAGGTGCAAAGACGCAGATCCATAGCTGCGAGCGAGCGAGCATCGCGACATGTAGGTGCAGCGTTTCGTCCAAACAAGCAAAGCGACGCCAATCAACAGACAGGATGCCAGGCCGTTCCGGACAGGGACATGAAGAAAGCCATAATAGCTCATGCGTGGATGGGGACGGTGGGATCATACAATGACAATAAAGATATATAAATAAATAAATCATCTCAATGGGGTCGCAGTAGTAGTACAGAAAAAGAAGAAGAAGAAAGAATCCGAGGCGACGGTGGTACGTCCGCATCGCACCGCACCGCCTATCACCATCACCGAACGTGAGTGGCACTGCACTAGTCACTACTACACACACGAGGCCCGGCCGGCCCGGTTAAAAAACGGACAAGAATACAGCGCGGCGGAGACGGGTGGCGTGCGCCCCGGCCAGCGGGGTCCGAAAGGCACGGCGCACCGGCTGCATCCGCGTCAGAATTCTGTCGTCGTCGTCGTCGTCGTCGTCGTCCCGGCGGACCCGGCTGGTGCGGTGCGGCCGTGCAGGCGCCACCCGCTCACGCGCGCCGTCGGCGTGCGCCCCGTGCCTAGGCGAGCAGGGCCACGAGGCCCAGCGCGGCCGCCATGATTCCGCCTGCCACGGTCCTTCCAGCAGCCTGCAGATTCACCATAAACGAGGCATTCGTCAGTCAGCGACGTTTAACCATGTAACGTGATCCTGTAGCAGTGTCTGTAGTTAACAGTAGAGCTGCTATACAGTACAGCATTCTATCCGGTTGACGTTGTTTTGTTGCGAGAGAAAAACATTATATCGTATCTGATAAGCATGACTGACATGATCAATAGAACATGGTGTACATTTGCACTCCTGTACATAGAAATAGAAATTTGTATATGTTGCCTGACTTTATGTGCACACGAGGCCTACAATTACCTCATGGTGAATGGTGATGATGGTTGATTAGTACTGACTGTTATTTAAGTGTGCAAGGAGGCTTCGAGAATGCAGGGTTGTTTTGTGACTGCACCGTGCAAATTGCATTTTAATACTACTGTACAACGTGCATGTACAGTGCGTGATGGAATAGTAAATGGCGACAGCTAATCTTCGAGTGTCGCAACATTCAAATCCCGCATTAACAATGTCCGTGACGCGGCTGGAAGAAGCACATGCGTCCCTGCCCGACAGGTCGGCGCAGATTGGATCTACGTACTCAAACAATTCTCACTCATTATGGTCACTCAATTGTCAAATCAATCCAGCATGACTTTATCTGTCAGATGTGAATTGTAACCGTAGTGTTAATTTTTACTCTAATCTCAATGTACTAAAGCTTAAGATGGAAATTCAGGCACGCAATGGGGTTGCTGTTGCAGATGGAAATTGGAAAAGCAGAGCAGAGGGCAAACGTACCGCGGTGTCGGCGGCGGCGCCGTCGCCGACGGGGCCGGGTGCGTCGGCTTCGCTGGCCGCAGGCGCCTTAGCCTTGGATTTCTTGGTGCTGGCGGGTGCCTCGGCGACGGGGGCGGGGGCGGGGGCCTTGGACTTCTTCTTCTTGTTCTTGGAGGGCGACGAGGGCTTCTTCTTCTTCTTGGACGGCGCGGGCGCGGGGACCTCGGCGGGCTTGGTGGGCGGGGAGGCGGGGGCCGGCGCGGGGGGCGAGGCGGCGGGCGGGAGCTCGGCTACCGGCGGGGAGGCGGCGGGCGGGGTGGCCTTGGCCTTGGGCGCCGGGGCGGGAGGGGACGCCTTCGGGGTGGACTTGGGCGGCGCCGCGGCGGGAGCCAGGGTGGCGGGCGGGGTCGCGGCGGGCGCCGGGGTGGCCGGGGTGGTGGTAGGCGGCGCCGCGGCCGGGGCCACGGTGGCGGGGGTGGTGGGTGGCGCGGCGGCGGGTGCGGGCGTCTTCTTGGTCGGGGTCGCTGGCGGGGTGGTGGCGGCCGGCGCGGCGGCCGGGGCCGGGGTGCTGGACTTCTGCGCAACGGCTGAGTGCGCGGCCATGAGGCAGAGCAGCGCCAGGCAGAGAGCGCCGGCGCGCGCCATTGCTGCGGTGGTGGTGTGCGGCGTGTGCTCTGCTGCTCTCTGCGCTGCTGCCTCGGGTGCCTCTGCTTCGGCGGTTGGAGTGGCAGGGAGAGAGGGTGGGAGGGATAAATAGCAGCGGCAGCCGGCAGGGAAGGAAAGCGAAGGGGAGGCCAGGCAGCCAGCCAGGAGAAGCGGCGGGAGATGCCGCGGCGGCATTGCATTTCACAACTGGCGGTGGGCCCGCGGGGCCATGTGGAGGGTGGGGGCGCCCGCGCTGGTTGGTGGCACGCGTTCACGCGGGTCGATGGGCCGGTGAGTTGTGTTCGTGCTGTGCAGGACGGGGCGAGGGCGACCACTGTGGTTGGAGAGCCGTTGGTTGGGGCAGTCGGTGCAGTGGACTGTGGACACGCACGCGTCGGGACGCAGCGGCGTCCGCGGCCCATAGAGGACTGATGGGAGCTGGGCCCGTTGGCCCGGTTGATGTTCGGGGCTGAGTGAAATCGGAATTAAGACGGGTTTGGAAGCGGTAATTATGCGTTTGGTTCAAAGCTGGGCAGCCACAGGCAGCACTCCCAGGCGTTAGATCTTTGGACGCCTGGGGCCAGATGTGCTGTCTGGCCTGAGTTGTCTCACCCAGGCTCTCATCTAGACAGAGTTATGCCTTTTTATGTTGCGAGTATAGTTGGCCAACAGGCCGGTCCGGCTCGGCAGGCTAGGCACATCCTGAACAGTGTCGGCCCGGCACGCCGTGCCTCCCGGGCCGTGCCTCTCCGGGCCTCGTGTGCGGCCTTCGGCCCAACCACGGCACTACAGGCCGCAATTCGTGCCGTGTCGGCCCATTGAGCACGGCCAAAATTGTGTGTCGTGCCAGCCCACAGCCCGATGACCTCAAAACCCCTTAAAAAGATTCACTCATCAAACACTTATTGGATTTCACAAGTCACAACTCAAACAAAGGCAAAATCCGTCAAAACACTCAATTGTTCTAACTTCTAAATCAAAACTTAGGCAATCTCAAATCCAACAAAATAAGAAACAGAGCCACAGAGGAGAATTTAAAAGATAAATAAGATGTTTGTGCAATGTTGTCTCATTAAAAATCTTTCTAATTAAAACTTACCCTTGTGAGAAACCCTAGAAAGAAAAAAATAGTGCAGCATAGCTCTTAATAAGTCTTCCATCATTGTTCAAAGGTCTCAAGTCACAGTCACAGATGACAGATACAAAATGAAGATAACAGATTAACAAAGCACCTTCTCCTCTCTCAACACTAATTACCAGCAGCCCTAGATGTACCAGCCCTAGATGAACTAGCCCTAGATGAACCAGTCCTAGCCCCAGATGAACCAACAGCCCCATCTGCATCTTCATCAAGGTACAGATTCTTGAAGGGGTCCTCCAGCTCTTGGGTGCCAACAGCATAATATAATCTTCTTTCTCTCAACTCCCAATTCTTTATGCAGGCCGGCATCTCCACATTTTCAGGCAACAGGTGACGTCGCCACTCTTCAATTATCCTTCCTGTCAAGCTGAAACATGATTTCAAACAGACAGTAGAAACAGAAACAGATATAATATCTCTAGTCATTATAGATAGGATTGGATATGTTAGTTTATGGTAACGTCACCAGAGAAGTAAATCAAAATCATCCTCATATGCAGTGACATTGTCACTGTCCAGACAAACTGAGAGCTCACTAGCAGTAGAAGCAGATGAAGATAAAGTGGGGGCACAGGTAGGGGAAGGACCAACAATAGATCCAGGGCCTCCAAAGATTCTTCTCCATGCCTGTTTTTTCTTACATGTATGGCTTGCAGGCTGTGCAACCCTTTGAGTCCTAGCTGCATCAAACTTTATCTCATATTTGTTAAATAACTTGTAAATTTCAGCTTTCACATCAGCATAATATGAAGTATAATCACAACCAGTGCTCTCTTTAAATAATTTTAGGACTCTAAATAAACATCTCATCTTAGCTCTAGTATCAAAAATGAATGCAAATGAATATAACAGAGGTATATGCTGTCAGTATTTATGGAATTTAAGCTTCATAGGATATACAATAATAATTAGATTTTGATCTTTTTCACTTGCATGTAAATGAGAAGCAATTTCTAGCAGATGGTGTAGGATAAGTGGACTTGTTGGATAGTAGACACTAGAAAGAACAACATTGAAGTCATAAAATAGTTCTAGAAACTCCAATATCTTTTCAGCTATATACCAAAGCCTTGCAGACAACAATTTAGAGCCATAATTGGAATTAATGAACATAAAAAAATATGCTTATATGGAACTAAGTGTTTAAACATAAGATATGTAGCATTCTATCTAACATCCATATCTAAACCAAACTTTTTAGATCTAACACCCTTAGCAGTACAGTAGTTCTTAAACATAACAATTATTTGGTTAGAGGAATTTAAGAAGTTAATAGCAGTTCTAAAATCTTTTGTGTAAGATTTGAGCCTCTTTAAACCAGATTTTACAATCAGATTAATGATATCACAAGCACAACGTTGATGCACAAGACTGTACTTATGCTTATGTGGCAGAACCGCCCAAAATATCATATTTCTGGAGGCGCTCGTCTTCCACTAGACGCTAAGCACCCCGAAAGTAAGGTACATCGGACGGACCCGTCGAGCATACCCCAAGGAAGAACTCGAACAATCCACGTTTTTCATCCAGAATCTAATAATGAGAACGAGTTTACAGTACTTAGTCCATTTCATACAACAAGAGTTCTCGAAAATACATTATTATAATACCAAGTTCAGAGTGCGGAATTTAAATAGTGGAATTGTAATAAACATCTAACGATAAGATACAAGGATCCATCTGTGCCCACCAGATGAATTCTCCACACAACAACCATTCCTCAAGCTGCATCTACAACACGAGTAAATAAACCCTGAGTACATAATGTACTCGTAAGACTTACCTGACTAGTGGGAATAACTTGTCGACTCCAAAGGATATGATAATCTTTATGATTTGTTGGGTTTCCTTTTTGTTTGTGAAAAGCATTACTAATAGTGAGTCCTTATATATGTGTTTTATTAGCAGTCATGTTTAGTTCATTAGCTAACCATTCTATGTAAGGATTTGTTCTACTTTCAAGCAAGAGTTGAGCAATCAAATCCATTCACTCCCTTTCATCTTTCAGTTCTTACTATGGTGCTAGAACATAGACAAGTCGTACCGTATCATACGACGATTTGTGAACCAATATATCCCAGCTAGGTACCCTGAAACACATGCCCCGCTTGTACCTAGGCACAAGCAAGACCAACCCACCACTCTTCTGTCAAGGGGTCTAGGTCTCCGTCTAAATTTGGACTCCAAGCCTCCACTCTTGAGTCCCAGACTCAGTGTGGTGCTTAGACTTCCACCATCCCCGCCTTCAATTAGTCGGCCTAGAAAGAACCGGAACCCACGATAAGAGAGCAACGAGCCTTCCTGCTCCCATAAGCAAGTATGTGCTCAGAATATTAAGTCTGTGACCTGACTAGAATCCACAGCAACGGATGGTCCTTAACCGACACGGATAGAGAAAACAGTGTAACCAAGCTTTCTCCCATTGACCGTGGGACACAACCTATTACACCCATCAATACCCGTACCATATCCCTGCACGGTCTCTATTTCCTTTCACCATTTTATCATGAGAGTAATAATAATATCCACCTATTGTGAGTAAAGGCAGGTTACTCACGCTACCAATAGTCTAAGCATAGCAGCTACTCGACCTATACTAGTAGGACTCATAGGTTGGTTATTTATGCATGTAGTTTCAATATAAATCCTATAACGTAAATGCACATCACATATATATATCCAGTGATTATTTAAAATAAGGGTTATGCACCGGGGCTTACCTTGGGTAGGTGGATTGTCAGCTAAGTCAGTCAGTGATGGTTCCAAGACCTCCTCTTGCACAAGGATCTCCTCCTCGTACTCCTCGATCACCTCCTCATACTCCTGCTCTCCGGCGGTCACGAACTCCACCAACACGTTCTCTACATGCATGCAACGATGATGTAACACTTAATATTTGGCAACAGCAACTCTTAAAATAAGAATACACATGCTAAGCTACTAAGCTAGCTCTAATGACTAAGATACTAAGCTAATCATTATCTCTACAAAATAGATTCCAAGCTCACCCTACAAGTGCATAATTTTTATAAACCAATATCATGCCATTATTCATTTAGCCTTAATGGGTATTTAGCTACCATAATAAATAGTATATTTTAGGGTTACAAAAATTATAGTGAGCACATAATAATACAATAAAGATACTATAAAAATTTTAGGGTTTTTGCTATCACCAATCTACCACAAAAATTCCTACAATAATTAACTTAATAATATTGAGCACTCTCAAATGATTTAATAGCTCCTGGTATCGACCAACACATATATAGACTAAATACACTAACAGATAGAGCACAATTTTAGGAACCTAACAAAATTTGTTTCATAATTTTTGAATATCTACATTATTTTATATTAATTACCAAAGTTCAGGTTAGAATTAATATTAAAAGCTATTTCTATTTTCCATGAAAAAGATAAACCGATTTTGGCCCAACGCGGCCCACACGCGGAGGAGGCCTGCGGCGGGGAGCCCGCGCGCGCTAGCACTCAGTGCAAACACTACACGCACTATTTCTATTGACAGCGACTTTGCAACGGAGCCCTCGTATCTTTTCACCTTCGCACCGGAGAGGTCCCCGAGATGCCCCACGCTCACCGGCGCGGCAGGCGGTGGCACTAGGCTATACGCTGGCCACCCGAGACCCTTGTAGACCTAGCTAGGGGACCGATGCTCACCTATGGCCCTACGCGCGACAATGGGCGGTGGTTGCACGAATGGGGGTGAAGCAGAGCGGGCTCTCCCCGGCGGTGGTGACCTATAGCAGCGGCAACCGTATTTTGGTGAGCCACAGCGTACAACAGATAATAGAGGTGATGGGTAAGCATCAGTGATGCACCATGATCCTACCCGTGGTGATGTCCTGGCCGAAGACGCCGTGAGAAAGCCTGGCCACGTGTGCGTGGCGAGCTCGACGGTGAACCACAACGAGATAGCCATGTCAGCAGCATGGAGGCGGCACTAGGGCTGCTACTAGTGTGCGCACGATGAAGAGGGGTTCTAGGTGAGGCTAGTGGTGTGGTCAATTCGATGCGAGATGGCAGGGTTGGAGCTGGCCATGATGAGGTGGGTTGGGTCTTAATGGCGTGGTGGTAGGAGCAAAGCTCCAAAATTGGAGCTCGGCCTAGCCATAATCAAGGCGGGGTGGGGGCGGTTGGCAAGAGGACATAAAGGTAGAGATGTGGACACAAGGAATTGATGAGAGGTGCTCGCTCTCTAACTCGCCATGACCACGACCTAACGACGATGAAAAACAGAGGAAGAGAGAGAGATGGGGCGCGACAGGTGGGCTCGGCTCGTCCTCATCTTGGTAGGACACGAGCACCGAGATTAGGGGACCCACGCGCTAGCGCTAGCCGACAGGCGCGCGTGCGCCCGACCGGCGTGGCCCGTGCGGCCATAGTGTCATTAATGACAAGGCAACGGCGAGCCCGAACACGTGCGCGCGGTAGAGGCGACACGCACAGGTCCAGCAACAACACAGAGATGAAAGGTCCTAATGGCTAGAGGTGGGGTGAATAGCCTATTAAAAATTTCTACAACAACACTTAACAAACCGGTTAGACAATTATGAGGTAAAACAAGTGTTGCGCTAGCCTACTTAAATTGCAAGCCACCTACCACAATTCTAGTTTAAATAGTTTCTATCCACACAAAAGCTATGTCACTACACTAAGTTAGTGAGCTCTCAAATGCTAACTAAAGAGCCACACTAACCAAACTAACAAGCTCTCACAACTAGATACACTAAAGAGCTTGATAACTAGTTTGCGGTAATCTATATGCTCGTCCCCTTTTTGTTGATGATCTCTTATGAAATAGTATCGGACATCTATATGCTTTTGTTATTGCATGTTGAACCGGATTGTTGGTGAGCTTGATAGCACTCTCATTGTCACATAACAATGGCACTTGTTTGAACTTGATTCTAAAATCATTCAAAGTGGCCTTCATCCAAAAAGAATTTGTGCACAACTACCAGCGGATATGTGCTCTTTCTTTCCACTTTGCATCCCGCATAATCCGAGTCGGAACAACCAACTTGCTCAAACTTAGCTCCTTTAAGATACCACAAACCAACATTTTGTGTATTCTTCAAGTACCTCAATATTCTTTTTGTTGCCTTCAAATGACTTTCTCTTGGTGAGGCTTGAAATCTAGCACACATACATACACTAAATATGACATCCGGCCTTGATGCGGTCACATAGAGTAGGCTTCCAATCATAGAGTGATATAACTTTTGATCCACCATGTTGCCACTTGTATCACTATCCAAATTGCCATTTGTTCCCATAGGTGTATGAAAGCCCTAGTTTGGTTTTGGATAATTGATGAAACCTAGGACTAACCTTTGATCTAAGTGTGTGAATTAGAAAAGGTGGTCCAATCCAAGTAATTGAGCAAGGTGAAGTCCATGGTGATGGAGGTGGACATGAAATGATGATGATCAAGTGCTCAACTTGGAAAGAAGAAAGAGAAAAATAAAAACCGAGATGATCAAGGCAAAGGTATTTGATAGATTTTTGTTTTGACACTTAAGACACCATAGGGTGTAAGTGCATGTAGGATCGATAGCCGTACTATAAAGAGGGAAAATCTTTGGCTAAACGGTTTATCGAATGCACTAGGTGACATGATTCTTGCATATGCATTTAGGAACCTAGTGTGCTAACTTTGACCCTTGTAAAATGCTTTGAAAAATGCTAACACACATGCACACAAGTTCTACACTTTGTGGTTAGCAAGTTGGAAGCAAGGGCGAAGTGGTTGTGAACTTAGAATAAGAAAAAGAGGAGATGGTCCATGATCGGACGCTGGCCGTGGGGTGACCGGATGAAAGGTTTTAATGGCTAGAGGGGGTGAATAGCCTAATAAAAATTTCTACAACAACACTTAGCAAACCGGTTAGACAATTATGAGGCGAAGCAAGTGTTGCGCTAGCCTACTAAAATTGCAAGCCACCTACCACAATTCTAGTTGATATAGTTTCTATCCACACAATAGCTATGTCACTACACTAAGTTAGTGTGCTCTCAAAGGCTAACTAAAGAGCCACACTAACCAAACTAACAAGCTCTCACAACTAGCTACACTAAAGAGCTTGACAACTAGTTTATGGTAATGTAAAGAGAGTGAGCAAGAAGGTTATACCACCGTGTCGAGAAAGGAGCCAATCAATCACAAGAATGAATAACAATGAAGACCAATCACCTCAGAATTAAATGATGAACACAATGATTTTTTATCGAGGTTCACTTGCTTGCCGGCAAGCTACTCCTCGTTGTGGCGATTTACTCACTTGGAGGTTCACGCGCTAATTGGCATCACACGCTAAACCCTCAATAGGGTGCCGCACAACCAAGAAAGTGAGTGGGAGGACTTTGGCTAAGCTCACAAGGTTGCTATATCAATGCAAATGATCAAGAGAGTGAGCTAGAGCTGGCCATGGGGCTTAAATAGAAGCCCCCACAAAATAGAGCCGTTGTACCCGTTCACTGGGCACAACACGGGGTGACCGGACGCTCCGGTCAGATCGACCGGACGTAGGACCCCATCGCCCGGTCGTGCGATGCACGCCACGTGTCCCCTCTCTTCAAATACTGAGTGCCCGATCCCAATGGTCAAGTGATGACCAGACGCGCTGCTGCGAAGTGACCGGATGCTGGACCTCAGCGTCCAGTCGTTTCTAGTAAGTATCCAGAAACAAAAAATCACGATCGAACGCGTCCGGTCATGCTCGACCAGACTCACCCAGCGTCCGATCACTCGGCGTCTCCTCTGTGCGCTGCCACGTCAGCAGGACCGGACACACCCTGTCAGCGTTCGGTCACTAAGTGACCCAGCGTCCGGTCAAAGACCGACGCCACCGTCTTCACACTACCACTGATCGGACGCGCCGGTCCTACCGAGACCAGCGTCCGATCACTTATAGTGACCTCCATCTTTTCTGTATAGGGCGCCGGTGGCACTGTTGGACTATCCGCACTCTACGAGTGTACACTCCGCTGATGAAGTTTCTTACCCTTGCTCAAATGTGCCAACCACCAAGTGTATCACCTTGTGCACATGTGTGTTAGCATATTTTTCTCAAACATTTTTAAGGGTGTTAGCACTTCCCTAGATCCTAAATGCATATGCAATGAGTTAGAGCATCTAGTGGCACTTTGATAACCATATTTCGATATGAGTTTCACCCCTCTTAATAGTACGGCTATCGATCCTAAATGTGATCACACTCACTAAGTGTCTCGATCACCAAAACAAAAATTGCTCCTACCACTTATACCTTTGCCTTGATCATCACCATGGCATCGCCATCATCATGTCATGATCTTTATTTGCTTCACCACTTGGAATGTACTACCTATCTCATGATCACTTTGATAAACTAGGTTAGCACTTAGGGTTTTATCAATTCACCAAAACCAAACTAGAGCTTTTAAGAGATGCAGCGGATAGGCGTGGACGTGACGACAATGCAACGGCAGCGGTAGCGTCGCAGCGTGAGGTGGGTCGACAGCGCGGTGAGGCAGCAGTGGCGGACGCGACAACAAGGTGATAGCGCCGGCAGTGGCTTCGTCATGGCACGGCGGGGCCAGCAGCAGCCGAGCCATAGCTAGGCTAGAGGCAACCACGGTCAGCCATGCGTAGCAGCGCACACACGCATGACCAACGCAATGACACTGAACGCCCGAGCACGATGATCATGGCCACGCGGTCAACCAGGCCAAGACATGTGACGCGCACGAATTTTAAAGCGCTCAACACGACCAAACAGTTGCTCCAGGAGCCAAACCAGCTTCAGCATGCTCAAGATGATATATGAGACTACCAAATCGAGCTATAACACTAGACCACCCTTTAACCCATTCTCTCACAATAAATTGCTAAACATAACAATGTCTAGCTGTTGGCAGACTTGAAAATTTCTAAGTTTTTGAGCTAGTTTGTTTTCAATTTCCGTTTCTAGACTATTTGAAATTCCAACTAGTAACATTATTTTTCTACAGCAAGTATTTCATTGTCATCTATAAAGTTTGCACTTCAAACTTTATTTAAGTGTCACATACATGTTCTATAGTATTTTTGTTCAATAAAAAATAGTTTCAAACCCTACTTGATATGCATGAACTATCTAATCAACTTTCGTTTAGCATTTCTATTGATCATTTTGAGTTATGGAAATTGATCCACACATTTTATCACATGCATTATCACAAAAACATGATGCTCATGACATAGTTTAGCAAGTTGTTTAAGCGGTAACACCGAGGGTGTTACAACTCTACCCCCTTAAACAAAATCTCATCCCGACATTTCATATGCCTAGTGTGGGAAAAAGAGATAAGAAATAAATTTCGATTTAAACAATTACCTCGGTGAACTAGAAAGAATGTGGGGATAATGCTTCAAGATATAGCTTTCTTGCTCCCACGTTGCTTCATCCTCCGAGTGATTTTGCTACTGAACTTTATAAAACTTCCCCACATTATTTCTAGTCACTCTTTCTTTTTCATCTAAGATCTTGACAGGATGCTCAATATAAGAAAGATCAGGTTGAAGAGTGTGTCCTTCAATTTCCACCACTCCCTCAGGAACCCGTAAACACTTCTTTAATTGGGAAACATGAAAGACATTATATACTGCTGACAAAATATCCGGGAGCTGGATACGGTAGGCAACAGAACCACACCAGGCCAAAATCTTATAAGGTCCAACATAGTGAGGGGCTAGCTTTCCCCGGACACCAAAGCGATGCACCCCTCTCATGGGAGACACTTTGAGATACACATGATCACCAACTTTAAATTGCAAGGGCCTTCTTCGCTTGTCCGCATAAGTTTTCTAACGACTTTGAGCTACCTTCAAATGACTTTGAATAACACTGACTTGCTCTCTTGCTTCTTTGATAAAATCATGTTCGAAATAACCACGGTCTCCCACTTCAACCCAGTTAAGTGGTGTTCTACATTTCTTGCCATATAAAGCCTCAAATGGTGCCATTCGAATGCTTTATTGATAACTATTGTTATAAGAAAACTCAGCTAGAGTCAAGCATTCGTCCCACTTTTCTAGAAAAGAGATGACACAAGCCCTCAACATATCCTCAAGTATCTAATTGACTCTTTCTGTCTGACCGTCAGTTTGTGGATGATAAGCCAAACTTCTGAGGAGACTAGTACCAAGATATTTCTGGAGTTGGTCCCAAAAATGAGAGACAAAGACTGACCCTCTATCAGAGACGATAGTAAGAGGAACTCCAGGCAGGGTCACAACCTAATGAAAATACAACTTGGCATACTTCTTGGCTTAATACTGTCGGTGTTTCGAGCAAACACCAACGGGTAAATTTGTGTTATTGCGCATCTGGCCCGGATGGTGTGCTAAAAAGACACAAGGTTTATACTGGTTCGGGCAAAATGTCCCTACATCCAGTTCGTGGCTGCTGCTCGTGTTATTAGCACTAAAAAGTTCGTAGTAGGGGTTATAAACGGGTGAGAGAGGGACAGGTCCCAAGTTTCTGATGGAAAGATCGAATGGGTGCCGAGGCTAAGTCACTACTTAGCTATGTGCTCGAGGTTCGATGCTAGTGGTTCTGTTGTGATATAACATGATGCGTGATGTGATGAATCGATCCCCTTAGTGGGGTGCCCTGCTTTTCCTTTTATAGGCCAAGAGAGAGCAGGGATTATAGATGGTAGAAAAGAGGAAAACTAGAGGCAAAGGAAGTCCTTCAAGGACGTCGGGTCTTCCTTTTCCTCTGTGTGGGCCCCACTGACATGGGATAGCTCCACACCGGGCGCAGATCCGCTGACCCTGACAGAACCGCGTTGGGCGTCTGTCCGCTGACGATGCCATATCCTGGCATCATCAGCGAGTTGTGACGTCTCATCCCGCCCCGGCGGGCGGCGCGGCGGACCAAGATGTTGATCAATGGACATACGAGGAGCAAGCAGCACAGTGACCGCACGTCCATTACTGTGGATGATGCGAGTTTCCTTCTGGATCGTATTGATTGACGTGAGCTTCCGTAAGGATCCATGTCCGAGGGCAAATGACGGCGCCCACAACATTGTAAGGCAAATGTCGGCGCCTACAACACTGTTTGAGCTCTGACATGCTTGGAAGGTCTCAAAGCACCCTTCTGACATAGCCTGATGGTACTTTCCTATAGGCATGTAGGGTACGGTCCTTGATATTATGGTTTACTTGAGTGCCCTGCCTTATCTACGCGCGTCGTTATGAAGGAGTCACACGCAGACATCGGGCGAGGCAGAGCCAGCCCTCAGACGTCGGGTGAGGTGGAGCCAGCCCTCAAACGTCGGGCGAGGCGGAGCCATCCCTCAGACGTCGGGCAAGTCGGAGCTAGCCCTTAGACGTCGAGCAAGGCGGAGCCAGCCCTAAGACATCGGACGAGGCGGACCCAGCCCTTAGACATCGAACGAGGCAGACCTAGCCCTCATACTTGGACGTCGGGCGAAGTGGAGCCAGCGCTCAGGGGTCAAGCAAGACAACCCTCGAGAGTCAGCTGAGGTAGAGCCAACCCTTGGGGGTCAGGTGAGACAGGGCCCGTGATCACAGCGCCCAACGAGGCGGAGCCAACCCTTGGGCATCAGACGAGGCAGGGCCCACCTCCTCGGTGGCCGAACAAGGTTGGACTCGGCAAGCAGTGTAGTTGCACTCTTGATCGCATAGACGAATCAACATTGATGGTCATTAGCTCCTCATCTTCGGGTACCCTAGTATTGGTTCCCAATAGTAGCCCTCGAGCCCCCGGATGATTTAGGTAGAATCGCCTAGGGGATTTTCTGACTTGCCAGCAGGTGTGCACGAGCGCACCCGGTGGGTGTAGCCCCTGAGCCTACGGAGGAGTAGAATACTCCTTTGGAGGCTTTTTCGAAAGAGGGGACTCTGAGGGCCCTGGCCCTCTATTGTTGCCCACGGCGTGTCCTGAAGACGGTGATTTTTTTTCACCGAGGTCGGACCCTTTGCGGGTATGGTTGTGAGATTTGGTGGTTGTTTAGCTGGATAGTTTGATTGGGGTCCCAGTATCCTGTTCATGGGGATTTGGTCAGGGTAAGCCTGGCTGAGACTCAATCTTGGCCTGAGATGCCCGTGGCGCTCGTGCGTCTAGGCGTTGGGCGCTTGCGGGCCTAGCTCTTTCCATCCCTTATTTTAGGGGTGCTTGGAGTGGCTGTTGGACCCATTGATAGGCCAACTGTCGAACTCCTACACCCAGAAGGGCCGTAGATGCGTTTTTTATCCGTATTCCTCTTACTCGTAACGAGTCTCGGTCCACCTGGGGAGGTGAAACGTCCGGTGAGTTTCCCAAAGGAAAGGATAGCGATTGTGTGCGCATATCCCACGGCGTGACGTTGTGGTGGATTGTGGTAGGTGTGGAGATCTAGGTGGACGGTTGGTTTCCTCCCTCCATCGCTCCTTTAAAACCAAAGGGTTAACCCCCAGGGTTTTCATACTTTGCCTCCTTGCCTTTACATCTGCAACATCCGCCGCCAATCTCCTAAGCTCCCCGCATCTTCCAATGGAGCCGTGGTGCCACTCTAATATCACCCTCCAGCGCATGGAGGGCCTTGTCCACCGCGGTCTTCTCTATGCATGGACCGCTGCCGAGGAGTGGTGGCTGCCCAACGAGGAGGATGTGATGTCACCGTCCGATGGCAACGACATCTCGTTCGTGCACTTCCATGAGCGGGGGTTTGCTACCCCTGCTCACAAATTTCTCTAGGGGTTGTTGCACTACTACCAAATCGAGTTGCAGCACCTCAATCCCAATAGAATCTAGCACATGGCGGCGTTTGTTGTCCTGTGCGAGGGATTCCTGGGGATTAGTCCCCACTTTGATCTGTGGCGGTACTTCTTCGTCGTCACCCTTCAGAAGAAGCGGGAGAAGAAGCAGGAGTTGAACACGCTAATGGGATGCGCCGGCATCCAACTCCGAAACAACCGGGTCGGCGAATACCCGCCAATGCATTTGTCAGCCTCCAACAAGGGGTGGCATTCACATTGATTCTATCTCAAGAATGATGCAGCCGCCCCCTGCTAGAGTTCACCGAGTGCCTAGTCGAAGAGGTCCCGAACTCGTGGAGGAAGTGGGGTGTCCTAGAGAATGACAAGAAGAAGATCCGGGACCACTCATCGCCATCTAAATCCTGAAGGGTGAAAGGTCCTAGTATGGCTAGAGGGGAGGTGAATAGCCTATTTAAAAATCTATAAATCAACTAGAGCAATTTGATTAGTATGACAAATAGCGAGATGCAAACTTGCTCTAGCTCTACAAGGGTTGCAAGCCACCTATCCAACAACTCTAGTTGCAATGATTACTAGGCACATAACTTGCAATGTTACTACTCACTAAGAGCTCTCAATCTTGCTACTCTAAGGAGCTCCACTAGATGAACTTAAAATAACAAAGCAAGCTCTCAATTCTAATTACACTAAAGAGCTTGCCACAACTGGTTTGCAAGAATATAAATAAGTGAGTAGAGTGATTATACCGCCGTGTAGAGGAGTGAGCCAATCACAAGATGAATACTTTATCAATCACCGGAAGAATACCAAAGGGCAAGAGACAACCAATTTTCTCCCGAAGTTCACGTGCTTGCAAACACGCTACGTCCCCGTTGTGTCGACCAACACTTGGTTGTTCGGTGGCTAGGAGGTGTTGCACGAACCTCGTCCACATAATTGGACACCGCAAGAACCTACCCACAAGTGAGGTAACTCAATGACACAAGCAATCCACTAGAGTTACCTTTCGACGCTCTGCCGGGGAAGGTACAAATCCCCTCACAATCACCGGAGATGGCCACGAATAATCACCGACTCGTGCCAATCCTCCTCCGCTGCACCAAGCCATCTAGGTGGTGGCAACCACCAAGAGCAACAAGTGAATCCTGCAGCAAAACACGAACACCAAGTGCCTCTAGATGCAATCACTCAAGCAATGCACTTGGATTCTCTCCCAATCTCACAATGATGATGAAACAATGATGGAGATGAGTGGGAGGGCTTTGGCTAAGCTCACAAGGTTGCTATGTCAATGCAAATGGCCAAGAGAGTGAGCTTGAGCCAGTCATGGGGGCTTAAATAGAAGCCCCCACGAAATAGAGTCGTTGTACCCCTTCACTGGGCACAACACGGGGTGACTGGACGCTCCGATCAGTTCTACCGGACGCAGGACCCCAACGTCCGGTCGCCTAATGCTTGCCACATGTCATCGGCTTCAAACGCCGATCGCTCGATCTCAACGGTCAAGTGATGACCGGACACATCAGTTAGAAAGTGACCAGACGTAGGACCCAAGCGTCCGGTCGTTTCCAGTAAGGTTCCAAACGTGAAGTTTCATGATCGGACGCGTTCGGTCATGCTCGACCAGACTCACCTGGCGTCCGGTCACTCAACGTTTCCTCTGTGCGCCTCACGTCAGCGTACGTCAGCACTGACCGAACGCACCCTACCACCGTCCGGTCACTTTTAGCGCCAGCGTCCGATCGAAGACCGAGACCACGCGCTCACTGCTGCTACTGACCGGATATGCCGGTCCAACTGAGACCAGCATCCGGTCACTTACAGTGACCTTCATCTTTTCTATCTAGGGCACCGGTGGCACCGTCGGACTGTCCGCATTCTACGGGCGGACACTCCGTCGGTGAAATTTCCTACCCCTGCTCAAATGTGCTAACCACCAAGTGTATCACCTTGTGCACATGTGTTAGCTTATTTTGACAAACATTTTCAAGGGTGTTAGCACTCCACTAGATCCTAAATGCATATGCAATGAGTTAGAGCATCTAGTGGCACTTTGATAACTGCATTTCAATACGAGTTTCACCCCTCTTAATAGTACGGCTATCGATCCTAAATGTGATCACACTCGCTAAGTGTCTCATTCACTAAAACAAAATGGCTCCTACTATTTATACCTTTGTCTTGAGCCTTTTGTTTTTCCCTTTCTTCTTTTCAAAGTTCAAGCATTTGATCATCACCATGCCATCACCATCATCATGATCTTCGCCATTGCTTCATCACTTGGAGTAGTGCTACCTATCTCATAATTACTTTGATAAACTAGGTTAGCACTTAGGGTTTCATCAATTAACCAAAACTAAACTAGAGCTTTCAAAGGGGCCAGGCATCATCAATGCCTACCACGCGAGGAGGGTGCCGCCACTGATGAGGCGTGCGCTTCCCCTGTACGTGATGACACCTGGGGCATCATTTGACGGGACAACGTTTGTCAAGGGGGCACTCTCCCCCTCTGAAATCGCACAGCGCATTAAGGAGGTGATGGAGCCTTCTCGGGACAGCGTGGGCGCCCCCTTGATTTTGTGAACCCGGTGCCGGGGCATCCCCTGATGCAGCCAAAATCAGGATACATCATCCTTGTAAGTTTTCCCTTCCTGATGCCTTCTCTTCAATTGAACTCCCGACCCCTTGATACTGACATTGAGATTGGGGGACTAGCCGAGGTACCTCATCCTCAGGGATCACCCGGCTTCACTGCTGACGGATCCGTCCATGAGGGCAGTGAACTGCGCCGAGGCTGAGCGGCAGAGGAAGGCGAAGGAGGACTAGAGGAAGAAGAGGCAGCGGAAACTGCTGGCGCGGGAGCGAGGGGAGGACACTGACATTGACGACGACGATGAGGAAGATGACGATGAGGTTGTCGATGACACCGAGCATGATGACCTAGAGAGCGAGGATATGCTGACAGGTACCCGCTCATCCTTGTACGGGTCGGGACCCTTCTCGTTTCATGGAAGGGAAGGCGCGTCCGTGAGGTCGGTAGAGACGAACCGTACCGTTGGCCTGCCCCAAGAGCCAGCAGGGGCGGGCGGATCTGCCACTATGCCCGAGGCACCAGCGGAGGAGGGTGGCTCCGCCACCGCGCCCTAAGAGCCAGCCGGGGCGAGCGGATCTACCGCTGTGCCTGAGGTGCCAACGGAGGAGGGTGGCTCTGCCGCCGTGCCCCCGGATGCAAGGGAAGTGAGCCCTCTACCCAGGAGCAAGGGGCGGGTTCAAAATAGCCCTGCCCCGATGAGGCAGAGTAGGGGTCTGGGGGTTCACCCCCCAAACATATCCGCCGCCCAATAGCGCTGTTGTAAGTCACCAATTCCCCTGTTTTTCTCTATTTTCACCGTGACTCACGCCTTTCTTTCTCGTGGCATCTTAAGGCGGTGCAATCTTCTGGCGCTAGTGCCAAAAAAGAGCATCGCCCTTTAAGAGAGGCGGCAGCCATCGGCTGTCGTCACACCCATTTCGGGCGGGAGCGACACTGGTGCGACTACGTCACCGACCGGTGAGGCACCACTCATGGTGGCACCCGTGCCCTCGGCGGGACAAGCGGGCGCTAGGGCTTGAGGGACGCCCTCGGAGGTCGTTGAGCAGTCAGCGATGGAGGTGATACTGTTGCCAACGACAGGGCAGACGGAGCTACCGACCGCGCTTTTTGTGCCGACCGTAGCGGGCGTGACGCCGCCGGTCGAGGCCTCACCAACGTAGGTGGAGGTGGCAGTGGCAGTGACGGGCGAGACATAGTCAGATGCAACCACGGCGGTGCCTAAGGTAGCGGCGCGATCCGTGCCATCGGCGGTCCAAGTGACGATGCCCGACATGGGACGGATGGATGGGGATGCGGCCAAGGGGTCCTCGAACATCATGGCGGTGGCATAGAGGACCGGTGGGGAATCATCCCTAGCCCTGACCTTGGGGGGCAGCCATTCGCCTACGCGGGATGAGCCCCTACTCTAGTGGATGAATCCGCAAGACCCGACGTCGACACTCTTCACCCTCGATGATGCCACTGAGAGCATGGAGCGGGAGAGTCTCAACGAGGGGATTGCGGCCATGCTAAAAGCCTTGGACCATGCTAGGGCCGCCCTATGCGAAGTCATCGTTCCCACTAGCTAGGTATTCACTTGACCTTGCCTCTCGCCTTCTTCTTTCTTCATGTATTTTTGTGTTCTGACATTTATCTTTTTTTAGTCCCTTAACGCTCGCAGCCGAGAGAAATCCCGGTTCCTTCACGAGCGGAAGGAGAACTAGGACCGCCTCGTCAAAGAGGCATGGCTGCATGAGGATGTGACCGCCCAGCTCATTGTCGCCCAACAAAGGGTGGCCGAGCTGACTCCCCTTGCCGATGAGGCGGACAGTCTCCGACTGCGGGAGGCCAAGGCCTGTCGGCATGAGGAGGAGACCGAGAGGGTGTTTGAGGCCCTATCGGTGAGGGTGCGGCAAGATGAGGAGGAGGCCGCCAGAGTCAGGAGGGAGTGGGATGAGCTGCTCTAGAGGGACGCTGAGACTCGCCAGTGGATCCTCGACCTCCTAGACGAGGCTGAGAAGGAGCGAGAGCTGAAGCTAGTGGCCGAGGAGAAGCTCATAGCCCTAGAGCAGAGGGTGAGTCAGGATGCCGAGGCGATCGCCCGACTGCGCAAGGAGCGAGATGAGCTGCTCCAAACCACAAGGAGGCTCTGATTAGAGCATGGCGTGGCCCACGAGGAGAGCGACCAGGTCATCTGAGAGCACAACAAGGCATAGCAGAGGATCGGCTCCCTCCGGGCTGAGCTCAAAACCCCTACAACCTAGAGGCTAGAGGCTAAGGGCATCTCTACCGGGCTGGCCACAGAGCTCACCGAGGCGAGGAGGAACCTTTAGGCGGAGAGCGATGAGCTCAGTATCTTGAGCACTGCCCTCGGAGTAGTCTGCGATGACCTGGAGGTGGTGCGGTCGGAGGGGACTAGTTCACTCGTGGCCCGTGCCGTCGAGATCACAGCGTGGGTGCGCCAAATCAAAAGGAACGCCCTTTGCGCCGGGATCAACCAAGCCTTTGCAATTGCCCGCTCTCATTACATGGACAGCATTGACTTGGAGACAATGAGCCTCGGCTTTGCTAATGGCTACGAAGCCCATGAGCTGGATGAGATAGAGACGGTGGTGGCTCCTCTCTCGCAAGACCTGGTGAACATAATTGAAGACATAGTTCTCCCCCGGAGGGGGTAGTTAGTCAAATAGGTCAGATGATCATTTATTGTAATCAAAGGACAAGTGCAGACCCTTATGTATCGCAAAAACAATTTTGTCATTTTGTTTTGCTTGATTGAACTTGTTTTCCTTCCTTTTTGTATGCGAAAAAGGGGCTCACGTATTCCGACCCTTCTGTTCGTTAAGATCATAGGACCTGAGGTGTAAGACCGGAACTTTGATCATAAAGGGGCTCACGTATTCCAACCCTTCTGTTCGTTAAGATCATAGGGCCCGAGGTGTAAGAGTGGAACTTTGATCATGCTGGTGATCAAAGACACCATAGCCACCGAGGTGTAGGCTTTTTGCAGTCCAACCAGGGATGCTCAGTTGTTCATTTCCGCAAACCTTGCCACTAGACTTAACGTGAGGAAGAGGTCTAACGCGGTGACTATTTTAGGAAAGGTGTACTTATACCTTTATCAGTCCCCGAGTGAGATCCGACCCCTTGCCGTTGTTGGGTCGGATGTCACTAAAAATCGAGGAGAGGATAGCGATGCTAGTAGGAGAAAGCATCTTTTGTATTCGCGCGTACCCCCTCCCTAGGATCTGAGCTCTGATTCTATGACCGCGCGTTTGGTCTCCCTATGAGTCCAACCTTTCTCAAGCCCCCGCGCGTAGCAAGGGTTTAGTCGAGGGTCGGCTTGTCTTCGTGATTGTCGCCATGTCTGCGATTTCCGCAACCAAAGGGACTGAGCTAACTGTCCCTTGCCTCAATGGCTCTAGTGACGCGTTCGGTGAGCTCGCTAACGGGTATGTTCGAGCGGAATCTGGTTCCATCGTTCATGACGGGGTCGGCAAAGCCCTCGTGTGGCATTCCGCTGCTCCTTAACCCGCCTTCCAATAGATGCCCCTCAATGGGGATTCTATGGGCTCGGCTAGAGGCTAGGATCGAACAAGAAAGTTGAGATGAGGCCACATGGGCTTATCTGTGTTTTCTCCCCTGGCTCTTGTTCGACGCAAGGTGGCCTCAGGCCCTTCGCGGGCCGGCCTTCGAACCCTAGTCTCCTGATTTATGGTCAGGTGGCTAGAGCCCCCGAGCCCAGTGGGTCTCGGTAGGGGTCGTCCATGTTCCATGCGTCACCCCATCCTAGATTTCCGTAACCGGAGGGGCTGAACTAATGACACTTGCCTCAATGGCTCGAGTGTCGTGCTCGGTGAGCTCGCTAACGGGCATGTTCAAGTGGAATCCGGGTCCGTCATGTGCTGACGGGGTAGGCAGAGCCCTCATGTGTCATTCCACTACTTTTTAACCCGCCTCATGGTAGATGCTTGAGCCGTTCGATAGGCTCGGGTGGCCCGTTGGCCTCTCCTTGATAGAGATTCTGTGGGCTTAGCTCAAGGTTAGAATCGAACGAGAAAGGTCAAGATGTCCCTGTCCGCTTCTGAGCGGGGTCGGGCAAGGCCGCTGGGGCTCATCTCGGTTTTCTCCACTGGCTCTGTTTGATGCGAGGCGGCCTCGAGCCCTTCATGGGCTGGCCTTCAAACCTCGATCAGTCGCCGCTCATATCAAATGAGACGACTACCGCTTTGTGACGTGACACGAAGCGTTGTGATGCAGCAATTGCATATACAATGCTTGGATGTATGGGATGAATGTATGAATTACTGAATGAACGTATGAATGAAAATGGATGAATGAATGATCATATAAAGAAAAAGTGGGGGTCGCTGATGTTACCTCGATGGCACGAGTGACGGGTTCTGGGAGCTCTTACCAGATATGTCCGTGCGGGGTCCGGGTCTGACGTTCATCATGGGGCCTGTGTAACCTATACGAGCATCCTAGTCTTTCGTATCTATGTCTCGGCAGCGGCCCGAGCTGTTCGATCGACTTGGGTGACCTAACAGCCTCTCCTCGATAGAGATTCTGCAGGTAGGCCCCTCCAAACCCTTCCCAAGAAGGTAGAGGCTAAAGCTTGGAGTGTAGAGACAAAGACTCTGATCACGCTGGTGAGTAAAAACGCCATAGCCGCTGGGGCGTAGGGTCCTAGTGGTTCGACCAGGTTTACTCAAAGTTTGTGCCCGCACACCGTGCCTCCAGTTTTTTAACGTAAGGAGGGGCCTGCCAAAGAGAATGTCTACCGAATAGACACTCTCGACAGCCCCCAAGCGATGTCTGACCCCTTGCCATTGCTGGGGTCAGAGGCTCAGTAGCGAAATTAATACGTAAAGTAAGGGCGCTTGTCTCTCGACAGCAGTTTTGAGCTGTCCGATCGACTTGGGCATCGGTTTTACCTTGATAGTAAGAGTGATGGGTTTGGGAAGCCTCCACCGGATATGAGCGGGATCCTGTCTACTCCCTACCCATTCCTTGGCCCTGGCATCTTTAGCATGAGGTAGGTGTAGTTGGGAACGGCCATGAACTTCGTGTAGAACGGTCGTCCTAGGATGGCGTGGTAAGTTTCATGGAATACAACCACTTCGAATGTGAGCGTCTCCGTCCTGTAGTTGGACGAACCCCTGAAGGTGACAGACAGATCGATCTGCCCAAGCGGCATGGCCTGCTTTCCAGGCACCATGCCATAGAAAGGCACTCTAGTTGGCCAGATGCGCGCTCGATCGATGCCCATAGCGTCGAGCGTCTCGGCATACATGATGTTAAGGCTGCTGCCTCCATCCATCAGTACCTTCGTGAGTCACTTCATGCCGACAATCGGGTCGACCATGAGCGGGTATCTCCCTGGCTACGGGATGCTCTCTGGGTGGTCGGTCCGATCGATGGTTATAGCGGACTCTGACCACCGGAGGAAGGTAGGTGTGGTCGATTTGGTCTTATAGACCTCATGGCGCACGACCTTCTGGCGGCGCTTAGAGTCGTAGGTCGTCGATCCTCCAAAGATCATGAGGCATCCATTCGGCATTGGAAAGCCACCGTCCTTCCCCTTAGCATCGTCCATGGTAGGGTCGGGGTCCTCCCCGTGCTCCCCTTTGTTGGAGCCTCCGGATACGAACCGCTTCATCAAGCCGCAGTCCTTGTATAGATGCTTGATGGGGAAGGCATGGTTCGGGCATGACCCCTCAAGTAGTTTTTCGATGTGGTTACGAGTGCCCTCTGTGGGCTTCCGACCACCCTTGCGGTCAGCGGCGGCCACGAGCGAGCCCTCGCACCGTTGCTTTTTCTTCTTCTTGGTGGGACGATTGGAGGTGCCTTCGTCGGCATCCTCGTCCTGCCTCGCCTTGCCCTAGAGGCGGTCGAAGATCGCTCCGACCGCTTCTTCACCCGAGGCGAGGCTGGTGGCAATGTCGAGGAGTTCCTTAGTGGTTTGTGGGCCCTTGCATCCTAGCTTGTGAACTAGGGACTCATAGGTGGTCCTAGACAGGAAAGCTCCTATAACATCGGCGTCGGCGCCGTTAGGTAGCTCGTTGCATTGTTGGGAGAAGCGCCGGATGTACCCACGGAGGGTTTCTCCTGTAACACCCTAGGTGTTTAGCTTCCACATTTGCACTTGCATTTCATAAACATGAGCATCATGCATCCATTCATGAGCTTATATTGCATGAAACATGTTTTAGAAACATTGCAACATATTGTTATATTTCATGTGTGTTTGTTTTATGAAAAGAATAGTGTGCAACACTCAAGTCCAACATGTGTAACTCACTTTAGCGAAACATGGTTAGTAGTACTATGCAACAAGATCATGAAACATGTGAAACATGACTATGAAACAGATGTAACATTTCATGTGTTTTTCATTGTTTCAGTACATGCAATGCTTGATTCTTGTGTGACCAATATGTGGTGTGGCTAAAAATTCTTTTAAGTAACTTAGTTACACCTAGAATGTCATTTGGGACATTGTTCATGTTGATCACTTTGACTAATTAAGTTCCCAAGTCATGGTTTGACCAATTTTGACCCCTAAACCCTTTTGTTTGACTGTATAAAAAGTGTATCTTAGGATGTTTGCATGTCTGAGCAACCTAAAACAAAGTTGTAGAAAATTTTATAAGGAACAAACTTTGTTTAGAAGCCAAGTCATGAAAATGTGCACAACATGTTCAAAAAGGACCCACAAGTTAGCTTTGAAGGTGGATTCAACACTTGAAAATTTTGCTAAGTCTTAAATGTCATTTTAGTTTGATCGAGCCCACTTTGGCTTGATGTAACTCCTGATTCGTGGGGAATTAGACTATGATCCTTGAATAGAAGTTGAAGATGGAAGGTAGGGCTACAACTTTCATGAACATTTCTCCCACTAACACGTCTCGGTTTAGGAGTAAATATGGGTCAAACTTCGCCTATCAGTCCGACTCGATGAACACTGAAACGCGAAGTTTAGACAGGTCATGGCCGACCGGCAATAGAGACCGGCTGCCGTGTGGCCGCCATGCATCGTGGCTGGCCTGCCGTCGCTGCCCGGTGTCCTCCGTCTTGAAGCCGCGTCCGCCTGCCTATCTGCTCACTCTTCCTCATCCTCCTTCACTTCTCCAGCTAACAGCAGCAGTAGCCGAAGCGCAGCCGCTCCGCCATCGCTGCTAGGGAGCTCCGCCATCGCCGAGCTCACGCACAGCTGCAAAAATGCGCACTACGCCTTCACCGTAGCTCCACATTGTTCTTCGCGGCCTTCTCCACCTTCCAGCTGAGTCAATCGTCCTTAGGTGAGGGCCTCCGGCCGGTTCCACCACCGCTCGCCATGGCTGAGCTTCGCCGGAGTTGGCACTCACCGTGGCCAGCGCACCACCGCACCGTTCCTCCATCCCTAGCCCTCGTCTCGTCTTCTCCATCTCGTGTAGTTGCTTCTGTGAAGACGTTACCGACCACGCCGGTCCGGACATGCCGGAACGCGACCGCGCACTACCGTGCGCCATGGCCGAGCCGCCGTGCGCCATGGCCGACGTGCTTGGGGCCGCTAGGGTCTAGGCTTAGGGGGTCAATCGACGCGGGAGACCTTGGGAGCACGCCGGTGCCGTCAATTTCACTAGAGGAGCCGCCGTCGGCGAGCTTCGTCGTGGTCAGCGTCGTCGTCGCTGTCTCCCCTGTTTCGTCTCCCTGACAGTCGGGTCCGGCTGACAACCGGGTCCCACACGTCAGTGGCTGTGTATTCATAAGATAGTTCAAATTTTTAGTTTTGACTGCTATTTTGTAAATTTTGTAACTCCATTTGTGTAGATCCAAATAATGTTATTCAAATTTTGTTAGACTCACAGTGAGGTCTAGTATTTAAGAAAAATATGTCTTGAGCACATTATGTAATAATTTTGGATGAATTAAATAGGAACTTGAAAAGTGTTTTTGAATGCATGCAAACTTGTTTAAATCATATCTGGAGTTTCTGTGATCCAAAAATGGTGAAATTTTGTGGGTAAGCTAGTATTGTTTAGTAGAAGCTCTGGTTAAAATTTGAGAGTCATTGCATGTGTAGTTTTTGAGTTATAGATTTTCCTTTTATCATTGGTGGATATTTGTGTGAATTTTTGTAAATTATCTAGGAATCATATGGCCATGAAACTTGGTAGGTAGTATCTTAGTACCTTAAGGATGCTAGGAAAAATATGAAATCTGTTGCTTGACACTTTTCACTAAGGTTTCCTAATTATGCCATTTTAAGCCATTCTGCCTTACCATTTTTGTGTAGGTTTTTATACTTACTCAAATGGTGTGAAATTTTTATGGTAGTCTACTTAAGGCATGTAGTGTCTACTGTAATTTTTGTAGATTTAATGGTGTAGTTTTCATATATGTTTACTATTTCCTCTAATTAATTAAATAAATTAAGAAAGGTATTAAAAGAAATGTTTTGGGGATGAACACCGTACTTTCTGGTCTTCTTGTGATATAAGTGATATGTGAGTAGAGTTAGTTTTGTCCAATTATTTGTTTACATCATAAGTTAATAATTATTTCGTTTGCATCATGTCCCTCTGGATAGATCTGGGGACTTTACGAAGTTCCCCATGATATTTTGGTTTTCTGTGAATGTGATGAACATAAGAGTTGTAGATAATTTATGTATTTAGCTCCTATCAAAATTTGAGGGCATTTGGACTAGTAGTTTAGAAACTAAAGCTGTTTAAAGTTTGATTGCAGTTTTGCTTACTCTCTGTCTTGGGAGGACAGAGTTCTGTTGATCAAAGAATTCGACCTGGTAAAGTGTTGAATCATGCTTTGAGGTCTGAAAATGAATTGTATACAATTTTATAAGCTTTCCAAATTATCTTGTTGTATGTCAATTGGATTTATAAATCTCCAGTTATGGCTAGTTTACTGTACCGCTACATAGTCTTCATTTTGCTGAAATACAAATGCTTGAGTGTATGCTTGATGCAATGTTCTCGTTGATTGTTTAGGGGTTAGCCTAACTTGAGAATATGCTTAGGTGCAGGTGCTAGGTCATTAACTGAAGATGAGCAATTATACATTAGGTTGTATAAACTTGGTAAGTAAAGTGATTTGAATAGAGCTTAAGTTGGAATATGCAAACTACAGCGAACATGCGCATTCCCCGAGCATCCCTGACATTCGTTCATGTGCATCCATGATATTTATCTTGCGCATTCATGCAATAGGTGTGCCGGAGGGAGTGACGTTGCTGGAGTTCGAGGGAGCCAACTAGGAGGAGGAACCCGAGGTGCAGGAAGCCGACGAAGCAGTCGCCACGGAGGAATTGCCCGAGTGCCCTGACCACCAGCCTTCCTCATTCCTGAAAGGCAAGCCTCGGAGCATATTAAGCCTCCCATGCTTTCACAAATACATTGAGTACCTTTTATTGTTGATGATGCATTAAGTATAGGAATTGGTTGGAACCAATTGTTGTATTATATAAATCCTTTCTTGTCCAGATATCGCATTGGAATCCTATTTAAGTTCAGGAACGGGTTAAATGCTTAGCCATGCTTAGTGCGGCAGAAGTCAGGTGATTTCCTGTCACCTGCGAGCTTTAGGATGAGGTGGATCACGGTTGGCTATATTTGCTATTGTGAAAAAGAACCATGTGAATAATGAATTAAGACCGGGCGGGGTCTTGTGTAGGTTTGAACATAGTGACTCCGTCTGAGTCGTTTAAGGACCGATACGTTGTACGTCCTCATGTCATATTGAACGCAGCCTAACACTTAGCTGGCCAGATAAGTCGTTCCGACCGCGAAGCCTAGTAGCTCGACTCAGGCCGAGGACGCGAGCAGTGGCGTGCATTCTGGAGGTAGTAAGGATGTGCGGAGAGCCATTGGCATAAGTCCAAGGCGGGTTAGGGTACCGAACAACCTTGGCAGAGTGGTTCTCTGAGAATGTCGATCTGTTCGAACTCGCGACTCCTGAATCGTACCAAAGGTGACTTGTTTGCGACCCTGACGGGGGAAGCAGGGTTTGTGTTTAGGAATACCCCTCCAGTTGGATAGGAATTGATTTGAATCGCCGTCTCTCCCGGATAGTGAGAACTTGACTGAGCAGCGACAATGTAGATTCAATTAATTTAACGATATGGTTAAATGGATGATGATGATAAGGTTGCCACAATGAATACCTGCTATGGTTATTAATGTTTGCACCCTAATAAAATGATTGCTTGGTACAGGTGCTAATATAGATGACAGGTTAATGGCTAAAAGTCACTGCTAGTCAGGCTAAGAGTTGATCATTATTACTTATGCTTTTCTGCAAAAAGAAAGTGTCAGCCAGATCCACTACATTAAGCTATGCATAATACTTGGTGTCATTTATTTTGGTTTCCGACGGGTAAGTCTAGCTGAGTACATTCTCGTACTCAGGGTTTATTCCCTCTTGTTGCAGATGACCATCTATATCAGGGATTCTGTAAGTATTGTCTCCACCCGGTGGGTGATGAAGACTAGATCATGGACATGATCTCTGTTCTCTTATCTGAATGCTTTTGCCGGCTGTAATCAGTGAACCAGTATGTGTATTTGAACTCGGGTGTGTGAGTTAAACCATTTGCTTCCGCATGTTTTACAAGACTTGTTTTGTAATAACGATGACTCTATGATGATGTAATCTATTTGCGAACATCTATGAAATGTTGTAATGTACGATATGTTATGTTGAATTACTGTGATCTTGGTTGTATGCAAGTTGGTTTGAAATCCTTCGAGATTTCAGTTGACTACCGGGTTTATATGGGCTCAAGTTCGAGAATTTGATCGTTTCGGCGATTGTTTTTGTACTTGTGCTCTTATAAATTGGTCGGTTCTGTGACAGCTGGTATCAGAGCTAGATTCAACATTAAACATGTCTTACGGCTATTTAAAACAAAAGCTTTTGTTGTAAAAACGGTTTTCCAACTTATAGTTATATATAAGTGTTCAAAAATTAAAAAATTTATGGTATACTGGTGATCACATCCCTTATAGCCCACTTAAGGACTTCTAGGTGGCTTATATATAATTACTAACTTGGAGGAATTGATTGTTTCTATTTCGTCGTCCATGCGGTGTGATATTGCATGGATGCCATTCGTTTGAATGGTAATGTATGGATCAATTGCCTCTACGCTAAGGTAAGTGTGAGTTACGAGAGCATGACCGTCCAACCGTCGGTCTAGGGGAGAGCTAGTTGTGGTTACTGGAGTATTTGCATGTTTAATACATGTATATATGAAGGTACTTAATTGTGAGTACATTTGTCGGGTAGTTTGGATACCGAAGTATATATATCGGGGGATGTATATACGGAGAGTATCTTAGTTACAACTTGTGATTGTTAGCATTATATCTTGTTGGGTTGGGCTGCAATGAAGTTTTCTGCAGGTACGCTAACAACGCACCATGTAGATCGACTAGTTACCGCTAATTGAGAGAACATATGTATGCCACCGTATATTCCGCTAAAGCTTAAATTTTCTTAGGTTGGTGAGGACGTATGGAACGAGCATGCATCATATTCACTCATGTCATTCATATTGCATTACTCCCTCCCTTATAAATTGCTTATCCGGTTATTTATGCTTACCTTGAAGGATAATCTCTCTGGTCAATCATCAAATGGTGATGTGGGATGTACCTTTTAATTCGAACTTGGCATGAAATGTACCTTAATCCGCTCCCTTTGGGATGCTTATCTTAGTTGGTGAATTTTTAACTTGTCATGTTGGAATGCATTGTGAATGGCGCTAGTAATCTAACTGATGATGTGGTGATTGGAGAATGAATTATTGTCGCTGTTTTACTACATGAATTTTACATTCTCTCTAGTAAATTCAGTTTGGCATGATTATATTGTTCCTCTCCAATGTGCTGACATCATCAATAATTACTGGTTGCGCATTGTGCAGATGCCTCGTACTTATTCTGCCAGTGCGGGTGATGATGATGATCTTCCACCGCCACCACCACCCACACCAATAGAATTGATAGCAATGCTTGTGGAAGGACAACACACTATGGCCGAGGCCCTCCGTACAATTGCGAATCGTGATGGCCGTGGTCCACGCCAAGGACCGGAACCAAATCAATACAGTGATTTCAAGGATTCCCTTAACACGAAACCCCCGATCTTCAAGGAGGCTGAGGAGCCTCTACAAAGTCGATGAGTGGTTGAATACTCGAAAGCGAAGTTATATACCGCTCCGCTTGACCGAGGTGTCAAGATCGAGTACGCATCTCACCAACTGCATGGGCCAGCTGGCATTTGGTGTAGTCATCATCGGTCCACTATGCCCGCTAATGCCCAAATCACTTGGGATCAATTCAAGTCTGCTTTCAGGGGAAATTATATTTCTCCTGGTCTCATGGCGATCAAGCATACATAGTTCATGAAGCTAACCCAGGGGAACAAGAGCCTGAATGAATACCGCAAGCTTTCAACAACCTTGCAAGGTATGCTACCGAGTTTGTGGACACCGATGCCAAGAAGATTGCTAGCTTCAAGCGGGGACTTAGCCCCAAACCGATGAAGACCATGGAAATTGCAAGTGTGCTCATTTTAATGAGTTTGTGAGTGATGCTTTATCGCAAGAGAACAACAATGATGTGTATATGTTGCTCAAAAAGTCGTAAGAGGGCCTATGAGGTGGTGCCTCACAATCCAAGGCTCCCGTCACTGAGAGGGCTCTATTCTCATCCTCCAGCGTCACCGCTAAGTTTTCGCCCATCGCAGAAGAAGAATCCCGCCAAGACTGGGTTTCGCAAGGCATTTACAGTTGCTCTTCCCAAGGGCACTACCGGTCGAAGGCAGTTCAGGCTCCTCCAAGCAACATGCCATGCTGGAACTACAATAAGATAGGCCACTGGGCAAGGGAGTGCCCTTACCTTAAGAAGAATAACTACCAAGGTGGCCATCAGGGGCAGGTGAACCACACTAATATTACTGAGATTCCTTCAGGAGAGGTAGTGAGTATTTGGTAAGTTTTGATTGATCAACACCCAAAGGTTGTACTATTTGATTCAGTGCTTCGCATTTCTTTATTAGTCCAGCATTTGCATCCAAGTTTATGCGAAAAAACATATCTTTGTTGAGGGTGAGGGTTATTGTATTAGGGTCGCCGGTGGTATTATCCCAACCAAGTTTGGTAGTTGGGGACGTACAATTTGAGATAGAGGGCGAAGTTATCGAGGTTGATCTGGTAGTTTTCTTTGAAATTTGGGTATCGATGTGATATTGGGAATGAATTGGATGAGCAGTCACGGGGTGCTTATTGATACATCGACTAGAGTAGTCATGCTCAGAGATCCTAGTAATCAGGAAGGTTTTTTGGTGCAACTACCCAGAGACATCAATCTTTCTTGTGCGGCTAATGCGGTGCAAGCAAAGGCTATTGTAGATATCCCTGTAGTGTGTGACTTTTCGGATATTTTTCCCGATGATTTGCCTAGATTGCCCCCGGATCGGGAAGTGGAGTTCAAGATAGAGTTGCTTCCTGGCACAGCTCCTATCTCTGGAAGGCCATATAGAATGCCTCCCAATGAACTAGCTGAATTTAAGACCCAGTTGAATGAACTTCTAAAGAAAGGCCTTATCCGTCCTAGTTCATCTCCATGGGGGTGCCTAGCTATCTTTGTGAAGAAGAAGGATCAATCCCTACGCATGTGTATAGATTATAGACCCTTGAATGCAGTTACAATCAAGAATAAGTACCCTCTGCCACACATAGATATCTTGTTTGATCAGTTGTCTAAAGCAAAAGTCTTTTCCAAGATTGATTTGAGATCTGGGTATCATCAAATCAAAATTTGGCATGAGCATGTCCCAAAAACCGCATTCTCTACAAGATATGATCTATATGAGTACCTGGTTATGTCTTTTGGATTGACCAATGCCCCCGCACATTTTATATATCTGATGAATTTAGTGTTTATGCCTGAGTTAGACAAATTTATGGTGGTATTTATAGATGATATCCTGGTCTATTCTGAGAATGAAGAAGATCATGTTGAACATTTACGGGTGGTTCTCACTAGATTGCGAGAACACCAGCTGTATGCAAAGTTCAGCAAATGTGAATTTTGGCTTCGCGAGGTACCTTTTCTTGGACATGTATTGTCAGATGGTGGAATTATGGTTGATCCCACCAAGGTGCAAGAAGTGTTGAACTGGAAGGCTCCAATCTCGGTGCACGAGGTTCAGAGTTTTCTGGGGTTGGCTGGCTATTCTCGTCGCTTCATCCCGGGTTTCTCTAAAATAGCCAAGCCTATGACTCGATTGCTGCAAAAAGACATGAAGTTTGTCTGGACTCCCGAGTGTGATGCGGCTTTCCACACCCTGCGAACTCTTCTAACGTCAGCTCCGGTTTTGGCACAACCGGATATCGAGAAACCTTTTGATGTGTTCTGTGATGCATCAGGTATTGGGTTAGGAGGTGTTCTTATGCAGGAAGGTAGAGTCATTGCTTATATCTCTTGCCAACTTCGGAAGCATGAAGTGAATTATCCAACGCATGACTTAGAACTTGCTGCCGTTGTTCATGCTTTGAAGGCCTAGAGACATTATTTACTTGGCAATGTGTGCAATATCTACACTGATCTTAAAAGTCTCAAGTACATCTTCACTCAACCTGAGTTGAATATGCGTCAGAGAAGATGGCTCGAGTTGATCAAGAATTATAACCTCCAAGTGCACTATCACCCTGGCAAGGCAAACGTCGTAGCAGATGCCTTAAGCAGGAAGTCTCATTGCCACTCATTGATTGAGAGTGATGTCCATTTGTCAAAACTCCTTCATCCTGCAGTCCTTCACAACATCACTGTCAGTTGTACTCTACAGAGTCGAATTATCGAGCTACAGAAGACAGATGCCGGTGTGTTTCACATCAAGCGCAAGATGAAAGAGCAAGAAACCAAACATTTTCGAGTAGATGAGGAAGGCATGTTATGGTTCAAGGATAGGTTGGTGGTTCCGAAGAATAGAGAACTTAGAAATCAAAGCATATCTGAAGCCCATTCCTCTAAATTATCTATTCATCCTGGTAGTAGCAAAATGTATCATGATTTGAAGCCCCAATTTTGGTGGACCAAAATGAAGAAAGAGATAGCCGCTTATGTGGCTAGGTGTGACACTTGTTGTCGAGTCAAGGCTATGCACATGAAAGCTGGATTACTTCAGCCACTCTCTATTCCAGGTTGGAAATGGGAGGAGATAAGTATGGATTTTATTGTTGGACTCCCTACTACCCAGAGGAACTTTAACTCTATTTGGGTGATTGTAGACCGTTTGACCAAGTCTGCACACTTCATTCCTGTCCGCATAGATTTTCATCCAACCGACTATGCGGAGTTGTACTTCAACCAGATAGTCTGACTTCATGGGATCCCTCGTACTATTGTCTCGGATAGAGGACCACAGTTCACTGCTCGCTTTTGGGAGCACTTACACGGATTATTAGGAACTAAGCTAGTAAGAAGCTCTGCGTATCATCCGCAAACCAATGGGCAAACTGAGCGAGTGGATCAAATCTTAGAAGATATGTTGAGAGCATGTGTCATCTCGGCTAAGGGCTCATGGGAAAAATGGTTGCCCCTAGCTGAATTCTCATACAATAACAGTTATTAAGAGAGTATCAAGATGGCACCGTTTGAAGCTTTGTATGGCCGGAAGTGTAGAACCCCGTTGAATTGGGTAGAAGCCGGTGAAAGGAGATATTATGGAATTGATTTTGTTCAAGAAGCCGAAGAACAAGTCTGTACTATCCAAACCCACATGGCCGCAGCTCAATCTAGGCAGAAAAGTTATGCTGATCGACGTAGAAAACCTATTGAGTTCGAAGTTGGAGACTTCGTTTATCTGAAAGTCTCACCTATGAAGAGTGTCCAACGCTTTGGTGTGAAGCGAAAGCTTACGCCGAGATATGTTGGTCCGTTTGAAATCATTGGACAAAGTGGTAAGGTGGCGTACAAGATTCAATTACCTCCAGAGATGAGTGCTATCTTCAATGTCTTTCATGTATCCCAATTGAAGAAATGTCTTCGCGTCCCTGAAGAGAGAGTTCCATTGGGGGATATCGAGTTAAAATCTGATTTAACCTTTGAAGAAAAGCCGGTTCGAGTGATTGACACTCGTGAGCGAGTGACTCGGAGTCGGGTGGTCAAGTTCTACAAAGTCATGTGGAGTAATCAGGGTAGTGAACGCGATGCAACGTGGGAATAGGAAAATTATTTGAGGGATGGTTATAAGGAATTCTATCAACAATGGGAGAGGGCATCGTGGCGTGCCGCTTATATATGAGGGGGAGGCAGGGAGCCATTGGGGCTGGGCCGCTTCGCGCTGGGCCTTGGGAAGGATGGGGAGTCGGGGACTAGGGGCCGAGGGGGGAGGTCGGGCCACTGTCGGGCCGACCGTTGAAGGCCAGGCCATGCCGTGCCAGCCCACAGGCCTGAGTAGCGGCCCAGGCACGGCCTGCTCCCTCGGGCCGGGCCAGCCCGGGCCCACTGACCATCAGGCCGTGCCGTGCTTGAGCCGGGCCAAAATTGCGGGCTTCGTGTCGGGCCGCTATGCCTCGGGCTGCATGGACATTTATAGTTGCGAGAATGATGACATGGTCAGCTTACGGGACACATCCAAAAACCTATTTATTTGAGCTATAACCTTTCCCCAAAAAAGCGAATTGACCATAGGTCTGTTGGTTAGGCTCCTTGTTATGGAACCTGCCTAGGGGTGAGTGTGCGTGCGTATTGTGGGCGTCTATGTTGTACTGTTTAATTCTAAAAAAAGATGTAAGGAACCGGTTAAGGCCCTCGCTTATAAGCTGAGCTGAATTATATGATAAGTCATGATATGTACAATCTAAGATGTGCGTTTGGTTGTCCTAATTATTTTGGGTACAACATTTTGCACTGGGACCCCAGACATTTCCCAAATCTACCCGCAGCAGACTAGCATAGTTCTACATTATTCATCTGAGTCTATACTTTTGCATCTCGACCCAAGAAAAGAGTTTCTATTTCTTTTTCCCTCCCTTCTCTTGTTGGCAAGTGGTCAGTGGCCACTAAAAATTTCACAACACTAAGAAAAACTAACTAGTGACACAAAGGGTCCCAATATACTACTAAGACTATACTAGGCCAAGATTTATAACCTAGGGTGACTAGTAAACATCGAGAATGAGACTTGAACTGAACTTGAGAAGAAAAAAACACCGAAGTGAAGACACGGGACTTCTCCCCATGGTATCATTGATTTGCCTATCACGCCTAATCCAGGTGAGTTTAATAGTGTTTACTGCTTCTCTATCAAGTTCTCACTTGATCTCAAAGCCAGATAGAACAAGAGATCCACTCCATGTCTCCTCAATAGACACCTCCTCCAGTGGGTGAGTACAACACCCCCTCTCAATCAATCTTGTGTAGCACCAACATAGTCTTCTTGTTGTGCTTCATGATACTCCGAACTCCAAGCCATCCAGGAGGCGGTAGGGCAAAGCCAGAAAATTATATACAGAGAGGGCCAGTTAAAAAAAATCAGCATATGTGAACTAAGTGCGGCTCATCTATTTAGATTTTTATGGTGGAACCGACCACTTGACTCAGTCATGGATGCAGATTGCTCCTTTTTTCCTGTATTTATTCTAGTATTCAAAGATTTAACATTATTATTCTTTCCATGATAGACGGATGTGTCTGTCAACAGCAAGACGTACGTGGTGACTCATGGATCTTGAAATCTACCGACTTAATATTTCGAAAGTGCTCATAGTGAGGGTAGAGTGTGTGTTTGTTCATAGGTGCGAGTAGTGTTTGTGCATGTATGTGAGCGTCCCCTCATGTACTGCGATTCACAGTAAAAAGAGAGTCGACATATAATAATAATGTCATCCAATAAGTTTGATGTCAATAAAGTATTAAATATTAGTGACCACTAAATTACTTTATTAGATAAGTACACATTCAGTAAAATGTGAAATATAATAAAATGCAAGTACGCATTTAGTAAGACCTAAAATATCATTAAATGCGTCCTAATATGGTTTAGGCAAACAAGTTTGAATCAAAATATTGAGTGAAAATTTATTGTATATTCTTATACAAATATTGAGTAAAAAATATGTATATTCTTATACAAATATGATAAAAAAATTATTGTACATTCTTATACAAATACTAATAAAAATTTATTGTATATTCTTATACAAATATTGATAAAAAATTATTGTATCATCTAAAAAACATCTTTAAATATATATGATAAAAATTTACGGTATATTCTTATACAAATATCGAGTGAAAAAAATCTGTTGTGCTATTGGAGGGGGAAGGGGCATATGACCCAAATTTGTTGTGCTATTGGAGGGGGAAGGGACATATGACCCTTCCTGCCTCCAACTTGGGAGGCGGCAACCTTCAAAAGTAACAGGACAATGGTGTTTAAATGCACGAGAGATCCATTAACTTGTGAGAAAGTTTCAGTTGAGTCCATCAACTTTTAAAGTGGTTTTTTTGGGTCCATAAACTTTTAAAATGATTCGTTGTACTCCATGGCTATTTATTTAACCTTAAATTCAAAGCACATTTGTAGAAAACCCTTCCCACACGCATGCAGGTGCATGCAAGGCCCTCATCCGCGCGCCTTCCTCCCCGCGCAGCAGCTCCTCCACGGCCGCGACCACCCCGGCGCGCGTCATGCCCGCCTCGAACGCGGCGCCGAACCCCCACACGCGCGCCACGGACCGCGCGTTCATCCGCTGGTCGCCCGAAGAAGGGGCGGCACACCATGGGCACGCGGCTGGACACGCCCAGCACCGACGCCACCCGGCGTGCGCGCACTTAACGCGCCACGGAAGGGTGGCGTAGCACGGGCACTCTGCGGCGCCTGAGGCACTACGAGCTCGACCGGTGCTGGTGGCGCGGTCTAAAGCCGGCGGAGCAGCGGCCACGAGTCTCTCGCGCAGCGACCACAGGAACGGCGCGCCCGAGGCCTCCAGCCCGGCCGCCAGCTCGCGGATCTCGTCGGGCCGCAGGGGACGCCACCGTGCGGAAAGCTCACGACGCGACGCGCTGCGGTGGTGGCGGTCCAGCCAGGCTCGCCGGGCTCTGCGCCGTGGAGTTGGCGCGTTTCGTCATCGTCTCGCGTCGAGGACCAGCAGCAGCAGGTCGCAGCCGCAGCCGCCGTCGTCCCTGAGGCCGCGCGAACTGCGACCCGCCGCCACGCCCTGGCTGGCGATGCTTGGCGAGCCGCGCCTCCGGCGGCCACGCCCATGCCTAGCCGCGCTCCGGCGAGTTGCGCTCCCGGTGACCGCGCCCCCGGCGCCGCGCCCTGGCGAACTGCGACCCCGGCGGCCACGATCGCTCGGTGATCCAGTACGTTCAGTCTTGGCTAGAGGGGATGGAGCTGACGAGAGAGACCGACGAGGGACAGTCGTCGTCGTCGTCGTGATGAGAAATGAGATGATGGCCATCTGAATATAATCCATCTCCTCTCGCCGGCGGCTTCCATTTGTTTCCCCTGGTGATTAGTAGTGTTCTTGCCTGCAGCTTTCTGTCAGGGTACATCTCGTTCTGAGTAGATTAGTAGTGTTCTTGCCTGCAGCTTTCTGTCAGGGCACATCTCGTTCTGAGTAGATTAGTAGTGTTCTTGAATTCTAAGGAACCATCGTCTCATACTAGAATTGATCGCCGTTATGAACAAACAGGCTTGGGTAGGCTGTACTTGTAGTACTCTGCAGTATCCGTGGTGTGGTTCGTTCTGTTTGTCCGAGAGAAGAGAACGTGTGCTCTGCTGTGCCTCTGTTCGCAAAGTCGATCTGCATCTGCTAATGCAAATGGAATTCAGTTTTGATTCCTCTTGCACGAAGTCCGGTCCATTTCGTCGAGTTTATCCAAGCCATGGTTTGGCGACGAGGATCAACGGCGTCTTGAGCCGGACAGAGAGACCGTACACCTCGCTCACGTCCACGGGCGGCGTCCCCACGCCGCCGCGGTGCGCCATCGGCGCGGCCCAGTCGAAGTGATACAGCAAGTTGGCGAGCGCGAGCTCGACGGTCGGCGCGGCGAACCCGGCGCCGGGGCACCCCCTCCTCCCGGCACCGAACGCCACGGACCTGAAGTCCTGCTCCACTCCCACCTTGCTGTAGCTGTACTCCACCGGTGGCGCGCCCGCGCCGCCGACGAACCGCTCCGGCACGAACTCCTCCGCGCGCTCCCATGCCGCGGGGTCCTGGCCGATGGCCCACGCGTTGATCACCACCGCGCGCGCCGGCACGCGGTGACCCAGCAGCTCCGTGTCCTCCGTCATCTCGCGGGATCAGGAAGCGGCGCTGGCGCGCTGCAGCCTTATCGTCTCGCTGATCACCGGGTCGTGGCCGCCGGGGTCGCAGTTCGCCAGGGCAGTGGCGCCGGGCGCGGTCACCGGGAGCACAGCTTCGCTGGAGCGCGGCTAGGCATGGGCGTGGCCGCGGGGCGCGCTCGCCAAGCTTATCGCCAGCCAGTGGGCGCGGCCGCCGGGTCGCAGTTCGCGCGGCCTCGGGACGACGGCGGCGGCGGTTGCGGCTGCGGCTGCGACCTGCTGCTGCTGCTGGTCCTGCGGCGACGCGAGACGATGACGAACGCGCCAATTCCACGGCGCAGAGCCGGTGAGCTCTGGTGGACCGCCACCCCACGCCGGCGTCGCGACGTGAGCCGGACGACGGTGGCATCCCAGCGGCCCGACGAAGCTCCACGAGTGGCGGCCGGGCTGGAGGCCTCGGCGCTCCGTTCCTGTGGTCGCTGCGCGAGGACTCGTGGCCGCTGCTCCCGCCGGGCTTCCTGGACCGCGCCACCAGCACCGGGTCCGGGCTCGTGGTGCCCTAGGCTAAAGATTTCTAAACGTGCCGGCACGACACTACACGGCCCTAGCCCGCTTGGGCACGGCCCGCCTAGGCACAGCACGACAGGCATGGTTAATGAGGCGTGTCGTGCCACCGTGCCGGAGTTCAGGCCCAGGCACGGCACTAAACTTGCTGGACCGTGCCTGGCGTGCTGTGCTGGCACGGCAGCCCAGCGTGCCCTGTGCCGGCCCTGGCACTGAAATTACAAAAATATTCATTCAAATCATAAGTTCACAGAGATAACTTCTAACTCATCAAAAACATCAGACAATGCCAGCAAAAAACAGCAAAGAGCAAAGAACAGCAAAGAAAACAGGCAAGTTTTGAAACTAAAACTAATTAAAGTAGGAGCTGTGCAATGGCTGCCTCATTAAAAACCTGTTTAGGTAAAACTCACCCTTGTGAGAAACCCTAAACAAGAAAAGAGTACAGCCAGCTCCTAAGATTGTTCATAAGTTCATTACATCCAGCCTCCAGCATGTCCAAGTCTTAATAGCTATTACAAAACCATTACATAAATGGGAAACTTAATCAACATCAAGATAAAGTGCTTCAAAGGCCTCTTCCAGCTCCTTATCCTCCACCATGTGCTTCTTGATTCAGCATTCTCCTAGTCCTTGATGCAGGCTAGTGCCTCCACAGTCTCAGGGTTCAGCCTCCGACGACGCTCCTCGATGATCCTGCCAGTAGTGCTAAAGGTAGATTCTGAAGAAATAGTTGACACAGGCACAGTAAAAATATCTTTTGCAAGAATAGAAAGCACAGGATAAGTAAGCTTGTGCTCATGCCACCATTGCATGAGGTCAAAATCATCATCTAACTGGCTGACTGTGTCAAAGTCCAGGTAGGATACAAGCTCACTAGAGTTAGAAGCAGAAGCTGCCTGTAGCAAAGAAGTGGCAGAAACACCCCTGGACTGATCAAGATTAGGAGAGACGGAAGAACAGCTAGCTCTAATGTTAAGCTCATCATCATCATAAATGTCAGCCCAAGCTATTCTTTTTTTACTAGAAAGAGATGCAGGAATAGCCCTTTTGAGCCTAACAAAGCCATACATTGCATCATACCTGTTGTACATTCTAAAAAGAATAGCTCTGGTGTCCAGCAACTTGTTAGTGTAATCAACATTAAAAAGAGAATTCAACTTTCTAAGCACTTTGGTAAAGCCCTTAATCTTAGCTCTTGGATCCAGTATGAATGCAATGGAATGAAGATCAGGTATGTTCTTCCAGTACTTATTATATTTGTCAATCATAGATTGCACAACAGATCTCAGATGTTCATCATATTGATATTTATGCAGGTGAACAACAATCTTAACAATATGATGAATCATAAGTGGAGAAGTAGGATAGTACACACCAGATAAAGCAACAGTAGAGTCATAAAATAGTTCAAGAAATTGCAACATCTTAGTTGCCATATCCCAGTGATCATCAGTCAACAGGAAAGGACTACCTACAGGTCTTGGGTAATTAGCCTCAATGAAAGTATTGAAAGTACTCCTGTGAGGTAACAATGTTTTCAGCATAAGGTAGGTGGAGTTCCACCTAACATTCATGTCCAGTGAGAACTTCCTAGGTCTAACACTGCTAGCAATGCAATAACTCTTGTATGTAGCAATTCTTTGATTAGAGGAGTTCAAAAAAGAGATTGCAGTTCTAAAGTTGTCAATGAGAGGATTTAACAGCAGCCAATGCTTCCTTAACAATTAGGTTAATAACATGACAAGCACATCGTTGATGCAAAAACAGATCAGCACCTAAATACTCTTTAAGTATAGGTTTCAGTTTATCCATTGCATTTTTATTGGCAGATGCATTATCCAAAGTCATAGAAAAAACCTTATTAAGGATACCATACTCAGCAAGGACAGTTTTAACACGCTCAGCAATGTTTTCAGCATTATGGGAGACATCAATCAACCTTAAACCAAGCACCTTTTCTCTAATTGCCAATCAGCATTAATGAAATGAGCCACAATAGACAGATAATCTTCTTTGGCCTTTTCAGACCAAATATCAGAGGTAACAGCAACAGATGAAACAACATTGTCTTGCAAACAAGTCATTAATTTTTCACGTTTACCATTGAATTGCTTAAACAGATCTCTAGCAGTAGTTTGCTTAGAGACATGTGCAAAGGCAGGGTTATGAGCAGTTTTAATGTAATCTTTAAAGGCATCAGTTTCACCAATCAGTAAAGATAAATCTTGTCTAGCAAGCATACGAACAAGCTCAACACGAGCTACATCAGCATTGTACTCCCAGCGACGAACAGAACCATCAGGATTAAAACCAATTTGAGTTTGAGACATGCGACATTTCTCACGACGCTTAACACAAACCTTAAGATGTCGAGTAAGATGTCTAGCGCCATTAGCAGAATAAGCAGAGTATTGTTTCTTGCAATGTTTGCAAGTGGCAGCATACCTGACGGGTCTCGCCTTACCTGGCACCTTCTTGAAGTGCTTCTCAAAATCATCCCAGACAGCTGAGGTAGAAGGCCGATTGGAGCTTGCCACCTCACTGTCGCCACCGTCGGCATCGGGATCGGCCCCTTCCCCGTGGACCGGGACCGCATCTTGGTCATAGGGAAGGCGATCAACAGCAGACCGCCCAAATAGCTCGGCGCAGTCCTCGCGGACATCGTCCTCCTCATCATCCCCGGCTAACCCGCACATCCGCAGCTCGTCGTTCTGGGAGTGATCAAACTCCCCTTCATCGCCGTCGCCTACGCCTGGGGCCATGTTTACCGTCTCCGGTTCCTCGACGGCTGCATCAATCAACAACAGAAAAAGACGGTTAGGGTAGGGGATTAGGGTTAGGGTAGGGGGTTAGGGTAGGGGATTAGGGTTAGGGTAGGGGCCCTTACCTCTAGAGCCGAAGCGCCGAAAACGACGATGAGATGGACCGGATACACACCCCCCGGTACCTCAACGGAAACCGGAGCCCCGGAGGTGGCGGCGGCCGACGATGAGAACGATGGACAGAAGACAGAGATGCGTCGAGGATGCTAAGAACGAGTCCCAATCGACTTTCAGGGATGAAGAACAAGGGAACAGATGGAGATTGAAGGCGGGAACCACCAGATCTGAGAGAGAAGAGGGAGATTGAGGGCAGAGAGGGAAAGCAGGGAGATTGAGGACGGAATCCACCGGATCTGACCCCTTACCCACCAGAGAACGCCATGGACACGGCGGAGCAGGGGAACGAGGCGAGGATTAGGCGAACGGGTGAGAGCGAGGAGCGAGACGACAGCGGGCGAGAGCGACGAGCGAGACGAGAGCGGCACGAGGGAGAAGAGAGCAGGCGAAATGAGCTAGGGTTTGGATGGTGCGGGACTGAGGGGGCGGCCGCGGCGGAGATTGAGGACGGAACCCACCGGATTTGACCCCTTACCCACCGGAGAACGCCATGGACACGGCGGAGCAGGGGAACGAGGCGAGGATCAGGCGAACGGGCGAGAGCGAGGAGCAAGACGACAACGGGCGAGAACGACGAGCGAGACGAGAGTGGCGCGAGGGAGACGAGAGCAGGCGAAATGAGCTAGGGTTTGGATGGTGCGGGACTGGGGGGGCAGCCGCAGCGGGTGGCTTATGTACCGCAGGCCCGCAGCCCCGCCGGCGCCCCGCCGTGCCTGAGCCGTGCCGCCCGTTGTAACGGGCCGTGCCCGGGCCGGCACTACGGGCCGACTCCTCGGCCCAGGCACGGGCACGGTTCCAGGCCGAGCCAGGCACGGGCACGGCTGTGGCAGGCTAGGGCCAGGCTCGTGCCAGCCCGTTTCAACCGGCCCGGTTGGAAATCTTTACCCTGGGCACCGCAGGTGCCTGTGCTACGCCACCCTTCCGTGGGCGCGTTCGTGACGCACGCCGGGTGGGCGTCGGTGCTGGAGGGTGTGTCCAGCCGCGTGCCCATGGCGTGCCGCCCCTTCTTCGGCGACCAGCGGATGAACGCGCGGTCCGTGGCACACGTGTGGGGGTTCGGCGTCGCGTTCGAGGCAGGCATGACGCGCGTCGGGGTGGCCGCGGCCGTGGAGGAGCTGCTGCGCGGGGATGAAGGCGCGCGGATGAGGGCCATGCATGCACCTGCATGCGTGTGGGAATGGGTTTTCTACAAATGTGCTTTGAATTTAAGCTTAAATAAATAGGTATGGACTGCAGTGAATCATTTTAAAAGTTTATGGACCCAAAAAGTCACTTTGAAAGTTGATGGACTCGACTGAAACTTCCTCACAAGTTAATGGATCTCTGGTGCATTTAACTCTTTGCTTAAAATCTCACTAGTGCCACAAAGATCACTCCAAAGGCGCAATGCACTAGATGGCTTTCAATCTCGTCAGAGATAGAGTGTACGGCTGCTCCTTCTGTAACTGTTTCTGCTGTTTCTACAGTAGTTAGTTTGTGAGAGCAAGTTCTTGCAGCTGCAGCCATCAACCAAGGCAGCCGATCAGGCTGAATGCTTAATCATATGTGGTGAGTCCGAGGTAAAAGAGAGCTTGTGTATCTCAAAAAAGCCTTTCAAAATGCCAAGAGAGCCCTCAGCCCCTCACAAGGCCGGGGGAGCTTCAAGTTCCTTGCATAACCTAGTCTGATTCGCACCTGCGGCGCCAGGCTCCTGCTTGGCCAGGATCGACGCATAAACGGAAGTTTGTTTGGTTGCTATCTACGTTTAGCTTGGATACATAGAGGTGCTGATTGGTTGGACATTTGACGCGCCCGCCTATTCTCACACGCATGTAGCCTGCATGCGCACCACGCACGAGTGCACGACGCCAACCAGGCTGCGGGGATTTTTCGATTTATTGTTTCCCAGGAGCCCAGGCGCGGGGGTTCCTTGCATCAGTTGGCCCTGACCCATCCTCAAATGCAGGCATCCAAACATCGCGACATTGCATCCCACCAGCCTGGTCTTATGTATTCTCTCCTCCTCCAAAATTCGTTGTTGTTGTGCTACCGTGAACAACCTGGTAGGGTGCGGATCATCAGTAGTGTAGGGTACATACTTCCACAGTGCAGGGCTGCAGGTGTGGACCATCCGCAATTCAACTTCTAACAATAAAACATCCACCACTCAATTCAACCTCCTTGACTAGAGTTTCTAGCACCCCCTATAAACAAGTCGTGGTTTTTTATGAAAACACTGACAGGCTGTTCGCGGTATAAATTTTCTCACGCATACTCAAAAACACAACTGCTGGACTTGGAGGAAACGAGACCTGCAATCAGCAAAACGTCCGCCAACCACCGCAAGGACTGTCCGTGGTTCAACTTTGGAGCACACTCCAAAAACACACTGTGTCTGGTCTATTTTACAAAAGCGTCGGCAAGCAATTTCTTTCTTTTTTTTGATTTTATATTATCATGCAATTATGACTTTTTTTTTTTGCTGAGATCTAAAGTATGGTATTGTTATTGATATGGACGTCATGTAATTTAGATCGTTATTAGATCATTATAAAAATCCAACAACGTGTAATTTTTTAATCTCGTAATGTCTAGAAATTTTTAGCGAACATGGGCTTCATTTTAACACTGATGTATATATACACGTTATTAATAGTAAGATTTCTTCCTCGTGGACAGTTTGCACCGACACAAATTGTTAGCAGTTGGCGAGTCATATCAAAACTATCGCATAATGAGTCGGCTCTGCCAATGATGGAGTAGCATATAATTGGTCATTTTGCTTTCCTTAATCATCGGTCTTCATTGATACTCCTTTAGCCTGGAACTTTCCTTCGCACATGCCTTGACTGGGAAAGCGGTTGTGTCCTGCTTCTCAGCACGATACGTTTACTGCACATGAGTTTAGCTGTTAGTCACTAACTCATGGATGGTCGTATTTCTAGCTATTTTTCCTTTGCTGGACGATGTGCACGACTATGCATCAACTAATCTCGTCAATCTAAAGATCTATTGGTCTTCACTTCAAAGGTGTTTATATAGGTAGAGATAGATATGCGTGTGTACTTTTCGAAAAAAAGAAGAAGATATGCGTGTGTACGTGAGCATAGGCATATTTACTTGTTTTAGCAAAAAAAGGGGGAGAATGCTTACTGAACTGGGCTGCTCCGAAACGCATCTCAAATTCAGTCCAGTTGAAAACTTCCTCCACAAACCATTACTGATCCCACCCCAAGCGATATGAAACCCATTGGGCCGAAGCCCATGAGCTCTACGAGCTTTGAAAAAGTGAAGCGAAGCACTAGGCAGAGTACAGAGACATGGATAAAACAGGGCGATGGATGATGGGACAACAAACGTGACAGATAACCTGAGTACCCGCGTCTCACCGATCAAAGGATTTCATCTACTTTCCTCCGCCTGGAGAACACATGGCTTCAAAGTAAGCGCCTGGAGAATTGGATCACTGGTTTTTCTCGGAAAAAAATCTTTGCCGTGCCTCAACGTATATAACACTAATGAAGCATGTTCAATAAAGAATCATATATGTGAAAACTTGATGTATTTAAAAAAAAATTGTAGAAAAAAACGTATGATCAAAGTTGCTACAGTAAAATTTCGGTGACAAGTAAACGAAAACGGAGGAAGTAGCACCCATCAAAATTTTCAGCTCCTTGGCAGAGCCTGGAGAACACATGGCTTCAAAGTAAGCGCCTGGAGAAGTGGAGACTGGAGAGCATCGGAAAATGTAGCCGTTGCCGTGCCTCTACGAACTTGACATCAAAAGCTGACTGACCCTAGGTCGAAACAGACTACGGAGTATGCAGCCTCTGAAAAAAGTGAGCCAAACTTTGGTACTGTACTACCGTTTGAACACCAGGGCCGTGTTTAGATGGCCACTGAATCGGCGCCGCCGAATTCAGTCGGTACACTGTAGCTACTGTAGCGTTTTGTTTTTACTTGGTAATAATTATCTAATCGTTGACTAATTAGGCTCAAAATGTTCGTCTCCAAATACATCTAAACAAGCAATTGACATTTGATTTGACTAACATTTAGGTCGAAACAGACTACGGAGTATGCAGCCTCTGAAAAAAGTGAGCCAAACTTTGGTACTGTACTACCGTTTGAACCCCAGCTTGTCCAAGGAATTGTAGCTTTGTACCGTGCTTGTGTTGCTCTGCTGAGACGACGTCCTACCTGAAGAAACTTTGTCAGAAAGACTAAAGCTATGCACTAGAACTTGTGTGCATTGTACTAAAGCAGCTTTGGGTCAGGATGCATCCATCCTGAAATCCGGCTTTGTCCTAATCAAATCAGAGCTGTAGCAACAGCGAAGATCATAAAAGATGAACGCGCTGCTCCTGTGCTAGTGAAGCTTCTGCTGCTTTCTTTTCGACGCGAAGATGCCATGCTTCCAACAGAACAGACATTTGGCCAGCCTGTGAAGCAACCTCTTCGGTTCAGATCTAAAGGCGCTTGTTCAGCATTGCACATACCTCATGATATTTTTGTTTGTAAATACTCCTGTGTCCTCAAACCATTTCAAGTTTGATAAAATTTATTAGAAATTCTACTATTAATTATGATACTAAATAAATATCATTAGAATCGTCATTAAATACTTTAATAAAGAAACCTATTTGGTGTCAAATATTGTTAGTTTTTCTATAAAGATCAAGCTTTGAACAGTACGTACACATATGAATTTTTTTAGAGGTACAGTACGTAAGCAGGGAGAAATAGTTGACTTGCTGTCTAACGGATCTGGTGGAATGAACGATGGAACAGCTAATGTGTCCGTTAAGAACCAGTGGGGCCAAAATCAATTGGAACATGGGAAGAAAGCTGACACAAAACATTTAGATTCCATCCATGATCCATCTGGGTATCTCGATTCACGCGAAGCAAGTCGATGCAAATGCTAGGCCTTGTTTATATTGCATCCAAATTCTAAGTTTTTTCACTCTCTTTCCATTACATCAATTTTTGGATGCATACATGGAGTATTAAATTTAGGTAAAAAAATAACTAATTACACAGTTTGGTTGTAAATCACGAGACGGATCTTTTGAGCCTAGTTAGTCCATGATCGAATAAAGTTTGTCAAATACAAACGAAACATACTACAATATCCAAGTTATAAAAATTTACAATCTAAACAAGGCCCATTATATCTTCCGTGGAAAAATCTGCGAAGATCATGTCGGATGCAAACAATGTGCATCAGGTGATGGATGGCATGACACCGGCAGAAACCTTGCGAAAACGGCCACACTCACGATGTTAGGCCTTGTTTAGATCCCATCAAAATTTCAGTTTTTTCATTCTCTCCATCACATTAATTTTTGGACATATGCATAGAGTATTAAATATAGATAAAAAATAATTAATTGCACAGTTTGGTTGTAAATCACGAGACGAATCTTTTGAGTCTAGTTAGTCCATAATCGGATAAAGTTTATCAAATACAAACGAAACGTGCTACAGTGTCCGGATTGTAAAAAATTTATAATCTATACAAGGCCGGAGATAGGAACACTATCCTGTATTCTAGGGTAGTACTGCGTACTATATATTCTGCAGATATCTCCAGCATTTCCAGACGCCGCACTGCAGCTCTGATGAACAGAGCACAAGGCATGCACGCATGGATAAACAAAACAACGGCACATGCAGTAGGAGTGCAAACAAACACACACACACAAAGGCTACACTTATTTTAGCCTTTCTTTTACGTAGTAGAGCTAAAAATAGGACCTCAAATTAGGGCGCGTTTAGTTCCAAAAAATTTTAGTTTTTATTCATCACATCGAATTTTTAGACGTGTCATGGAGCATTAAATATAGACGTAAAAAAATTTAATTGCACAGTTGGGTGAGAAATCGCGAGACGAAACTTTCGAACCTAATTAGTCCATAATTAGACATTAATTGTCAAATACAAACAAAATGCTACTAGTGACCAAACCCAAAAATTTTCGCAAACTAAACGTGCCCTTAGCAACTTAGCCATGATCGATGAACACAGCCAAAGGTTCGATTCGAGACGACCGTATGATTGCGGTAAGCAGGGTTAGCATGCGTCAGACCGTCATTATACAGGCAGCTGCGCATCTTTTCACCACCGTCGTGTACTCCTACTCCATTTCTACGCTACAAGACTACTACAAGCCGTGGAGGACCGAGTGTGCATGGCAAGGCCATCGATTGGCGGCAAAGGCAGCACACGAGGGGGCTGTGCAATTGAATACAAGAGACAAGAGTTGGTGCTGCTACGTTTGCCCTGGAAATGGAGACCAATCAATGAGCTGGTCCTGGCAAGGAAAGGCGCACCAAATGTTTGATATGATTTTTAAAAAAAATTAATTCTTTTCCGGGAAAAGAAAATATGCTGTTTTTATGATCAGGGGTTCTCATTGATGGAAAGAGCGTACTCGTACAATTTAGTACAATTTAGTGCAATGATGCTGTGCATAAAACTAAAACACGCTCATACTACCACCAAACACTCCACTAGGTGCAAGTCAAGTGGACTGCAGCTCGGACCAGCACTTTGAGTTGAGGCTTTATTGTTCCTGGTGCCACTGCTAGTAAACAGAAACTAGCCATGTGGCCTCGTCAAACCTTTTACTTTCTCATCGACCAACAAAGTCAACTCCGGCATCCGAAAGCAGCTTTGCCATTGTCTACCCCCACTTGACCCACGAGGGCAGTCCCAATGCTAAGAACTACATGTAGTTTCTATACCTATTAATTTCTATAGACACTACATATAGAAATCATGATCTTAATGAATAGTTTCTACATAATATTTTTTTATTAAATCACATACATTTTCTCTCATTTCTCTATCAATCACATCCCTTCATGTTTTGTTTCTCATGTAGACATAGTTTCTAACTTAGACCGATATCTATGATTTTCGCTCTCTCTCTTCAATAAATTCCTTCAAACATTAGCAAAACACTTATGTGATAATATAATAAATATCCATAGAAATTATGGTGGTTTCTGTATTAGGAGTGCCACGAGACTCACATTTGCTTCGGCTAGCAGCACCACTTGTCAGGTGGCTCGAAATTAAATTTACTCATGCGCAAGCTGAGAAAAAATACTGCTGAAATACATGCACGTGTTACAGCGCCCAATGCGACCGACTTTTATTCACGCACGTGCCGAACAAATTCATGTGCCCCTCCGGTCATCGGCATTGTTTGAGCTGAAATATTTAAGACGTACTGTACAGTACTGTATGAACGCCGAATAGTAGCTATACAAATGTTTTTGTTTTGCAGGAGGCGGCGATTTCTTTTTTATTAAAAAATATTAGCTTAATTTAATTCAACAATATTTTTCGACGAACGATTAATATCTTTCTCTCAAAACGAATCAGCGCGTACCAAATTTCAGCAGTGTCCGAATCAAACCAGCGACCCCATCGCAGGCGCTGTTGGCGCAGGCCGCCCTTACTCATTGCCTAGGCGACTACTACGACCAGGGGGGCGTAGCAGGTAGCACGCCAAAAGCGAGTTTTGGCGAAATTCACCCATCCTTGTCCAGGTCGTGAGCAGGGCAGCATCATCATGCGAGTCACCAATCGGGGGCGGGGCAGGGCAGGGCAAGCGCGCTCGCCTCCCGAGTCCGCAATAATTTGCCTGCGCCAAGCGACGGCCCGGCCGCGGGTCGCAGCAGTGCTGCCCCCAGCAGCTGCTGACTTTCTGTAGTTGCAGCGGCCAGCGGGCAGTGCCGCAGTGGCATCGTCTCAGTGGCCGCTTCCCATCGTCTTCGCTCGGCCACTCACTCTCCTAGCTGGCTAGCTGGAAGAGTAGCTGCGATGTGCAAGCGTCTCCAAGACTCCAACTCCAACTCCAGCGATGGAAAAGATGCCCAAGACAACCGCGAGCGGAACTGGGAAGAGAAACTGTGAAGTTCTACTTCTACGGCGCCTGCTGCCAATGGAGACGGACGGGGTGCACCTACAGTCGTTTCGGATCGCTGCAGACAGACACGACACGACACGCACGCCAAAGAAGCCCGCAGGCGGCAGGTCGCCTTGCGGTGCATGGCAATGGCATGGGGGTCCTCCTTGGTCAACAAAGATGGAAATAATAATAAAGCCCGGCAGGCACGGTGGATGCGGTTGCCACCTGCGACGCCAGTTGCATCACGTCAACCCAATTAAAAGACCTGTCAAGTGCACTTCTACGGCGCCTGCTGGAATGGAGACGGACAGTGTTGACTGGTCGGATCCAGCCACAGACACGACACGACACGCACGCCTGATGCGAGGCAGGCGGGAGGGACGGGGCAAGGTCGCCTTGCGGTGCATGGCAATGGCATGGGGGTCCTCCTTGGTCAACAAAGATGGAAATAATAATAAAGCCCGGCAGGCACGGTGGATGCGGTTGCCACCTGCGACGCCAGTTGCATCACGTCATGCCTTGGCCTGCTGCAGCTGGGCCCTCTCGGCTCCGAACAGTGTTGACTGGTCGGTCCAGCCACAGCCAAGAGGTCCTGAATCTGATGCGAGGGGACTGGGGAGGGACGAGGCCAGGAGGGCCAGCAGCCGCTGGTGCTGCCGTGCTGGAGAGCAAGCGGGAATGGACGGAGGCCCCGCCAGCCAGATGCAGAACGTACGGAGGCACGGTGCTCATCGGTGATCCACCACTCCCAAGCATCCAATGCTGCCGTTCCGGTCCGGGCGCTTGTACCCCTGGGTTATCTTGCAAGCAAGATGTCCCCGGAAACAAGCCTGCCCACTCCTCGTACTACACTGCAGGATGAGGCCAAGCAGTGGTGTTTGCAGCCCTTCTCCCGTAGTACTCGTATTTTGGGGAGGCTTCAACACAGGTCGGCACCAAACGCTACACAGATTCAGCATGTACTGTACTAGGAATCAGGCAAGCATCAGCTGTCACAAAGTGCCGTTACCAAGAAATGGCAGTAACACGAACGGAACTGGATCAGTAGGAGCAGTATTACATCTCTCTCAAGCCCTGCACGAGTTGAGATCATTAGATCAAGGCCTGCGCCTGCAAGACTAGAGAGGGGGAAATGGTGCTGAAACTTCTGCATTCAGAGGATAAAGATTCATCCAGCCCGAGGACAAGACATCAGTGACGACGGCCTGGGATCGTTTATGCTCCTATTTACAGAAATCTAAACCAGCTCTACTAGATGCAACAGGTTAGTGCTTCGATTGATTGATTCATGACTTGGGCTGGCGAAAATTAAACTCTACTGGTATGGACAGATTAGACTCGGTTCAATTCTCTCTGCCGCTGCTGCTAACTGATGCATGCCAATGCCATTCCTCACACTTCCACTCTCCACATGATCTTCTCTCCGCGGCCGGCGGCGCCAGCGCCGGCATGGGCGCGATCCACGGCGGCCACGCGCGAAGGGTGCACGGCGCCGGTCTTGGCGCGGTCGCCGTGGGACTGTGAAGGCAGCTCGCAGGCCTCGCCGACGGAGCCGGACCGGATGTCGGCCGGCGGGATGAAGCAGTCCGCGGACAGGCCGGGGACGTTGAACGCCACCTCCTCGATGCTCCAGGCCTCCTCCATGCGAGTCTTGGTGTGGCTCATGGCGGCCTCGCCGAACCGGAACAGGGTCACCGCGGAGCGGCCCGAGTGCGCGATCATGATGCCCTCCACGGCGCGGTAGTCCTCCAGGGCGGAGCTGATGGTGGTCTCCCAGTACACGGCGTCCCCGCCGGCGTGCGGCTGGATGCGGGTCAGGTGCGAGTCCTCGATGTGCACGATCAGGCCCGTGCGCTGGCTGAAGTAGCCGAACAGCACGTGCCGGATGATCTCCGCCGGCCCTTCGCTGCGCAGCTTCAGCGTCTGCGGGTCGGCGGTCAGCTTCAGGATGAAGCAGTCCTCGCCGTTCACCTTCTTCTCGCCCACGCACCGCGCCTCCGCGAACAGCCCCGCCGTCGTCAGCGGATCCAGGCCCTGCATTGCCATTGCCATTGCCAGGCGGAAAGGAAACAGAAGGACATCGCATCGTAAGGTGATTTGCTCGGATAAGCGGAGAGAGAGATTAAATGGGCGGCTGGGACCTGGAGGACACGGCGGAGGGGGCGGACGGGCCCCTTGGCGGCGTGGGCGCCGAGCCAGGGGGTGTGGCGCCACACGAGGCGGCCATTGGAGCCGGCATGGACCTTGCTGCCGCCGACGGCGAGCTCGACGTACCACATGTCGGGGCCCATCTGCCACAGCACGAAGCCGCCCTGCTCCACGGCGGCGGCGCCGCGGCCGCTGGGCCCGCGGTTCTTCACGACGCGCGTCGCCGTCTCGAACTCGGACGCAACCATCCGAACCTTGCCCATGGCGTACGCGTTCCGCACCGACCGCAGCAGCCTGTAGCCACCGGACGCAGCCGTGTACTGATGCAGGATGTACTGCGCGGACGACGACTCCTGCATTACCTCAGGCCGGTCAGCCATGGCCCAAGAGTACCGGATGCACGGGCAGAGACCGCATCTCGTAGAAGCGAAGCAACACCAAACGAAATCAAATGCTTTGCTAGGCAACAAGTGGACGTACAATGGGGGTTCCCTTGATGGAGAGGAGGGGCAGCGGCTCGGCTGGCTTGGACGGCATGGGCGCGAGCGGCGCGCCCATGACGCCGAGGAGCAGGCGGAGGTCGGACCGCCGGAACGAACCGCTGGAACCACCGGGACCACCACCAGCAGCTGCGGCAGAGGAGGCCATGGACGGCGTGCGCGTCAGGTGGCCGCGGACCCAGTGCCCGAACCCCTCGCGGCGGCCGGAGTCCTCGGCGTCGGGGTCGCCGGCGGCGAGGCGCTCGGCGTCAGGCCCTTCGATGAGCGGCGCCAGAGCCTCCCCACCGGGGCGCAGGCTGCCGGAGCGCGGGACGAGCTGCTCCCCCAGGTACTGCTGCAGCACCTTCTCCGGTGGCGGCGGCGGCGGAGCGGCGGGCGCCTTGCGCCGGCGCGGGATCAGCATCCTCGCCGGCGACGCGCTCCGCGGCGGCGCCGGGGACTTCCCTCTGGTCCTCGCCGGCGACAGCCCCCGTACGACCTCCTCCTTGAGGGTGGCGAAGAACCCCTGCTTCCTCTCCTTCTCCATATCTCGCAATGCCGCCGCCCTCCTCCGCCGCCGCCGCTACCAAGGAGGGCAAGTAATATAGCAAAAGGATTTGGTTTTCGCTTCACGAGGAGGGCATGGAGAGTGCGGCGAGGAGTGGAGTAGAAGGAGTGCGGGACGTACGGTGCCGCGCTGCGCTTGAGTTGGAGTGAAAGGGAGGAGGGAGTGCCGAGTGCGAGAGGTGGAAGGCGACGGGCGGAAATGGTAAAAGCAGGTGGGGCCGAGGAAAACAAAGATAAAGCGGAGGCCGGAGGGGAGAGAGGGCGAGAGGCCGAGCGGAGGCGGAGGTGGAAACCGTTTGACGTGAGAGCGCAGGTGAGCAAAGGAAAAGATCAAAAGAGGCGGGGTGGGATGTCGGGAGGAGAGAGACGAACAACGCCCACGAGCCTCTCCGTGCTTTTTTCCGTGCCTGATTGCTCGAAAAACTCATCCACTGGACCGTGTTCCTGGTTCACGTTCACGAACTTGAACGACGATGGAAGCCGCCGCTGTTTCTTTTTTCAAAAAGAAAAAGGTTGCGCATTTCGATCCGATGATGCTCTGGCTTTTGTTTTACACGGTTTGTAAAAGGGAAAGGGGTTCGCGTTTAGTACTAGTAGAAAGGAGGGGCACGGTTGGAAACCGAGGCATCTGGCGGATTTGGACAGCTACTACACGGTCGATGATGTTTTTCATCTCGCAATTAGCGCGCTTGCAGGTTTTAAGCTCCAGTGATTGAAAATTTTCAAGTTTTTTCGCTCTCTCTCCATCACATCAAATCTTTGAACACATGTATAGAGTATTAAACGTAGATAAAAAAATAACTAATTACTTTGATTGTAAATTACGAGACAAATTTTTTGAGTCTAGTTAGACCATGATTGGACAATAATTATCAAATACAAACGAATATGCTACAATGCCAAATACTGATTCATAGCCCTCAATCTAATAAGGCCTTCGTCTTTCACGTAGTACGCGCACGTAGTGCCAGAAGGTTGGGAAGCAGTAGGTGAATGCGATGGGCATTTGTTTTTTTGGAATTTAGGTGCTGGTGTTTAGTGGTGCTAGTATGAACTTGTAGGATTTGCTGTCAATTCGTGCCAATCTATTTAACTATTTCCATGATTTGAGGGCTGAGACATATTATTGTTCCACATTTCTATCAGAGCTGTGGTCATCGAAATGCAGAAATTTTGGTCGGTTTTTATCCAATGGATACACTATAAGCTTGCTGAAACCCTGAAACTAAGGAGATGTTACGCTTCAGCTGCCTGTTTTTTTTTAAGACTGTCGTCATAAGTAGTTTGCCTACCATCAAGCTGCCGTCAGGTCAGTTGCCACCAGAATCTACCGTGTAGCTTCCTCCGTGAATCTACAGGTCAGTTCACCTATCACTCTACCTATCGATGCTCTCATCGCTCACATTCGCCTTGCTGCTCCATAATCAACTCTCGCGGCCTCCACCAATTTTATTGCCTTCCCTGAATCTCTTTGTATGCCACCCAGTACGATCTAGCATGGCAACTTTTCTCAAAACCTGAAGTATTCCACGCAGGGACGCAGTAGCACTAACTCCTGCACACTAGTGAAATACTATATCCCTCCAAAAAAAAATGCAATTATGGGATGTATCTCAGTCAAACTAACTAAAGTTGAACTAAGTTTATAATAAATACTATTAACATTTATGTCCTCAAATAAATTTATTATAAAAATATATCTTATAACTAATCTAATGATATTTATTTTGTATCATAAATTTAGTATTTTTTATATAAATTTAGTCAAAGTTATAACTTTTCAAAAAGCGAGAATTACATTCTTGTGTGAAAAGAGGGAGTACGAGGCTAAAGCCTAAAAGTACTATGACTTGCAAAGCTATGTCATCCAGAATACCTAATACATCTCATCCGCTGGTCAGACCGTTTTCTTTAACCCATTTTAGGCCCGCCAAGCACAAGACGACCTGGCAACCCTCCCTGAATCCAAAGACGCATGTGTTCTACAGGAGATGTGTGCTAAATTAAATATTATTCCTGATGCATTCCTAGTTGTTGTAGTACAAATCCTGGTGTAGCGGGATATAGGGCAACAGTAGCTATCATCCAATATTCCTCATACTACGGACGGCTTTGCCCAACGCCTTTCGTTCTCAAATCATGGCCTGATCGCCAGCTCGCCCAGCAGGAATGGAGCCGCGGTGGGCCCTCCGGCCTGATCCACCGTGCAACTATCGCTTTCCGGACCCACCAGACGACAGTGCCAGCAGTCCAGCGCGGTCCACGGCAGCCACCCACCCCGTTCGGCGTTCGGTTTCGTTCCCAACAGCAGCACGGATCCGAAACCCCGGAACGCGATCACGCGAACGGGGCGGGCGGTAGAGGGACGGCCCGAACTGGAGTTGGCGGCAACCCGCGCAGCGGCAGTGGCGCCAACCAACGGGCAGCACAGGCACGGCAGTGCCCCCCGCCCCCGCACCCCGCATCGGCGAAGATGCCAAAAGCGCCGCGCGGGCCACGTGCCAAGGGGCCGCGGCCGACGCGTCCCGCGTCCGGTTCCGCGGCAGAGCAAGCTGCCTCGGCCCTCTCGGCACAGCAGGAGAGCGCGGCTGGCGTTACGCTGTCGCACGCGCGGCGCGGGCACGTCCACGTCCTCGGGCCGCGCGGGCAGGGCGTCCCCTTGCCGCTTGCCCTGGCCGGCTCGGCGCGGCACCTGGTGCTGGTGGACTGGTGGTGCTCTGCTCCCTCTCGTGGTTTGATGCCGCGACGGTGACGTACTGACGTGGGCGCGAGGCTTTGACCTGCCGTTAGGCTGTGGCTGTCGGCCGCCGCCGCGCCGTTTGTCCTGCGCTCCCGCCGCCTGCCGCGGCTGCCTGCGCCTTGCGGCCTTGGCCCTTGGCGGAGCGAGTCCGTTGACCGCGGGGTCGGCGCGACTGCCGCGCGGGGGCCGCGGCACGTGAGCTGCATCAAGATCTCTCGCCCGGCGATCACGGGAGCCCGTCGCTGTTTATTAATTGCGCTTGCCATCTAAAGGCTCATTAAACAGCAGGGTTACCACCGGGCCGCGAGGACAATGCCAGTGGAAGTTGGCGTCGCCGGTCGTGGCCTAAACTCCTTTGCTAGCGTTGTTGTCTTGCTCCAGTTGCAGTCAGCAGCAAGGAAAGGAAATGGGAGCAGCCGATCGCGTAAGCATCGTTTCTGTTTGTTTGTTTGTTCTTGTGTGTTCCCTCGTTGGTGAGTCTGAGTCATCTCTGTCGTGTGTGACGCGTGCCATGTGTGGTCGTGAGCCGCGGAGGTGGGTGTATTGCTCCGGACGAGTTCTCCGCCCTTATGATTAGCTGGTTATTATAGACGATGGATTAAAATGCCCGCTCGTCAAAATATTACTGTATTTAATAATAAGCAAATAAAACAGTGTGGAGGCCTCTACGTACCACCAAACTTGCAATAGTTTCCGTGATGAGACTTGTTCACAACTTGAAAACCGTGCAGAGATTTTCACAATTTCTGGGACTGAGCTTGAACATGTTGCTCACACGTAAGGTGGTGTGTGTCAGGGTCGCAGCCGGCCCAGGATGACAGCCCTGATAGGCCCATTGTTATTTTTTGCAGCCTAAATGATGGCCCATGAAGGACACCGTAGCCCAGATCGGCGGATCGCATCAACATGACTTGAAAACTCGATGTGCGCCGGGCCAGATCTATAGATTGGGCCCAAGCGCCCTGCTGCGCTCCTTTCCGTCAATTATTTCTGGTCATTATAGACGATGGATTAAAATATTTGAACTCGTAAGGGGCAGTTGTCGAATTCAATTTCAAACCGATTATCTGGATCCAGCTGCAAGGAATACTGTGCCAGCAGCCAAATAACTTTCTGTTTCAGTTTGCAGAGCTTCCTGCTACAAAATTCTGATCGCACGGGACAAAGCCCTGATGACACCGTGAAATAGTTTGCCGTGATGAGACTCGCTCCAACTGTTGCACAACTCCGACGAAAACCGTGCAGAGACCGCTTCTTCTCTTTTCAGCCACGGCCTCGCGATTTCTGGGACTGCACTTCATCCAGCTTGGGAACATGTTGCTCACAGTGGTTCCGAGGCAGAGTTGAAGGAGCGCGCGCGAGATGGTGTGTCTGGGGAGGGTCGCAGCCGGCCCAGGATGACAGCCCTGATAGGCCCATTTAGTCTTGTTTTAGTCTGGGTTTTGCAGCCTAAAATGATGGCCCATGAAGGACACCGTAGCCCAGATCGGCGGATCGCATCAAACATGACTTGAAAACCCTCGATGCGCCGGGCCAGATCTATAGATTGGGCCCCAAGCGCCCTGCTGCGCTCCTTTCGGGCAATAGCTTTCAAAAAAAAATTTATTTGAACTCGTAAGGGCTACTATACTATTTTGTCATGTCTTTTTTGATGAATTCATGTCAGTCCAATGGATTCAAACCGAGCAGCGTATCGGGATCCAGCTGCAAGGATAGGGCCGCTAGTACTGTGCCAGCAGCCTGTAGTACACTTTCTGTTTCACTTTTGCAGAGCTTCCTGCTCGCGTCCAAAAATTCTGATCGATTATTGTTTGACAAGGCAAACCTATTTTCCAAAGAAAAAAATAATTGATGACACCGTGAAATCTCGGTGCTCTGCTCGAGTACGATCGCATGCATGAAACTCGCAACCAACTGCACAAAAATACTGCAGTCTACCGATTGTGCAGATATGTGTCTCCGACAATCGCATAAAAAGGATCCATCGCCGCGACAGTAGCCGACCGCTTCTTGAAACTCTCTTCTCGAAGTCGACGGCCTCGCGACCTGCTATAACTTGGCCCTCACTGTCGCAGTCTCACACTTCATCCATCAGCGAGGTGATAAATCTTGGGAGTACAGAGGCATAGCAAACATATACATCAGATTAGGGAGTGGTTGACAACGCACGTGCACGCGCTGCGTCTGGGAGGCAGAGTTGAAGGCGCCATACTGCCTGCAGCCAGCGGTGCGTAAGGCGCGCAGGTGAGCCCCGCTTGTCACCTCCGGCGCCGCGGAGGGAGGGACGAGGAGAGGGGTTGCGGTTACCTGCGCCAGCGCTTGCTGGCGGGCGGCCTCTCCGCGCCCGTGGTTTCCTGCGATGCGGAACGGCGCTCTTCGGCGTCCCGATTTTTTTTAGGTGGAAATAGCTCTTCATGGCGGGTGGCCTTGTTTGCCTGCCATCCCATCAAAATGTGAGAGTTTTAACCAGACGCGTGCTGGGCCATATACATCAATTTTACCGAGTTTCCTACATTGACACTCTCGGAGCATTAAAGTGTCTTAGTGACACTCGGCAAAAAATTTATTTTTTCTTTTCATGGAGGGACACGTGGTGCGATGTTGCTCGAGTTCGCAGATCGATAAAAACAAAAGAGTTTGAGATGAATCTGACACTTCGATAAATGTTTTTTATTTTTCTTTTCACGGAGGGACACGTGGCGCGATGTTTGAGTGCCGTAATTTGCTGAGTGTTTTTCTATATTTGCCGAAAGTGCCGGACGAAAAGTGTTTTTCAATTAGTATTGCCGAGTGTCAAGCAGTTTTGCAAGTGTTTTTTTTGCAAGATAGTTTCTAAATATTTGGAGTGTTTTTAGTTTGGCACTTTCAAAGCAAAGAGATGGTTTGCCGAGTGTCCGATAAAATACACTCAGCAAAGAATATGACACTCGGCAAAGCCTTCGATTCCGGTAGTGTCTTTTATTAGGGACAAAAGTTTTGCTGTTTTTCTGTCATCGGGGTCCTGTTTCCGCCCTGGATATGCCATGATTGTTCCTAAAATAACGTGATCTTGTTTCTCCAGCGGAGAAAGCTGTTGCTGCCGCTGAGCCGGAAGGGAAGAGGGAAGAGGAAGTTGTCAGTGTTCATACACTCATAGCTCCCAAACCATGATCTTGTCTTCTTGATAGGACTATGACTAATTTCTTGTGTCCTCATGTTAGCCGAGCCCCCTCTTCGATTCGTTTCTCAGGAGAGGCTGCTCAACAAGGTGTGGAGGTACTCGCTGTTCCTCTACTTCGGCACCATGATCGTCGTGATCGCGCCGAGGCTCGCGCCGGCGTCCAGCCCCGCCGCCGCCGTTCCGTCCCTCCCCGCCTGCTACGACCTCCGCCACCGCCTCACCGGCATCTTGTTCGCCGTGGTTACGCTGGCCATGCAAGCGATGCTGGCGCGCGTCCTGGAGAGGAGGCCGGCGCCGGCGCCGCGGTTGACACCGCTGGTGTTAGACATAGCGTTTGTGGAGCATTAGCATTCATGATGCATGCATAAGCACTTTCATAAAACATGTTTGGTAAGTGATTATATGTATTGAACAGTAAAGAGGTGATTTAAAATTTCGTTTGGTGGAATCTTGTGTGTTCGCTAATAGCCTAGAACAAAGGTAAGGCTAAATGTATGTCATCTCAGGTATTAACCATTAAGATAAGCATAAGTTATGAACCCTAACCTAGGTAGGTTATTGATAGCAACCTTAAAGGTGTAGTTTAATGTTCTTTTTATGAAAACCACAATCAGTACAATATTGCTTAAGTCTCAAAACTAGTAACAGGTTCATTGTTCGAAGCTTAGTTTTTAGTAAATTATATATAATTTTATTTTATATACAGTTGAGACCCAAGTAGAATTACAGTCTTTGCTCTCTTTTTCCGAACCGTCGGCAGGGGAGCTCCTACCTTTTTTTGTTTTTTTAACATGGACTAGAAATTCGTCCCCATGGGGATTTGGATCAGGCCTGCTCGGGTGCTACCGAGGAGCTCTAACCACCAGAATAGAGCCCGTTAGCAATCTTTGCTATTTTCAATGGCATAGTTCTTGATGTCAATGGATCAACGATTAGCAGTAAGTTAGGTGTCTCAATATGATTTGAACCGTCATTTGAAGTTCAGTTAATTTGTTCTAAGCTTGAGCTCATTTTACATAAATTTTATATAAGAACTGATATGTCAGTTAAGGCCCTGTTTGGATTGGAGAAAACTCAAAGGAAAAACATAGGAATCCCAAAACGGAGGAAAGTAAGTAGAAGTAGGCGTTTGGATTCGAGGAAAAGCAAATTCCTTTCCTCTGGTACTGTAGTGGGATGCTGATTTCACATGAAACAAAACATTTGCTCCAATCCCTTGGATTTCTTCCTTCGCATAAGCCCGATGCAACAAGTGAGAGAGAAGCAAAAAGAGAAGCAGTGCAGTGCAGTTTGAGAAAGACAATGAGTGAATGCTATTAGGACCCACTGATTTCTTTGGTCATGCTGTCAGTGGTTCATAACCCTTCACGGAGGGTGAGGGTGTTGCCCAATTGCCGATTCTTTTTTCTCTTGGTGGAACCCACATGAATAGTTTTCCTATGTTTTGATTCATTTATTCCAAACGGGCTATGTTCCCGTGGATTCACTATCCTCTGTTTTCTCATCTCATTCCTATTCATTTCCTTATGTTTTTTCTTATTCCTACGTTTTGCATTCCTTCGCTCCAAGCATAGCCTAAGTTAAGGAAAACAGTGCGTAGAGAGAGAGAGGGGCCATTGTCCGGGGGATGCATTGTCTAGAATCTAGACCATGTTATCGCTGCTTGCAACATTGTGCGGCGTGCCCAGCGCAGGAACGCCGTTTGCGCGCCGTGGTCCGGGGCACGGGAAGTGTTTGTAACCTGTAACTTGTTCTTTTCTTCCTCTTAACGAAGCACGCGTCAACAGACGTGCTCTCGAAAAAAAGTCTAGATTAGGACCATGTAGTTTACTCTGTCATGTAGTACAATCCTTCCTGACGAAAGAGCTAAGACTCATCCCAAGATTCGTCAAAGGGACTCAAAGTGCTATTTGACTTAACTCTGACGTCATCTCTGAAGAACAGTACTAGCATTCTGATTTGGGGACTGAATTTTGATCAGTTTCACATATAAACTTATATGACTATTTGGCTGAAAATGAAAATATAAAGTTTAATGTTTCAAACGGTGTAACTCTTGATAACAAAAGATTTGTAATCATCTACTAATTATTCAGCTAATGAAGCCTACTCAAAACTGTCTCTGAAACCCTGAAAACTGAACGTTTCACTGTGTCTGCCAAAGCTTTGAACCTCTGTCGTTTCGGACTATTTGAGTTAGACTTATGCACGTAACCAAGAGTTGTAGACATATGAGTATTGAGAAAATTTTATTAAGGCTTACTGTTTGTTTTACATGCAAAGCTGAGAGAACAATGAGAAGGATCTGTTGTGATAAGCCGGCTGAAACCGATTTACTGTGAGAGAAGATAGCTGAGGCTGATTTGTTGTTAGAGAAAAATATTGTTTTATATCTGATAAGCTAGATTGATAAGTTCAAACGAATATGACGAAAAGTTAGTCAAACTTAACAAAACTTGACTGGCACGGATTTTAGGAATTGATTTATTCGGAGACCGGGAGAATACCAAAAATCTCCAAAAGTTCAGGCCATGCATTTCATAAACTATTTGGAATTTGGTGATATGTTCTTGTGTGCTCCATCATTGGTGAGCCTGAGTCACCTCTGTCGCGTGTCACGCGTGCCATGTGTGGTAGTGAGCCGCGGAGGCGGAGGTATTGCTCGGGACGATTTCTTGGCCTTATGATCTTATAGAGGATGGATTAAACTCGTCAAAATAGTACTGTATTTCGGCAATAAAAAAACAGTGTGAAGCGAAGGCCACAAGGAGCACCAGCAAACTTGCAACAATTTTCGTGATGAGCACAGTTCATTCATAACCTGAAAACTGTGCAGGGATTTCTCAGCAAAATTCTAACCTAAAATATAAATAGAAAACGACAGTGGTAGCGTCCGAACGTTCGATGGACGCCCGCATTAGGATGCCCCTAGCGACAAGAGGGGAAGGGGGCGGCGTCTCCGATTCGGAAGGACCCGAGCCGCGGTGGCGTATGGATGCCCTGCCTAGCGCCGGAGGACACACTGAGACGATGCAACAAAAGGTAGGGAGGAGAGATGCAATACCGATTTGCTTTTGAAACATTCAAATACAGCAGTTACAACATACGTCTGAAGAAAGATGAAACATTTGAAACATGCTTCTGAAACACATAAGAAACCTAAAAACACTAGAAAACAATTGCAAACATACGCAACATTCCAGATAAACACATGCAACGTATATATGAAACATATGCAACATCTAGATAAACACGCTTTGCAACATGGGTCCGAAAAACACAGATGAAACATTGGTAATAAACATTTGCAGCATACGTGTACAACCATTGCAACATATGTAACATCCGGATCTACTTTTACAATATCCATATGGAATACTTGCAACATACCTCTAAAACATCTCTAACATTCGAAAAACATACGCTTGCAACATGCAATTCAGCAAGACATGGCAGCCAGACGGGTGGAGCACGACACAGTGGGATCCGGATATGCGGTCGCTGTGGAGAAGGAGGATGGCAGCAGGCGGGCGGCTGTGCAGCCCCGGGCGAGCAGCAGCGCTGCCCCCGGCGATAGGGCGCACGCGGTGCCCCCGCTGGAGATGACAACAACAGTCGAGTGGTGGGGCCTCGCGCGGCGAGCATGCCGCGGTGGTGCGGTCGTAGGGGAGCACGCCACGGTGGTGCGGGCACGGCGGTGGTGGAGAGGAAGACCGGCAGGAGGCACAGTAGAGAGGGAGGCATGCAGGAGTCGGGACGTAGCTGGTCAGGGTGATGCGTGAATGTATTTTTAATCTGCAGTAACCGGAGGGGTGCGGAGACAAAGATAGAAACGGATAGGCTTCTGCAGGTCGAGTGTACCAACGGAGACGTGCGGTGCGAACGGACGTGTAGTCCCAGCATTACCGAAATAAAAAACAGTTCAGTGGTGGTGTGTGTCAGGGTCCCAGGATGACAGCCCTGATAGGGCCATTGTTAGTTTTTGCAGATTAAGGTCTTATTTAGATTGGAGTTAGGAATCAGTATTTGATACTATAACATTTTTATTTGTATTTGATAATTATTGTCCAATTATGACCTAACTAGGCTGAAAAGATTCGTCTCGTAATTTACAATCAAACTGTGTAATTAATTATTTTTTTTATCTATATTTAATACTCCATACATGTGTTCAAAGATTTAATGTGATGGAAAGAGAATGAAAAAACTTGTAATCTAAAGATGGCCCATAAAGTTGGACACCGTAGTCCAGATCCGCAGATTGCATCAACATGACTTGAAAACTCGATGTGCGCCAGGCCAGATCTATAGGTTGGGCCACCACGCTCCTTTCCATCAATTTTCACAATTTCTGCAGGAGGCACGGAGCAGTCGATGTTCGGGCAATGGCTTTCAATTTGTTTTTGAACTCGTAAGGGCAGTTGTTCTCCAATTTCAAACCAAGCAGCGTATCGGGATCCGACTGCAAGGCTGCAAGGATAGGGCAGCTAGTACTGTGCCAGCAGGTTACGGTACACTTTCTGTTTCACTTTTGCAGAGCTTCCTGTTCGCGTCCAAAAAATCTGATCACTCCGGGACAAGACAAGGCAGCCCGACGCCGCCGAGAAATCAGTGCTATATATTCGTACGAAATATTTACAGAAAATTAGTATCATCGAAAAGATCTTTTGTCTAGTTTTTAACAAATTTATTTGAAGATATAAATAAAAACGTTTTTTCTACTCTTCAAATACATGCATGAAAAGCATTCTTTTATTTGTAGGTAGGGAAAACTAAAAAGGGCTCAATTTGTTTTTGAACTCGTAAGGGCAGTTGTTCTCCAATTTCAAACCAAGCAGCGTATCGGGATCCGACTGCAAGGCTGCAAGGATAGGGCAGCCAGTACTGTGCCAACAGGTTACGGTACACTTTCTGTTTCACTTTTGCAGAGCTTCCTGTTCGAGTCCAAAAAATCTGATCACTCCGGGACAAGACAAGGCAGCCCGACGCCGCCGAGAAATCAGTGCTCTGCTCGTACGAGCACAGAAACTTGCCCCAACTGCGATACTACTGCAATCTCCGTGTGCCCTGTGTCTTCTCTCCGACGTAAAGAATCCATCGCCGCCACGAGCCAGACCATTGTGACCAAGCCGTGACCACTAACCACTTCTTCTCTCTTCTCAACCATGGCCCCGCGACCTCCTATAACTTGGCCCTCCCTCTCGCACTGCATCCATCTCTTCTTCCGAGTACTCTAGATCAAGAACCGTAGCAGTTAGCACAAGCGAGTGGTTCCGAGGCAGAGTCGAAGGAACGCGAGATGGATGGTACCGTATTGTCGGGATCAATACTAGATGCTCAAAGATGAGCTAATAATCATCAATATTGATTCATCCGAGCAGTAGAGCATGACTACAGCTCCAACCGACCTCTGAGGAAGGGCTCCACCTCACCCGACCTCGAGGCCACGATCTCCGCCTCGCCCGACACCGAGACCACGATTTTCATCTCGCCCGACCTCTAGGGCGGGCTCCGCCTCTACCGACCTCTGGGGGCGGGCTCCGCCTCACCCGACCCGCGGTGCGGGCTCCGTCTCGCCCGACCCTTTGGATTCGCACTCCGTCTCGTCCCGACGGAGACCCATACCGTCGTCAACGATTCTAGGTCCAGGCGTATGGGCCTGGGTCAAGACTATGACATCAGGGAAGAGACTGACACGTCTCGATGTAACCCGTGGCCATGACGGACCATACCAGAGGGTTCACATCAAGAATAGCGTCGGGCGTGCCGGTGCTGTTCTACCTAACCCTCGTACGAACGGTGAAGACGCGTCAGTTCACCACGACGTCCGCCAGGACGGGATGGAACGCCATGACCGGCAGACGACGCCTGCGCGTGGCGCCAGTGACGAATAGGGCCGCGATGTGGAGCTGTCCCTATTGACATCTACAGAATCGATGGGACCCGCATAAAGGAGAAGAAGGACCCGGCGATCCTAGAAGCTTTCCTTTCTCTCTCGTTCTTCTCCTATTCCTCCGTTATAACCCGTGCTTTTCCTTAGCCTATAAAAGGGAAAGCAGGGCGTCCCTGAAGGAGGGGCGATCGAATCACCCAAACCAATCAGAACACGAGATAAACACACAAGAACACGACATGAACACACGGTCGAGCAACGATCGAGCTCTCAACACCCATTCACTCTTACCACCAGAGACTTGGGATTCTTTCCCTCTCTCGCATGTTGGTAACCCCAACTACAAACTTTCAGTGCTAGTAACACGAGCAGCAGCGATGAACTGGACGTTGGGACTTTCTGCCCGAACCAGTATAAACCTCGTGTCCCCTAAGCACACCATCCGAGCCAAACGCGCAATATTAGAAATTTACTCGTCGGTGGTAACTATAAACACCGACAGTTGGCGCGCCAGGTAGGGGCCTTTTGCGCGTCTCGACGTCCACATCAGGCCTCGGATGGTTAGTCACAGCGTCAGCTTGGTCCCGGGCGCGCACGTGTGTTTCGGGAACCTGGACTTCATCGTCACGATGGAGGGAGGGTTGGTCCAGGCTCCCAGCCGCCGTCCAACCTCTCCACTTCACCGGCCTCGACGCGATCACCGAGGCGCTTGAGGAGCTCCAGCTACATGCACCGGAGGCCCGCACCTTCCGGGAGCGACCAGCTCCTCGGCTTCGATTACGGGAGGCGAGAGCGCTAGCTCGGCGCCTTCCTGGGACCATGACCATCCCGGAGAGCCTACGCCACCTCACCTTCTTGTTCGCTAACATCATGACGTAGCTCGCCGGAGGATAGCCGCTCTTCCCCAGAATACCTCATCCGGAGCGCCCTGACAGCGCTCCTGTCCGGTCTCCGCAATGCCGTAGAGATCGTTGGCCACCTTGTGGCGCAACACACACCTCCATCCCCCACGAACGATGAGTTCATGGGAATGACCTAATATGTCGTAGAATCTTTCCACGACCTCCTCGTGGGAGAGTCGGGGTCACCCTCCGGCTCTAACTCCAGCGGGGGGAGCCATCACCTTTCTCATGAATGTTTCATGGTAGGTACCCCCGAGAGACACATCAAAAGCATCCACGAGGGAGAGGCTACCCCAATGAACGATCTCAACGACAAGGTCGAGGGGGATGCAGGGGCCTCACCTCACCTGCAGGTGGAGCAGCTGAAGGCCCAGCACCAAGAGCTCGAGGAAGCACGACTTCAGCTCGAGCAGGAATACGTGGAGCTTGAGCAAGAGATCGAGCGCCACGGAGACGGTGGGCGTGCACGCTCCATGGCTCGTGACGTGAATTAGAGGATCATCGAGGATGATGAGGCCCTCCCACACTTCACCCGAGCAAGCCAGAACATCGCCGCCGCAGCGGCCTTGCTCCGGGGGCTTCTGAGGCTCGCGACGCTCGAGGATTGTCGGGCCCATCACGAGATTCACACGCTACTCGAGCGTGCGGCGGCGCAGCAAGGCGAGAGCTTGCTGTCCCGATGATGCGAGCTCGACGCCAGCCAGCGCACGCCCTCAGAGCGGCCCAACATGGATGTGTCAGTCCACCAGGCGCGACAAGGTGGCAAGCCACGCGCCGTGGTCCCTGTGCATGAGCATCTCAGCCGCAACCGTGATGCGCGCGGCACCCTCGATGCCCGCAGGCGTGCCCGCGGTGACACGAGTAAGGAGGCTAGCCACGGCTACCACCCTCGTTGTAGCGGACGCTACAACAGCGGTGAGGACCGAAGCCCGAGCCCCGACTTGCTAGGACCTCAGGCCTTTGGCCGACACATCCTCAACGCTGCGTTTCCACTACGGTATCGACCACTGATCAACATCCCAAAATACTCTGGGGAAACGAATCCTGAACTGTGGCTCAAGGATTATCGGCTTGCTTCCAAGCCGGTGGAGCGGATAATGATGATTTCATTATCCGCAACCTTCCATTATTCCTGGCCGATTCGGCGTGAACGTGGTTGAAACACCTTCCGCCCAACAGAATCCAAAGTTCGGCGGACCTAAAAGATATATTTGTGGGAAACTTTAGGGCACATAGATGCATCCTAGGAACCCATGGGATCTAAAAAACTACCGACAGAAGGCCGGAGAAACTCTTAGTTGGTACATCCGGTGCTTCTCTCGGCAGTGCAACGAGCTGCCTAACGTCGTTGACGCCGACGTTATAGGAGCCTTCTTGTCTGAGACCACCTATGAGTCACTGGTTCACAAGCTGGGACATAAGGGCCCGTGAACCACCAAGGAGCTCCTCGACATTACCACCAGCCATGCCTCGAGCGAGGAGGCGGTCGGGGCGATTTTTGACCGCCTCAAAGGCAAGGCAAAGCGAGATGAGGATGCTGATGAAGGCGCCTCCAACCGTCCTAGCAAGAAGAAGAACAAGCAACGGCACGAGAGCTCGCTCGTGGCCACCGTCGACCATAAGGGTGGTCGGAAGCCCATCGAGGGTACCCCGGACCACTTCAAGAAGCTGCTCAAAGGGCCATGCCCGAACCATGCTTTTCCCGTCAAGCATCTATACAAGGACTACGGCTTCATGAAGCGGTTCTTGTCTGGAGGCTCAACAAGGGGAGCATAGGAAAAATCCCAAGCCGACCGCGGATGACATCGAGGGGAAGGATGGTGGCTTTCTGACGCTGGATGGCTGCCTCATGATCTTCGGAGGGACGATGGCCTACGACTCCAAGCTTCGCCAGAAGCTTGCACGCCTGCTTTCTTCGATGGTCGAAGTCTGCCATAACCTTGGATCGGACCGACCACTCGGAAAGTGTCCCACATCTAGGAAGATATCCGCTTGTGGTCGTCCCGATCATTGGCATGAAGCGGCTCACCAAGGTGTTGATGGATGGAGGCAACGGCCTCAACATCATGTACGCTGAAACGCTCGACGCCATGGGCATCGACCGATCGTGCATCCGACAGACCTGCCCATCACCTTTGGGGATCCGACCAATTATAGGACGGAGACCCTTACCTTCGAGGTGGTTGGGTTCCACAGAACCTACCACGCCATCCTAGGACGTCCATGCTACGTGAAGTTCATGGCCGTCCCCAACTACACCAATCTGAAGCTGAAGATGCCGGGACCATACAGGGTCATCACCATCGGCACCTCCTTCTAGCGCGCCTACGAGTGAGAGGTCGAGTGCTACTAACATGTCGCGGCAATCGTCGCCTCCAAGGAGCTTGCGGCCATCAGGAAGGAGGTTGTCGAAGAAGCACCCGACCCCAAGCGGTCGGCCGGGTCTTTTGAGCCTGTAGAGGGTGGCAAGGAGGTCCTTATAGACCCTCAGCGGTTCTAAGGGCAAAGTAGTGCGCATTGGCACCATGTTTTCCTCCGAATAGAAAAGTGCGCTCGTTGATTTCCTCTGCGCCAACATAGACATCTTTACGTGGAGATCCTCGGACATGCCAAGCATTCTAAGAGAAGTCGCCGAGCATGCCTTGAACATCAGGCTAGGCTCCACGCCGGTGAAGTAGCGCCTGTGTCGCTTCGATGAGAAAAAGCGCTAGGGCCATCGGTGAGGAGATTACGAAGCTTTTAGTGGCCGGGTTCATCAAGAAAGTATAACACCCCGAGTGGTTAGCCAATCCCATTCTGGTACAAAAAAGAGTAGGAAATAGAGAATATGTGTTGACTACACAGGTCTCAACAAAAGATGTCCAAAGGATCCGTTTCCTTTGCCACGCATAGACCAAACAGTCGACTGGACCTCAGGGTGCGAAACCCTTTGCTTCCTTGATGCGTATTCCGGGTACCATCAAATTGCGATGAAAGAGTCCGACCAGCTCGCGACATCTTTCATCACCCCATTCGGATCGTTCTGCTACGTTACAATGTCGTTCGGTCTAAAAATATTGGGGCTACGTACCAGCGCTGTATGCTCAAGTGTTTCGGGGACCTCATCGGGCGAACCATTGAGGCCTACATAGATGACATCGTGGTTAAGTCCAAACGGGCTGACCAGGTCATAGCCGACCTAGAGCAGACCTTTGCGGAACTCCAAGCAAACGGCATTAAGCTCAACCCTGAGAAGTGCATTTTCGGGGTCCCAAGGGGTATGTTGCTGGGTTTTATCGTCTCCGAGCGTGGCATCGAAGCCAACCCGGAGAAGAACTCGGCCATCACGAGGATGGGCCCAATTCAGAATGTAAAGGGGGTACAATGAGTTACAGGGTGCCTCACCGCACTTAGCCGCTTTATCTCGCGCCTCGGTGAATGAGGACTCCCCTTCTATCGGGTCCTAAATAAGGCCAGCCATTTCAAATGGACGCCCGATGCCTAGGAGGCACTAGATAAGGTCAAGTAGCTCCTGACGAAGGCCCCGATCCTGGTCCCTCTAACCGACAGGGAACAACTTCTGCTCTATATTGCGGCCACCACGCAAGTGGTTAGTGCCGCCTTGGTGGTAGAGCGAGAAGAAGAGGGAGCGTCCCGCGTATTTTATTAGCGAGGTCTTGTCCGATTCCAAGACCCGCTACCCCCAAATCTAGAAGTGATGAGGACATCGCCATGCTGGACACACTGACGCCATGGTCTTCCCCAAGTTGCAATTCGTTCCCAACTCAACTGCCACGTCGCCCTCGGATTCAGCAGACACGTCGTCACTGTTTCGGTCATAACTTTCTCATACGACATCGAAACGGGTCATTCTTGGATGCGTTGGAAAGGGGACGGCGATGCTGTCGTTTTGGATCTGGTCCCAGCTCCAGAAGGTCCGTGGATCATTCTGTGTGACCACGGCAAGGTGCTGCGTCACCTATTTGGGCCAACTTGGCCATGTATCGTGTCGGGCCTTAAGCCCAAGTTATGGGCGCCCAACCCCTGGCCGTCCCCAACCCTAGGTCGAGCCTTAGACTATAAACACAGCCGTCGCCACTGTTACACAATTGGGTTTTGTTTAGAGTTTAGTTTTCCATCGAGAAACTGAATCGTTCATTATAACTGTGGTGACAAATCCTTTTACAGTGATCTAGGGCCCCCGTTCTTGATCTCCTCCACTGTGTCGATTAGTCCTTTGGAACCGAGTTCTTGAATCCTCTATTGATATTCGCGTCATTCATATTTGCAATTTTAGATTGCGTGTTTTACCTTCTTGCTTGTGCTCTTCGATTCGCTTGCAGGAAAAGCCTTCTTAGCGAGGTCAATCAAGTTGTGCTTGGTTGATAACCAACGGAGCAGTGGTGTAATGGTTGCAGGGTTCGAATCGCATCTGATTTGAAGCCGGATCGCCAACGTCGAGATCTCCATAAAATCGAACTTACCGGCTACCTCTCGGAAGATCGGGCCTGTACTCATCAAGAAGTTCATGTATGCTGTCCTTGTCACCAAGAGGAAGCTGCGCCACTACTTTGAGTCACATCCGATGACGGTCATGACATCCTTTCCCCTCAGCGAGGTCGTCCAAAACCAGGATGCCACGGGAAGAATCGAGAAGTGGGCACTCGAGCTGATGGGTCAAGGCATTTCATATGCCCCTCGGACGGCCATCAAGTCCCAAGTGCTGGCTGATTTCGTTGCAAAGTGGACCGAGGTCCAAATGCCGCTAGCAGTCGTCGACCAAGAGTACTGGACGATGTACTTCGAGGGATCGCTGATGAAGAAAGGTGCCGGTGTGGGACTAGTCTTCGTTTCGCCCCTTGGGGTACGCATGAGGTACATGGTTCACATCCATTCCCCTCCTCCAAGAATGTGGCCAAGTATGAGGCAGTCATCAATGGCCTACACATCGCCATCGAGTGGGTATCCGATGGCTCGATGGCCGGGGCGACTCCCAGCTGGTCATCGACCAAGTCATGAAGGAATCAAGCTGCCACAACGCCAAGATGACCGCGATATTGCCGAGAAGTCCGCCAGTTGGAGGACAAGTTCGATAGTCTCGAGCTCAATCACATCCCGAGGCATCTCAATGAGGCGACCGATGCACTAGCAAAACCGGCATCCAGCCGAGAGCCGATGCCAATGGGCGTCTTAGGCAGCGATCAGTACAAGCCCTCAGTCCACTACGAGGAACCGGAATAAGCTAGTGACGGGCCCCTACTCTAGGCTCGGGGGCTAACCAGCCATTGGCTCCATCTGACCCTGAACTCATGGAGCTTGAGGAGGATCTAGCAACAGAGCCCGACCCTCTAGCCAACTGGAGGACTCCTTACCTCGACTACCTCCTCCATCAGGCGCCGCCGACGAACAAAATGGAGGCTCGACGGCTCAGTCATCACGCCAAGTCCTTTGTCCTTATTAAGGGAAAGCTCTACATGCAAAGCCAAGTCGGGATCCTGCAGCGCTGCATCCCCATCGAACGAGGGAAGCAGTTGGTGAGTGATATTCATGGTGCGGTCTATGGGCACCATGCTATGCCTAGGACCCTGGTTGGAAATGCTTTTCGATAGGGTTTCTACTAGCCGACCATAGTAGCATATGCTGAACATATTATGCACACCTGCAAAGGGTGTCAATACTATGCTCGGCGGACCCACCTACCGGCCCAAGCACTCCAAACGATCCCCATCATGTGGCCACTCGTGGTCTAGGGGCTCGATCTGGAGGACCTCTCAAGATGGCGCCCGGAGGCTATATGCACTTGCTTGTCACCATAGACAAGTTTACAAAGTGGATAGAGGCTCGACCGATCTTCGCGATCAAGTCCGAGCAAGCCATACTGTTCTTCCTTGACATTGTCCATCGCTTTGAGGTCCTGAACTCCATCATCATGGACAACGACACGCAGTTCACCGGAAAGAAGTTCCTTCGATTCTACGTTGAATACCACATCCACGTTGATTGGGCCGCTATGGTGCACCCCCGCACGAACGGGCAGGTCGAATGCACAAATGGCATGGTCTACATGGCCAAAAGCCTAGGATATTCAACCGGTCAAACAAGTTTAGCGGACGATGGGTCGCGAAGCTTCCCGTGGTGCTCTGGAGCCTGAGGACGACCCCCAGGCGGACCATCGGCTACACACAATTCTTCATGGTCTATGGTTCCGAGACTATCCTCCTGACCGACCTCGATTATGGAGCGCCAAGGGTCAGGGTATATGATGAACATGTAGCTGAGGCGTCTCTCGAGGATGCCATGGACCAACTAGATGAAGCACACGACGTTGCCCTCCTCCGCTCGGCCAAGTACCAGCAAGCGTTGCGCCGGTACCACAGTCATCGAGTGTGGGGTTGGGCCTTCAATGTCGGGGACCTAGTGCTCTGACTCGTCCAGAGCAACAAGAACCACCACAAGCTCTCTCCGCCGTGGGAGGGACCGTACGTCGTCGCGGAGGTGCTCTGACCAGGAACCTATAAGCTCAAGACCATCGACGGTGAAGTCTTCGTCAATGCTTGGAACATCGAGCAGTTACGTCGCTTTTACCCTTAATATACACACACTTTCTCTTATCAGTTTCGCTATCAACTCCCCGATCTTTAAGTAACGCCTGACCCCAGCAATGGCAAAGGATCGGGCCTCACTCGGGGGCTAATAAGAGCATATCTATTCGGTAGACATTCTCTACGACCAACCCTTTCTCACGTTAAGACCCAGAAGTGAGGATTGTGGAAATAGACTCGGAGTAAAACTGGTTGGACTGCAAGAAACCTACGTCCCAGCGGCTACGACGTTTTTGCTCACCAGCGTGATCAGAGTTTTTTCCGCACCCTGAGCTTTTCTAGCCTTAACTACGGAAAGAGTCGGTACGTGTTTAAGAGTATATCCACCTGGCAAACATTCTCTATGCCTGACCCTCTCTCACGTTAAGATCTAAAAGCAAGGGTTGCGAAAACATACACTGAGTAAGGCTAGTCGGACTGCAAGAAACCTAGGCCCCAGCGGCTATGATATTTTTGCGCACCAGCATGATTAGAGTTTGTTCACCCGCACCCTGGGCTTTGCATCCTTAACAATGGAAAGGGTCGGAACGCATTAACCTTTTTATACAAAAAGGGGAGAAGGGCTGACAATCTGTTTGGCCATAACAAAATTTAAGAGCTTGTCCATTTATTACAAGTTCGCCGCCTAGCTTATCTGCCTAACTAATTTCTTGGGCGGGATGATCTCATCCTCTATCTCCGTAGGTAAGTCCTGTGCTAGCGGGTCACACAAGTCGATTGGACGGCTTGGCCGCTGCCGAGAGATGGGTAAGGAGCAGTAGGATGCCCCATGTGGGTTATGCCGACTCTATCACGAACGATGGACCCAGATTCCACTCGAACATATCCGGTAAGAGCTCTCCGAACCCATCACTCAAGCTAGCAAGGTGAGTCATGTGCCAGCAGGCCACCCAAGTCGATCGAACGACTCGGGCCGCTACCGAGATATGGGTCATCTCTATGTGACACCCGACCCTAGCAATGGTAAGGGGTCGGGCCTCACTCGAGGGGTTGGCAAGAGTATCTATTCAGTAGTCATTCTCTATGCCAAATGCTTTCTCACGCTAAAACCTAGAGGCAAGGTGTGCGGAAACAAACGTTGAGTAAAACTGGTCGGACCGCAAGAAACCTATGCCCCAGTGGCTATGACAATTTTGTTCACCAGTGTGATCAGAGTTTTTGTCCCCGCACCCTGAGCTTTAGCCTCCGCCTTCCTAGGAAGGGTTTGGAGGGCCCACCGGTGGATTCTCCATCGAGGATAGGCCAGTAGGTCGCCCAAGTCGATTGGGCGGCTCGGGCCGCTACCGAGAGATAGGTAGGGAGCAGCAGGATGCCCCACGCGGGTTAGGCCGACTCCGTCATGAATGATGGACCTAGATTTTACTCGAACATATCCGGTAAGAGCTCCCCGAACCAATCACTCGAGCCATCGAGGTAACTTTACCAACCCCCACTTTACTTTTCCAGTGCATGATCACCCATTCATCCATTCTCATGCATGCATTCCTACATTCATCCATACATTCATCCCATACATCCAAGCATCGCATATGCAATTATTGCATCACAACCCTTTGCGTCGCGTCATGAAGCGACAGTTGTCTCATTCGATATGAGCGGCGACCGACCGAGGTTCGAAGGCCAGCCCGCGAAGGACTCGAGGCCGCCTCACATCAAATAGAGCCAGGGGAGAAAACGCAGATGAGTCCCAGCGGCCTTTGCCCGACCCGCTCAGAAATGGAAAGGGTCATCTCGACCTTCTCGTTCGATCCTAACCTCGAGCCAAGCCCATAGAATCTCCATTGAGGGGAAGCCAGCGGGCCACCTGAGTCGGTCTCTAGAATGACTCAGGCATTTGCCGAGAGGCGGTTTAAGGAGCAGTGGAATGCCACATGAGGGCTATGCCGACCACATCACTAACGATGGACCCGGGTTCCACTCGAACATGCCCATTAGCGAGCTCACCGAGCACGACACTCGAGCCATCGAGGCAAGTGTCGTTAGCTCAACCCCTCCGGTTGTGGAAACCATGGACGGGGTGACGCATAAAACACGGCCGACCCCTACTAAGCCCAATGAGGCTCGGGGGCTCAAGCCGCCCGACCCCAACTAGAGAATCCGATCGACTGAGGTTCGAAGGCTGGCCCACGAAGGGCCTAAGGCCGCCTCACGTCAAACAGAGCCAGAGGAGAAAACACAGATGAGCCCCATCGACCTTTGCCCGACCCGCTCAGAAACGGACAGGGTCATCTCAACCTTCTCGTTTGATCCTAACCTCGAGCCAAGCCCACAGAATCTCCATCGAGGGGAGGCCAGCGGGCCACCTGAGTCGGTCTCTGGAATGACTCAAACATCTGCCGGGAGGTGGGTTAAGGAGTAGTGGAATGCCAAATGAGGATATGCCGACCCCGTCACAAATAATGGCTCAAATCCTAGGGAGGGGGTATGTGTGAAAACTAAGAATAACTATTCTAAAACAAGAGATGCTTTCTCCTACTAGTTTCGCTATCCTCTCCTCGATCTTTAGTGACACCCGACCCTAGCAACAGCAGGGGGTCCAGGCCTCACTCGGGGGGCTAATAGGGGTATATATATACCCTTTCTAAAACAGTCACCATGCCCGCCTTTTCTCACGTTAAAAAACATAGTGGCAAGGTTTACGGAAACGAACAACTAAGTAAGGCTAGTCGAACTGCAAGAAACCTACGCCCTAGCGGCTATGACACTCTTGCTTACCAGCGCAATCAGAGTTTGTTCACCCGCACCCCGAGCTCTACGGTCTTAAGAAACAAAAGGGTCGGAACGCATTAACCCCTTTTTATACATAAAAAGGGAGAAAAAACAACTTTGTTCACACCGAAATAAAAGAACAGACTTGTTCGAACAAAACACAAGGGTCGAAACTTGTCCGGTTATTACAAAAATGATTGCCCGACCTATTTAACTAACTAGCCTCTCCGTGGGAGAACTATGTCTTCTATCCTGTCCGCCAGGTCCTGCAAAAGGGGAGCCACCGCTGTTTCCATCTCCTCCACCTCGTGAACTTCATAACCAGGCGCGTAGCCATGGCTCATCGCCTCTAGATCGATGATGTCCCCATAATGAGAATGGGCAATCGTGAAGGACTGATTGACCCCAACATGGAGGGCACTCATCTTGAGCTGGCACACCCAAGCCGTGATCTCGACAGCACGAGCCGCGAGCGACCTGGTCCCCTCCGATCGCACCACCTCAAGGTCATCACAGACCACTCCAAGGGCAGCGCTCAGGATACCGAGCTCATCACTCTCCGCCTGAAGATTTCTCCTCACCTCGGCGAGGTCCATAGCTAGCCTAGTAGAAACACTCTCAGCCTCCAGCTTCTGAGTCGTCGTGCTTTCGAGCTCGGCCTGAAGGGAGCTGACCTTCTGCTGCGCGTCGTCACGCTCTTGGTAGGCCTGGCCACGCTCTCGAAAAGCTTGGTCGCACTCCTCGTGAGCCGTGTCATGTTCCGAGCGGAGCCTCTCCACGGTTTGGAGCAGCTCATCCTGCTCCTTGTGCAGCTGAGCGACCGTCGCGGCATCCAGGCTCGTCCTCTTCTCTAGGGCCACGAGCTTCTCCTCGGCCCCCAGCTTCAGATCTCTTTCCTTCTCAACCTCGCCCAGAAGGTCAAGGATCCACTGGCGGGTTGAAAGGTCCTAATGGCTAGAGGGGGGTGAATAGCCTAATAAAAATTTCTACAACAACACTTAGCAAACCGGTTAGACAATTATGAGGCGAAGCAAGTGTTGCGCTTGCCTACTAAAATTGCAAGCCACCTACCACAATTCTAGATGATGTAGTTTCTATCCACACAAAAGCTATATCACTACACTAAGTTAGTATGCTCTCAAACGCTAACTAAAGAGCCACACTAACCAAACTAACAAGCTCTCATAACTAGCTACACTAAAGAGCTTGACAACTAGTTTGCGGTAATATAAAGAGAGTGAGCAAAAAGGTTATACCGCTGTGTCGAGGAAGGAGCCAATCAATCACAAGAATGAATAACAATGAAGATCAATCACCTCGGAATCAAATGATGAACACAATGATTTTTTACCGAGATTCACTTGCTTGCCGGCAAGCTACTCCTCGTTGTGGCGATTCACTCACATGGAGGTTCACGCGCTAACTGGCATCACACGCCAAACCCTCAATAGGGTGCCGCACAACCAACACCAGATGAGGATCACACAAGCCACGAGCAATCCACTAGAGTACCTTTTGGCTCTCCGCTGGGGAAAGGTCAAGAACCCCTCACAATCACCACGATCAGAGCCAGAGACAATCACCACCCTCCGCTCGACGATCCTCGCTGCTCCAAGCCGTCTAGGTGGCGGCAACCACCAAGAGTAACAAGCGAATCCCGCAGCGAAACACGAACACCAAGTGCCTCTAAATGCAAACACTCAAGCAATGCACTTAGATTCTCTTCCAATCTCACAAAGATGATGAATCAATGATGGAGATGAGTGAGAGGACTTTGGCTAAGCTCACAATGTTGCTATGTCAATACAAATGGCCAAGAGAGTGAGCTTGAGCCGGCCATGGGGCTTAAATAGAAGCCCCTATGAAATAGAGCTATTGTACCCCTTCACTGGGCACAGCCACGCGATGCGTGCCACGTGTCCCTCTCTTCAAATGCCGTGCGTCCGATCTCAACGGTCAGAAGATAATCAGAGGCAGCAGCTAACAGTGACCGGACGTTGAACCCCTAGCATCCGGTCGTTTCCAGTAAGCTTCCAGAAATGATTTTCTCGACCGGACGCGTCCGGTCATTCTCGACCGGACACAGCCAACGTCCGGTCACACGGTGTCTTCCTCTGTGCTGCCACGTCAGCATGACCGGACACAGCCTACCAGCGTCCGGTCGCTGAGCGACCCAGCGTCCGGTCGTTTGACCGACGCTAGCGCCTTCGCTGTTACAACTGACCGGACGCGCTGGTCCCTCTGAGACCAGCGTCCAGTCACTTTGTGACCAGCGAGACCAACTCCTCTTCACCCCTATCTTCTTCACCCTTGCTCAAATGTGCCAACCACCAAGTGTATCACCTTGTGCACATGTGTTATTATATTTTCACAAACATTTTCAAGGGTGTTAGCACTCCACTAGATCCTAAATGCATATGCAATGAGTTAGAGCATCTAGTGGCACTTTGATAACCGCATTTCGATACGAGTTTCACCCCTCTTAATAGTACGGCTATCAAACCTAAATGTGATCACACTCTCTAAGTGTCTTGATCACCAAAACAAAATAACTCCTACAATTTATACCTTTGCCTTAAGCTTTTTGTTTTTCTCTTTCTTCTTTTCAAATCCAAGCACTTGATCATCATCATGGCATCACCCTCATCATGTCATGATCTTCATTTGCTTCACCACTTGGAATGTTCTACCTATCTCATGATCACTTGATAAACTAAGTTAGCACTTAGGGTTTCATCAATTCATCAAAACCAAACTAGAGCTTTCACAGGTCTCGACGTCCTTTTGGAGCAACTCATCCAACTCCTTCCTGACCCTGGCAGCTTCTTCATCATCCTTCCACGACCTCACCGATAGGGCCTCGAACGCCTTCTCGGCCTCGTCAGCATCCTGACAGGCCTCGGCCACCCGTGACTGAAGATTGGCTGCCTCCTCGGCGAGGGGAGTCAGCTCAGCCACCTTCTACTAGGCGGCAACAAGTTGAGCTATCACCTTCCCGCGTAGCCGCGCCTCCTTGACGAGGCGGTCCCATGTTTCCTTCTGTTGACGAAGGAACCGAGATTTTCCCTGGCTATGAGCTATAAGGGACTATAGAAAGATGATGGTCAGGATACAAAAAGTATATAAAGAAAAATAAGGGCAAGCAGCAGGATCAAGCAATACCCGGCTAGAGGGAACAACAACATCGCACAATACGCCCGTGGCATGGTCCAGGGCCTCAAGCACATACACGATCCCTAGGTCGAGGCTCTCTCGCTCCATGCTCTCTGCGGCATCATCTAGGGTAAAAAGCGTCGACGCTAGATCCTACGGATCTGCCCACTGGAGCAGGGGCTCGCCCCGCATGGGTGAGCCATTGCCCACTGACGTCAGGGCCAAGGATGACTCCTCGTCGGCTCCAAGCGCCGCCGACCCCTCTCGCCATGACGTCCCCGCCGAGACGCCCTCTCTAGTGATGGAAAGGGTTAGTGGTGTGGACGCCAACCTATCTCCTAGCACCGCGCATCACCCTCTGTCCGGCCTGCGCCAGGCGCCGTCACGGTTGCGCCTAGCTGTGACCCATCTATCATGGCCGCCGCCACCTCCACCTACGTCGGCAGGGTCACAACCGGCTACGCCGAGCCCGCCACGGTCAGCGCCACGAGCGCGGTCGGCATCCCCATCCATCCCGCCATCGGCAGCGGTATCGCGGCCATCACTTGCTGCTCCGTGACCTCTAAAGGCGCTCCTTGAACGCCCGTGTCTGCCCATCCCGCCAAGGGCACAGGCACCACCGTGGGCAGCGCCTGACCAGCTGGCGACGCGGTCACACTGGCGCCGCTCCCGCCCAAAATGAGCACGACACCGGACGGCTGACGCCTCGGTTGGATGGCGATGCTCTTCTTTGATGCCAGCGCCAAAGGATTCCACTGCATGCCGATGCTACAAGGGACAAAAAACATAAGTCACGATGAAATATGACTAAAACAGAAAAAAATAGAGGAATTAAAAACCTGGGCCAGATTGAGGCCAAAGGATTTGGTGCCAACGTTTGGGGGGCAAACCCCTCGACCTTTGCTCCGCCTCGCTAGATTGAGGCCATTTCGAGTCCGCCCCATACTCCTGGGTAGAGGGGCTCGCCCCTGGTAGTTCCTGGGGCACACTGGCGGAACACCCCGCTCCCCTTGTCTCTTCGAGCACAACGGCGGAGCCGCCTGCCTCTGTTGGCTCCTAGGGCAGGCCGACGATACATCCTGCTCCCATCGGCTCCTCGACGTGTCCTCCCCTTCATAGAACAGAAGGACTGACGCCTACAAGGATGAACCGACGCCTATCTACACATCCTCGTTCTCTAGGTTGCCCCACTCGATATCGTCGGCTACCAATTTTTCTTCCTCCATCACCTCGTCATCGTCACCATCGTCATCATCATCATCATCATCGTCGGTGTCCTCCCCTCATTCCCGTCCCTGCAGCTTTCGCTGCTTCTTCCTCTTCTTATCCTCCTTCGCCTTCCTTAGCCACTCGCCCTCCGTGTGATTTGCCGTCCTCACGGTCGAATCCCTCGGCAATGGTGTCGGGTGATCCGTGAGGATCAGGTCCCTCGACTGGTCCCGCCCTCTCAAAATTAGTATCATGGGGTCGGGAAATCAATTGAAGAGAAGGCAAGAGAAAGGGAAACTTACAAAGACGACGTACCCTGGCTCTGGCCGCATCGGAGGATGCCCCGGCACCGGGTAGATGAAGTCAAGGTCGGCACCCACGTCGTCCTACAAAGGCTCCATCGCCTCCCTGATGCGTTGCACGATCTCGAAATTAGGGAGTGTTCCCTCAGCTAGCGCCATTCCGTCAAACAATGACTCGGGCGCCATCACGAATAGCTAGAGCACGCGCGTCATCAACGGCGCCACCCTCCTTGCGTGGTAAGCCCCGATGGCGCATGACCCCTTCAGGCCATTCTCCTTCAGGATGTGGATGGCGGCGATATGGTCTCGGATCTTCTTCTTATCCTTCTCCGAGACGCCCCACTTCCTCCACTGCTCCGGGCCCTCTTCAATCAGGCGCCCGGTGAACTCCGGCAGAGGGGCGGCGACGTCATTCTTGAGGTAGAACCACTACGAGTGCCACCCCTTGTTGGACATCGAGAGCCACATGGACGGGTACTCGGCGACCCGATTGTTCGGAAGTTCGATGCTAGCGCACCCCATCGGCATGTGCAGCTCCTGCCTGCCGCTTTTCTCCCTCTTCTTCTAGAGGTTGACGGCGAAGAAATGCCTCCACAAGTTGAAGTGGGGGCTGATCCATGAACGCCGCCATGTGCTAGATCCCATTGGGATTGAGATGATGTAGCTCAATCTTGTAGTAGTGTAGTAGCCCCGAAGGAATTTGTGGGCGGGGGTCGCAAGCCCATGCTCGTGGAAGTGGGCGAACGATGACAAATCGTCATCACCGGGCATCAACCACTCCTCGGCCAAGGTCTGCGCATAGAAAAGACCACGATGGACGAGGCCCTCCATGCACTAGAAGGTGATGTAGGAACGACACCACGGATCCATTGGAGGTGGGGCGGATGGATGCGGGCTCAACGGCGGTGAAGATGCAGAGGCAGGAAACCTAAGCGTTGGCGGTGGCGGCGTGGCTGTAGAGGTAGTGATGCAGGCGTGCATATGAAACACGGTGGGCTAGACCTTTGGTTTTATAGGGGCGACGGTTGCGAGAAAACCAACAATCCGCCTAGATCTCCGCGCCTGCCATGACCTGTCACCACGACTCATTGCGGGGCGTGCGCACGCAGCCTATGGTTGTCCCCTCAAAAAACATGCCGAACATTTTGCCTCCCCGAACAGGCCACGACCCGTCATAGGTAAAAGGGATACAGAGTGAAAAAGGCTCCTACGGCCCGTCTAGGCCTAGGAGTTCGAAGGTTGGCCCACCGACGGGTTCGACAACCGCTCCGGGTACCTTTAGAGTGACGGGTGGAATGGGATGGGCCCACTAGCGGCCAGAACCCAAGCACACGAGCGACGCGGGCATCCCAACCCATGTTCGAGTCTCGGCCAGATACGATCCACGTTTTTTCCTCGAAGAAAGGCAGAGAGCCCTCGGGACCAGTCGAACGGACCCGAGAAAATATATGGATTGACCACTAAGAATCTGGAGTCGGTCACCAAGCTGACCCAAGCCGGATCCCCACGAATGGGATGCCGGGGCCCCACTCGGACTAGCCCATTAACAGCTCACCAAGCACCATGATTCGTCCATAGAGAAAAATCATGACACGACTCGACCAATTCGTTTTTATCGGAAAAAAATGCTTGAGGGAAGACAATCGCAAAGACAAGCCGATCCTTGACCGTGCCACTGCTTCGGGCAGGGGCTCGAGGAAGTTGGACTCGCACGAAGACCGAACGCATGGTCGCAGAACGACATACCCCCGTAGGGGTCAAAATCAGGAAAGACCTTTTCCAACCCACCAAATCTCACGGCTATACCCCCGAGGGGACCGATTTCGATCAAAGGGAATCAGTGTCCCCTGGTCACACCGTGGGCGACAAAAGAAGGCCAAGGCCCTCAGGGTCCTCCCATTCAGAAAAGCCTCCAAAGGAGTATTCTACTCCTCCGCGGGCTCAGAGGCTACTATCGGGGACCAATACTAGGGTATCCGAAGAGGAGGAGCTAATGGTCAACAACAATGATTCATCCGAGCAGTCAAGAGCGTGACTATAGCTCCAACCGACCCCCAGGCGCGAGGGCTCTGCCTCGCCCGACCTATGAGGAAGGGCTCCGCCTCGCCTGACCTCTGGGGGCAGGCTCTGCCTCGCCCAACCTCGAGGCCGCAATCTTTGCCTCGCCCGACCCTGAGGCCATGATCTCCGCCTCGCCCGACCCTCTGGGGCGAGCTCCGCCTCGTCGACCCCATGGGTGCTGGCTCCATCTCGTCCGACCCCTTGGGTTCGCACTCCGTCTCGTCCGACGGAGACCCATACCGCCGCAAACGACTCCAGGTCCAGGCGTATGGGCCTGTGTGGGGGATATGACCCCCGATACCCATATGACAAGACATGGGCCACACCATCAGAGGTGGCCCAGCCCACAAGATCAAGGTGTGTACGGCACTGATCGATGTGCACCGTAAGATATTGTATAGTACCAAATATGATACTTTTCTACCCCTCCAGAGTATATTAGGAGAGGCTGGGGTCCCCTAGTCGACAGCCTAGGTCAAGACTATGACATCAGGGAAGAGACTGGCACGCCTCAATGTAACCCGTAGCCATGACGGAACATACCAGAGGGTTCACGTCAAGAACAGCGTCGGGCGTGCCGGTGCTATTCCGTCTAAACCTCGTACGAATGGTGACAGACGCGTCAGTTCACCACGATGTCCGCCAGGACGGGATGGAACGCCATGACCGGCAGACGACGCCTGCGCGTGGCGCCAGTGACGGACAGGGCCGCGATGTGGAGCTGTCCCTGTTGACATCTATAGGGTCGGCGAGACCCGCATGAAGGAGAAGGACCCGACGATCCTGGAAGCTTTCCTCTATCTCTCGTTCTTCTCTTTTTCCTCCGTTGTAACCCATGCTTTCTCTTGACCTATAAAAGGGAAAGCAGAGCGTCCCCTGAAGAGGGGGCCGATCGAATCACCCTGAGCTGATCAGAACACGAGATAAACACACGAGAACACAACACGAACACACGGCCGAGCAGCGATCGAGCTCTCACCACCCGTTCACTCTTTCTATCAGAGACTTGAGATCATTTCCTCTCTCGCCTGTTTGTAACCCCTATTATAAACTTTTAGTGCTAGTAACATGAGCAGCAGCGACGAACTGGACGTAGGGACTTTCTGTCCGAGCCAGTATAAACCTCGTATCCCCTAATCACACCATCCGAGCCAGACGCACAATATTAGAAATTTACTCGTTGGTGATAACTCGAAACACGACACGTATCCTCGTAGATGTTATTTCCTAGGATGTTTCTTTTGTTTTGTTCACTTTTCTCAGATTTCTGATGCCTGAAATGTTCAGTTCAAGTCCAATCTCTTGTCTCTTGATCTTTTATTTTGGAACAAAGGTCTTACTGTTTTTTCTGCTATTTGTGTCTTGTTTGCCGCCTGGATATGCCATTGCCATGGCCTTGTCTAAACTAACGATCTTGTGTTTCTGAAGTGGAGAAGCCTGTTACAGCTGCCGTAGTGGATGAAAGGAGGAGGGAGGAGGAAGTTGTCAGTTTTTCATGCTCACAATTCTCTCCGATGAATCATGTTCTTGATAGGAGTAACTTATTGTGTCTGAATGCTCACCGATTCCCTTCTTGGCCTCTTTTCCGATTGTTTGTCAGGAGAGGCTGCTCAAGAAGGTGCGGGGGTACTCGGTGTTCCTCTACTTCAGCAGCATGATCGTCGGGATCGCGCCGAGGTTCGCGCCGGCGTCCAGGCCCGCCTTCGTGCCGTGCCTCCCCGCCGGCTACGACCTCCTCGTCACCTGCGCCACGTTCACCGTGGCTACGCTCGTCGAGGTGAGCTTCTTAACGTGCATGCCATGAGTATTCGATTCAATCGTTCGTTTCTCTGTCTGGAACTTGGTCGGCTCAATTTTCTGTGAGAGTTTTACTCGCTGAAATGTTCGTCTCGCGTTCTTGGCAGGACTACTTGGCTTGAGGAGGACATTGCAGTTATCATGGCTGTGGAGTATCCGTCTATTTTTTGCGTTTCTTTGTTAGTGTCATAGAGTTGGAAGTTTAGTAGTAGTAGTAGTAATTAGTAAAGGTTGTCTTTTTGCGATGGTCGTGCTGAACAATCTTTTGCCTAGCGTTTGTGAAAGGTTGATGGAATCGTGGGTGCAATCTTTTGCCTAGCGTTTGTGAAAGGTTGATGGAATCGTGGGTGTCCCGTGTCCGTCTGGTCTTGCTATCTAGTATTGTCAGAACTTGCAAAATAATGTCTAGGTCTGTTCGTTTGAACTTATCAGTCAACTTATCAGCTAAAATCTACAGTATTTTTCTCTCACAATAAATCAAGGCCGGCTTATCAGCCGACTTTAATATCAGCCGAACAAAACCTGGAACCACCATATTGGCATATTGCCTCTTTTGACGAACAGTTTGGTTGGAGTTGGCTTCCTCGCTTGCTGTGAATCTGTGATCATCTGTTTTCCTTACCACAATTTCTGCTGCTAGATTACATTGTGCCCCACACCCGTCCCGCGCTGCTTCGTTGCCACCCTATGATCATCTGTTTTCCTTTCTTCAATTTTGAGATTACATTGTCTTATTTTCAATAAAAAGAGCTTCTATTAACTTTTCAAGAACATTATATTAAGGTGATATAAAATCTTGAAAAAGAACTTTCGGACTCTGCTTGAAAAGCACACAACCGAGCAGAACACACAAAAGGTTACATTGTTGCGTTCGCTGATTGACTAGCTATTCTGTTCGGTGCAAATGCACTTCAACAATGAAGACATAAAAATGCCTTGTATATAAAAAAAGACAGAAATGGGCTGAGAAAGCATGAAGGCTTTCCGTCTGTCAAGTATGCTGTGTATGGACACTGCTACCATCATTACGATATGAGTGGTATAAAAAATACCTTGTCAATGACATGTGTCGTGATACAGTGTAAGATGACATCCGTAATAATAGTAAATATATAAATGTCTCCTGGGATGGGACAACCACTTTTTTTTAAGAGGCCATCTATAGATTTTATGTGAAGTGCAATTTGACCGTGAACGTGCGGGTAGGGGCGGTCGCGCGCTGACACGCCGGCGAGAACGCCTGGCCGGGCACGTTCAGGAGAAGGCATCCAGCCCGATCGATCGCTTTGTGTAGTCGTGTGAGAGCATGTGACCGCCGACCGCGTCCGCGTGGCAAACATTTGAGAGGGTGACTGCAAACGCAGCCCGACGGTGGGCCGTTGGATGAGCAGTAGCACAACAACATGACTTTCGTGGATTCTGGACTCAGGAAAAAAATCGGTGCTGTTTGGTTTCACGTAGGGGGTGGTAATGCAAATGGAAACAGCTACCGCCGCTACCTGTTACACTGGAATTAAAAACACGATTTGTTTGGTTGCTGCACGAGACGAGCGAGCGGAGACCAGATGTGACCCGCTCCCGCTGAAACAAACACGGAGTAATGAGAACTGATAGCGGTGCAAATGGTTATGGAGATAAAAGCACTGAACCAATGGTACCTCACTACCTCAGTGAGAAAATGTCCATATGGTGCAACTAGAAGCATATTGCCGTGGATTTGCGATACATATCTATGTCCATGCATCTCACGTAAGCCGGTGCATAACCTAGTTACTAGAATCTCATGTTGACAGGGGTTGAGGGTGACGAGGCAAAACTTTACACAATTGTGGTTCGAAGGGGAAGGGATACACGTAGGCCTAATAATGGTTTGGGGCGATCCAGATTGAGTGGTTTGTGTTTTACGGAGTAGTTTGCTCTTACTACGGTTGGTATGGAAAGGTACAGTTTGCTGACACTAATGGTTTGGATTGGTTTGCTTTTAGAGGGAAACGGTTGGATTGTGGTTTGGTAATAGGTTTCAATTTTCAGGTTTGCAACCCATGGGGAGAAGAGAAACGGTTCACAAGAGATAGGTTCGTGGATGCTCATAAAAGATGAAACTGGGTAGGATGAGTAATCCATCGACACCTATACGACGAGTGCCGGCATTGATTTTCCGGTCGTATAGGGCTTGTTTGGTACGCTGGCCCGATGGCCCGACTGCGCCCCCCAGCTGCAGTACGCGTGTTGGAGCCCAGCTCGCATGCTGCTCAAAGCACACCAGCGCCTGGCTCCCAGGAAACGAAGGGGGGTTGTTTTTTCACGGCCTGGCCCGGTGGAGCGAGACGGAGCGCGTGGCGAGCGAGCTCGTCACCTCCCGGCCTCTCACCTCTCACCTCGACGCGCCGCTCCGACCATGGCGCCATACCTGGTGACATCGCGGTGCAGATGCTGAGGAGCTCGGCGCCGGAGAGCCAGACGCCGAAGATGCGGTCGATCTGGCGGCCGCGGCAGTCGGCGGCCCACTCAAGCACGGTGAGCGCGAGGGCGCCGGCGCCGGCGCCGAGGCAAGTCGGCAGCGCGTAGGCGACGGTGACGGGGGGCGGCCGTAGGTGGCGCCGAAGGTGGCCGAGAGGAGCAGCGTGGAGCAGGGCCCCGCGCTGCCGTGCGGCGGGGTGGATCGGGCGGTCCACCTGGAAGAAGGTGGTCGGCGGCTCCGACGCGTTGAGGGAGGCGACCTCAAGAACGCGCCGAGGCGGTGCCTGCTCTGCGGCGCCGTGGACGCCGCGGCGGCGGGGGAGAGGAGGAGCACGAGGAGGGCGCTCGAGGCGGCGACGGATGGCGCCATGGTCGGAGCGGTGGGCACGAACAGCCTTCGCTTCTGTTTCAGCACCTAGGCGTCGATCGGCAGCGTCTAGTTCACCTGGTTGCTGATCACGTGGAGCAGCGCGCCCGGCGCGTGGTCCGGCACCGCCGCCACGAGGTCGCGCACGATGCCACCGGCGGCGTTCTTGTTCAGCCTAGTAAGTGTTCGACGAAATGCCAAGGCCAAGAGGAGGAAAATTTTGAGGGTAATGTTACCGAGTTCTAGGTGCAAAGCGGTCATGTCTCTTGTCCGAGAACCAAACGAAGTGGGCTCGGCTCTACTAGAACACAACACCGAACACATAAAATTGCACCATGGGGGCCGGGCTTCAACTATCCACAGCCAGGATAGCCGGCCAGGCCGGGCAGGCACAAGATATCAAACACGCCCATATTCTCCCGCACCTATGTGGCGCCAGAATTTGTGCGCCACCGACCAGGAACAACAAGCGGCGCCCGTAGCGGTCCACGGCGAGCATGAACACGAAGGTGGATCCCACGCACGCAACGCCTGTCAGACTAAGTCACCACTGCTGACCGCAGCGACGCGCGCGCTCCCGCCCACGCTGATGGTGCGCAGCAGCACCGGCGCGTACAAACTCGATAACATTGATCCCAGTCACCTGCCGGACGATGGGGACCATCACCGACTGTGCGGCCGCTACCGCCGCTCCACGATGATCCACCGCCGGCTGTCCCTCCCTCGGCTGCCATCGTGCGCGCTGCTGCTGGGGCTGGCGGCGACGATGTTGTGCAGCTCGATGCCATGCATGCTATGTCTCCACAAGTTGGTCGGGTCTGTTGGGCGACATGGTGACCGCGACGCGACCAACGTCGGCCCTGTTCGCTTGAGCTTATCAGTCAGAATTAACCTTACTTTTCAGCCATGAGAACAGTATTTTTCTCTCATAATAAATTAGCCTTACAAATCAACCGCACGAGTCCAAACCGAAGAGGGCCTAAGCGTCACGTGCTCGGTCCTTATCTTCGCCGATGCCGTGTGGGATCCTGTCGCGATGACTTCTTCGGCCCGCGAGCAGGAGTGCCGATGCCAATTCATCGAGTGGTTTGTGTTGCCTCCTTTTCGGCAATTTTCACAATTTCTGGCGGAGCAGTCAACGTCCGGGGCTCCGGCAATGGCTTTCAATTTTTTTTTATGAACTCGTAAGGGCAGTTGACGAATTCCAATTGCAAACCAAGCAGCGTATCGCCGTATCGGGATCCGGCTGCAAGGATAGGGCCGCTAGTACTGTGTCAGCAGGATTTGTTCTGTTTCACTTCTGCAGAGCTTCCTGCTCGTGTCCAAAACTCTGATCGCAGCGGGGCAAGGCAGCCCGGCGACACCGTGAAATCAGTGCTCTGCTCGAGTACGATCTCAACAGAAACTCATTCCAACTGCACTAGTACTGCAGCCTCCGTGTGCCATGTGTCTCCGTCCCTCCCCATCGGCTCTTGCGACCTGCTATAACTTGGTTCTCCCACTCCCACACTCGCGCTGCATCCATCCATCTCTTCTTCGGAGTACTCTTCGTTAAGAGCCGTAGCACGGTTCCGAGGCAGAGTCCAAAGAGTGCGAAATGGATGGTATAGTGTACTCGTAGATTCCTAGCTCATCTTGGGTTCACATTTCTGAGATATCATATGCCTGAAATGCTCAGTCCAAGTCTAATATCTTGTTTCTTGATCATTTATTTTGGAACATTGGTTGCCATCTGGATCTTATCATGGTGTTGTACAAAATAACCATCTTGTTTCTGCAGTGGAGAAGACAGTTGCTGCCGCTGGAGCGGAAGGGACGAGGCAGGAGGAGGTTGTCAGTACACTCATGTTCTTGGTAGGAGTAACTTTTGCGTCCTCATGTTAGCCGACCCCCCTCTTCGATTTGTTTCTCAGGAGAGGCTGCTCAACAAGATGCGGAGGTACTCGCTGTTCCTCTACGTCGGCAGCATGATCGTCGCGATCGCGCCGAGGCTCGCGCCGGCGTCCAGGCCCGCCGTCGTGCCGTCCCTCCCCGCCGGCTACGGCCTCCCCGTCACCTGCGCCTCGTTCACCGTGGCCACGCTGGTGGTGCAGGAGATGCTGGCGCGCGTCCTGGAGCGGAGGCCCGCGCCGGCGCCGCGGCTGACCCCGGAGGCCGCGTGGCCGCTCGGCATCGCCACCTGGATGTTCCTCACCATGTTCTTCCACAGCTACCTCTGTTTCGGCGGCGACGACTACTTCGTGCGGAGCTGCGACGAGTGGGCGGCGGCCTGCGTCGCGTCCTCGCTCAACCTTTTCATCGCCACACTCACCGTTTCGGTAAGCTTGCGTGCATTGCTTGCATGACATGAGTTTTTCGATTCGTTCGTTTCTCTGGAACTTGGTCGGCTCAGATTTTGCGTGAGAGTTTTACCTGCTGATCGACATGCTCGTCTCGCGTTCTTGGCAGGACTACTTGGCTTGAGGAGGACATTGCAGTTAGCTGAGACTACAAGAGTTTGCAAAAATGAACGTATCATAGGCTCATGGCTGTGTCTGGAGTATCCGTTTGTCGTTGCGTTTCTTCGTTAGTGTATTTGAGTTGGAAATTTAGTAGTAGTAGTAGTAGTAGTAATTAGTTGTGGTGGACAATCTTTTGCCTAGCGTTTGCAAAAGGTTGATTGAATCGTGGGCGTCCGTCTGGTCTTGCTAGCTAGTATTGTCAGAACATGCAAAACAATGTATTTGGTTCGGATCAAGATCAACATCTCATGGCTGTGGCTGGAACCGTATTGACATTGCCTCTTTTGACGCCCTCGCTTGCTGTGAATCTGCGATCCTCTGTTTTCCATACCGCAGTTTCTGCTGCTAGATTACATTGTGCCCTCCGGGCTAGATTAGGCAGCCGAGAACGCCCGGCCTCGCGCGTACAGGCGAAGGCGTCCAGCCCGGTCCGTCGCTTGTGTGGGCAGTTGGAGCAATAGCACAGCGGCATGACTTTCGCGGACTCCGCGGTCCCCACAAGGGCTGGTGCGTGGTGCATGACCACAATTGTGGTTCGAAGGGGAAGCCGGGCAGTTTGACCTCGCCGCCGTTGATTGCTGCTTCACTAGATAGCGGCTGGCCTGAGCGGCGACATCGGTGTTCGGTGGCCCATGGCCTCGAGGCAGCTCTCCTCGCAAAGACCACAGCAGTGCCGTCGCGCCCCGCTCTTCGTCCCAACTACAGCGGTGTCGGAGCTCTCCGCTCTGTCCTTGTTCAGACGGTCTGAATCAGACCCTCAAGGCCTATGTGTCATCTTGTTAGCATTTGATGATCTTGGCAGCGATGGACTACTGGTAGTAACCAAACAGATCCAGTTTTGAGTCATTCTCTTCCCTTCTGTCTCCTGCTCAAGCTTCTACATCGGCTGCACTCCGCGGAGACCTCGGCCTGGGCGCATGCCTTGCAAGTTGCAACGCCGAAGGGTGATCTGCATGGCGCGCACTGGGAGGTGTTACGCTCGCTGTTGTTGCTATACGAAGCGATCACCTCGGTCCGGGTTGAAGATGCATGGGGAGAGTACCTCCTCTTGGTTCGACGTCTGGTTCGGTGAGGCCGCCCTCGCCGACCGGCTCCCAGTCCTCTTCAGTCACTGCAAGGACCGTGATCCTACGGTTAAACGCGCGGTGGCAACAATGCTCGTGGGGGGCCTTCGTGCCATGTCTGTCTCCTCAGGCAGATGTGGAACTGGCAATCGGGCGCGGCATCGCCGAGGTCACAGTCACAGTTCTAGCCGGCGGGGCAGATAAGAGGTTTTTTGCACCTTTTTTTTTTTTTTTTTGCCTTGGCACTGGGAAGCTAGATACATCTGGGGTGTACAAACTGCTCAAATCACAGGGCTGTGTGAGGGACGAAGATTCAGATATGCGTCATGTTTGTTTGGGCTTTTTGACTGATAAGTTATGGCTGAAAGTATGGTTGGCTGATTTGGTGTAAGAAAAAATAATATTCGTTGACTAATAAATCATAACTTATAAGCCAAACACGATCAAGCGAACAGGCCGATGACGTGAAACCAAACGTTAGCGTGCCACGCATGAACCACCATTGCCGTAGATATATATCATGATCCTAGAGGATGCACGCAACCTAGGAACACAAAGAAAAGGTGCAGTGGCAGATGAGGTAGGCCCCCCCGGGGGCTGGCCCGGCTGCACATGCCGACAGAGACAACTCACAGCCGTGACCTGTTCTTTCACTGCTGGAGTAACAGGCGCAGCGCATGCGGTTTTGGCGTTCATGGGCCGTCCAGTCCCTGCAGATTCCTGCGGCACTTGAACGTGGCTCACACGCAGAAAGGCCCTGGACGCAGGTGGTCCACAGCCTGGCTATATATCACACCCTGACGCACGCAGCCACCTCGCCACTTCATTCGCGAGTGTACCAGGCAGTGTTGCAGTTTCACCTCGGTAGCCAGTGGTTTCCTCAGAGGAAGAGGAAGAACTTCCTCCTCTGCGTCTTTGAGCTGTCCTGAAGATCTCGAACAAGAGGTTGAAGATGAAGGCGATCCCTGTGGCTCTCCTGCTCCTCGTCCTTGTGGCTGCCGCCGCCTCGTTCCAGGATCTCACTGTGGCTGCAGGTAAGATTGTTGCAAATCTTGCAGCGAGCAAAGATTGTTGCTGGGCGGGATCCTGATCATGTATGCTTTTCTTTCCTTGTGTGAAAACTACTACATCCTGTATGCTTAAGCCGTCGCGTCTGTGCTCCCTCCCCACTGCAGACAACGGCGGCGCGGTCCCGGACGGCGTGTGCGACGGCAAGTGCCGGAAGCCGGTGCTCGCTGAAGAAGGCCGGGCGGTGCATGGGCCTGTGCATGATGTGCTGCGGCAAGTGCCAGGGCTGCGTGCCGTCGGGCCCGTACGCCAGCAAGGACGAGTGCCCCTGCTACAGGGACATGAAGTCCCCCAAGACCCAGCGCCCCAAGTGCCCCTAGGATGATCCATTGAGTTCGAAGGATTTCGCTCGCGATCCTGCTCAGGTTGTGGTTGTACTACTAGCTTGTAAGAGGTGTCGAGCTCGTGCGCGCCGTGCGTCGGAATCTCGCGGTTCTTCCGTGTGTGCTGTGTCTGTATGACTGTATCCTCGGACGTGCTAGAACCTAGAATAAATATAATCATAAATTCATAATAAAATGCTACTAGATCAGCGTGTCCCTTGAGATGTTGGGAACCAAAGAACTTCCAAACGGATTCTACTGCGTATTACGGACGATGGTGAACAATGTTTAGAGTGCGGCTCTCGTAGATGTTGGGGGGAAATTATCAGTGTAGCGGGCGCTTGCCGCAGGAACGCACGCAGCCGTCCTGAACCCCCGCTGCCCGGTGCCTGCTGGGGTCAATCGCCGGCTGACGCAAACGGCACCGACGTAGTACGGGGAACGCGGCGCGGATGGCACTGTCGGACGTGTTCGTTTGGCACTCCCGCGGGACCATGTCAATCATAGGGTAGAATTTTCACAAAGGCCATGTTTAGTTGTCCCAAATTTGTCAATCATAGGGTAGAACTAAATGTTGACGAAATCAAAACTAATTACACAAGAGATTAACGTTTTGAGCCTAATTAGTCAACGATTGAACAATTATTACCAAATAAAACAAAACAAAGCCGGTTTGGAGCAACAGAGTGGCAGTTGTCCGAAAACCTCAGTGTCCGGAAACCCGGCGGCGCCGAATCCGGCAGCGAACTAAACGCGGCCAAAGCTTATAGCCGGTTTGGAGGGGCTCTACCTCTATACTATAGCAGTAATGTTGTAGAGATCTTTCTAAAGCTCACTTAGCTTAACTAAACTCTTCTCATCGGTTTTTACTCTCCCTGTCCTACTCTTAAAGTAATGGTTTTCTAGAGGTTGCTGTCAGAATAAGTAATTCACCATGAGCAATCTACGGACTGTTCGTTTGGCTGGACTTGTTCGATGCTGGATCGTGAAGAAGTACTGTTGACTGGTTTGGTGTGAGAGAAAAATATTATTCCAACTATAAATTTATAATCGTTTACAACCGTATAAGCCCAGCCAAACAAGCTCTATGTCTCTCTTTATCTAAAATTTTATGGTTATAAAGTCATGACCTCAATCTATATAAATGGGTCCAAGCACGTCTTTGGTACGACTCCTTCACTAAACAGTTATCGGTAGAAGCGATAAATGCTTGTTGGTAGAAGCAAGTAATTATCGGTAGAAGCGATGAATGCTTGTTGGTAGAAGCAAATAATTATATGAGAAAATTCCTTCATTGCTATTGAAAACTATAGTAATTTCTTTCATTGTCATTTAAAATTACATGTTTCTCTTCGTTGTCATCAGTTTTAGATTTTTCATCACCTCATTGCCACTGCTGTCACAGAGAAGTCACGGCGTCACTTCGCTCCCATACCCGACGTCCAGACACCATCCGACTTCGCTCCTCCAACCGCCTCGCAGCGTCGCCCTCCGCGTCCACCTTCTCCGGCGCAGTCTTGCAGCAGCGCCTCCACGACGCCTCCGTCATCGCGCACGAGGACAACGCCACCGCACCGGGCACGACTACTGCGACCGCGCACACGACTCCAAGCCCCAGCGTCTGCTCGTCGACCACACGCGCGAGGCCGCCGCCGTCGACGGTAGCCTGCTGACGCCTGGCGCTAGCGGCATCACCGCTCCATCCAAGATGGCGGCGGTACTCAGGGCGCTGCCTCTGCTCGCCATCCCCTTCCTCCCGCCGCCGGTGGCCGCTCTGGTGGCGCTCTCCTCCCTGGCCAGCCGTGTCAGCGCTCGCTTCGACGACTGCTTCAAACTGAATCATGCCACCTGCACGATCTACCCCTACGACAACGGCACCAACTCCATCGACCGCACACGACCCAACCGGGACCTCGACCTCGGAGCGGTGTGCCTGCACCCGCTCTGCCACGCTGACTCCACCGAGCGCCTCTTCTCCGTGCTCAACGGGCAGCGTCACGGGCGTGGGGACGACATCCTCCACATCTACTGCATCGTGAGCACGCTCGAAGGGGACCTGTCAATCCTACCATGGAGGAACACCTGGCGCGTCCATCTTCCCGTCGCCGACCCGGGCGCTGCTGCAGCTTCCGGCGCCAACATCTGCTACATCGAGCTCGCGCATTTGGACTACAGGGAGGGCTACTACATCCACTGCCCCGCCGGCGAGCATCACCAGACGTACTGCACGGAGTTCCCCGAGGAGGCGATCGCGGCGGCCGTCTGGGAGCACCGCAGGCTCAACTACGAACTACCGCGCCACCGCTGGCCCACGGTACGCGACGTATCAGCAGAAGTACAAGCACGACGAGCTCTGATCGTGTTAGAGATTGCAGTTTTCGAGTTAGCAATTTAGCATCAGTCTGTTAGTTGATTCTCTCTACTGGGAGGCTGGTGCTGTTCTTCTGGAGCTTGATGCATGATCTGCATGTGTTTGATAAAATTCCCAGTCATCGTCCTACTAATGTTTTTGTATGCGTTCTGATGATCGATGGATCTCTTCAATACTGCCTGCACACATTGTTTCTTGTTATTATCTGATCTGATGTGTGAATTCAGCTTTTCAGTGCTTTTCCAGTGCAGGTGGCATGATTCAGTTTGAAGCAGTCGTCGAAGCGAGCGCTGACACGGCTGGCCAGGGAGGAGAGCGCCACCGGCGGCGGGAGGAAGGGGATGGCGAGCAGAGGCAGCGCCCTGAGTACCGCCGCCATCTTGGATGGAGCGGTGATGCCGCTAGCGCCAGGCGTCAGCAGGCTACCGTCGACAGCGGCGGCCTCGCGCGTGTGGTCGACGAGCAGACGCTGGGGCTTGGAGTCGTGTGCGCGGTCGCAGTAGTCGTGCCCGGTGCGGTGGCGTTGTCCTCGTGCGCGATGACGGAGGCGTCGTGGAGGCGCTGCTGCAAGACTGCGCCGGAGAAGGTGGACGCGGAGGGCGACGCTGCGAGGCGGTTGGAGGAGCGAAGTCGGATGGTGTCTGGACGTCGGGTATGGGAGCGAAGTGACGCCGTGACTTCTCTGTGACAGCAGAAAAATCTAAAACGGATGGAAAACGAAGAAATATATAATTTTGAATGGTAACGAAGAAATTACTATAGTTTTTAATGACAATGAAGGATTTTTCTCTAATTATATATAGAAGTAGAGGACAATGAATCATATACAAAATGAATGGCCTATGTATAGTATATATGTTGTTGATCTGGAACATCAGTATTTTTTATATGATATAGGCATTGGCTTCTGAAAAAAGATTATTGTCATATTCACCATTAATAAGGATTTTTTTTTGTTATTCACGTGCGTGCCGCACATACTTGTTCACTAGTAATTTAAAATGGAGAGAGTATTACAAATAAATAGAATATATAGATAGATATATAGATAAACTTGCTCTAAAAACCCAACTTTTTAAAAACTAGAATCAGGAGAATGCAGATATAAAGGCTCTAAACAAATGCGTGGCCCATTACATCCATATTGTGTTTGAATTTATCAGTTTACATTTGTTGTGGCCCATTGTCTCTATATTGTGTCCACGATCGCGAATGGAATGCTAGCCGTCCAAGTCGTGATGGGTGGTTCTCGTTGCATTGACCGACGGGCGTAGGTGTCGTCTGGTCAGAACCCTGATTCGCCAGGACGTTGTCGTCTCACCATTGATCAGCCCGTGGCCAGTGGCCCGCGCCCATGGGGCGCCCTGAAGGACTAGTGGACAATGAAGGTCCGTGGGCTCTGGACACATCCCATACGGCCCACGTAATTGGTTCCTAGGTCACCACGGGCACCCCCACGCGACGCCTCACGGAACGGTGTCGCCGGCCGAATTTTTTAATTTTTAGCCGTTTTTTTTAAGTTTCTCATAAATAGATCTCTTAAGGAAAGATTTCAGAATTTGAATCCTTAGCTCGGCGCCAACAAAGATTTCAGAATTTAAATCCTTAGCTCGGGCTCGACGCTTACGTGGCATTAATTTAGCAGGCAGCTCGACGCCGTAGGCGCTGGCGCCGAGCTCGCCAACCAGGTGGCTCTGTTCGGCTGAGCTGGATTAAAGCTGGTTGGTCGTTTTTGACTGATTTATCGTGAAAAAAAAATATTATTTCACCTAGAAAGTAAACAGTGTTCTGTGAGAGGAACCAGGCAGCTCCAGCCAGCCGAACGAAGCCGTACGAGATGCCCTAATGGGACAGCGCACGTACCGCTACGCTGCTGCTGCTCTACCCTCTGTGCTATCTCTGCACTAGAACTTGTAGCTGGACCACTCACTGCCACTGCTTGCGTAGGGGAGGACATGAGCTGACGGGGGAAATGGCAATGCGCCCCAGTCTGCACCTGCTGCGTGCCATACGCCCATGCTGCGTGCCATGGAAATAAAATTGGATGGGGCCGCCAGCTCGTCGCGCCCACGAGATCGAATCTTTGACCGAGCTCGTTCCGGCGCTCGGCCGCTCGCCCCATGCGGTGCAGGCCCCACCCACCTCCGCCTCGGCACGACGAGACGACGGTACAGCCCTATGCGGCCACGGCCATACTCCTACAGTCCTACAGCCACTACGGTAGGGCCACAGCTCCCTGCTGCGCGGCACGCCGATCACTGATCATTCCGAGCGAAAGGCGCGCATGATCATCACCCTAGATGGAAGTGAAGCCTAATACTAGGTGTCTAGGGGCTAGGGCTAATCGGATGAGCAACAGCACCGTAGCGGACTAGCGGTATGTGGCCAGGCTAGCCACTAGCCAGGCAGCGGCTAGGGCTCGCCAGGTGTCAAATCACGTCCAGCATTCCTGACCGTGCATGTACGTATGTTGGCGCGAGCTGCAGCTCATGCAACGCACAGTAGTACGTACAGTAATTTTTAGTAATGCTGCGCCTGCGCTTGCAATTGCTAATATTAAGGCGGGTGAGTGTGCGTGTCGCAAAAAAGAAAAATTAAATATTATTAAATTAATACTAAAATAGATTTATGATAAATATATCAAGACATACTACTGCTCCATTTGGTTAGGGGGGATTTTATGAATCTAAAAAAAATCTCATAATTTTAAAATCTCATTGAAACAGCTACTCCTCCTAGATGTCTAGGTTCTATTGGATTTTAATATGCATATGCAGAATTAATAAACACATTAACTACTTTTTCCATATTTTGCAACACAATATCTAATAATAGTACGGTACTTTCTCCGTCCCTTAAATATCTATCGTTTGCGTTTTTCAAGAAATAATTTTAACTAAATATATATTAAAAAATATTATTTTTTATAGAACATAATTAGTATCATTAGAAAGATCTTTGAAACTAATTTTTTAATAAATTTATTTAGAGATACAAATGTAGCACGTATTTTCTATAAATCGAGTCAAATTTATGATACGTTCACCAATGACGATAGATATAAAGAGACGGAGGGAGTACTCCATATCTTTCATAGTAAGGGGATGTTTGGATACAATGATTAAAACTTAGGAGGTGTCAATATAAAATCTGTCAGTAATCCTCAAGACGAATTTATTAAACCTAATTAATTCGTCATTAGTATATATTTACGGTAACATCATGTTGTCGAATCATGTGCTGACAAGGCTTAAAAAATTCATCCCGCAAAACCGTCTAGTATTTAGTTTTATAAAAAGTCTAGATGTGACAGGGACCAACAATACTTAGGGGTGTTTGGTTACTATGCGGCCTTCTAAAATTTCTATCACATCGAATGTTTAGACACATGTATTGATTATTAAATATAGATTAATTATGAAACTAATTATATAACTTGCGACTAATTTACGAGACGAATCTTTTAAGTCTAATTAGTTCAAGATTTGACAACGTGGTGCTACATTAACATGTGATAATGATAGATTAATTTGGCTTAAAAAATCGTCTCACAAATTAGTCATGTAATTGGTTTTATAATTAATCTATATTTAATACTTTTATTAATATCTAAATATTTGACGTGACATAAATTTTATAAACGACTAAATAACCAAACATCCCTCTAAATCTAATCGGAGCAGCTGCTGTATGCATGTACTCATTCCACACCATGTGATGTGACAACTGACGATCAATGCATGTATGTAGGGCTAAGGCTAGGGCTAAATGGAGGCTTGTCCCACCGGGTGCGTTGTCACCATCAGCCATAGCGTTGCCTCTCGTGCAGGGTAGCCAAGCGTTGCCTCTCGTGCAGGGTAGCCAGCAAGTGTCCTTAGGGCACCACGGCCCGGCTGAACTGAGATCTCTCTGACTTCACCCTCTCGGCTGCTGAGTGCAGTCAGCAATCTCCTCCAAGTCGAAGGCTACCAACTGGGATCAGGCCATAAGGGTCACGGGTCACGGCGCCGGGGTTGCTGAAGGATTCTAATTTACCTGCCTGGTCCGATTTTTTCTTCTCCGATCTAGAGCTTTTGAAAACCATTCACTTTACATCATTTTCTTTGATGTGACGTCATCGTAACCTAGGGAAAATTTCAAGGCAAATCGGATTAGAAATATTTCTATAAAAGTATAAAATTTATAAAAATAAAAAGTAACCAAATATATTTTTACATGAAAAATATATAATTAAAATCATCAAACCTAGTTCAATCTTGAAAATAACCCAATCAATTATTTTAGCTTGAAAAATTATGTTTGCATGGAAAGTGTTTGAATTTTGATGAACTTATTTTGAATTTTCTAGTAGAAGTTCACGATCTATTATAGTTAGTCAGGTTCACGATTCATTATACTTATTATCGATGGCGTCGAACTAAGATCTAGATTCTAAAATCTTTTTTTTAAAGATTTATTTGTGAGAAGCTTTCCGTTCTAGGTTTGGAAATTTGTGGTTTCAATCGTGCATATGCCATACGGTACTTAGACGATTCTGAATTTCTAATTGGGAGGGATTTTGGGCTGATTGGTTGGCTTTTAATTCTTGTTTAGTTAAAATCATGACATGCCAAAATTTATAATCATCAATTGATCCATTCTCCGAGCAAGAATGGACACATCAATAGATTTATTTGTAGTTTGGAAAAGTTTTTAACAAGTACTTTTATAAAGATTTTGAGCTGAACTACATCAAAATTTGTAGTCATCAATTGATCCATTATCGAAGAATTGACACATCAATGTTTTTAGCCAAAGTTTTAGCAAGTTTTTATAAAGTTCTCGAACTACATAAAAGGAAAATTGGCAACTATTGATTTTGGCAGTCAACCAAATACACATCTATGTTTTTCTCTAACTTTGGTAGCCTTGATTTTGGTAAACCTAAATTTTGATTTGCTATAATTTTAGTTGGACAAAAATTGGTAGCCAACCAATCAGGAGTGCTACAGTCGCCCGTTTGGACCCTAGACTCCGTCCGATGATTTCCCGCCCCCGCGCTCAGCCCACGCGGGAAGGTTACGCGTGCAGGAAGGGAACGGAAGCACTGTAGCGGCCGGAAAATGCGCAAAAAATCTCCACGCGGTAGCAGCTGGTCGCTCGGCCCACCTTGCCTCGCGCGTCGCTCGGCCCATCATTCCATGCTCATCTACTGCATAGTATTATATTATATATATGTGCTTGTATATATACGTATTTGAAGCACAGATACGGACGCGTACAGATACATGCACTCGACCTTGTTCTTACCTGAATCTTACGAGTACCTGCTAGCAGCTAGCTTGTTTCTTCTAGCTCACGTGAACATGCGCATGCATGACACTGTACCGCATAGAAGCGTCTCGCTTCTATTCTTTTCTATATACCCATCATATACATAAATAGCAAGAGTACTCTTATGCGCAGGATAGAAACAACACAAACAAAATGGTACGCACGCAGGATCCATCCAACGGCTAAAAAATCGTGTGCCAACACCTCCCAAAACACACGGTTGTAATATAGCTGTCCTGAAAAAAAATATTATATTAGATTAGAAAATAGAAACAAAAATAGTTAGTGTGCGTGAGAAACTGAATACAAGACCAAAAGTATTAAGATAATAATTCTTAACAACTACACCACGTAGATGCTTTGTTTAAGTTTTAAAATATTTATTTATACTATTATAAAATGAACATCATTAAAAATATATTATAAAATATAAAAAAGAAATAATTCATAGAACATCACATTTATATCACAAGAAAATCATAAAATATGTCACAGAACATCACATGTATACTACTCGAACATCACAATAACATTATGGAATATTACATGTATTGTCGGTACAGAAAGTGACCAACTAGTGAATATTTGTAGTTTTGTTGTACGTTGTGATCGGAGGTAGCCTAGCACTCAATGACACAGGATATATACTGGTTCAGGCAATGTGTGCCATACGTCCAGTCTGGGTCGGTCGGTGACTTTATTCCTAAGCCCAGGTGCTCAAAGTCTGTAGTGGGGTTACAAACGAGAAGGAGAAATGAGGGGTGTACGAGAGGCCCGGTCGGGTCCGACCGGAAGGGCCGAGGGCGACCGGAACTCCGCTATGAGCTAGATGTTCAAGCGTGTGCTTGAGGGGTTGCAAGATATCGGTCTGGTGAATCTAAACTTGAAGAAGAAGATCCTTTTCTTGTTGGAGGGAGCGCATCCCCCTTTTATAGAAGAAGGGGATGGCTTTACAGGTGAGAGAGAGAGAGTACGGATGTTACAAAGTCTTGTTGTCCACGCCTACAACACTGTTGATGTTACTATAGAATGTCAGGTGCACGTAGGAGGATGACGTGGCTTCTTCAGGAAGGGTGGACATTGGTACCTGCAAAATATTGTTGTTAGGTGAGGAGCCCCACCACGTGTACCAGGTATGGTGGATCCTGGCGCCCCCTATCGGTGCCAGAGGCATGGGGGCCTTTTGCCGTATGGGAGCCCAACGGCGCCTACAATACTGTAGACACAAATATCGGCGCCTACAATACTGCTTGTGTCAGGGTAGTCGTGGAGCACTGTTTTCGCAGGCGTACATGGTATGGTCCCGGTATCTTGGTTTGACTTAGCGCGCTGCCTTCTCTGTTCGCCCCTGGTACCTTCCGGGTGGGCGTCCCGGTCGGATGGCTCCAGTCAGCCCTGGCCACGCCAGTCGGAGAAGAGCGATATGCAGGCTTCCTATGGGTCCCCGATCGGAGACGCGGGGTCGGAGTTGGAAGCGGCGTTTTGGACCAGGCCTTCCGATCGGAGGGACCGCCTATAGGCGGCCGGTGCCCGAAGCGAGCGCTCCGGTCGAGAGGTGGGCCGAAGAAGTTGACAAGCGGGCGTTTGCCCTTTAGGTAGACCTCCCGGTCGGCGACCGGACTGTCCTTCTGGCCCGTTGTTTTTTAGACTTTTGGACCGGCCCATGGACTACATGTTGTTTTCCTGGGCCGAGCCCTGACGTGGAAGCCGGTCCCCGAGGGACCCCGGGTTTATGAACCCGACAGGAGCCCCCGAGCCCCTAGGCTATTCGAGCCAAAACATCTGGGGGATTTTTGTCTTAACGGCGGTGCGCGCACCCGCGGGTGTAGCCCCCGAGCCCCCGGGCGGTTCGGGACGAACCGTCAAGGGGTGTTTGTTTCACCGGGCGTGCGTGAGTGTTTTTAGTTTGAGACGGAACTTTGTTTAGCCATGGCGTCGTTGCGTAGCCGAGGCGGTTTTTAGGTGCGGAGATGAGACAGAACTTACTAATCCTGGTGTCGGTGCTCGCCGCGGATTGGGTGAGAAGGTTAGTCTGGTACAAGAAAAAAAACCCTAGCGTCGGTGCGCGCCACAGATGGAGGTAGCTCGGTTTGGTTGCGACAGAGTTCACTGATCTTTGGCGTCGATGCGCGCTGTGGGATCGGGCGAGGTGGAGCCACGAGCAGATCCAATCGTCGGTGCGCGCCGTGGATTGAGGGGGTTAGTTTAGTTAGTTCAGGAATCGTATGAGCCGGAGCTCGCGGATCCTGGGAGCGTAGTCGGAAGTGAAGCCGTTACGCGAGTTTAGAAGTCGCGGTCCCTAGGAGCCGTAGCCGGATGTCATAGATCCTGTCGACGCGAGTTCGGGGTCACGGTCCCAAGAGCCGTAGCCGGATGTCATTGATCCTGTCGATGCGAGTTCGGAGTCGCGGTCCCAAGGTTTTTTTTGGAGCGCAGTCAGAAGTGAAGCCATTTTGAAGCCGAAGCATAGTTAGTTTTTGGTTAAAGATCGGACGAGGTGATGCTCGTGGATCCTGGCGTCGGTGCGCGCCGTGGGATCGGGCGAGTCGGAGTCGTGGATCTGGCGAGTTCGAGGTCGCCGTCCTTGGCTTTTTTATTTTGAGGCCCCGAGCCCTATCGGGCCTTTCGTGGGGGTCGATGTGAGTATTGTGCCGGGACATACTTTGAGCGCATGGGCTCAGGAATAAAGTCACCGGCCGACTCAAACTGGACATAGGACACGTTGCCTGAACCGGTATAAACCTTATGTCATTGAGTGCTAGGCCACATCCGATCACAACATACAGCAAAACTATAAATATTTACTAGTTGGTCACTTTCTACACCCACCATTGGCGTCGTCCGTGGGGAAGACGCCGTACGTTTACGCTTTTGATCATCGGATGGCCCACCTTTCCGCCATCTTCGGCATGGCGGGCTCAAGCGATATGACTCGCTTCGGCTCGTTGGAGTTTCCCGCGCTCCCACCTGTTGGGATGTGGGTTCCTTCCGTCTTCGAACCGTCCCAGGCCTTCCTCTTTGAAAGCCTAGACTTCGTCGCTGACTGGCTCGACGTGCTTCGCCTTCACGAGGAGAGGCACTGTCTCCGGCACTCGTCGGAAGAGGAGCACCCTCCATTGGCTTTGAGCCACCCGACGACCTCAACGACGAGGCACCTGCGCTTCGCTCCGAGCCCACGCTGGGCTCAAACCTCACTATGAGTAACGCACGTTTTATTCTTTACTCTCTATTTACTACCTTCCGCCGATTATCCGGAGGTACCCCGTTGTCCACACCGCAACCACCATGCGACCAGTTCCCCTATGGCCTCGCGTCCCCCACGGACGCCTACGCTCGGGGGCTCCAAAAAATGCTGACACCACCCCCTCTCACAACCAAATTCGTGGGGATGGCGAGCTACGCTCCCGCCTCTTTCCACGAGCTCATGGATGACGAGGTTGAGAGCGACGGCTCCAGAATCGGCGACGTGGCACCTAGTCACCCTCTGTCCTGGGAGTGCGCTATGGCGGACGCCCTGGGACAGCCACCGATGGTAGCTGAGTCCCTGCAGACTCACACCCCTCCGGACCCTCGTGCGGAGGCCCTCGCGTGCGCGCGGGAGCATGGCGAGGAGCTACGATAAAGGCGGCAGAACCAACCGCCACCTGCGCCGGCGCGCTCGGAGCAGCACGCTGCGCCACGCGCGCGTAACACGATGAGTGGTGCCCGGGGATGCGCCCACCAGGCCCAGCGCACCATCATGGACGGGAGGAACGATCCCCCACAGTGCGCTCGGGCTGGCCAGAACATCGTCGCTGCGGCGATGCTTCTGCGTGACCTTCCCGAGCCTATCGACCCCTAGGAACAGGTGATCCACCAGAACCTCCGGGCGCTGGTGGAGACCGCCGCCGTTCAACAGGCGGAGAGCTCTGCGTCGCGACACCGACTCACGGCCTCTTTCCCCACCGGGGGAATGGGGGCGCACCAGTCCAGTCGCTCCATCCGCTCACCACTACAACTGCCGAGCGTGGCACAGGAGGCCGCAGCCGCACCACGGCCAGACCCAGCGCTCGCTCCACACTGACCGCCAGTGCGCGAATGCCTCGGTCGAACTAAGACGCTCGCAGCATCATCATCAACCAACGTCAGGCCTGGCATGATGATGACATCCACCGAGCGGCGGTGAGAGCGGCGGCACGAGTCCCGATCGGACTATAGAGGGGAGCGGCAACACGCGCCCCAGGCATGGTTGCCGACCGGACGACCAGAGTCTCAGCCCGGACAGGCCGGGACCCCGGCCTTTGGCCGTTGCATCCAGAGAGTGCCGTTCCCACAGCACTTTCGGCCACCCACCAACATCACCAAGTATACCGGGGAAACAAATCCCGGTATATGGCTCGAAGACTTTCGGCTCCTGTCGAGCTAGAGGAGTGGATGATGACCACTTCATCATTCAGTATCTCCCCATCACTGTGGGGAGCACGTTCGAGCATGGCTCGAATTCCTCTCACCTGACAGCATCCGCGATTGAGCGGACCTCAAGAGGATCTTCGTCGGAAACTTCCAGGGGACATACGTCCATCCTGGGAATTCCTGAGACCTCAAGAGCTGCCAGCAGGAGCCCAACGAGTCCTTATGGGATTACATCCGTAGGTTCTCAAAATGGTGCAACTATGTTCCTAATGTTGTCGACGTGGACGTCATTAGCACATTCCTCTCTAGGACAACCTGCGAGTCCCTGATCCACAAGCTCGGCTGTCTGAAGCCCCGTACCACCTGCGACCTGCTCGACGTCGCCACGAACCACGCCTCTGGCGAGGAGGCGGTCGGAGCGGTCTTTAGCGGAGGTCGGGACAAGGGCAAGGCGAAGCGCGAGGACCAAGACGAGGGCCCCTCCACGCAAAGGGGCAAGAAGAACAAGAAGGATCGGCATCGACCGGCTAACTCGCGTTGGTCGCAACGGCCGATCGCGCGGGCAAGCAGCCCCAGCAGGGCCTGTCATGACCACTTCGACAAGCTCATGGAGAGACCGTGCACCAACCACGCCTACCCCGTCAAGCAATTCTACAAGGACTGTGAGCTCCTCAAGCGCTTTCTGTGACAGGCCGGTGTGCCAAAAGAAGGAAAGGCCAAGGAGGCTGCGGCCAAGAAGGGAGGCGTGGCGGGCAAGGATGGGGACAACTTTTCCGACCCCGAGGAATGCATCATGATCTTCGGTGGATCTGATGCCATCTACTCCAAGCGCTAGCACAAAGTGCGCTATAGAGAGGCATGGGTCGCTAAAACGCCCGTCCCCTCCTTCCTTAGCTGGTCTGAATCTTTGATCACTTTTGATCAGAGGGACCATCCCTCCCACGTCGCCAGACCAGGGCGCTACCCGCTCGTTGTCGACCCCATTGTCCGCAAGAAGCGCCTCACCAAGGTGCTGATGGACGGAGGCAGCGGTCTCAACATCACTCTACGTCGACACACTCGACGCCATGTGCATCCCCCGGTCGGAGCTCCGTCCAGTGAGCTCTCCCTTCCACGGTGTGATCCCGGGGACGCAGGCAAATCTGCTCGGGCAGATCGACCTGCCCGTCACGTTTTGCGACCGAGCCAACTTCCGCTCGGAGGTCCTCACCTTTAAGGTGGTGGACTTCCCCGGGTCTTACCACGTCATCTTTGGGCGGCCATGCTACACCAAATTCATGGCGATCCTCAACTACACCTATCTCAAGCTAAAGATGCCAGGGCCGAACAACGTCATCACTGTGGGTAGCACCTTTTCGCACGCCTACACGTGTGACCGCGAGCATTTCGAGCTCACCACTACCGTCATCAACTATGCCGAGCTCACTCAGCTCAGAGAATCGTCGGCCCCAGCAGTCCCAGACTGCAACAAGTCAACCTCCTCGGCTGCCTTCCGCCCGCTCGAGGAAACCAAGGCGGTGGGGATCGACCCCACCGAGACACAGACATATGACGGCGCAGAAGGGCAGCGAAGTGAAATTGACAACAGTTGTAGAGTTGATTAGGTGGAGCAAATGCAATGAAGTGAGGAGTGATTCTAACAGGGAGCTGAAGACCCACCAATAAACAAGAACTGCAGGCCAGTTTGATCCAAGTCCTGCTCCTTTGTGTTTGCAGTAGACTGAGAAGAGAGTCACCAAAATCCATGACAGTGAGGCGAAGATGAAGCCCAAGGAGATGGTTTGGTGCTTCCAAACTCCAAGAACAGCAAAGCCAATATGTGTTGACGTGATTGAGTCATTGCAGACTGAAATTATGTGTGATGGGAGTAGGGTCACCCCCTTCCTTTCTGCTGAAATCACGACACCACTTCCTGCCTCATGTTGTCCCTTCTTCAGTTTGAGAAACTCTCCAATGACCCAAAGCAGCAAAACAGCAAATGCTGATAGGCGCACATAATCCAATGCTAGTAATATCTCCATCGGATGCTAAAATCAACAGAATGTGGCAGAGAGCAGTACAGCACGTAGATGGAAAGAGTTGCCCTGTTACATTGAAGCAAGACTGAAGAGTCAGAAACTGAGACAAAAGTAAGCAAAGAGAACCCAAGAGGCCAGAAGTAGAAAGGCAAGAAGAGACCAAAATGAGAGCCTGGCAGCACATGGCTGACCAAAAAATAAGCGATGCAGCTTGTTACTTTCGACCTAATCAAAAGGAGGTCTGCAACCAAAAAGAGCTGATCGGCAAAACGTTAGTGTTGGAACCAAGAATCTTGATTGTATTTGGTAATTGTCAGCTATACACTTTTGTCATAACCACCAAACACGTCTGTAACTGCACGTCTGCAGCATCCAAAAACATTCACTGGATCTGGCACTAATGCAGATGAACCTGGCTCCACTTTCAGATCTACTTCTTCGTCTTATCATATGACGTTAAATAAATTCATGACATACGCAACTACAAAAGTATCACAATGCATTGATGCCTTTAACCATCTGAAAAACCTGTTCTTTGCCTGATGTTCCTTTTATGTTATTATGTCTACTATGTGCTCCCTCTTTTCTTTTCTTTTTCTTTTTTTTGGCATGAAATGATCAAACAAGTAAACATATTGTGGGAAATCAAGATGCAGTAGCACCCATGTCTATCTCTGCGACCCTCATTCACGGTCACTAATCACACTACATATTCTGAGATGCATATCGCAAGCGGAACATTCGAGCTTGCCACAGAGTCCATACTCCATATCATGAATGTGGTACATGAGTTTGTTGGCCTTTGTGTATAGTCGGTATTGCAAGGTGAAATTTAACGTATCTCTGCAGTCACTTGTATAAGCTCGAGATAGGTTCATTGCATGCAGTTCGTAAAACTGAACGATAGTCCTCCACCCCCGTCTTTCTAATTGCAGGCTGTTTGGCGAGTTATTTGTGTAGTTTTTAGACCTCCACCTCTCGCAAAGTTTATTAGCGGGTTTGCGGCCAGCCACTAAGCTACAGACCATGCGGACAAGCATTCCGCAGACACAAGCTTGGCTGCATAACCCAGAAGGCCCGCAAGACCTCTCTGCAAATACGTTCTGCATTCTCAAATGTTTAATGCCTTGGCCTTGCCTGAATCTAGGCCGCGCTGGCCGACTTCGCTGCGAAGGGGCTGCTTCCGTCGATGGAGGTGGCGCACTGGACAGCTCCCACGCTGGGGGAGGTTGTTCCACGAACCCGGGCCGACGAGGTCGTCTCTTTTCTCGCCTTCCACGAGCGCGGGCTCGGGTACCCCGCACATTGGTTCCTGCGCGGCCTCCTCAACGTGCGGATCGGGACCCAACTCCCGGCCAGGAACGCGAGCACGTCGACTTCCTACGCGTCAATCGCGATGTCTTCGTATGGAAACCTTTTGACATACCGGGCATACCACGGGAGGTCGCCGAGCACGCACTACGCCTTATCCCTGGCTCGAAGACCACCAAGCAGCGCCTGCGTCGCTTTGACGATGAGAGCGCAGGGCCATAGGCGAGGATTCATCAAGGAGGTATATCACTCCGACTGGCTTGCCAATCCTGTTCTTGTTAAAAAGAAGACCGAGGAATATAGAATGTGTGTTGATTATACTGGCCTCAACAAGGCATGTCCAAAGGATCATTTTCCTTTGCCACGCATAGACCAGATAGTCGACTCCTCCTCAGAATGCGAAATCTTCTCCTTTCTGGATACCTATTCAGGCTATCACCAGATCACGATGAAAGAGTCCGACCAGCTCTAAACTTCATTCATCACCCCGTATGGTTCGTATTGTTACGTAGCCATGCCTTTTGGTCTGAAGAATGCTGGTGCCACCTATCAACGGTGCATGCAGCAATGCTTCGCCGACCAAATCGACCCGCTCGACCAGCCTGATCAGGTCGACCGGCTAAAACCAACAATCGCCGTCTATGTTGATGACATAGTAGTCAAAACGGCTCAAGCTTGCGACTTGATCGCGAACTTAGCCGCAACATTCGCGAACCTCCGAAGGTTCATCGTCAAATTGAATCCCAAGAAATATGTTTTCGGGGTTCCAAAGGGGAAGCTGCTTGGATACATCGTGTCCGAACGCGGTATCGAGGCCAACCTCGAAAAGATCACGGCCATCTCCAACATGGGCCCTATATGCAACGTCAAGGGCGTACAAAGGCTCACCGGCTGTTTGGCTGCCCTGAGCCGGTTCATCTCCTGGCTAGGCGAGCGGGGTATGCCTCTCTACAAGCTCCTCAAAAAGACGGACGCATTCGTCTGGACTGAGGAAGCACAACAAGCTTTGGAGAGCCTCAAAGCGTCACTGACGTCGGCCCCAATCCTCGTTGCTCCCGAACAGGGAGAACCCCTCCTCCTCTATGTCGCGGTAAGCAACCACGTGGTGAGCGCCGCCCTAGTCGTCGAAAGAGAGGAACCAGGACACCACCTTAAGGTCCAACAATCGATATACTTCATCGGAGAGGTACTCACCGACGCCAAGAATCGGTACCCCCAGGTAAAGAAACTTCTATACACAATGCTGATGGCGACCCGGAAGCTCCTGCACTACTTCACCAACCATGAGGTTGCGGTCGTCACTTCATACCCGCTCGGAGACATCATACGCAACCGTGACACCGTGAGATGGATCTCCAAGTGGGCACTTGAGCTAATGGGCCACGACATCAGGTATACCCCCCATACTGCTATCAAGTCTCAGGCTCTCGCGGACTTTATCGCCGAATGGACGGAGGTCCAGCTCCCGACCCCAGACGTCACCCACGAGTACTGGACGATGTACTTCGACGGGTCCATAATGGCGCCTGGCTTGGGGCTGGAGTGGTTCTGATCTCCTCGGACGGGAGCAAGCTCCGCTAAACGATCCGCCTCCACTTTTTGGCCTCAAACAACGCCGTGGAATACGAGGCCCTCATCAACGGACTGCTCATCGCCATCGAGCTCGACGCTACGTGGCTGTACGTCCATGGCGACTCAGAGTTGGTCATCGACCAAGTCATGAAGGAGTCCTCTTGCAAAAGCCCCCTCATAGCAGCATACTGCCAGGAGGTGCGTAAGCTTGAGGACAAATTCCAAGGGATCGAACTACATCATGTCCCCCAAAAGGACAACGATGCCGTTGATTTTTTGGCAAAATTGGCTGCTAGGCGGGCTCCTACTCCAGATGGCATCTTCATCAACGACCTCCACGAGCCGTCTGCCCACGCCCGAAAGGTCCGATCTAGACCTGCTCCAACACCAACCCGACGTTTGGAGGCTTCGACCTCGGTGCCTCCACAACGACGTCGCCCGTAGACGTCGCCGTGGTAGTGCTCGATCAAGCCGACTGGCGAGCACCGCTACTCGCCTACCTCCTCGAGGAGGTTCTCTCGCCCGAAAGGACCGAAGCACAACAAATCACTCAACGCGCCAAGACATTCATCACGCTCGGCAACGAGCTTTACAAGCAAAGTTCGTCGGGAGTACTCATGAAGTGCATTCCGACCAGCCAAGGGAAAAAGCTCCTTCTCAAGGTCCATGCCGGAATCTATGGACATCACCCGGCCCTGAGGTCGTTGATCGAAAAAGCCTTTTACCAAGGTTTTTACTGGCCCATTCCGCGCTACAAGATGCAGAGGAGGTCATCCGCAGGTGTGAGGGATGCTAGTTCTACGCTCGGCAAACACATTTGCCGGCACAGGAGCTCCAAACCATCCCCATCACCTGGCCATTCACGGTCCGGGGCCTCGACATGGTAGGACCCCTCAAAAAGGGCTCGGGCGGCTTCACTCACCTGCTCGTAGCAGTCGACAAATTCACCAAGTGGATAGAGGCGAAGCCCATCACCAACATCCGCTCGGAAGAGGCGGTCAAGTTCTTCTTGGATATCATCTATCGTTTCGATGTTCCTAACTATATCATTATGGACCATGGAACTAACTTCACTAGGAAGAAGTTCCTAGATTTCTGTGATGGATATGGCATCAGGATCGACTGGGCCTCGGTCGGACATCCACATACTAATGGTCAGGTCGAGCGAGCCAATGGCATGGTCCTCCAAAGACTCAACCCATGCATCTTCGATCGGCTCAACAAGTATGCCGGGCAATGGGTCGCAGAGGTCCCAACGATACTCTGGAGCCTTAGAACAACCCTGAACCAATCCACAGGGTTCACACCCTTCTTCCTAGCCTACGGAGTTGAAGTATTGTTGCCCTCAGACCTCGACCACAGCGCCCCAAGAGTGAAGGCCTTCGACCGCGTGAACGAGCCACGGAGGCTCAGCAAGACACGGTTGACCTGCTCGAGGAGGCTCATGAGACAACCGTCATTCACTCCGCTCAATACAAGCAAACTCTCCGTAGGTACCATGAAAGGAAGATCAAGGGGAGGATCCTCGAGGTCGGTGATCTCGTACTCCAGAGGACCCAATCAACGAAGGAGAAACACAAACTCTCTCCATCATGGGAAGGTCCCTATACGGTGACCGAGGTGATCCGACCGGGCACCTACCGACTGAAGGACGACAACGGCAATGTTCTCACTAACACTTGGAACATCGAACAGTTACGTCGTTTTTCCCAAAAATTTTGGTCTCACCGCTTTCTTTCATTCAACGTGTGCTCCTACAAGCACCCGGCCCGAACACTTTTGGCCCGGGTCGCTCGAGGGCTCCACGGGGGTGCGATACCACCACTTTTTTTACTATCATATGGTAAATACTTTTCACCCGAACGAAAGGGTAGTCCGTTCCTTTAATTACCTTACGTAACTTTGCTTTAAACATTCTGACCAATCACACCCCGCCACGACCTACAATTATGAGCAGCTGAGCCTCACGGGCCACGCCCGGGTTCTTAAGGTTGCAGCCTATGGTTCAAATGGGCAGGTGCGAAAAAGAAAGAATAAAAAAACAAAGCTATGCTAGGGTAAAAATAAGGAACGGATGGGAAAGGCTTCCCCTTACGAAGTGACTCATCACAAAACAAAATTGTTGTACTCATTAATACACAAAATGTTCACACGGGGGCTTCTCCATGAACTTATCCTTTACATATGTTGATTCCGTCTACTATAAATACTACTATGACCGTCCCGTGGTATCGGCTGAGGGCGCAACCGGCGAAGGTAAGGGCTGCTCGCTCTCCGGTAGGATGACGTTCAACTCGATCGGAGGCAGGACAACATTCGCTTCTGACCTAGGCAGCACTCCATCCATAGGCTGGACGGCGTCTTCTTGACGCCCGCCTTCAGCTGGGCCAGCACGGCGAGCCTCCATCACCCTTTGCGCGGAGACTTGCTCAACCACCGACTGTGCGTATGGCAGCAAGCTTTCCCTGAGCGCATGGATGGCGTCCGGGCTCCAGCCGTCGGCATACCCACTGCAGATGGCGGCGAAGTCTAGGTACGGGTGGTGTGTCACCACCGAAGTTAGCACCCCCGACGTCCCGTAGAACATCCCATCGGTGATGAGTGCCTGAACTTCGTCCAGGACCTCCACCAGTCGGATGGTAGGCGTGCTGGTGCTCGGCGCTGACCCGAACACCTCCAAGACAATGACCTTGGCGACATTGTGCATATGGTCAAGCTCCCCCTCGCGAGCACGTCGCTCTTCGAGGGACTTGGCTAGTGCCTCTGCGTTTCGACCAATCGCCACCTTGGTGGTCTCCAGCTCCAGCTCCAGCGACTCAACCCTTTCGCCTAGTTCTGGAAGAAGGACGACAAGCTCAGAAGCAAGGAAAGGAGAAATCAAGACATCAATAAAAAGCAGAACAGGTACATACGGAGGCGGGTGTTCTCAAGGATGGAGAGTCCTTCCTCCTATCGAGTCACTTGCTCGCACAGCCGAGCGTTCAACTCCTCCGACCCTAGCATTTGCCTCGGAGCATGAGCACTTCCTGGTCGACCTCCGACCGGGCCTTCCGCTATGACTCTAGGGCCTCCAGGGACTTTTGGAGCACCGTATCGGTCTATGCCAGGGACTTCTAGAGCGCCGCCTCGATCTCCGCCTAGTGGACCTTTGCCACATCAAGTCCCCGCTCAGCAGCAGTCGCTCGCTCCACCACGAGCAGTTCCACCGCCCGCGCTTCCGAGGCCTTGGCCGCCGGTCTTGAGACTCATGGTGGGGAGACTCCAGCTGACGCTCGAGCTCGATGACCCACCGTGTCACCACGGCCTCCCGCTCCATCTGAGCGTGCTCCTCCCGGGGAAGCGGGACTTACGGCTCGACATCTCCACCATACCCTGCAAAGCAAGAAGCAAGCATGCTGAGACAACCAATGAAAGGCCAAGGAGTCAAGGACAAAAGCAAAAAACTTACTTCTACGACATCGGGGTAGGTCGACCGTAACCGCTTGGTGGATGAGCTTGACCCGCTCCAAGGCCTCCTCGAGCCTAGCCTTGGTTTGGGTGAGATCGGACTCCATCGCGAGTCCTCTCCCCCAAGTACGTCCTAGAGATGCACCACCTCCTCATCTCGAAGGATGAACCAAGCCTTCCTTGGGTCACCAGGGTAGGGCCACACCAAGTCATGGCTCGCCCCCAACCTGCTAGAAGGCCCTGCCGATGACTGGACCACCGCCAGCTCCGGCGACAGCGGGATCACCGGTGGCTCCACCCTGGTGCCCACCTCGTCGGGGCAGGGGATCTCCACCTCCTCAACCCCGTGGCCCGTCTGGCGGATGCTCTGCCTCCGGCCAGGCCACGTCACCTCCCGACTCCAACTCCGACTAGGAGGGTGAGCCGTGCGTCCCTCCACCGGGCGAGCCAAGGTGCCTGGTCTCCCTCCCCTCTTTTGCTGTGATGGTTAGGGGAGGGACCGCAAGGGTCACCTCCGACTCAACCCCCGCCATCGCCATGGGGATCGCCGCCATCACCGTCGCCACCACCACCGCTGCCTCTGTACTTGCGACCGGTTGAGACAGCGCAGCCCCAAGAGGGGAAGGTCGCATCGCCACCAGTCTGCTTCCTTCGCCGCTCGTCGTGGCTCGCCCCAGGCTGGGACTCCACTTCTCCCGCGCGAGAGGCGGGGCGATGCTCAGTCCTGCCACATCTTGGCCGCTGTCAAAAAGTATAGGTCAGTGGTACTCAAAAAACTCAAACTGTGAAATCAAAAGAACACAGATACATACATGGACGACATCGTTAGGGCCCTGAAGCCCCGACCCGCAGGTAATGAGCCCACGGACGGGGTCCGAGCACAGGTTGCGTCTCACACCCCCTGACATTGATTGAGGGGAGCCGACATGGTTGGTTCCCGATTGGCCGGTGAATCACCACAACCGCCGGCTCGTGACACGCCCACCGGAGCAGCTGGCGGGGCGTCCCCCCGCAGTGGCTTGCGCGCACGCGGTGACCCGAAGATGCGGGGGTACGGGCATGTTCCTCCGACCGGCTGGCGCCCCCACCATGCTCGGAGCAACGGGGGATGAGGTCGGAGGCACCTCCGATGGGCGCGATGACTGAGGCCGCTTCGCCTCTCGCTCGACGGCGGCGTTCGAGCTCATGGTATGCTTCCTCGATGCGGGAACATCACCACGCCCTCCATGTCCCACCCGCCGCTGGCAGACGTAGCCATAGGCTCACGGCGCCTCGCCGAGGTCGCGACATCGCCGTGGTTTCCATCCTCAAAGGAGCTCGCGTCGCCACCCAACTCCGTAGGCTCCTCTGACTCGAGCTTCGCCTCAACATCGCTCCTATTTTCCCCGGCCCGCACCCGTCAGGCGATCTCCTTCTCCTTCTCATGCCTCCTCCAAGCCTTCTCTAGCTCTCTTCTTCTTCTTGGCATCCACCGCCTCCTTCAAGGCAGCTTGCCGAGCCACGCCCTTCGGCCCCTTCGGGAGACGTGGCTGAGATTTGTAGCCGGCTAGTCCCTATGAAACAGACGACTCGAAGTTAGAACAGAGGTGGGCAAAAGGGAAAGGGACGCGGAACAACAAAAAGGGAACATACCAGATTCGATAGCTTCCCGGCATTGAGGGATCCGGGCTTTCTATCGAGGGTCTCTCGGGGCTTCAGCTGTAGCACCTGATCAAGCAGGCTCTAGACTCGTCCTTCGCCAACTCCTCCGTGACGCGCGGTCGGGGTCCGCTGGGCCGGAGTACATCCACCTCGGCCGCCCCCTCTCCACTAGCGGAGTGACTCGACGGTGGAAGAAGGTGTGGAACACCCGCACCCCATCAAGGTCGTGCTTTACCAGCTTCTGGAGCTCTACCTCGATGATATCCACCTTGTTCTGCCGGGTGGGGGCCCACGACCAGCTGTACCGCCTCTCGGCCTTCTGCTGGTGAACGGTGGGAATGGCGCCTCCACCGGGTTCCTAATGTAGAACCACTCCCCATACCATCCCTGATTAGAGTCGCATGGGGAGTGCAGGGGTAGGAGTCCGACGAGCTCGACCTCTTCTGCAGGGCGAAACCCCCCACCGGCGTAGTCTTGGGTGGCTTCCCCTCTAACAAAGCTCCCCCGGAGAAGATTCGCCGAAAGAAGTCCATGTGCGGCTCCATCCCAAGGAAGGCCTCGCAGATCGTCACAAAACCGACGACGTGTAGCACCCCAGTCGGATTGAGGTGCTGCAGCTCTAGTCCCCACTCGTTGAGGAGCTCGTGGAAGGCGAGGAAGGAGACAACCTCATCGGTGTGAGGTCACGAAACAGCCTCCCCCCCTGCATGAGAGCCCTCCAGTGCGCCACCTCCTTTGGCGACAGCTGCCCCTTCTCGACAAAGGCGGCCAGCACCAACTCGTCCACCTTGGATGGCCTCTAGCTCGACATCTCACTCCGGATTCACGAAACGGATCTGTGAGTTCTCCTCTCCCTCGCTTTACCCTCTCTTACTTAGGAACTGCCGTGGCGCACGAACACACTTAGAGAGAAGGAAGAAGGTGGACAGGCAGCAGTTGGAGAATAGGCAAAGTAATAGGACGAAAACCCTCTCCCTTCCCCTATTTGAGGAGGACGTGCAGCAGTTGGAGAAATGCAAAGGATTGAGGCGAAAAAACCCTCTCTCTTCCCCTATTTAATGCAGATGGGAATGTGATGGGACGCGTCCTGACCGATGGGATGCGCCTTGCCCGATGAGACGATGCCTAGTTAGACAGGACGTGGCCTGGGCATGGCCCACCACTACTGCACGCCGGGCGCGGGAAACAAGGCACAACCGCACGCAGGCGGCCCTCTGCCTTCCCAGGTAGGACTTGAAAGGGCCCAACACCAGGATCTCCGCCAAGGAGAGACCAACGGGCTTCCTGAATCGATCGGATGGCTCAAGCGAATGCCGAGAGATAGGTAAGGAGCAGAGGGATGGCCCATGCGGGCTATACCGTCTCCATCACGAACGGTGGACACGGATCCCGGTCGGACACATCCAACAAGAGCCCCTCAAACCCATCACTCGAGTCATCAAGGTAACTTTACCAAAACATTTTTTTCTCATTTATTTGTATGATCATTCATTCATCATTTCTCATACACACATTCGCACATTCATCCATGCACGCATTCATTCATCCCATACATCCCAAGCATCGTATATGCAGTTGATGTATCACAACACTTCGTGTTGCATCACGAAGCGGTAGTTGCCTCATTCAACATGAGCAACGATCGACCAGGGTTCGAAGGTCGGTCCACGAAGGGCTCGAGGCTGCCTCGTGTCAAATAGAGCCAGGGGAGAAAATGCAGATGAGCCCCAGCGGCCCTCGCCTAATATGCTCAGAAGCAGATAGGTTCATCTCAAGCTTCTCGTTCGATCCTAACCTCGAGCCATGCCCACAGAATCTCCATCAAATGGAGGCCAGCGGGCCACCGGGGTCGGTCTCCGGAATGACCCGGGCATCTGCCGAGATGTGGGTTAAGGAGCAGTGGAATGCCACATGAGTGCTATGTCAACCCCGTCACGAACGATGGACCCTGATTTCACTCGAAACATGCCCGTTAGCGAGCTCACCGAGCGTGTCACTGGAGCCATCGAGGCAAGCGACATTAGCTCAGCCCCTCCGGTTGCGGAAACCGAAGATGGGGCAACGCACGAAACTCTACTGACCCCTACCGAGCCCAACAGGGCTTAGGGGCTCGGGACGACCGACCCCTCGACGCGCCTGACGAATGCGCCCGATGCCTGGATCCACGAGTCAGTCTCGCCCGATCCCCCGACTGTCTGGCGCGCCCAACGCCTTGGTTGACGTCTCTGACTCGCCCGATCCCTCGGCGCGCCCGACGCCTAGATCCAGAAGTCAGTCTCGCCTGATCCCTCGGTTGCGCTCGACGCCTAGATCCGCGACTCGACTCGCCGATCGCTTGGCGCGACCGACGCCTGGATCCATGACTTTGACTCGCCCGATCCCTCGGCGCGCGCCGACGCCTTGGTTGATGATTCTGACTCGCCCAATCCCTCAGCGCACCCGACGCCTGGGCTGCGCCCGACGCCTAGGTCCGTGACTCCGTCTCGCCTGATCCCTCGGTGCGCCCGATGCCTGGATCCATGACTCTGACTTGCCCGATCCTTGGATCCGTGACTCAGACTCACCCGAACCCTCGGCGCGCCCGACGCCTTGCTTGATGACTCCGTCTCGCCCGGTCCCTCGGCCGCGCCCAAAACGCCTGGGTCCACGCTCCTAGAAATGATGGATCAGCAACTGAAAAGAGGAGGCTACGCCCATCAAGGTGCACTCGCACAAACGCCCACTAACAAAACCCCCAGGCGATTCTACCTGAATCACCCGAGGGCTCGGGGGCTACACCCACCGGGTGCACTCGTGCGCACCCACTGGCCAAACAAAAATTCTCCCGCTGACACACACGAAATACCCTCCAGGCGATTCTACCTGAATCACCTGGGGGCTACACCCACTGGGTGCGCTCGCGCGCATCCGCTGGCAAAACGAAAAATCTCCTAGACGATTCTACCCGAATCGTCCGGGGGCTCGGGGGCTCCTGTCAAGTTCATAAACCCGGGGTTCCTAATGGGTCTGCTTCTAAACAAAAAGCCCAGCCCAGCAGACGACGTTGCGAACGACGCGTAACTCCTGGGACGGCCCTGATACCTAAACGACAGGCCGGAAGAACGATCCAGCCTCCAACCGGAAGGCCTAGCCAAGGAGAGGGCGACGCTCGCTTCTGACTCTAACCACGTTTTCGACCAGAAGGCCTAGCCAACACCTGCTTCCGACTCCGACCCGTGTCTCCGACCGGGGATACACCAAACCCCTGCTTATAGCTCTTCTCCGACCGGCACAGTCGGAGCCGACTGTGACCAATCGACCGGGGACGCCCGCTCAGTGAGGACCCAGAAAACGGGCAGAGCAAGTAAGGTAGGGCGCTCAAGTTAACCGCAGTATCGAGGACCGTACCCTACACACCTGTAGGACAGTATTGTCAGACCATGTCAGAATGGTGCTCTATTACCTTTCAGACATGTCAGAACCTAAACAGTGTTGTAGGCGTCGGTATTTGCCCTACAGTGTTGTGGGCGCCATCAATTCCCGTACCAGGCAAACACGGTAAAGCCCCCACATGCGTCTGGACATCCACAGTGTTGTGGACGTCGGCATTTACCATACCTGGTGAACACGGTAAAACCTTCTACATGCGTCTGACATGAACAGTATTGTGGGCGTCAACAACCATCTTGTACCCGACGGCGTGGGCAACAAGACTTGTAGCATATATACACTCTCTCTATTGTAAGGCCGTTCCCTTCATCTATAAAAGGGGACTTGTTCTCTCCCAACGAAGGACGATTGACAGACATGATCGATTCAAAACATGACAACAAGAACCAATATACTCGAACCTCGAGCATACAGTTGAGCAGCAACCGAGCTCTTAGCGTCCTTTTGATCTTTCCATCAGAGACTTGGGACCTGTCCCTCTTTTGCCCGTTTGTAACCCCACAACAAACTTTAAGCACCTGGGCTCAGGAATAAAATCCCCGACCGACTTAAACTGGACGTAGGGCACGTTGTCTGAATAAGTATAAACCCTGTGTCATTGAGTGCTAGGCCACATCCGATCACAACGTATGACAAAACTATAAATATTTACTTATTGATCAATTTCTGCACCGACAATAATATAACATCACAGAAAATGAAGCGAGCGCGGTTCCCGAGTCTAGCAATTAATTAGCGCAAGTATGGGCCCACCTCACTCACGTCTCACTCAGCTTACGCATGCACGAACTAAAAAACTCATAACTGCTAAAGAAACATCAAAATTAACTTCCGATTACACCATCAGATTTCTTGCAATAAATCTTTCAAAATAAGATCCCACATAGATATATTTAGATAGATTTTTATTAACGAACATTTATCTTATAAAGATATAATATTTTTTATTGAGCAGAGACGATGTTCTGGATTTAGAGAATAATGTTCTATCTTATTAAGAAAAATATTCTTGGTTTAGAAGAACAGTATTCTAGTTTTAGGTTTAGGATATTAGTATTATAATATAAATATGAATAAATAAATAACATAAATAAATAATAATAAAATCTAGAGTAAAGCATAAGGAATAAAATATATAATGTAATAGAGAAATTTGAAAACAACATCACATGGATATTTTTCAAACATCCTAAATTATACTATAGAAATATCACATGTATACTAAATGAACATCACTAAATACCCCATAGAACATCACTAAATATATTATAGAACATCGCATATATATTACATGAACATAACTAAATACATAATAGAACATCACATATATACTGATGTATACTGTGTGAATATAAAAAGCATCATAAAACATCACATATATAATACGAGAGCATCACATGTATATTACGCGAAAATCGTAAAATACAACCTAAAACATTACATGCATACCACGTGAACATAAAAAAACATCACATGTATACTACGCGAACATCACAATTAAAAATATAAAAAACATGAATCAAAGAAAAACATAATTAGAAAAGAAACAAATAAAACAAATAAAAATAAATCAAAAGAAAAAAGAAAAGAAAAGATAAAAATAGAACATCACATTTTTAACATGCGAACATAAAAAATAAGAAAAAAGAAAAAAAATAAAAAATAAAAAATAAAAAATAAAGAAACATAAAATATAAAAAAAATAAAAGAATAATAAAAAAATCACATAAAACATAAATAGAAATAAAAATAGAAAATGAAGCACTGAAGAAAAAAATAGAAAGAAAAAACAAATGAAAAGAAAAAGAAAAAGAAATGAGAGACGAATAAGGAAAAGAGAAAAATAATGAGAAAAATAAAAAATAAAATAACAATAAAAAACATAGAAAACTTAAAATGAAAAGAAAAAGAGAGAATAAATAGAAGCAAGGAAAAACAGTAAAAAGAAATCAAAAGAAAAATAAAAGGTAAAGAAAAATAAGAAAAGGAAAGGAAATAAAATAAGAATGAAAAACATAGAAAAAGAAAAAAGAAGAAAAATAAAGAATAAATAGAAGCAAGGAAAGAAAACAATAAAAAGAAAACAAAAGAAAAAATAAATAAGAAAAGAATACGAGAAAGAAAAGGAAACATTACGTACCGTAACTGTCTCCCGCGCCTGGTCTCCCACCGTCCCCCGCGTACTGTTCCCACGCGTGGCTTCCCGCCCACGGTTCCCGCGCTCTGTTCGGCGTGCGCTTGCGGTCCGACCGTTCGGACGCGATGGTTTTCGAACGAATCAGGCCTTTTGTTGTTTGTGACTAGTGAGGGAAAGCGGCGAAGATGGCGCCAGCGGTGGGACCTTTGTCATCTTGGGAGGAGGGAAAGCGGATCTCCTGGGTCGGAGCTCCCACGGATCGCTCGGGTCAGTGCTCCACCGTCGCCGCCGCCGCCGATCACCGCGTCCGCTTCTGCACCGTCTCGCGTTCTGGCGTCTTGGCACCTGGCGCCAGAGAGGCGTCGCCGCTCCGCTCCCATGGGTTTTTTTTTTTTGCAATTTGGTCTTTTTGAAAAGAAAATTTAAGAGACGCATAAACTCATCTTTGACCACAGAGGTCGGGCGTCCGGAGATTCATGGCGCCGAGGTAATATGTCTCGGCGCCACAGATCTTGACTCCGAAGTGCCTGACCAAACATAATGGGACATCCTAGGCGGTGTTGACTTGATCGGTAACAGGTCAGCGCCACATATCTAGACGTCGAGCTCGGCGGCCACGCACCCTGACGCCGAGCATATTCAAAAATCCGACAACGGGACAGTCGAAGCGGTGGGCAATCCTGTAAAATCCACACGGTTAAACAAAAGCGGCTGCGAATCACTGTGCGCGCGGCCCCAGATTTCCAGAACTTTTAATGCGCCTCAATTACTCCACCCTCCCTCCCCACTGCAGTTCTGCAGTGAGCCCACGCCACGCCCGCCCATGCACCCCCGCTCCCAAGTCCCAAATCCCAACCACGCGCACGGCGCGCGCGCATCTCATCTGCCGTTTCCCGTTTGCGTAAAATAAAAGTGTCCGTTTTCTTCTATTCTATTCCGTCCAGAGGGGATTTGTAGCATTGTTATCTTTAATTATCTCCCGTTTCTTCTTCTTCCGTGCATGCCGTCGTTTTGCACCATTACACTTTGCCGCTTTATGGCAGGAGCAGCCTGTTGACCTGACCGACTACTGACAGTTTTGAGGACGGGCGGCGTTGTCTTCTTCCCCAACCCCCGCAGGCCAGGCCTAGCTGCTTCGCCTTTTTGCTTGCAGAGGATTTGTGTCCTCCGGTTCTCCTCCCCCCGCTTGGCTGGCAGTGGCACACTCGCCGCTGTCTTCTTTTGCCCCCAACCCCCAAACAAATCCTCCCCCACAGAAACAAAGAGCGATGATATCCCCCACATGTACGTAGAAATAGTAGAACCTGCCACCTGCCGCGCCTGCTACCCCCACTCCACTCTCCCCACCCACCCCTCCTCACGCCGCTACATGTGTCTGCGACCCGCATCCTCCTTCCTCACACGCCTTATCTTGACCACCCCGGCATCTATCATTGGTTTTCCAGAGTTTCTTTTTTATTATAATCTATTTTTTTTTTATTTCAACAGTTGTAACCACGTTTTTTCCACAACAAACCAGTCGGAACAGTGTTTTTGCTTGTTTTTTCAGCGAAGTGAACAGGGCCAAGATCTATAGCGCCGACCTCGGCGCCATGTATTCTGGCGCCGAGATACCGGCTATGTCAACACCACCTAGGATGTTCTGCTGTATTCGGGCAGGCAACTCGGAACCAAGATCTGTAGCGCCGAGACGTGTTAGCTCGGCGTCATGAGTACTGGCGCCGATCCTAAGGGTTTAAAGATGAGTTTACATCTCTCAGTGGATCAAACGTAATTTTTCTAGAAAAAAAAGACGTAATTATAAAAAATTGGGTGGCTCGCACAACACAGCTCGCGCTCGCAAAGCTCTGTCGGGGATGCAAAAGTCGTGCAACGACCGAAGAACGCTCATAGTTCAAAGGTCCCCTCTCTGGAGCATTTTTTGTGGCCATCCCATTCGGCTGAAGTGTTTCGGTTTTGACTCCGTCGGTTGAAAAGTTGTCTTTTGGCTTGGTACATAGATTGAAATGTTCTGTTTTCTTCACCGATGGGTTTGAAAGTAGAAAAACTATTACTGCATTTCGTAGCGTGTGGAGTAAATGTACGTTGGCAGGGCTAGAAATAGGTTGTGGGTGACTATTACGATCATGTTGTTTCTGTTTTTTAGACTCAAAATGTTGCTTTCAACCACTTCATTTGAATGTGGGGGAGTAGGGGAGCACAGGTTGTACAGCTCTGCTCTGTCGGGGTCTAGAGTCAGAGAACGACGGCTCATCGATCTTGTCTTTCGAGCATTTTATGTGGCCTTTGACACGCAATCCATCCGTTGAAATGGTATGTTCTCTTACTCTGTCGATTGAGAACTTCTGTTTTTCGCCTGGCCGGTAGAGTCGGTTGAAATGTTCTGCCCATTTTTTATCGATTGGTTGACATATTGTACAACAATTGCTGCATTCTGTAGTTTGGACGCTGGAGTAGAATAAGATTGGTTGACATATGTTGGCGGAGCTCTAAGCTCTTGTAGCTGGAGCTACGAATAAGATTGAGGATGTTTTGAATAAGTCATCTTGGCTCTAATTTAGTGGAAAAATGGTGTGTTTAACGACTTCATTCTGCAGGAACCAATTAACATATGAGCTGGAGCTCCCCAAAAGTCCAAATCAAAATAGGCTGCTATACTAAACAGAACCATGCATGTGTGCGACCTACAGCTACAGGAAAACCGAAAGCGATGTGACCAACTACTGTGAAGCTGCCATGACGACTTTAATAATTATTAATATAAAACGTGGCGATAAAATTAGCCAAAACATGACAATCAATAGCGCCGTGAACGAGTCAAACATGCCATCATCATGATTTTTATAGCCTGCGTTCATATCCTTAAAAGGGCCGCTACTCACAGCTTGTTCACAGAATCGCAGCACCATTGGCAGCTCAAAACCCAGCTTTGATCAGAGAAGCTCACGAGCTGCAGCACCATCTGTCAGGATGCTGAGAGCAACGCACCTCGCTTTCAGGTTTCTCCTTTCAGTCGCTGCTGTTGTGTTTCAGAGAAATCAGTTGTTGTAGAGTTAAAATTCTGCTTTTGTTTCTTTCATGCACGAATTATCGCTTTGTTAAGCATTGCCACCGATGGCTAATCGTGCCTTCTTGAACGCAGGAGGGACAAGGGTACAGCTGCGGGAGCCGTCTTACGTGGCGTCGTCGGTGGCTTCTCAACGGCGTCAGACTCTCAGAGGCTTGCCGGCAAGGTCGCCGTCATCACCGGCGCGGCCAGCGGCATCGGCAAGGCGACGGCCGCCGAGTTCGTCCGGAACGGCGCCAAGGTGATCCTCGCGGACGTGCAGGACGACGCCGGCCGCGCCGTGGCCGCCGAGCTCGGCCCCGCGGCGTCCTACACCCGGTGCGACGTGACGGACGAGGCCCAGATCGCCGCGGCGGTGGACCTCGCCGTGGCGCGGCACGGGCGCCTGGACGTGCTGTACAGCAACGCCGGCTTGGCAGGCGCGTCGGTGCCCGCGCCGCTGGCGTCGCTGGACCTCGCGGACTTCGACCGCGTCATGGCGGTCAACGCGCGGTCCGCGGTGGCGTGCCTCAAGTACGCCGCGCGCGTCATGGTGCCCCGGGGCGTCGGCTGCGTCCTGTGCACGGGGTCCACCACGGGCATGCTCGGCGGCCTCGCCGCGCTGCCCTACAGCCTGTCCAAGGCCACGGTCATCTCCGTGGTGCGGGCCGCCGCGGACGAGCTGGCGCGGTCGGGCGTGCGCGTCAACGCCATCTCGCCGCACGCCATCGCCACGCCGCTGCTGGTCCGCTCCCTCGCCAGGCTGCACCCGGGCGTGTCCGACGAGCAGCTCAAGCGGCTGGTGGAGACTGGCATGAGCGAGCTCCGTGGCGCGGTGCTGCAGGTGGAGGACGTGGCGAGAGCAGCCGTCTACCTGGCCTCCGACGAGGCCAAGTTTGTGACCGGGCATAACCTCGTGGTTGACGGCGGGTTCACGGCCAGCAAGCGGATCGGCGCGCCGGCGGCAAGCGGAACCGCTAGCTGACCATTCTCCTGATCCTGGGAATAATACGATGTACTTCCTGAGCAGCGGTGAAAATGGTACGGATATTTTCCGACAGTGCCCGAGTTCGAATCTATTTACAGTTCAAATCTCTCTGTACCTAAGTCTAAATATTTAACATCCGATACCGTATCTGTACTTGAATACTCAAATCACATAAGTATTTATGATGCTGATATCCATTCGTATCCTATCCGACATAGTTGATATTATCCGTATTCGAATCCGAATCCGAAAAAAATTATAAAAACAAATATAATATCTAGGGGTGAAAACGGTACAGATATTTTCCGACCATATTCGATACCGAATTCGTTTAGAGGAGTTCGGATCTGTCGTATCCGAGTCTAGATATTCAACACCCAATATCGTATCCGAATACTCAAATCATATATTTATGATGTTGATATCCAATCATATCATACGACATAGTTGACACTATATGTATTCAAATCTGAATTAGAACAGAAATATAAAAACAATTATAATATCAGTGATATTCGTTCCTATCCGATCCGTTTACATCCCTAGTAGTATCATGTCCGTATCCGACCGAACCAACACCAAACCTATCATTGTACTAGTTCCTTGTATTGAATGGAGACCAAGGATGCACCTGTGATTGATATATAGGCTGCGTTCGGCTGACTCCAAATCCGGCTTGATCCGCTTCTTTTTTCAGCCGGAACAGTATTTCTCTCTCACAAAATATCAGCAGCTACAGTGCTTTTCAGCCGCTACAGTAAAAGTTTTGGGTCAGCCGAACGCAGCCATAGAGACACTTATCTCTCTATTCCATCTCTGACTTATAGTAACATTGACGCTTAAATTGAGCTTAGGCCGGTTTTAGAATCGGCCCATGTAATTTTGGCCCAATCTAAGAAAAACCCTATGCAACAACTTAAAAATAGTACCACATTGGTTTTCTAACGGGATAAGACCATCCTCATTCCATATAAAATATGGGGTACATGGCTAATTGAGGTATCTAACTACACAATCGATCTATTATCAATTTATATATCCACTTTTTACCCCTTATTACCTCTTCCAGCCCGCGTTCTAGCTGGCCTTGCCGATCCTAGAACACACCCGTCTTGTATCTCCCCGACAGGTCTTTCTGAGAGGCGTTCATGGGTTATCGAGTGAAGAACGAGCGTCTAATCAGCCTCGTCAACCTACTGATCAGCTTGGCCATTGGGACCTCCCTTTGCTGCGTGCACCAGGCCGGTGCGTGACCTGATCGATGTCAACAGGTAAAATGTTGACCAAAAAGAAAAGTAAACAAACGTTATATCTCTCAAACAAACCTAATATAACATCTTGCTAATTGTTAGCTGAGCACACACCTAAGAACTAATTTTATTTGTTATCCTAATCATGCTAATAGCAGCTATAAATTACAAAACTAGATTTTTGCTCTTACACCTACCTGTATCCACGATTCTCTCGCAACATTAAATATAAAAAGAATAGCAGTAGAGACAAAAACCGAGCAACAATAAATATAAAGAGAAGGGCATTAGAGACAAAACACTCATCACATCCACATTTTAGTTGTCGGATCCAAACAACACCTAAGTAATAGTTAACTGGCTAGCTAATAGTTAGCTAGCTAATATTATATATAAGCTATTAGCCAGCTAACTATTAGCAGATAACGAATCCTCCAAATAGAGCCTTAGCTAGCTAATTTTAACTATCATCTATTAGCTAATGGATCAAACAAGCTTGCCTAACACCGATAATAGAGATATGCAAACTTTCGTGCAGCAACCGGACGATTCAAGCGGGCAGAACGAAAGTGGTGGCCAGCCAGATAACCGAACGATATTCTCAGCCGGAGCTACAGAAATGGAACTACAGTCTACAGCGACACGTATCGGGCATGTTTGATTCTCATGCATACCATATACAGATGGGAGGGCAGCCAACCCAAAATTTGGCAGCAGACCAAACGAAAGCCAATTAACCAAAATTTGGACTGACATCCTTTAGCACTCATGGACGGTACATTTAACATTTTGCCACTAGTAGCGTGAGTGCGTGACCTGTCTAATCCCTCTCACATCCACCTGGCTCACAAAGTAGGGGCTGGCTAAATATAACAATTTGGTTCATTGCTTGCATGGACTTTCTTCCTCGATAGCAAGATTCTTCCTCGATAGCAACAACGTTGTAGGCAAAAGAATCAAGCATATCCTAAACCTTTGAAGAAGCCAAATACTCTCAGCACTTATCAAATAGATATTACATCATTTCGTTCTGCGGGTGTGCTTAGTTTCTTCTCTACCCCTACTTAATCTACATTACATGAACAAAACCTTCTACTGTAAGCACAAGAGGGGAGCTCTTGATCTGAATAACTAGACAGTTTATGAACAACGCTTCTAAGTTTTGAATGGAGAAGTCATGTAATCATATTGTGCTGCTTCTGTAAGCTTGTAGCTTATGTTACATACAAAGAGGGGTTTACTCCAGCAGTAGACACGAGCCGCTGTGATATGTAACCCCGTACAAGGTATCTCTACCAAAGAATCATCTATATGTTGCTCCGCCAAGCAGAATTGGATTATAGTGGCTGGAGTTCTTGCTCGGGCACCACTGAATCAACAGGTCTGTAGGCAGTTTGACCACTAAATTTCTTTCTCCAAACAAGTACTACTAAAAAGGCTGACAAAGTGACCAAAACAACTAGTAAAATCCCAAGCAGTATAGAGACTACATGTTCTTGAAACCATGACCTGCACCCAAAGGAAAAAGGAAGCTAAGTTCTCCAGAAGCACTGGCATTCAAGCGAATAAGATGGATGGCTACTGCAGAAGTTAGTACGCACTATAATAATTCATAAAGTTATCTCATGGAACTTTTCTTTTGGTGCTGGGGGAGAGTGATGTAAATAAAACAGAACATGAGACAATAAAACAGACTATGATACTGTCCTAACCCTTTTTGGACATGGGTGAAACTGTGCTTTCATCCCCCCCCCCTGAACACACACACACACACACACACACACAAAGAGAGACAATCTGGAGGAAGCCCCAAAAGGAAAATGTGGATATTATCAGACATTATATGAAATAATGCAGCTTATAATAAACATTCCTCACCTTCTCGGTAAAGGCTGCACATTCCACTCGAGCAATTGATAACTGCCAAGATTTTCAGGCAACTGAACATGATGCTGAGTTAACCGATAGATGATACCCTGGCATAAATCAATAGAATATAAATTAATGTGCAAAAAAAAAAACTGATCCGAAATAGTTATAATAGGTTCAAGAGTATGCTACCATTGCTGTTGCGTTGGACATAGCATTATCAGATCCTGCTGGGAAAATACCCCATCTAATCAGAGTAGAATTTCCTTGGCTCGTAATATTCATAACTCGAACCTGCCAAATTAAATAGCAGCTTCAGCCAAATCACCATGAAGCAATATCAAAACAACTATGAGATTAGGGCAGACTAAAGTAAATGAACGTATAATACAAACACAAATGTTCTTCAATCCCGCCTGAAAAGAACCACCCGCATAACTAGCACAACCAAGTTGTTGCATACTTTTAATTCTTATTAATACCTGACGAGAGTCAATCTCCAGCTCTTTAGCTATCAGCTCAGCCAGCTCATGGAGATGAGGTTTCAGATTTGGGTAGGTAACATTTATGGACATATCAACAGTGATGAGACCAACATCAAACTCTGCAAGCCGAAGATCAACAAGTATGATAATCATGTCTATCAGTACTGTAAACCAAGATAGAAATATAGGGCACTAAGGAAAAGTAGTGGGCATTGGCACAGTCCATTGCTCCTATCCAGAACAATAATATTTATTTAAACTACATAAAAATAAAGTGTGCTATTGTTGCCAAAAAAAATTAACAAACACCAATTAAGAAAATATTTACTTATTGCTTTAGCTTACAGTAATCGGCCTGGTTAGTGGTTATTAACAAAATTACTATAGGCATATGAAATGTGAACCAGATTATTGTGCAAGCCATAAAGACTGGTGAATGTACCATCAAACTCAAAGAACTAAGTAGGTAAACAAAAATTGAGTAAAGCATGGGTCGAATTGCGGCTTAAAGGACCTTCAAGAGAGGCAGATTGATTGTTTGCCTCATTTCATATAAAAAACTTAAGCCCTATCAAGCTTCATATTCATAAGTACCAAAACAGCCACCAACAAAGCAGATCGAAACAAAACGATGCCTAACTGATAGTTACAAGTGAAATATAACAAATATCCATGTTTTGTCATTCATCATATAATACATGTGAAATTAATAGAAAATAAAATAATTAGGCACAAACCTGGCAAGCTACTAGGGGCAGGAGCAGGTGACATATCAATTTCTGAATTTGTATCACTTGAAGGGGCTGGTGAAGGAGCGTCACCGATATGTAGTCTCTCCCACAACTCTGAACAGTTAGTTTTCCAAAAGCCAATCTTTTCATTGTGACGGTCATAGGTCACAAGCGTATTACGAACAATGATGCCTGCCATTAAGGTCATTACTTTAGCTACTCAAAATGGCTAAGTTTCTAAATGCATAAAATAATAAACTGTTGTCATGATCTTGTAATAGACACAGACTATTTTTACTACAGCCTATGAATAAAGGGCGTACCCAGTGCAGAGAGCTCCCGCTCTGTGCGGGGTCTGGGGAAGGGTGTCAGTGGTAAGCCTTACCCTCGCCTGTGCAATGCGAGGAGACCGCGACTCGAACCCGGGACCTTCCGGTCACAGGCGGTAAGACTCTACCGCTTGCACCAGGCCCGCCCTTCTACTACAGCCTATGAATGAATCAAAAAAATCAAGAACCTATCATTCAGACAATTGTGATAGCCAAGGAAACAAATTTAAATAAACAGACCTCATAGCACATAGTAACAACTAACAACAGACTCATGTTTTTCTTCACCATTATGGAAGGAGAGAGAGAGATTTCTATATCCTAAATCATTTTAGTTTTCAACTGCGACTACATTATAGAGAAAGCTACATTTGTAGGCTCAAGTTTTGCTCACAACTACATAAACATAATAAAAAACATAAAAAGCTAAATATGCCAGGTTGTCTGAAATATAGAAATAATAAATAAAGAATACTAGCTTGCTTGTTTCCTTTGGTAAAAAATGGTATTTATGCCTTTCATAACGAAGACTAAGCTTGCGCATCTATGCCAGTCAGATTTTGTGCTACAATCATGCTTTCAGAAGCGTGCTGTACACTATTGGATTGAATGAGTAAGGGCAAGAGATGCTACTCTGAAGACATAAGCAAATATTGACAATGAAATGCAGTGCTCAGATTTGATAATTTTAATTAGTTATTCAACTCATAAAGTTTGAATAAATCAAGCTAAAAGAAAATACATATATTAAGATCATATATAAGGAGAGAACATGCTAAATGTTTCTTCCAAGCCAGTCAACTAAGTTTACAAAAAAAATCCAATATGCAAGTGTATAAGCAGGTCAGAGTAACACTGCATATCATACTATTCACTCAGCCTATGCTAATAACATTTACCATGCAAGATAAGATCCGAAAGTGCTGCATATAAGGATGCAATCTAATATTGGTTGTAATTCTACAGAATAAGTCTGTAAGCTTGTGCACTTTATAAGCCAATAGACGTAAAAAGAGAGTCCAGCACGTATTGAGGAATGACAATTAAGAGTTGTAGAATAGATATACACTCGAGATGACCAATAGCCCAGCAAATTGTACAAGATGTAAAGCAAATGGCAGCAGTAAGAAGTGCAAAGATCGTAACACTTGTTTAACGTCCTCTGAAAGTTGAGTGTCTAACCTCCTAATAGTGTTGTTGGATCTTTACCATTTTGGAATACACCCAAGCAATAAGCCCCATCAACTTTGGAGTGCTTCATTTCAGAATTGAAGGGAAGACACAGTACATAACATGAGTAGACAACACCGACAGACAAATTAAACAAACGTTATCTCAATTGATTTAAATAGATATGAGCTCACAATTTCTCCTACCCGGAATAAATAATTTTCAGGTGTAAGTGAGAGCTTCTGTCCATTTCCAAATACCATGTCAACATCTGGAAATACCTCATGTAGCTTTGAGACATTCCTGGAAGCGAGACCATAAATATTTAAGTTCTACACAAGCATCATGGAGTGTATTATAAGAACACTGAGAATGAGAAACAAATTTTAATCATGGTGTGAAAGTCACCTTCCAGCACCTGCAAAGCAGATATCCTTATAATTTGGATCAGGGCCACGAATTTTCTTGAGAGAATGCACTTTACTTGTCACCTATCAATTGAAACATAGAGTCAGCAAACATATTTCTTCAGGAACATAACCACAACTCATTAATTTTTAAGAACAAGATACACCGGTGGTTGTTAAACTTGTCCAAGGTGTCATCTAGGTCCCTAAACTCTTAAAATGCAGATCCAAACCCTTGAACATGTTGAGTATCACTCAAGATCCGATCACTTTAATTAGCATGAACACACAGCCCAGAACCAACTTGCAGGTGACGTAAGAAAGTACGTTGGTTATGGAGATTTGGGCCTTCAGGGGAACAATTAAGAGATATATGGATCTCAAATGGCACAATTAACAAGTTTAATTCCCCAGATCTGAATTTCAAGACTTAAAGGACTTAGACAACACAGGGCAAGTTTGAGGACTGCCCAGGTACTTAGAAGGCGTTTGGTTCGGCCTTTTTGGCCTGTGATCGGTTTACAGCGACATCAATTTCTGTTGTTTTCTGTTTGTTTTGGCCGGCCCGCAACAGATCACAGTGTAATCGGATACTGGGCCATATACAACCTCGTTACCACTCCCCAACCTGCGTTATCTGATCCCGCAAGGCCGACGCAGCGTCATGGAAATGAAAAGGCACTCCCAAAACCAACCAAACAAAAGACGTTTTTAAGTTCCCTGCAACAGCTACCACCAGCAGCTGATTACGTTGCTGTTCCCGCACACAGCATGGAGCCAAACAGCACCTTAGTCTTTTCAAAATTAGTTAAAGTAGGACCAAGACAAAGACACTCAGCTCTGGTGACATGCAAAACCAACAACAACAAAGCCTTTTAGTCCCTAGCAAATTAGGACTTGGGGTAGGCAAGAGTTGAAACCCACCATGAGCCAACAATGAAAAGGGAAAAGAGAAAAAGAAAGTAGATATATATAGAACAGGGCATCAATATTAGATATATTAATAGGGGATATGACATGCAAAACCAAACAAAACAAAAAGGAATTGTTGGTGCACCAGTCAACAGTGTCCTTGTAATCCAGAAGTTCGTTTGTAAAGCAACAGCCAAGAGAATAAGAGAAAAAGGAGGGATACAGTTATTAGCCAATGGACATGAAAAGGCGTCAAGGAGAAAAAGCAGATTGTGCTAAAGTAGAAGTTTAATTAAAGGGCGTACCCAGTGCAGAGAGCTCCCGCTCTGTGCGGGGTCTGGGGAAGGGTGTCAGTGGCAAGCCTTACCCTCACCTGTGCAATGCGAGGAGACCGCGACTCGAACCCGGGACCTTCCGGTCACAGGCGGTAAGACTCTACCGCTTGCACCAGGCCCGCCCTTCTAAAGTAGAAGTTTAATTCTATCTATGAAAGTGTAAACTTATCTAGGTGTCATTAAGATGTTAACTTCTTTTATGTAAGGCAGAAAAGTTAAAAAGATGGCACTAGTGCAATTTTAGCCACAAATACTATTGATAGCTTCTGAAGCTAGCCTACCTTTTTTACATGGTACACTGCAAAAACAGAATTCCAAGCAAATTGATTTCACATGAAGGAAAAATAACTACAAAAGAACAAAGATCCAACAGAAAAGGTATGGATGTGTAAATAGCTTACAGCATCTCTAAAAGCCACGAAAGCTTGCTCTGGCAAATAAGCATATGTGGTTCCACTATCCAAAACAGTCCCATGCTTGCTGTCGAAGATCCTTGAATCTACCCGCAGTGCCTTTCCAGCAACATGTATTTCCTTTAACTCAATGTTGTAATATGGACTGTTGCCAATTTAAGATTAGCTAATAAAAATATGTACCACAAAAAGAATAAGGGTCGATTATCATATAGGAAACTATACATTACCTGCGGAGAGGGTCTGAATGTGAAAAAGCCATGTCAGAAGGAGCAGGCACTCCACCAAGCACCATAGCACCACCACCAATATCCATACCGCCATAGCACAATGAGAATGAATCACTTATGACACCCTTTTCAACAAGCTGATCCATTATACTAAGTTGACCACGACCAAGGCCCATTATGCCATCAGCATGCTGACTGAACAAATCTCCAGTTTCAGAATTTTCACAGCCAAAAACAGCACGCTGTGGCTTAAGTTCACTCTCTCTGCCAAAAGACACAATGTCCTCACCAAGCACCCCACTGCTGGAGCTCATTTCAGCATACTGCCTCTCATAAGTGCACTGTTTTTTGTCACTGTCACAAGTACAATCGACATTGCATTTTACTGGTGAATATGAACTGGAGAGATCAGGTTGAAATCGTGGATCCTACATCAACCAAACTTCAGATTATCTTACTGTAGATGAATTAATTTCTAGGCATAAAAATCTAAACACTAGTAGAGACTAGTTAATAACAGTGATCTCCAAGACAAAAAAAAAAACGATTCATACTCAAGGTATGGCATATATGGTAACACACAGATTTTCATGTGTTTCGACTTTCGAATTATTATATATTATATACATCAAGGTAGAGAAATACATACTCATATGATCTTTAACCTTTTGGACATTACAATGTAAAACATAAGATCGTTTCAGATACAATACTTTACATGCCTCGGCAATGATGTATTGATGTGAGTGATTCATTCAATGAACACAAGATCCACTAAGTAAAGATGGTGGTAAAACAATGATGATGGATCCCAAGCCATCAGTGCATTTGCAAAGTTGCATCAAGAACATTTGAGAAGGCTGCAAAAGAATAATCCAGCATCTAAGAAGGGCCTTCAGTTCAATCAAAACTATATTGTATGCTAGCAATATCAATGGGCAACTCAATTTGTTCAAATGCTAAGATACATTGTCTCCTGATTTTATTTACATTTCAAATATGATGATGTGTGGTGATGCCATGACATACCATTGTAAAGCCCTAACCAATTTATGTTTTGTCTTTAGTTTTTATTTTATTTTTCACTTTCAACAATATATGATAATTGACATGATAATATGATACCACACACTAATGGGATGTTAGCAAAGTACTTTAAAATACAAAATTATCTCATGGATAACAATTCCAAAGACAGTGCAAAAGAAGTCTGAACATGTACTAGAGCCGTAGTATATTTTCCATTGTGCAGAGATGTATTTTCGAAATGGATAATGAATTAATTATAGCATGTACTCCCTCTGATAAAAAAAAATTTACGTATTTGACTTTTTACAGTCTTCAATGCATATCTTTGACCACTAATTTCTTCTAGTATAAATTCTTAAAATCCTTTAGATTGAAGAGATTTTGCTTGTATTTTGAATACAAATCTACACATCTAACTTGCAGGTTTCCAAACTAAATAAGTTAATAGCTATTGGTGTTTTTAGTTTTTAAGGTTTGACCAAATCATGTCCTAAACAACATTTTTTGTGACCGGAGGGAGTATCAAATTTCAATATGGTGGAGCAATACTATACCTTGAGTAGAAAAAGAGTGTTCAAGGACGAAAAAGGTTACACAGGTATGACCAAACCAAACACCTGTCATTTGTTGGCAATATATGTGGGACCCACTTAATATTGAGAGAAAGTTAAGCAGCTGTCTAACAATTGATGACGACAAAAAACAAGGTCATTGGTTGGCAATCCAATGTTATAGGTTGTGGCCAAGATTGGCAGGCTACATGTTGGGAAGTGTGGACAATAGACTATGCATTTCAGGAATCGACCATTTAGAAAAGCAAATAAATTGTGGGCAGCAGGTTGAAGCCAGTCCCCACATCCTCAGTCGATACTAGGACAGTTTATCAACAACCCATGACTAAATTGCAACTCCCTAATCTACCTGCAAATGAAATGTTAATCTTCTGAAAACTAGAGTTCATATATGCTGATGTGCATCAAGTAGTCTCAGAAACCCATATAATTCGCATACCATGAATTAGCTAAGTTCACTAGTCCAGCTTCGCAACTTGGGTTCACATATCCATGCGTGCTATCATCCTAATCAATAATATCATCTCACAAGTTCCTAGCTGATAGCTGAGCAGAGAAGCAAAATAATACAGCCCCACCTGGTGGTTGCCGCACTGCTCGCAGGAGGCGCAGGGCACGTAGGTGACAGTGCTCCCGGAGTCAACGATCAGCGCGAACTCCTGCGGGGGCGTCCCGATGTACAGTCTCGTCGTGTAGTACCTGAACCACCACGACGGCACGCACCAGCCTCCCGGCTCAGATCCAACAGAGCAAGCAAACAAAAAAGAAATTGGGGGAAAACAACAGCGTAAAGAAACGAACTGTACCGACCCGTTGGTGAGGAGATCGTCGTGGAGGCGCATGCGCGCGTTGGGGTGCGCCCCGTCGCCAAGGTCGCGCCGCGACGAGGCGGCGAGCCGGCTGGCGTTGGGGTACGAGCGCGTGAGCGGGAGGAACAGCGGCGGCCCCGGCGCGGGCCGATCGGGGGATCCAGCGGCGGCCCTGGACGCGGCGGCCAGGAAGAGGATAGCGATGGAGGCGGCGGCGAGGGCCTGGAGCGAGCCCGGCCGAGGCCGGCCGCGACTCGCCATGAAGTGGCCTCCTCGCGCGGGGAATGAGGGAGGAGAGGGTGTGGAGGAAGAGGTCGTCGCGCCGAGAGGGGCGAAGCGAAGCCGGGCCGAGGCGACGACTTGTTAGAAGAGGCAGAGGCGGGTGGAGGGGTAATTCGGTAATTCACAGCACCATCGCGGGCCCCGTCGGGCACGTCGGATATTGGAGTGTTTTGCTTACCGTTGCAGCTGCAGAACGCCCCGCAGATCCTTCGTGTTACCTGATTAGTGGGGTCTACACTCCTGGGCCCTACGAGTCGGGGGCTCAGGCGTGGCCGCGTGGGACTGTCACTGGATAGGGCGGGTAAGCTGGGTCTCCTGTCTTTTTTCCAGTCGCAGCACAGGAGTGGTAGAGTGGGCGTTGACGAGACGAGCACGATCTCACAAGTCACAAACTGACTTTGACAACCACATTCTGTTCGGGAGGCGTATCGTGGATTATATTCTGTTCGGGAGGCTGTATCGTATCGTGGATTATTTATTGTTGTCTGGTTTGGTATGAGAGAAAAACACTGTTCCTGGCTGAAAATTTACGATCGTTTAAAAGAAAGCGAACAGAGCCGGACTGTTCGCTTAAACGTATCCGTAGAAACCACCGGTCACCTACGGGTCCGCTCAGCTTGGAAGGCCAAACTTGCGTGGCTTTTCAGTTCAGTCCTCCATGCTCCAGCACAGTTTCAGCAAATTTTTATGCAGATCAGAAAGTTCTCACTTTCAGAGGTCTCTTTACAATTAGGGAGACAATGGCATCATGCTTTTCATGCACACAAGTTATGTGTCAGATCTGAAAGTACAAGCCATGTCAACAGCAAGTAGAGAATATTTTTTGTTAAAGATTGTCAGATGTGCAAGCTTGCCAAAGTTTTGCACTCAAGGCACCTTTAGGCTTTCCCTAGTAAAAAAGGTAATATTCCTACATGAGACAGACTGGGTGGCAGAGGATGTAAAACATTCAACAAGTCAGGAATAAGCACAGCTAAAAGCAAATAAGAGTGCAAGGTACATGTAGCAGGACATGAGGGCAATTATAATTTGACCGGCGCCTCACACTACATCAGTTACACCTCCAAAACCCACTGCTGTGGACGAGGAAACAAGAAAATGACGAGAGTTACATCTCCATCTCATGGGAGTTGGGAGGGACTGGTTTCCATGGCGTGCATCACCAGCACAATACTTTTGAGGGAGATGAGTCGAATCTATGGTTGCGGAGGGCGATAGCCAGATCCCAGATAGTTTGCATAGCTGCTGGAAGCAGCCGGCCCGGATGCGCTGGCGTAACCTGCATAGGTGCTTGCAGCTGGTGCTCCTGGGCCACCATACGCAACTTTATAAGGGCTTGAATTGTATGATGCTGCCACGGACCCTGGGGTGTACTGGAATGGTTTTGGGGCGCTGAACGGTTCACCGTAAGAAGAAAACGCACCACCTTCATATACTGGGGCTGGTGGTGGGTGGTGGTACCGGTCAGCAGCTCCATATCTATCAGGAAGAGGGGCACGGGAGGGCATTGGAGCAGGGCCACGGGAGGGCATTGGAGCAGGAGCACGCTGCCAGTTAAAGCCTGGAAATGGAGGCCTGCGAGCAGCTGAACCAACAGAACCAGCAGGTCTCCTAGGAAATGAAATGCCAGGGCCTCGAGGCTTCTTTGCATAAGTACGCCCAGCATCAGTTGATGGCCTTTTCTCACCCTTGGGCTTTAGCTCAGATACACGCTTTTGGAGAGGTCCAAGTGAACACTCCTTCTGAAGCTTATACACTTCGATACACTTTATCACAGCCCTCAAAGCAAGTAGTTCCCTAGATTTTGGGTCGTCCTGAAAATTGGATCCATCGAGTCATAAGACAAACATGTAAGTTATAATATAATAACAAACAATAGAAGTGAAACAAAAAGGATTGCAAATCGAATGTGAAACTATCATAGCACATGATTTAATATAAGAAAGGAGTTATTTCACATCAGCACTAATAACATTGTGGCCATTATCACACAATGCATAAGGCAATTGTGAGATACAGCCGAAGCGCCTAACAGAACATATACAGTAACATTCACAGACAGCACACCAAGCATTATAGACTGAGAGCAATATACTGTTTCCCTAGAAAATTCTGGAGGTAAAGGTAAAATAGATTTCAAGAAATTAAAGATGGGCTCTTAATGGTCAGTCTTATCAAACTTCTCAATAGTTCCTTCCTAGTTTGAAGTAATAGGAACTGGTATTATCCAGATTTTGCTCTCTTGAACCAGTTGACAGGCTGAGGAACTCATATCCAATTAATACCCATACTCCCTAGATTGGATCTTTTTTCCATTCTTTATTTAGTAAAAAACTAGTCCTCCAAGTTATATATTGAAAAAACCAAACCATCCACCAAAAAGGGTTAAAAAGTTAAATTAGATCTACCACGGACTTTTCAGACCTCTTTAAGAAGACCAAAAACTGAAATAAAAAATAGCTTCATAAAAAATGAAGCTTTTATTTTACAATACTATACTAGACAATGAAACAGTTCTGTCAATGAAGCAATATCAACCGTTGAACTATGCAAGCCACTAGACAGACTCATCAAGATCACAAAAAAGGATAAAATCAACAAACCTTTAACGAGGTCGCAGTTGCATCCCCATTATTTTCAATTGTATCCTTTAGTTCCTCAACATATGTCTTCAGCAGAGGTGCAGGGGGGAATGTCTCCGAAAGCCCGAAAGCTTGTACAAAATGAACTGCATCAATTTGCCTGTGCCGCTTAACCAACTCCTCAATGATACCTAGAAACATAAAGAGAATGTCAACAGAAAAACTTAAAACACTAATTTCATGCAGGCACTCAATGCTTTGCACTTGAACAAAACAGTAAGGAAGTTTTAGTTCCCTAGATGGTTTGGGGGCTTAGTGACAATGAACAGCAGCAGCCTGACAAATGAAGGGATTAGAACGCCTTGTGGCATTCTGGGTGGATACCAACCTGGCATTTTCTCATTAAGACCAAGAGAGCGACAGCACACAGCAGTCTGCTTGCGACGAGAGACAGCAACTACGATCTTGCATAGTTCATCTTCGTCAAGCACCGAATCAACATTAAAAGTTGTAAGAAGCTGCAGGAAAGCCTGTGCCTCCAATGAATAGCCATTAGAAGCATCCAGGTCAACCTCAGCTAACTTACTCTTCCACTCTTCGGCAATTGCCTTGGCTTGCTCCTTAATTTCAGAGCTCCAAGGGTCGTTGCCACCAGGCTCCGTCGTCCCTACTGCAGGTGCTATAGCTTCCATTAAAACAATGCAGCTCTTGCGCTGAACCTCAAGAGCGTTATGTTTACTCCCAGGTGAATTAGTTTGGTCTGGTGGGAAGAAACCCTCCAGGGAATTAAGTACAAAGCGGGCAGGATCAGTTGCACATTTTAGTGCAACAGAAAGTTCATCACGAAGGCTAGCAAGTTTTCTAGAATTTTCTGAAAGAAATTTCAGAAGGCCTTTGGTGTCCATCTGCTCACATAGTTGCTTCAATACAGGAATGGCTTAGTCTCAACAGGTGAAGCTTCAGATGCCTCGCCCAACCCACTAGCAGGGGTATTCTCCTCTGAAGCACGAGATGCATTGTTGTCATTGATTGAGGTACTTACCTTTTTGTCTTTGCTTCCACTTGCATCAAGTATCTCAGCAAGCTCCACCTTATATTTTTGCCGAACCTCTGCTAGAGAAGAGACAGCAGCATCCCTTAGCTCCTGAAGCTGATTCAGGGAGGCACGCTCTTTTGTAGAAACATTAGCCGCTTTCTCTGCAATCAACCTACGAGCTTCAGCTTTCTTTTCTTCTAATGCCTTCTGCTTCTCTACCAGTTCATCAAACTTGCTTCTGTACGACTTAGACTTATCAAGGCTGAGGAAATGCCCTTTGATATCTTCCCATTGAATGCCATTTTGCAATTGCAGAGATGCTTCGGTGTGGGATTTCAACTTTCCAAATACTTCAGCAAGCTGTTCCACTAATGGCATTGCAGATTCAGAACCACCAGAATTGTTCAAAGTCGCTTCCGTAGCCATTTTGCAACAAAACCAATAATAATCTGGAGGGACATAGGGTAAAGTACTGTCAGTTGAAGAACAGGAATTGAAAGAGAACAAGTACAGGTTGTTTCCACGACACAGCAAGCAAAAAAATCAAATAAAGAAACACGATGTAAAACCTATAAAGCTAACCAGAGCAGAACAATGGACCCTGTTTGCCTTCTTGTTGTGTGTGTGTGGGTGTGGGGTGGGGTGGGGTGGGGTGGGGGGGGGGGTAGTTCTTCGTTAATTCACTGGATAAAGCATGATAGCTCTCTAAGTGATGGTAAATGCAATCAACAAAGATAGAATTCACATAAATTACACTGGTGTGTTTTCTGAATTTCTCAGGTTGACAGTGAATGAAAAGAAGACCAACCTTACAGAGTAGCATGTGTAATCTATAGAATCCCCCTTCACACCAAGGCCCTGTTTTTCCCACTTATATTCAGCTTCCCACTGAAAAAAAAAACCTAGAATCCCACCAAAAGCTTCGATTATTTTTTATTCTTCTGACCTCCACATCAGAACTTTGAACTAGCCTGATCGAGAATCGAAAAAATCCCCGCGGTATGGTGATTATAAGAGAATCGATTATAAGCAGAAACAAACAGGGCCCAAAAATATGTGTTTTACTGGGCAGTTAATTTGCCATCCACTGCTAATGCTAAGAACAAAAAATAATATTATTTGCTAGTAGATGCTGACCTATGTTTTTTCTCCTTTATGCTGTAGTAAATTTGCAATTCAGAATTTCTTGTGCCTAAGTTCTTTGAGTACTGCCAAGCCGATTGTTCAAAACAGCCAGATTTGACTGATCCAGGATTGATTTTGGGTTCGGCTGAGTTAAAACGATATATTATCCAATAACAAAGCAAATCAGAAACAGACCATTTTGGGATCAGATTTTGTTGTGGAAGTACTAATACCTAAGTAATAACAGGCGAGTAACATCTGTGTTCAGTCAACCCACCTTGTAGTGATCACACGAAATAAGCCTCACAATCAGCCTAGTCACTGGATTTCTAAGTTATGTAGTATATATTTTGAAACATATCATTTCATACAGAAGAATGCCAAAAACAAACGCAGCCGATTTTATGTCTGTGAGTTGTATCATTAACGATTCACAAATCACCTCATCAGCAGTCTAGTACCCAGTATATAATTAGTAGATCAGTTCAAAATTGCTCTTTTTTCACAAGAATATGCAAGTGAAGTGTGCGTCAATACGTTAAGCAAGAAAATTGCAGATTTGACCACCAAAGACGTAAAATTTGCACAAAAAGGACAAGTCGAGACAGCACACTTAGGCCTCGTTCGGTTGGGTGGGGATCAATTCCGGTCTCTGTCTTCCTTCTATAATTTACGAAGCATGGGAAACGTTCCGGCCCGGAACGGCCGGGAACAGTGCAAACCGAACGGGGCCTTAATGGAATTCATCAGGGATTGGGTCTAAATTGTAAAACAGAGTGAGACTCAAAAAGAGAGCACAGGGGGGGAGGGCATGCCAACGGCGTCAGAGAAGAGGTAGAGAGACATCTGATACTGCGCGAGCGGGAGAGGACGGAGATAGAGCGGCTGCGAGCATGCTGCCTCGCGCGAGGAGGGCCCGGGGCAGAGATGGATGGGGGCTAAGAGGTGGAGTGGAGGTACCTGCAGGGCGCCGCCGCGCCTGAGTCCGAGGAGGGGGTACCGCTGAATCCCTTCGCCGGTGGCGCGCCTAGCCCTCCACCGGTCGCCGTCGCCCGCGTGCCGCTGCTAGGGTTAGCCGGTAGGGAGAGGTCGAGAGTCGACGAGAAGGGACGGCGTTGGTCGATTGGGGCGGGATCGGAAGATGGCTTGGTCGGTGATTGGGGAATCGGGTTGGGTTTGGATGGGAGTGAGAGTTCTGGGCTGGCTGTTGACCCGTTTCGCGAGCCTCATGTGTTGGGCTGGGCCGTTCCTCTTTAGTCTTTATACTTTTATCCTTCAGCCGGTCCAAAAGAAGGAAAAATCTTTCTAGCTCGTCCGATTCTTCGCCGACGCGTCTATAAAATCCATTTCTTTTCTCCCTCACTCACTTTTAAACCAATTTATCTTTTGTACCATATAAGGTCTTGTTTAGATGTTGTCAAATTACCTCAATCCACATTTATTGGGGTAGATTGAGGTAGAATTTAGTTCGATTCCATTCCAACACATGTGGATTGATGCGAATTCGACTACATTCAAACAAGGCCAAAGCGATTTTAACGACGATTTTGTCCAATATAATAACACCACATCAGTTGTTCAGCCGTTCTATATAGCGCCACTTTATAATTTAGGGTTAATCAGACTTACGTTTAAAAAAAGAATATTTAGATATCTTTTCCTCTGAAAATTATGCATACCAATTTTATTTCAGTTTGGAAAAGCCGATTCCTTGTTTTTTTTAAAAAAATAATGCTCTATCTTAGGGTGTCCACCTTGAAATTATTTTACTATCTTATGGACTTTTTTAAGCGTTAGCTTGCTAGAAGATGCTCCCTTTATCCGTTATAATTAGTCTACGAAGACAACTCGGACCAGGTAAAAGTTCAAATGACTTAAGACACAGCGTGTGCCAAGGACAAATCTAATCTCAGATACCTCGCTAACTTGGCGGACGAGGCATACGTTATATACATGGAACTCTAGTTTCATATCTTTCCAAGCTAAAATAAAAAAATTTAAAGATTAAATAAGATTTTAGGATTTTTATTTGCATGTTCTTTCTAGAAAACAAATATCTGGATAATTTGAAATATAGTTTGGTTTACCATAGACCCCTTCCCACGGTTGGTGTGTGGCGCCACTTAGACGATTTATATGATGCCACTTAGGGAAAAACCACCGTGCACATCGCTGAGGGTGCAAAAATAAACAATTTCAAAAAAGTAAGGAGGAATAAAAAAATAATCTTATTGATTTTTTTAGCAACACCACCCTCTTTATTCAGCTAGGAGGATTGTACATATTACAAACACCATCGGGTGGATTCAAGAACCAAACATGCTGCCCTAACTCGACATGAATCGAGCTACGAGCTATCCTATGAGCATCGGTATTTGAGTCCCTATGTTCATGTATAAACTCGACACTTCTAAAAGATGTCTTCCTCGCATTAATCTCCCAGATAACATATCCATAGATCCGAGATCGTCTTGTTGGGTGTCTTCACGACAATCAGACAGTCACTGGCTAACCTGAAACTGTCGGCTCGTAGGCCTAAAACGAGAGACATCCCTTCTCTGCATGCAATAGATCCCATCACCTCCACGACGACAATTATTGATGAGAGGGAGAAATCTAACGACTCCTATATTGAGGGATCTAAAGAATTTTTTTCCAAACCGAGAAATGCAATGAACGCAACAACAGCCTGGGTTAGCCCGTTTATCCCGCTATTCCCAAAGGGCCTACATGGACAAATATAACAGCCCACTTATGCAGGAAAGACATCTAGGGCTTGTATAGTTCCTCCTCCTAAAGTTTACTCCGGCCTTGTTTAAATTGTAAGTTTTTTCACTCTCTCTCCATCACATCAAATCTTTGGACACATGCATGGAGTATTAAATGTAAATAAAAAAACAACTAATTACACAGTTTGATTGTAAATTACAAGACGAATCTTTTGAGCCTAGTTAGGCCATGATTGGACAATAATTGTCAAATACAAACGAAAGTGCTACAGTGCCAAATACTGATTCCTAACCCCAATCTAAACAAGGCCTCCATATCCCATCGAATGTTAAGACACATGCATGCATGGAGTATTAAATATAGACTAAAAAATAACTAATTGTACAGTTTATGACTAATTTACGAGACGAATCTTTTAAGCCTAATTAATCCATGATTTGACAATGTGGTGCTATAGTAACACATGTGCTAATGACGGATTCTGTAATTTATTATTTTATTAGTATCCAAACACCCCATACAACACCTCAATATGACACCCGATATGATATCCTATAACTTTAGGCCCTGAATTTAAACAAAGTCTATGTCAGACAGCCGTGATTTGCGAACCCATGCAAAGTGAGCCCAAATAAACCGGTAACATAAAATTTTCACACATGCTGCTACTGGGATGTGTCCAGCTGAGTGCCTGTTTAGTTCCTAAAATTTTGCAAATTTTTTCAAGATTTCCCATCACATCTAATCTTTGGACGCATACATGAAGCATTAAATATAAATAAAAAATAAAACTAATTACACAGTTTAGACGAAATTCACGAGACGAATCTTTTAAGCCTAATTAGACTATGATTTGACACTAATTGTCAAATAACAACGAAAGTGCTAAAGTACCATTTTTTAAAAAAATTCCCCAACTAAACAAGGCCTGAGTAGCTGCCTTCCACGACATTCTCTCTCTCAAACCTGTTCGTTTGAATTTATCAGCCGACTTATCAGCTAGAATCTATAGTATTTTTCTCTCACAATAAATCAGCTTCAGCTGACTTATCAGCCGGTTTTAATACCAGCCCAACAGACGGCGACTTCCACGACAGCTGAACGTAGCTGGCTTCGACGACAGCGGGACCAGAAACGTTGGCGACCGTTTGATTTTCGTGGGAGGGAAACACGGAGGTTCAGAACCCAAACGAGCAGGCAAGAGCGCAGGAACTGGACCGCCTGGTGCGTTGGCTTTCAGCCTTGCGCGCCACCGACCAGTATCAAATGGTGCATTTTTTAGTGAACTATCAAATGGTGCATTTGCTATAATAACATTACAGAAAGGAGCAAATGGTTTCATCACATTGCTATTAACTACTAACCGATGTAAGTCTCTATACCATATTTTTTCCCCTCTTACAATTAATTTTGATTGCTCTATTTAGGCATACGAGTAGCTAGATCAGCATGATAGAAATGTGCAAAGAACACACATCAGTGAGCATGAAAAAGAGAACTAACATTGCAAACAGACAATACACCTTCAAATCAGCCTATAGAGCACAATTATTGGATTCGCATTTTATAACACTATTTGGAAGGCGCAAACAAAAAACAAATGCAAACTATTTGCGTGAATCCTCATCCAAAACAAAATATTCATGGCAGACAACCTCGAGGTCCGGGGTTAACCACAAGACTACGTTTGTGCATTGTGCTATGGGGCGCTAGAAACTTGCTACCACCTATGCCTCAGCTTGCCCGTTTGCGCAAGCGGTTTGGAGCCACATTACTTATTGGAGCACTTCACATAATTTGATATAGCACAACAGATTAATTTCGGACTCGTGGGATCACACAATGCAATCGATCCCCAAAGAGCGCTGACAAGCTTTCAACGACAAATCAGCGAACAGTCTGGTTTTTTAGCGAAGCGAATTTGAAACTTTTATTAGAAAGACTGCAACTGTAAGATTTTTGAGAACATCCGTTCCATGGCCCTCCAAGCTAGCTATTTACACGCACATAGGATTAGATATCGTACTACTAGCATTATGGGCTATGGCGAAGCCTGTTTACGAGGTGCACGTTTCATGATGGAAACACCCGAATTTTTTTGCTCTGCCGACGAGCACCGGTACCGCGGCACGTGGGCATTTTATTTTTCCTTGGTGCTTCGGGGACAGCGGCGCCTGCCTACACGCGCTCCTGCGTCCTGTCGAGCTAGCACACCGGCTCGGCGACCTCAAACCGGGTGGGTACCGCCCGGCTGTTCCAGTGCAAAGTCGCCAAGCTCGATACAAGTAGCTTTTGTTGATTGGTCGTTCGTTAGCAAAGCAGTCTTAAATTTTGACCCGTTTCCAGGAGACAAATAGGCCTACAGTAATGGCTTGCACGTCACTGGTAGTGGTACGTGCATGCAAACGAAGTCAACAACAGGAACTGACACAGTTGCGTTCACAGGCTTATCCGGATGGCAACCTGACAACGGCGAACATCCACGTCCCCCACGTTTGACTGTTCATTTCCTATCCTAGGCCATGGATGGAGCCAATAATTGCCCGGATGATCCGAACGAGTGCCGCACCAGTTGTCTGTTTCTCCGACCCCGACATTTCTGCACGTTTCATGGCCGCAGCGCCGTACGTAGTAGCCCGCGCGACACACGCAGCTCGGTCGCTCGGATATCGCTTGGCAAGACGACAAGCACACCACTGTACTCCTACTGGCCAACGGTCAAAAGGCGGGCACACGGCAGTCAGCACGGCCGTCGCGGTCATACAATATCGATCACGAGTCTCAAGATCTCCCGTACACTACTCCAGCACAGCACAGTGCCAGTGCCAAATAGACTTGGCAGCCGCTGCACGCGTCTACAAAAAAAAGTACGCCACGGCGCGGTGGGGTGCGGGTGCAGGAAAGTGGCGCCCGGGCCTCCGGCAGGGAGACCCGCATCTGTGTCTCGGCCGCGCGGACGGGCGGGCGGGCAGGCGGCGATTACGACGGCCGCCGAGTTCCCAGCCGCCTGGCCCGCCCCCCGCCTCGCCGGACGGGTCGAAAGGCAGGCTCGAGCGCTTCCCACACGTTGACCGGCCGCGGGCTGCCGCTATCGCGGACGCTGGCCACTCGCCGTCCGACGCGGCCAAGACCCGCGATTCGCGCTTGATCCGCACTGCATTTCGCGGGGTTGACCTCACCCGCCCCCACCCTGTGGCTTGTGCCTTGTGGCCCGGCCGGGGCTAGCAACCGTGGTGCCCTTTTGGCAACTTGTGGTGTGGGGGGATGAATGCTTCGCACTACTGCAGCCTGTGCATTGCAGGCAGGCGAGGCGAGGTCCTTTTACTGTGCTGCGGAGTACGAAGAGGAAGCGCACAAGGCGACGAGCGGATCTTCATCACCGCCACCGGCACGGCACCGCATCGCCCGACGCGTCGGCTAGTGCGCGCGCGGTCAAAGTCTCGGGGGATCCGGCAACAGTGACGACGATGTGGATCGCTGACAGGTTGACAGGCAACGCACGCAGAGTCCAAACGCTAGCCGAGGGCGTGTCCGGCACTGGGCACGACACGACAGATATCCGCCGTCCATGGTTTCTCTTGCTATCGATCGTCAACGGAGTGAAATTGACAAGCACGTCCCGCCACGGGCTCACTGCGACGCGATTGCAAAGAGCAGGATCGGACACGTAGGCCCCGATCGCATTCACGTGATCCGGGTTACTGTGAGCCAATAGTACGGTTCGGAGACGTCTTCGGAGAGACTTTTCGCGATGCAAAACTCGCAACCCGGCCGTTAAATACCTTCGTAGGAGGGCAAGCAAATGATCTCGCTTTTGACTTTGTGGACGGATGGAAAGTGGGCATGAAGAAATGCAGAGGTACAGTGCATCCAGGAAAAGCAATGTTGGTCCGTCCGGCTGGTCCGCGGCGGCGATGACCAGACGACCGAGCGGCGTGCAGGATCGTGCGCCGGTCCGCCCATGATTCAGCAGCACACTGTGCTTGAAAAGGTTGCCACTGATTAGTTCATTAATCATCCATCAACGTCGCACAAGAGGCCACACGCTCATAATACTGCCAGACACTCGCGTGGCGTAACACCATCGCCTACCTAAAAGACTGCAATCAATCGCGCCGATTGCGAGCGACACGGCTTTTGAGCTATGGCAGTCGACAAGCACTGCGTTTGTATGGTGAAGCCAATAATGTGCCAAGTTCTAATGGTGTTTGGTTCATATCTACGTACACTCCACTCCACTTTATTTTAGTCAGGATTCATTAAGGTGGTAAGTGTTTGGTTGAAAATTAAATTCAGATAAGATTTTTGTACACTCCATATTATTATGGAGTATGACGAGATTTCTTTATAAGCATGAAAAAAGTGTGGCTTTCAATTTTCAAGCTACATTTATGATTAGCCGCCATTATCTAAAGTTAAACTGTGGAAAACATGGCTGAAGGCGTTAACTGAATTCTATCGCCTGAAATGGAAATGTCTGAAGGCTAAAGAACCGTGGGAACTGGGAAGATACTATCGCCTTTGAGTCGGCAAAGTTCCGATGCTTTCACAAGCTCGTAGAGTAGCCGGTTTTAGTAATCAGGATATTGCAGCGAGATCTTCTGCAGGCACAGACGCACAGCTCGTACAGATTTGGATGAACGTTAAATTAGCCGCGTGCTCCGTACTACTAAGTGATACGGACAATAGTGCCGTTACTACCTGAAACACCTCTAGTCTTACATATGCGTCGACTGTTGCTTCAGCTGATCAGCTCAGCTTTCGAGTGATTCCAACTCTCATCACATCAAGTTACCCTCACGCCGCTAATAACTGACATTACTCAAAATTCCAAAATTAACAAATATTTTAAGTTCACGGGCATTCTACGTCTACGATACGAAGCAGATGATTTCCCAGTCTAATAATTAATTAAGCGCGCCGGACCCGGACACGCCTCGCCGCTCGCCGGCCGGCCTGTCTAGTCGGAGTGGGAGCGCTGGCCGGGGGTCCAGTGCGGCAGCGCGGGGCTGAAGTGGGTGGACACGACGCGGGAGTCCAGGAGCTCGATGATGGGCGGGAACGTCACGCACCGGGGCACCTTGTACTGGTTGATCGACGCGCCGCGGGAGATGGCGTAGTCCATGAGCTCCTCGAAGGTGCCCGGCCGGACCACCCGGATCTCCAGCGGGCCGATGGAGCCGTCCGCCACGCGGCTCTGCCTGTACACCGTGTTCAGCGCCTCCTCCATCTCGAGGCAGCACCTGTCCAGCGTCTCCCTGTCCACCGCGGCGCCGGCCGCGGGCCCTGGTCAGAAGCTCCCAGTAGATGACGTAGTGGCCGGGGATGCTCTTGGTGTAGGCCTGGCTGGTGTACTCCACCACGGCGGCGCCGTGCGGGCGGAGCAGCACGGACGCGCGCTCCACGGCGCGCTGCAGCTCGGCCTCGTCCGTCTTGTCGGACCTCGATGGACAGCAGCACGTTCTTGCGGCGCACGAACCGGAACTGCGGCGCCGTGTTGTGGAAGCCCGTGACCTGGAGCACGTCGCCGACGCGATACCGGTTCAGCCCGGCGTACGTGGTGATCACCAGCTCGTACTCGCGCCCGACCTCCACGCGGGCGAGGTCCACCAGCTGGCTCGCGTCGCCGCCGCCAGACGCCGCGGCGTCCATGGGCAGGAACTCGAAGTAGCACATGTTGGGCATCAGGGTGTAGGACACCTCCGAAGGGTCGCACATGGGGCGGAGGTTCAGCCCGAAGTAGCACTCGGACGACGCGTACATGGTGCACGCCATCGGGAGGCCGCCGCTGTAGTACTTGAGGGTCGGGATGTACTGCGCCATGGCGCCGGTGACGATGACGTCCAGGTACTTGGTGTTGGGCCAAATGCGGGGGATGATGCCCGCCCAGTCGCCCTTGGAGCACTCGGAGCGGACCAGCTCGGCGAGCTCGGGGTCAGGGCGGAGGATGCCGGCGACCGCCTCGCGCACCGACGGGTCGGTGACGCGCGGGGAGAGCGAGCCGCCCTCGATGTCGTCCGCGAGCTGCTCCCAGTTGAGCTGGAGGAAGCGAATGGCGCGAAGGAGGCCCGACGCGAACACGGCGCCGACGCGAAGCACGTCCTGGCGCTGGCACAGACCGCACACCATCTGCGCGTACATGCTCTGGAACGCGTCCGCGCAGAGGATGGCCGCCGTGGGGCTCGTGTAGTTGTTGTAGGCGTCGAACGGCCGGTTCTTGAAGTGGTTGCTCTTGTAGTAGCTCGTCAGGACGGGCCTCGCCGCAAGGCCGCCTGGCGTCTTCGTCTCCGACTTGACGAAGAGGAAATGGAGAGCCTTCCCCTTGTCCATCCCAGGCACATACCTGCACACAGTCATTCAAGGCCATCAATAACTGTACTTGCGCACGTGTGTGCTGTCAATAATTACTGGTACTGGAGCAGCAGCAGAAAGCTTACAGGTTCATGACGGGCATCTGGAGGCTGTAAAGCAACTGGCGGCGGTTGAGCTCGTCCTCGATGGTGGGCATGAGCTTGCGCTCGCCGGCGGACGTGCCGGAGCTGGTGAGGAACTCGGAGACCGGGTGCCCCGACAGGATGGGCGAGCGGTCGCCGTCGGCGATGCGCCGGATGTACGGCTGCAGGTCCTCGTACGTCGCCATCGGCACCTTGGCGCGGAAGGTCGCGCGGTCCGAAGCGCCGATGAGGCCGTACTTGGCGAGGTACTCGGTGTCGGCGTTGCGGGCGAGGATCTCCCCCAGCACGCGCTCCTGCACGGCGTCCACGTCGGAGGTCATCTCCTCGATGAACTGGAGCTTCTCAGCGTCGGCGTCCTTCACCGCGGCCGCCGGCGGTGGCAGCGAGGCCGGGCTCCCGAGCGGCGCGCCGGTGGTCGACACTACTTCGGCCATCACCGCCATTGCCTCGATGGAACACTACTACTGCTTGCGAACGCTAGCTAGCAGCTGTGGAACCTGCCTGAGGGTGGTTTGGGACTCTGGAGGAGGGACGGCTGGAAGGCCAGGAGACGTTTTCTGCTGCTTGCTGTGTTGCCCGGGTCGGAATGGCTCGGGCATGGCGGGGTATTTATAGCGTGGGAGGCGAGCTCGCTGGTCGCGCAGGTCGGCGAGCCCAGGGGCGGGAGGCGTGGCGATGGCGCAGTGGGAGTGTGGGACGGGGAGAAGGACACGGGGTGACGTCGGGGCTGTCGCTCCACGGCGCGGCAGCGGTGGGACCCGGTGTCCCGTCCGGTGGTGGACAACCGCCCGGCAAGGTGGGGCGGCCTGGACTGCCACGTCGGAGCGGCCGCCGATGAGGCCATGGAAACGTGGCCGCCGGGCCCTGACCGCTGCCTTGAGCACGCCGATAGTCTCCCGACCGATGCAAATTTCCCTACAGCTTCACCTTAGTTTGTTTGGCTTATAAGTTGCACTTTTTCAGTCAAGCGAATAGGGTTTTGGTTGGTCGTGGATTTTGGCGCATGCAAAGTCGTGATACGCACTACTACAGAATGGACCTGTTGTCCCGGGCGATAACAGCCTTTAGTCCCGGTTACCGCGCCGGGACAACGATCCCGGGACTAAAGGTGGAACCTTCAGTCCCGGGTCATCGAGCCGGGATTAAAGAGGGACCTTTAGTCCCGGTTGGTAACACCAACCGGGACTAAAGGCCCTCCAACTTGAGCGTAACTGGCGCACCCTTTAGTCCCGGTTGGGGTTACCAACCGGGACTAATAGTTCACCCTTTAGTCCCGGTTGGTAACCCTAACCTGGGACTAACGGTTCCTTTTCTTTTTCTTTTTTTTGTTTAATTTGTTTTCGGTCCCGGTTGTTTAATTTGTTTTCAGTTCGATTTACGTATTTGTTTAATATATAATATGTTTTTATGTACGTATTCTACGCTGCTAATATAAATACACGCATGCATATAATTACATCTAATTCTCATCTTGAGCATTATTATATTGAATAAAGTATGAAACTATATATATATATATATATATATATATATGTATATACAACACTTTCATAATCTTGTTCTCTCGAAAATAACGATATCAATAAACATTTAATTTACATCATTTATTCCTTAAGATCAAAGTAGAACTCGCTTGTTGGGATTTAGCACTTTTTCTAGAAGATATCCCGCTATTGACTCTTGAAGCGCTTTCGGATGGTCTTTTGCATGACCCTTCGTTTCAACCATTCAGTCTTGCATTTGAAATAAAAGGAAAATTATTAATACACATATATGTATATATATTCTTTTAAAAATAAATAAATATTGATATATCATTACTCGAGGACATCTTCAGGAGTTCTTCTTATGTGCTTGATGATAAATTCACAAACGTAGTATCCACACAAGTTATTACCGGTTCTGCCGCATAAACACCACATCATGCGAGAAGAAGATTATTCTCATCATCTCACACGTAAATTGAAGTACGATATAGTAATTAAACACGTGGGGAAGTGTATATAGTACAACTTCTTTGGTATTTCAACTACATTAAGTGGTGCCTTGCAATCCTTGCGATGTTGTCGAATAAACTCTTTCCAAACCCCGTATGCGACCAATAATGTACTATCGTTAATAAATTATGGCAAAGTCTATTCAATAATAGTTGTCTTGCGCGAGAGATCGAAATTACCCTGGATAATATCTATCATATCTTGGTATAGTGCCGTTCTTTTCTCAACGAGTCAAAGATTAGTAACCGACTTGAGTTTAACTCAATGACAATGAGTATCCGATGAAAGCGCATTGGTTTATACACACACGTACATGCATATAAGTTGTATTGATATTACATAAAATGTGTAGACTACATTATTATTAACACTTACTCAAAGTTGTGCAGGGAAAAGTATTGTTGTCTTGTCGTCTTTGCTTCACGAAGAACTTCATGATATTCTCTCGTGCTTCGAGATACCCGGTGGTCCTTGACAATAATATCGGTTTTGAATACGATATAAGGATCATGAAGCCAACACCGGTGTCTTGTATTCTTTGGAGCTCGACATCCGGAATCTATATATAAATATAAGTTACATGTGAGGATAATTATATACACGTCGCATGGAAGTGAGTTTATTAAATAAAAGTAAGAATCACTTACAAACAAAAGGAGCTCATGATTGATTTGTCCAGGCGTCCAAGTGGAATAGTTGATGCAATTCTTGAAACTAATATGTAAGATGTCATCGCCACGGAAGTAATGATGGTCTCTAAATCGACAAAGATCCACCGTCACCCCTCGCCACACGCTTTGCATGTACCACTTGTTGAGCAAGTACATTTGCGCACTCCAATTCATTCAGAGTCAGAGGAGGTTGTTATGCAGACTTTTGCCATATTTATAAGTCTTCGGTATCAACTTCCGTGTTCGGATTGGAGCTTTGCCCGTCAATTGATCCAAGGTTAAACCCAAGTATCTTTAAAAAAAGCATTAAGGGCTTGAACCGACACTTTTCCGAGTTGTGCGGTCGATAGACTTCTATGTTGGAACCATATTCATTAGCAACAACAAGATTTTGCATTGGTTTTTACGTTGTCCGAAAGTGTGGGACATCCTTCCCCGATGCTCTTTTCCTTTTCTTATCGCATCATGTGACTTCACGAGGGAGCGGTCATAGTCTGATAGTGGCGAAGGCTTACGAAGTTCAATCATCTTTTTCTTGTGAGCATCGACCTTCTGCCTCAGCACATCTCGTGGTATGTAAAAGTACGGCTTCTCCTTAAGCTTTGCTTGACTCTTGTTTTTGATATCTATAAAAAATCTTTTACTTTTTTGTCTTCTTCAATTTGCTATTTGCTCATCGGGTCTTTTTAGGAAGTATTTCTTGAGAAATAACTCTTTTTCTTGGGGTCTTCTTTGTCATGGGACCTTAGACGTCTTTATAGTGCGTCATTTGTGGAGGGGGGGGGGCGGTGTTGGAGATCGGCGTGGAGGCGATGAGGCGGTGTTGGTGGAGACCGTGGAGACGTTGGAGATCGTTGTGGAGGCGGTGGGGCGGTGTAGGAGTTGGAGATCGTTGTGGAGGCGATGGGGCGGTGTAGGAGTTGGAGATCGTTGTGGAGGCGATGGGGCCGGTGTAGGAGTTAGCGATCGCAGTGGGGATGAAGTCGCTCTCGCCCCATGACCATGACCTTTGTGATGAGATGGGGAATGAATGATTAGGCTAGGTGGGGAGAGACCTGCTATAAAAACAATTTGTGTGTCAATTATTTTTGAAGCCAATAGAAAATTAATGGAAAATAATATTTCATTCACTTTCATTCGTACCTAGGGTGAGGTAGGGGAAGCGGTGGCGCCCAGAATGATGATGAAGCGTTTGCGCCATTGAATAAATGTCTTCTCTGTTTCTCCTAGTGTCTTCTCCCCATCACCACCTTCAATGTCAAGAGGAACATTCTTCTGTAACCTTTGAGCACTCTATCGACCGAGACGCTAGCATATCCGGGTTGAATAAGCGATCCATGGATTCTTGGTGTCTTCGTTCGGTCTATTGGAGATACAACCTCGCGACCACCATGATTGATGCATTACCATCCGGAATGTGCAGCTCACATTTTGTTAGAGTCTCGGTAATGTCATCAGCGAGGGAAGCGCAACCAGCGTCGTCTTGAATAGCTGGCAGCTCCGTAGAAGCACAAGCGCTTTTCATCGACCAACGGGGCTAATGGTGACTCCGGCGTTGATTGCGATTGCATTTGACTCATTGCTAGTTGCACTTGCCTCTTGATCTCCTCCCGCATTCTTGCCTCAAGAGATTTTTCTCGTTCACGTGATTCAAGCAATGCTTGTCGTGACTCATCAACAAATTGCTCCAAATGCAATTAATTGCTCGCCTCCTCATCCTTCTTTCTCTGGCGGCTTTCAGTATGTATCCTTGTCTGCTTTGGGAATGCGTGTAGCCACGGAACCGCCCCATAGCCTCTTGTTCGACCACCGTGTTCGGGATTCTCTAGGGCATATGTCAATTCATCCTCTCTCTGTTGGGCTTGAAAACACCACTATAAACTTCTTCCCTAGCACGAGCTAGTCTCGTGTTGCTCTCTCAATTTTTTTGGCGAAAATTAGCTTGCCGATTGTCCGGGTCTAGGCTTCCCCATGAGCGTAGAACCAATTCTTCGTAGCGTTGAGGCCGGTTCTTTTCTATTGTTTTGTGTATGATTCCCTTGGCGTAATCTCGCTTCTAGGTTCGCCACTTGGGAATAGCACTCCTATAACCACCGATCCCATGCGATGATGGTATTGCTTACATGGACGCATTCCGCCGATTCCTCATCACACGTTCCTCACTTGTCTTGAGATGTCTTGTATTCTACGAAGGCATCCCAATGGGACTCAACTTGACAAACGCCTTAGCATTGAAATTGGCGTAGCATTCTTCAAGATAAACTTTTTATACAATGTCTTCTTCCAACTCTGGAACAATGTTGCCATCTTCTTCATTGTCCAATCCCTCACTAGCTCCTTCAAAGCATCATCTCGCTTGTAATGTGAAATCTTGAGTGATATCTCTCCAAGCTAGGTTCTTATCACGATCGGATACAAAACTAACATTAGGAGCGTATATCTTACGCTTCCATTCACGAGCACTAATCGGGATCCTATCCTTACAATGAACCCACATTGATTGACATATGTCCGAGCATGTGGTCCCAATGGTTTGCTTGCGGTGTCGATTGTCGAATTCGATATTATGAAACGGCCCTCTAATGGCTTTTTTGGCCCTCGGACTTTCCTACTTTTTGTCGGTGGTTGATGTAGATCCAGAGACCGGCTACATGAGTAGAAACACAACGATTAACAACAAATATCGTCACGCATGCATCTATAAGAGATGATAGATAATCGAATATACCTCGCCGATATTTTCTTGCACGACAATTTGTTGATCTTCAACCACAGCATATTCGGGATATCCTCATAATAAAGAAAAGAAATCTTGACTCGTGTCATCTACATCCACATTGGTGCGTTGATAATATCCGCCATTATGTCATCACTCAAGTTATCATCCGAGAGCAGCCATTTGTATCTTCAAGATAACACATAGATAGAATTATTATGGTACATAACATAAGTACATGTGATAACACATATAGAATTACTAAATCCAATTAAATATAATAACACATAATATTTCATAAGGATAAACAATAATAAGGTATAGGCTTTGGAATCGAATCAAAAACACTTTCGATCAAAAACATGGAAATAAGTACATGTATATATATACATAGAATGATACAATATATTTTTCTCTCTCTCTCAACACATAGAAATAAGTGCATATGTCTATATCTCTAGATATGCATGTGATAACACATTGAAATCTCTCTAGATACAATTTTTCTCTCTCTCAACACATGAAAATAAGTACATGTATATATACATATAGAAATAATTAAGTACATATGTATACCATATAGAATCTCTCTCTAGATATATATAAGAGATAGAATATATAATTACTAAATCCAATTAAATAAATCCAACATGAAATTAGATAAACTAGTAATAGATAATACATTTTAAAAAATCGAACTAACTAAAAAATTACCTAAAAAACTAACATATATCACCTAACAATCTAACTAACATATATCAATTATCTAATAAATCTAACTAACTAAAAATCTAACTAACATATATCAATTATCTAATAAATCTAACTAACTAAAAAAATCTAACTAACATATATCAAAAACTATCTAAAAACTAACTAAAAAACTAAATAACTACTAAATATTGTTTATTAGTATTATCTAAAAAACAATGAAAAATCCAACATTATAATCGATCGGCAGCATGGGCGGGCAAGGGGCGAGTTCGACGACGAGGAGGCGAGGCAAGTGGGCTCGGCGACCAGTGAGACGAGGCAAGGCGAGGCGAGGCTCGCAACGACGGCAGCCGATCGAGAGCCTTGAGAGATCGAGTTCGACGGGCGGTGGTGGCTTGGGAAGCCTCGGCGACGGAGGGTGGGATCGGGTGCAAATGGCGGAGGCGGGATCTTGGCGCGATCTTGGCCGGGAGGAGAATGGCGCGGCCGGGTGGGTAGACGACGACGGCAATGGCGGATTGGACGAGCTCGACGACGGCGGATGGCGCGGCCGAGACGAGATCGAAGATGAACAAACAGAGCGTTCGATATATATAGGCGGGACCCTTTAGTCCGGCTACTAACACCAACCGGGACTAAAACCCTTTAGTCATTTGGTCTCAATAGGACTAAAGGCCCAACCCTTTAGTCTCGGTTGGTTTGACTAGCCGGGACTAAAGGTATTTTTTGGTAGCAGAACGAAATTGCCGCCCACCCTTTAGTCCCGGTTCTTAGTCTGGGCCGGGGCTGAAGGCCTAAAAGTTTTGGCAACCCGCCAGCGTAATTGGTCTGGGGTTTTGATTTTGTTTAATACTAGGTTAAACAATTAATTCCATATCAACTTCAATACTTTGCAATATTTATTTTAAAAATACTATTGATTAACTAATTATTTATTGTAAATAGTAAAATTTTGTAACCTAAAGTTTTTAATTTCTTTTATGAATATAGAATATAAATGTTACTAATACTAAGTATTTTGTTAATGCAAAAATATATTTGTAACTTAAAATTAATAAAACTAATATTATTCGATAGGAAATTTATTATCACATTATTGTAACGTCAATGTTTCAATTTTTTCGGTTTTTTGACCAAAATTGACAGGAAATTTTGTTAAACATATAAAAATAAAGAAAATATAGTATTTTTTGTTGTACAACTTTTTCAAATGAAAAATGGCCTATATAAGGATTGTTGTTTTTCAATTCGACCAAAATTAACAAACTTGGTATTCAAAACTTTTCAATTCGAAGTCATTTAGAGTCCATAATACTAGGGACAAAGTGTTGTTTTCATTTGACCAAATTTGACTTGGTCAAACTTGCTCAAATGAGACACTAAATGACCTCAGATGAAAAAACTCTGAATACCAAGTTTGATCATCTCAGCAAGATCTACAATTGTTACATAGATCATTTTCCCATTTGAGAAATTTTTATCAAACACTAGTCACAATTTTCCTTATCTCTTATAGACTTCTAAAACTATGTCACACACTTGTGAAAATTGAACTACATTTTGTTCAAGCTTTCTCAAATGAAAAAATGGTCTATATAAGGATTGTAGATATTGATGATATGAACAAACTTGGTATTCAAAACTTTTCAATTTTAGACAATCTAGGGTTCGAAAACTAGTTTGTAGGCGTCGAAATTTAAAATCATAAATTTGAACCGTCCAAACTTTCTCAAATGGAAAGTTGACCAAAACAACAATTGTAGATCTTTTGAGTTTAACAAACTTGGTATTCAAAACTTTTCAATTCGAAGTCATTTAGAGTCCATAATACTAGGGTCAAAGTTGTTTTTTCATTTGACCAAATTTGACTTGGTCAAACTTGCTCAAATGAGACACTAAATGACCTCAGATGAAAAAACTCTGAATACCAAGTTTGATCATCTCAGCAAGATCTACAATTGTTACATAGATCATTTTCCGATTTGAGAAATTTTATCAAACACTAGTCACAATTTTCCTTATCTCTTATAGACTTCTAAAACTATGTCACACACTTGTGAAAATTGAACTACATTTTGTTCAAGCTTTCTCAAATGAAAAATGGTCTATATAAGGATTGTAGATATTGATGATATGAACAAATTTGGTATTCAAAACTTTTCAATTTTAGACAATCTAGGGTTAGAAAACTAGTTTGTAGGCGTCGAAATTTAAAAATCATAAATTTGAACCGTCCAAACTTTCTCAAATGGAAAGTTGACCAAAACAACAATTGTAGATCTTTTTGAGTTTAACAAACTTGGTATTCAAAACTTTTCAATTCGAAGTCATTTAGAGTCCATAATACTAGGGTCAAAGTGTTGTTTTTTTATTTGACCAAATTTGACTTGGTCAAACTTGCTCAAATGAGACACTAAATGACCTCAGATGAAAAAACTCTGAATACCAAGTTTGATCATCTCAGCAAGATCTACAATTGTTTATAGATCATTTTCCCATTTGAGAAATTTTTATCAAACACTAGTCACAATTTTCCTTATCTCTTATAGACTTTCTAAAACTATGTCACACACTTGTGAAAATTGAACTACATTTTATTCAAGCTTTCTCAAATGAAAAAATGGTCTATATAAGGATTGTAGATATTGATGATATGAACAAACTTGGTATTCAAAACTTTTCAATTTTAGACAATCTAGGGTTAGAAAACATATTGCATAATATCCGTCTCTAAAACATAATATATTAAACATGCATCGTTGTATCATGCGGGCACTGTGGTGAATTTCTTCTTGACGTATGACCCTTGGTTATGATCTTGTCGTAACCATGGAGTGTCTTCATCATTTAACATGATGCTTGGATCTTTCTTCACTATGAAGGGTGGAATTCGGACATTTCTTTCGTAATCTTCGGACATGTCTGACTTGTCTTCAATTCCTACTATATTTATTTTCCCAGAAAGAATTATGTGGCGCTTTGGCTCATTGATCATTGAGTTGATGTCTTCGTTTTTTCCTCTCTTTGATTTTGTAGACATGTCTTTCACATAGAACACCTGACTCACATCGGCAAAGAAGAAGACGAATGGTTCCTCTTTGTATCCAATATTGTTGAGGTCCCTTGTTGTCATTCCATACTCTTTGTCGACTGTTACCCCTCCTCCGGTCAGCTTCACCCATTGGCACCGGAACAAAGGGACTTTAAAATTAGGTGCGTAGTCTAGTTCCCATATCTCTTCTATGCGGCCATAATATGTTTGTATATTCCCATTTGGATCTGTGCCATCTATGCGAACACCACTATTTTGATTGGTGCTCCTTTTATCTTGGGCAACTGTGTAAAATGTATTCCCATTTATCTCGTACCCTTGGTACGTGAGGATATGCCACGATGGCTGCCTAGCCAACAAATCAGATTGCTCATCAATATTGTCATCGCCTTGACATTCTTTTTCGCAACCAACCAATCGAAACTTTTCATGTGTTGGACGCCTAATCCAAGCTTGGTCTTCCACGGAAACTTGGATCGTAAGAACTCCTTATGTATCTCGATGTACGGATGCACCAATGACGAGTCCCTGGAAACTTGCGTCATAAGCACGTGGCAGTCGTGGGACTTTAAGTTTAGGAATTTTTTATCCGGCACATTTATTATACCCTTTATATTGGAGGAGAATCCCGATGGGACCTTGATGTTTGCTTAGACATTCGAACATCTTTGTCCCTCTCTTATTTGCTAAGCGTGTAGCTAGCGGGACTTAAAGTAATGCCGTCCATCACTGTCTTCTCTCACGGATGAAGGTTGTCTCGTTCTTTCATGCTTTCGCAAGTCTGGCGTGCTTCAAGTGAATCCTTTGGCTTCCGTACACACCCATGAATCCTAATGAGTTCACACAAAGATTCTTTGTCGGGTGCATCACGTCGATTATGCGTTGCGGACCTCTAGGACTTGCCAATAGGGTAGCTCCCAAAGATGGACTTCTTCTTTCACATGGGTGCATGTCCATTAGCATCTTTGGGAACAGATTCACCGCCTTGTCCCTTTCCAAATACTACTTTCACATCCTTGACCATTGCGAGTACATCTTCCCGGTTCGGTTATGAGGCTTCTTAGGTGGTCCTGCTTACCTTTAAAATGCTTCCCTTTCTTTCTTACTTGGTGGTTGTTAACACTGGATTTTGGTCAATTCGGAAGATGTGGTGGACCCACATGCGGGAAGAAGAGTGTTCGCAAATAACGCAAGCGGTCGGCTAAATGCTTGTGCGGTCGGTTATTCGGAAGGCGGTAACTCCATTCGGGAAAGCGAAGATGGCAAGCAAAGCCGATCGAGAAGATGAAAGTTGTAATAATAAAGGACTCGAGAGTTTGGGGCAAGGAATCGTAGTTTCCAAGTTTATTTAAAGAGTTCCTTTGTAAATCGTAGTCTTTAGGACTCGTGTTTCGTCTAGGTATAAATATTGACCCTCGACCATTGTAATAGGCGTCACAACCAAATCAATACAACCGCCCCGTGCCAACTTTCGAGTCCTTTTGTCGTGTCGCCGAGTTCTTGAGAGGAGTCATCGATCCGTCGACCTCCGTAAGTTCCAAACAACCTTGTTATCATGTTTAGTATCATGCGGTGGATTTAGACGTGATGCAAGTAGTCTTGTTTGTTTTCAATGATCGTGCGGCGGATCTTTGCTTGACAATCAAGAAGTCTTTGCTTATACTTTGTTTATGAGTAGATACCGTAGCGGCGAGCGTTTGCTCAATATGCTTAGTGGAAGCAAGCAGGTTATCGGCTCTATTAGATTACGGCAAAATCTAAATAGATTCATCAAGTTATCTGTGTTGCATGTTTTAAATATTTTATATATTTGTAACACACTTTTGCCCAATCTAGATTGATATTGTTCGGCCCTCTTCTATGGTTTTGTTCGAGCTTCAATGATCATTACTTTCATAATACCTTTGCAAATAGATAACATGTTCGTAATGGCTGAATTATTTTAATCTAGATTGTCACATGTTGTGGGTTCATGTATGTTAATCACGTTTAAGTTTTTGACGAAACTAGGTGTCGTATGCGGTGCATTTGAGTTTTAGATTGGCTTAATCGTGTTTATCTACGTTCCTTCTTCATGGACCCCAACTAAAATTTGGATTGTTGAGCTTGGATATGCATTAACGCATAATCAATTTCACTTGTTCAAACATGTCTTCCCATGCATATGCATTCGGCAATCAGATCTTTACGTCGTCCATCCTCGATTAGCCGAATGATTTATAAACTTGTTGGCGAGACGACTTCCTATAGCTGTATGTCGTAGGTGGTAACCGGGCCGTATATACAGGCTATCGGTCTCACCCGACATGTTCGGTTTGACATTTAATTTTATCCCTTGTCGATTTCTTTTCGGGTCAAACCGACCGCACGTTCCGGATCACGAAGCACCCGGGCACCCGATTGAAGCCACTTTTCGACTGCTTGTGTGTGCGCTGACACAGTCGTCACATTTTGTGTCAACACACTTTTGGCACGCTGGTGGGACCATCGCTAGTTCAAGATGGCATCCGAGATCAACAATGATCATGTTGCGGATGTAAGCATGGCGAATTGCGGAGATAATTACAAGGATTTAGTGCTACAAGCGTGTGAGCAATACCAACGGAAGTGCTTGATGTCTTTTTCCACAAACAAGAGCAATAAAGTATTTCAAAAGCAGTCAATGCCAAGGGTTCTTCTTCCGCATCAAACTGATTACATCAAGAGGAGGATGCTCGAGAAGATGGCAGCCACGGTTTATAAAGCTATGGGAGAAACCATGACAAACCATCACTGACTTTTTACGAATACCTTTCGGGCAATCATGATCGAGTACTTTTGGCCCAATGGTTGATAAATACTTGAGGAAAATGTTGGACCACTTAGTGGGCCGACGCTTTCAATGTTCCAAAGCATCAAGAGAAGCTGTTGGAAAGGAAGTGGCGTCGCCTTCAAATATAGGTGGATTGACTCACCTTTGAAAAGCAATCACATCCCACTTATGGCGGATGACATTTGGTACCACGGGAGAAGTGCCACTTTCGACTTATAGAGTTTCTCCGGCATCAAATAGATTCTGAGAAGAATATGTATGGAGATGGATATCAAGAATTTCTTGATTACTGATTGCTATCATCTTTGTGCCAAACCTGTGGTATAGAAGTGTTTCAGGATTGCCTTCGGAGTGCAAGTACAAGGAAACCGGGATCCGGTATTGATGTTTTGATGCACAGGATGGCTGATATGATGCGAGAATCGGTTCGGCTTGAAGCCAAAGAATCAATCCTATTCATACAAATCTCCTTATCCGAGAATGGTACAACAGAGTGGCATTGCCTCCAAGGGTGAAGCCTCCAACAGATTTGACCAAGTTTTACGGTCAAGATGATACTAGTACCATAGAGCACATCGATTCGGTACTTAATGCGACTTGGAGAAGGCGCGGATGAAGCATGGAGGATTCGATATTTTCCTTTGTCTCTTCTTGGGACCGGCTTTCACATGGTTCACGTCTCTACTGGCTCATTCCATTAGTGCAATAAGCGAGAACTAGAGCAGAAGTTTCATTCATATTTCTATACGGGTACCAATGAGAAGAAATTGGTTGATCTCATGAGTCTGAGGATGAGAACAAATGAAACACCATTGGAGTATCTTCGCAGATTTAGGGAGACCAAGAATATGTGTTATTCTCTAAATTTACGGATGATCAACTACTGGAATTGCTATAGTAGGAATGTTGCCAAATATCGGGGAGAAGTTGTTCGGTTTAGAGTTTGATGATCTTGGTCAACTTGCACAAACGTTTAGCGACTATGAGTAATCAAGCCCAAGGGTTCAGGAGAGATAATCGCTTTCAGAAGAACAATGCCACTAATGAGGCGTATCAGGGCTTTCTGGATGAAGCGACTGAGTATATTGATGAAGATGAGATAGCTGCAGCTGAGTTAAATTGGGACAAGGAACCCACTCAAGTTAGTCAACGCTGGTTGAAACAACAAAAGGGAACCTATGATTTTGATGTTACTAAGGCGAACAGACTTTTTGCATTGTTGATAAAGGAAGGACGCATCAAGTTACCGAAGGACATCCTATGTTACGTCACGAAGGAGTGAAAGACAAAAATATTGTGGCTTTCATAACACTAATTCTCATTCTATTAATGATTGCCGAGTGTTCGAATGCGAATCCGTAAAGCTATCCAAGAGGGACATTTGAGGTTTGATGGCAAGATGAAAATTGATGATCACCTTTTCCACAAAATATGATTTCTTTCTCTGTGAATGTGGTATCCGCCAATGATCTCAAAGGTAAAGGCAAGGTGAAAGTGTTGACTTACGATAGAGCAAAGGAGAGTGGTCTTTGTTGACCCGGATGGCAAATCACCGATGAGAGAGTCTGCTGAGATCGAGTTCGGTTTAGAATAGCCGAACCGAGAAAGGTCAAACTTCCAAACCCGAGTTACATCACGTATTTTGCTAAACAAGTGGCGAGAGAGAACAAGAGAAGGAATACTGTAAGAAACAATGGTTTATGGAAGAATCTGAGGAGGTATGAGGAAGAAGTATACCAAAGGAGCAAGAAGAATACACACGACGGAACAGGAGCGGTCTCATTGGGGTTGTTCGTTCTTTAGGCATTGTTGGAATGAAGGTTTGAGGTTTTCGCAAGAAATAATTGTCCGGAGTGTAGTGCTGCTCGATTACTCGAGTATAGGCAATCTCGAAGTCAACCGCCGTCCGTCTATGAAAGACTTGGAGCGAAGATTCGAAGAAGATGATCGGGCGCTTAAAAATAGGTGGCTTTGAGAATCGGCAAAGGAAAAGAGTTGCGAGTTCAAAGTTGGATTCATGATAGAGTGCATAATGAAGAAGTCGACTTTTGTAAATACGTATGGCAAAAAGGACAAGTGGTGTCCTCCGTGCCTAAGGAAAAGCCGAGAAAAGAAGAGTACAACGATTGAGGAATAGGGAGTTGGAACAAGAAGTTACCGAAACAAAGCAAATTTGGCGTCCTAAAAAGAAGCACGATGGATGTGGTCCTTGGCTAATGCTTGCATGGCTTTCTTCCTCCCATCGAGTTTATAGCTCCGAAAGCCAAGATTTCCAAGAAGAGGTGTACTCGATTTTGATGAAAGTGAATGTCGGATTTGATGGCTCAAACTTGTATTAACACAAAGAAATTTGTTTTGATAAACCAATCAAGAATCGTCACTTGAGGCCACTCTATTTAAAGGGATATGTCAATGGCAAGCCTTTAACTAAGATGTTTGTCGATGGAGGGGCTGCTATCAATATCATGCCTTATACTACCTTGAAACTTGGGATGACTAATGAAGAAATTCGAAACCCGACATGGTGCTTAGGGATTTTGCTGGCAATCCTTCCGATACCCGAGGTGCTATCCATGTCGAGCTGACTATTGGGTCAAAAACTCTGATTACTACCTTTTTTGTCATTGATGGCAAGGGGGCATATAGTCTACTCTTGGGCAGAGATTGGATCCATGCTAATTGTTGCATTCCTTCAACTATGCATCAAATTCTCATTCAATGGATTGGAGATGATGTTGAAGTTGTACATGCTGATGATTGGTAAGTGTTCTTTTGCCACGGAATCTACCTATTGGGAATATGAGGCGTCGATTGTTTCTCCGGAAAAGTGTGGAAAGAAGGTCCTGTAAATGTTTTTAGCGAAAAGCCAACGATCGATCCAAGCAAATGGCTCTCATAGCAATTTTAATGGGAAATCCGTCGATGGCAACAAAGGAAAGTTGGGGCGTGGTTTTATGTCAGCTGATAAGTTGGAGGAAATCAATGTTGGTGATGGTTCTAAGCCAAGGCCGATGTATATTAGTGCAAAGTTAGACCCAGAATATAAGTCAAAGTTGATAGATTTGTTGAAAGAGTTTAAAGACTGTTTTGCTTGGGATTACACGGAAATGCCTGGATTGGATCGTTCCATTGTTGAGCATCGATTACCCATTAAACCTGGGTTTCGTCCTTATAAACAACCTCCAAGGAAGATATACAAAGAGGAGGTATTGGCCGATGTGAAGAAGGAGGTTGAAAGGTTAATAGAAGCGAACTTTATTCGGCCATGCAAGTATGCTGAGTGGATTTCAAATATAGTACCCAGATATAAGAAAAATGGAAAAATGAGAGTTTGCATAGATTTTAGAAATCTTAATAAGGCTACTCCCATGGATGGTTACCCAATGCCGATTCTTGCCGATTCTTTGGTGAAGATGCGCAAAGCGAGTTATGAAGTCATTAGTTTTATGGATGGTAATCTTGGCTATAACCAAATTTTTATGGCAATAGAAGATATTTCAAAAACTTGACTTTCGGATGTCTGGTCATATTGGTTTGTTCGAATGGATAGTCATGACGTTTGGGTTAAAGAATCTTTGGTGCAACTTATCGAGAGCTATGAATTATATTTTCACGAGTTGATCGGCAAGATTGTAGAAATCTACATCGATGATGTAGTAGTCAAGTCTAGAAATCATGAAAGACATTTAGCCGATTTAAGAAAGACTCGAGTGCACAAGAAAGCATGGATTGAAGATGAATCCAAACAAATGTGCCTTTGGAGTTTTAATTTGGCGAGTTTTTGGGATTTTAGTTCATAAAGGAGGAATTGAAGTTGGGAAAAAGAGCATGGAAGCAATAGACAAAGTTGTGCCGCCAACTAATCTCGCTGAAATTGCAATCATTGTTAGGCAAAATCAACTTTGTAAGAAGATTCATATCCAATTTTATCGAAAGAGTTTTACCCTTTTCCCTTTATTGAAGCTCGGGAAAGATCAAAAATTTGTATGGGGTGACATACAACAAAAGGCTTTTGATGAGATCAAACAATATATGAAAGCACCACTGTCTTTGGTACCTCCACAACTTGAAAAGCCTTTTAAGTTGTATGTGGCGACCGATAGCCTAACGATAGGATCGGCCCTTATGCAAGAGTTTGAAGGAAAAGAAAGAGTCATAGCTTATTTTAGCCGAAAAGTTGTTAGACCGGAAACAAGGTATTTGGCTCTGAGAGAAACTTTGCTTGTGTGTGTATTACTCTGTACCAAATCACGGCACTATTTGTTGAATTCGAATGTGTGGTGGTTTCTAGTTTTGATGTAATCAAACATATGTTATCAATGCCGATTTTGAATGGAAGAATTGGCAAATGGATTTTAGCATTGTCGAATTTAATTTAAGGTATGAATCGCAAAAGGCGGTAAAGGGTCAAATTATTGCTGATTTTATTACCCAACATTGGGATCTTTTCTGTTGAGGCGATAAACATTGTGCCTTGGGCTTTGTTCTTCGATGGGTCATCTTGCAACAAAGGTGGTGGTGCTGGTATTCTTTTGATTTCCCCACAAGGAAAAGCTTTTGAGTATCACGGTCCTATTGAATTTCATGTTACTAACAATCAAGCAGAGTATGAAGCATTGCTTAGAGGGCTTGACTTCTTATAGAAGTAAAGGCCGTTCTTTGTTGAAATCTTTGGGGATTACGAGTTGGTGATTAATCAACTGAATGGTCGATATGAATGCAAGAATAATGTGTTAAGAGAATATTATGAGGAGTGTAGAGAACTTTTGAAGAAATTTCCGATAGTAACCCCGCATCATATCCCTAGAGAGTACAATGAAGAAGCAAATAAGTTAGCTCAAGTCGCTTACGGATATCGAGAGAATCGGGAAGTTTTTACTATAGAGGAAGATGTTTTAAATAATGATCCGATTAGATGGTGATTGGAGATCTGAAGTTACCAATTATCTGAAAAATCCATCTCAAAGGGTTTCGAAAACTTAGGTACAAAGCTCTCAAGTTTGTGTTTCTTGATGATCGGTTATATTACAAGTCCATCGATGGAGTATTGCTCAAATGCTTGAGTCGGGAAGAGGCCAAGAAAGTGATGTATGAGGTTCACGAAGGGTTGTGTGGTGCACATCGATTCACTTATCGGATGAAGTGGATAATTAGGAGAACTGGTTATTTTTGGCCAACTATGTTGGAAGATTGTTTTGAATATTACAAAGGGTGTCACAATTGTCGAAATTGGCAATATTCAAAAAGTTCCGGCGTTCGCTATGAATCCTATAATCAAGCCTTGGCCGATTCGAGGAGGATGGGGTATAGATTTAATTGGTGAGATCAATCCTCCTTCTAGTAAGGGACACAAATTTGTACTTTTGGCCACGGATTATTTCACCAAGTGGGTTGAGGCTATCCCTTTGAAGAAAGTAACGTCGAGAAAATATGATCGTTTTGTTAAGGAACATATAGTTCTGATTTGGGATTCCTCAGACTATAACAAGCGATCGGGGACTCAATTTACTTCTTGAATTTTGTGACTTTGCCAAAAGTATGGGGATCAAGTTATATAATTCTTCTCCTTATTATGCACAAGCTAATGGTGGGCGGAAGCATCAAATAAGATTATGATTAAAATTATCCAGAAGAAGATTGATGAAAAACCAAGGAAATGGCACTTGGTTCTTAATGAAAGCATCGTGGGCTTACCGAATGGCTTGTCATGGATCCACTCAAACGTCTCCCTATGAAACTGGTTTATGGGCATCATCTTTGTACTACCATGGGAGTTACGGTTAGATTCAAAGGCGAATTGTGTTCTGAAAGAATTGGCAAAAGAAGATTATAAGAGTCTGATGATGGATGAATTGGAAGATTTACATTTGATTCGTCTCAAGGCATTGGAAAATATTGAGAAAAATAAAATACGCGTTGCCAGGTATTATAACAAAAAGGTTAAGTGAAACAATTTGAAGGAGATTTGGTTTGGAAAAGCTGTATTGCCAGTTGGGACAAAAGATAGAGCGTTAAGCAAATGGTCTCCAAATTGGGAAGGTCCTTTCCGAATTGTAGAATGTGTGCACTGGCAATGCATACATATTAAAGACTTTATTAGGAGAAGAGTTTACGAGCTATTAATGGAAGATTTCTTAAGAAATACTACCCCAGTGTTGAGGTTGGTTCAGTAAATATAGATCGGAAAAACCGATGAAGAAAAAAAAATCGTCTTTGGCCTAGAAGATTGGATACATGACTAAAAATAGCCGATATTGTTCATATCGCCTTTAGCCTAAAAATCGAGATCTGAGATTGGAAATAGCCGATATCGTCTATATTGCCTTTAGCACAAAATAGCCGATGCGATTTGCATCGCCTCTAGCACAAGAATGTTTATCCAAAAGCGGGTTGTTTTCGGCATTTTTCCGATAATCGCAAGTGGGATTTTACCGAAAAGAATCGAAGAAGTAAATATCATTCAAAGGATGAGATTATTTATAAAAGTTCGTCCTAATACAAACTACTCCTCAAATAACTTATTGAGGACGGATTGAGGGTTTGTGATTTCGGCAAAGGCGTGACATGATGATCGTGAGAGGCCTCCGGGCGCTCTTCGATGTCGTCGACTTCGTCAAGGCGTCCTCCAACAAAGCCAATGGCTGGGAGGAGTAGTCCTCGTTGGTTTGGGAGGTCATTGCCGCTTGACCGAGAGAAGCGCCGAGGTGCACACCTTGGGTGACGGCACGATCAATGCGCCAGTCCACGGCGACAAAAGCGTGCCTCGGATGTCTCCCCCGAGCATTCACCTTGTCGGCAATCTTGTTCGCCGCCGTCTTCAAGCGGTCATTTTCCATGGAAAGAGCTGGGCATGAAAGAAAAAATGAGTCGGCAAGCAAAGGAAGTCAGGATGATAAAATTAAATGAAGATATCAAACCAGTGATGGCGTCGCAGAATTGTTTCCGCTGATCCTCCCATTCGGCTTGATCGATGCCGAACTTCTTGGAGACTTCGCCTAGCTCCTCCGGGCTTCATCCCTCTCTGGCGAAACTTAAGCGCTTCCTCGTGGGAGTATGGGTGGTATGCATCTCTTTGCTCTGCCGAACCCCAAGGGTTGGAATGGTAAGAGCTTGAGGAGCTGGAAGACCCGGAGGAGCCGGAAGATGGAGTTCGGTTGCTGAGCCGACACACCGGAGGGAGGAGATGGTATTGATTTGAGTGATGACTCTTATCCCGATGAATGGGGAGGAGAAATCGGAATTAAGAGATGAACGAGGAAATTACAAAGGGGCAAAGAACCGAATCATACCCACACGCTTGGCGGCATGATGCTCTGCTTCCTTGACCTCTCTCCGTCGGCGGGGCGCTTGCCACAGTTGCGTTGCATTGTTCGTCATTTGCTTTGACGGAGGTTAGGGTTTCTTTCTAGAATGAATCGAGACGAAGGAAGTGGAAGAGACGGATGTGAACGCTTGAGGCAAAGATAGTGATGAAGGCCAATGGGAGGGGCTATTTATAAGCGAAAGCGAAAGATCGTGGCGAATTCCACGGGGTTGTGGGACGAGAATCGAGCAGCGGAGTAGGTTTTCTCCTTTTGATGGACCGTTCTTTGGGTGGGCAGTGTATGAGTTAAGTCGAACGTCGCTTGAAATATCTCCATGATTTATTGAGCCAACGTTGTTCGGCTATACCCTCACGATGTTTGGATTGGATTCGTTCGGTTATCGGAAGAATGGAGACAATCGGCTACATTCTAATCGAATAATTTAAGGAAGATGGCGATTGCTTTTTTCCGAGCGGATGAAAATAAGTGAACATAAAGTTGTTTAATCAAGGAAAAAGGGTATCACACTTAAAGTTTATTACAAGCCTAATGTCTCTTTGGTTGAGAAGATGATTGATCGCTTCTATGGCCTCGGTCTGATTCGGCTAACATTATCTAGCACTTTGTGATCTTCATCTTGAACTCGGATCTTTGGATAACTTGTTTTTGATCTGCTGGTCTTCTTTGATGGTGAAGCTATTTTTAGTGAAGTTGCTTCTATGTTCTTGGCCAGATTGGTTATATGGGCCTGTGAGACCGAATTTTGGCATTCGGTTCGGCTAGTTGAGCTTCTAGTCGATTTTTCATCCTCCATGGATCTCGATTCGAGGCTCCAAGGTTGCTAAAGAATTTCTCGTAGTGCGGATATGAGAGTGAAGATCTTTAATCTCCAGATTTTTTCAAAGATCTATCCTTTCGCAGAGCGGCCCTCGAAGATATGTTCTTGGTTGCCCTTTTCACCATAGCAAAGTGATCATCAAGATGGGCTGCAGATTCTAGGGGAGCTTTGAGAGCGAAAGGATATCTTGATCAATGAGTTCAAGAAGGTCTTTTATCCAGTCCGCATTACGAAACCGGACTAATGGTATCCTTATTCAAGAGAATAATCACTTCTTTTAGCCGAAGCCTGATTCTCCGGTGACAAAGTTTGATGAGAAGTGATCTCTTCACCTTTCTCAATAATGTAGTCCTCAATAGAGAAGGAATGGCCGGTGGTGGTCGAGTTTAGTGATGTTCTTCTAAACAAAGAGAAAGAAAGAAGGTGTTAGCCGATTGGGTAATTTTGCTAAAATATAGTATGAGACAAGGCGTTACTGTTGGGTGATTGGTCATCGGGATGAGTTATATACGGCTTCTTTGGAGGACTTGATTGAAGGTTGGAGGAGACGGATCCGGAGATTGATCGGAGAAGTTTCCTTGCGGTTCATCTAAGATCTCATCTATTTTCGATAAAGTAAGTGATAATGAGCATAAGAGATAGATGTTGTTAAAGAGAAAGGAGAGGAGAATTGGTTGAGCAATGTTACCTATAGTCTCATCAGGTTTATGAGCCTTTGAACCTTGACTTCATGGGTCTCGAAATTTCGCTATCATGAATTTCTTCATCTTGAGAGAAACTTGGGGTTGGTTCTCTGATGCCGAGGTATTACCCGGTATGGGAATTTCGACTTGTGGCTGCGAGTGGAAGGAATGAATGTAGAGATAGTCGGGCTTCTTGCCAAATGAAATGGTTGACTGATAAGAAAAGCAGAAGGTTCATGCCTTAAGGGATAATCTGGCTTTCTTGGTCCTTGGTTTCTTGGGTAAGAGAAAACTTTCGTGTGTTTTCCTTTTGTTTTTTCCTCTGGAAGATGCGGTAATTTGAAGTAACAGGAGTTCTTATGAGTGCCTTTAGAGTCTTTGAATCCAAAGTTGCGAAGTTTTCATGAATTCCTTTAAGTTTGGAGCATCAAACCCCAGGCGGAGTTTGGGACCAGCCGGATAATCTTGAATTGCTTTGGCGGGGAAGTAAACTCAAGATCCTGTGCATAACCGGATGTTAAAATAAGAAGTGGATTCAAGAATAAAAAAATGATGGGCATAATGAAATTACCTCAACGTCGGAAGCAAAATCGGGTTGCAAGTTTTTGCATAAAGAATGAACTGCTATATTGAAGATATGAGCATGCCATTCTTGCCACCAAGAGACAAAGAGGGGATGAGCAGCATCTATTAGCCCAAATGGAGATGGTTCATATATTGGTAATTCCCATCCTAATTCAAAGACCTTCTTGGCTTCCATTCCTTACATTATTGCTTCCCTTGATTTTATGATTGTTGAGAAGAGGAATTTTTGGGGGTTGGCGCATCCTAATTGTCACGGCTACCATGTTGGGATAATAGAACTCATAGGTGGATTGTACTAATCTCCCATGATGAAATTCGGTGGCAAAGTGCAAGGTTTGATAAAGGAGTTGAAAATCTCTGTGGATTCTTGGCTTGAACAACCAATTTCATAGCTAAACTTGCGAGAGGCAAAGTCGGATCTTCATTTTCCTGTAAGGAAACCAGAGCACATTGCGAATCCTTTAAAAAATAGCTTGAAGAGGTGACCAATGTCTATATCAATGCTTATAGATCTGCCTTTGCTTCCCCATAAGTCGACAAGCTTTAACCTTTCTTTGTCTTGCCTTGACATAGTTAAGCGAGGGGAAGCTTAGGTTGAAGAGGCTCACAGGGGTTATCGATGCATATATAGTTGGAGCCACATTTGAATTAGCCACGAGGGCCGTTCACACAAGAAATTTCTCCACCTTGGCACATCTGAAGGGTGATCGATGCATCATATGATAAGCGGACCCTAAAGATATTTGCCTAATGGGATCTGGGTTTCATGGCTAAGTCTTGACCATTACCATGTGATTGGGGTTGGTTCATTGGATTTTCCACAAAAATGAATCTGCATAGCCACATATTCATGAAAGCTTTCAACTCTTTGTCGGAGGCGGCGCCGGATGCATTCATGTAATTACGAATATGTTTGACCCATCCACATCCGAACTAACGGCTCTTTGATTACTCTTGCTCTTGTACTTATAAGGATATCTTGGCAATGACACATTCAAACCGGTCATCATGTATCGTCGGCTAGAGTGATGGTCATAATACCATGGCGAAGATAAAGGCATTGGTAGCGTCGGACCAAAAATGAGAAGTCGCTATCGAGAAGGAATCATTCACGGGTGTCTCTGCTAAAGATAACTCCGGACAATGGTGATGTCTGTATGTCCCGATGGGTACGCTGCTCTTCTCCAACATTCTCTCTGCATCGATTCGCCATCCGGTGATTGGGGGAATGGCCAATTCTTGAACGTGTTTGGCCATCGGTTTGGTGAGGTAATTCGGACTTGAAAGGAATTCTTTGAGTTTCCTTCTCAATGATTTCGGAAAGGTCGGGGTTTCCCATTGGGCCAAGGAAATAGGAGTCGGGGTTGGCGGCGTAAGGGATCAAAATCGGCTCTTGTACTCCTTTAGAAGATGATTGAAATCGAGGGGAATAAGTCAAAAGAGGAGGCGGAAGGATGGGATGAAAGTTTGCGAATATAAATAAAGTTTACCTCTGGGATTTCATCACTGGTCGCCATTGAAGATTTAGAGGAGGTTGAAGTTGCTTATTTGAAAGATTGAAATTTTGGGCGGCGGTTGCGGTTTTGAGCAGTGATGACCTAGGAGGATGAAAGAGCTTGTGGTCAATTTGAGAATAAAACAACTTTTATCCCGAAATTGAGGGGCATGTGTTAACTCTTTGGATTTTGGTCAATTCGGAAGATGATGGTGGACCCACATGCGAGGAAGAAGAGTGTTGACAAATAAGCAAGCGGTCGGCTAAATGCTTGTGCGGTCGGTTATTCGGAAGGCGGTAACTCCATTCGGGGAAAGCGAAGATGGCAAGCAAAGCCGATCGAGAAGATGAAAGTTGTAATAATAAAGGACTCTGAGAGTTTGGGGCAAGGAATCGTAGTTTCCAAGTTTATTTAAAGAGTTCCTTTGTAAATCGTAGTCTTTAGGACTCGTGTTTTCGTCTAGGGTATAAATATTGACCCTCGACCATTGTAATAGGCGTTCACAACCAAATCAATACAACCGCCCCGTGCCAACTTTCGAGTCCTTTTTTGTCGCGTGTCGTCGAGTTCTTGAGAGGAGTCATCGATCCGTCGACCTCCGTAAGTTCAAACAACCTTGTTATCATGTTTAGTATCATGCGGTGGATTTAGGCGTGATGCAAGTAGTCTTGTTTGTTTTCAATGATCGTGCGGCGGATCTTTGCTTGACAATCAAGAAGTCTTTGCTTATACTTTGTTTATGAGTAGATACCGTGCGGCGTGACGTTTGCTCAATATGCTTAGTGGAAGCAAGGCAGGTTATCGGCTCTATTAGATTACGGCAAAATCTAAATAGATTCATCAAGTTATCTGTGTTGCATGTTTTAAATATTTTATATATTTGTAACACACTTTTGCCCAATCTAGATTGATATTGTTCGGCCCTCTTCTATGGTTTTGTTCGAGCTTCAATGATCATTACTTTCATAATACCTTTGCAAATAGATAACATGTTCGTAATGGTGAATTATTTTAATCTAGATTGTCACATGTTGTGGGTTCATGTATGTTAATCACGTTTAAGTTTTTGAAACTAAACTAGGTGTCGTATGCGTGACGCGAGTTTTAGATTGGCTTAATCGTGTTTATCTACACGTTCCTTCTTCATGGACCCCAACTAAAATTTGGATTCTTGAGCTTGGATATGCATTAACGCATAATCAATTTCACTTGTTCAAACATGTCTTCCCATGCATATGCATTCGGCAATCAGATCTTTACGTACGTCCATCCTACGATTAGCCGAATGATTTATAAACTTGTTGGCGCATGACTTCCTATAATTGTGTATGTCGTTGTAAGTAACCAGGGCGTATATACAGGCTATACGGTCTCACCCGACATGTTCCGGTTTGACATTTAACTGCATTTTATCCCTTGTCGGTTTCTTTCGAGTCAAGCCCGACCGGCAGCGCGTTCGGATCACGAAGCACCCGGGCACCCGATTGAAGCCCACGCTTTTCGACTTGTTGTGTGTGTGCACACGGTCGTCACATTTTGTGTCAATGATGGTTCAAAGGAAGGAATCGACGATGGCCAAGGTACCACGACCTTTCGACATCTTTTCAAATATATCTTGTCAAGGTCATCAAAACAATGTGTGCATGCATTATATCCTTTGTTTGTCCGACACGAAAGATTACTTAAGCGAGCCAATCATTGATGGTTACGAACAACATTGCTCGTAGGTCAAAGTGTTCTTGTTTGTACTCATCCGGAACGCGTACACTGGTTTGTTCCATAAAACTAGAAGTTCTTCAACTAATGGCTTCAGATATACATCAATATCGTTTGCCGGGTTGCCTCGGACCTTGGATGAGGATCGGCATCATAATGAACTTCCGCTTCATGCATAACCATGGAGGAAGGTTGTAGATACATAGAGTAACCGGCCAAGTGCTATGACTAGTGCTCTCTGCTGTCCAAAAGGATTCATACCATACATACTTAAGGCGAACCTTAAGTTTCTAACCTCATTTGCAAACTCTGAAAATTCTCTATCTATCGCTCTCCACTTGGGACCCATCATTTGGGTGTCTCAAAGATATTGTCTACCTTACGGTCTTCTTTATACCACCGCAACAACTTTGCGTGGTCTTTATTCTGAACAAGCGTTTTAAGCGTGGTATTATAGGAGCATACCACATAACCTTGGCGAGGATTTTTTTCTAGGACGTTGTTCACCCTCGGCGTCACCAGGATCATCGCGCTTTGATCTTATACGATGATGCTTTACATACGGGCATTCATCCAAATTCTCGTATTCATTGCCATGGTAGAGGATACGATCATTAGGACATGCATGTATCTTACGGATTTTTAATCCCAAAGGCGAGACAACCTTTTTGCTTCGTGACGTAGTGGTGGGCAATTCATTTGGCTTGGAAGCATCTTCTTTATGAGGTTTAATAAATTCCCAAATGCCTTATCGGATACACCATTCTTTGCCTTCCTTTGTAGCAATTCGATTGTTGTACCCGACTTTTTTTTGCCCTCTTCGCCATCGGGTATAGCAACTTCCTATGATCCTCAAGCATGCGCTTCAACTTAACTTTCTCTTTTTCACTTTCCCATTCTTGTTGTGCATCACGAATGGCATCGCCAAGAGCATCACCGAGATCATCTTCTACCGCTACCTCTTCTTCATCTCCCCCCATTGTAGTATCATCAAAGGCACCATACTGAGCAATAATGTCATCAATGTCTAAATCTTCTCCTTCACCTTCTTCCATCATGACCCCGCTTTCTCCATGCTTAGTCCAACATATATAGTTTGACATGAAAACGACTTAAGCAAATGTGAATGAAGACTCATTGAGCTTGAATATTCCTTTAAATTCTTACATAGGGCACATGGATGATATGAAACCATCCCGCTTATTTGCCTCGGCCACACCTAAGAAATAGTGCAAGCCCTCTATAAAGTCTTGGGAGCGACGATCGGCATTGTACATCCAATGGCGTGACATAATCTGTATTACACGACAAATTATGAAAACCTTGAACATAATTAAGTATTTTATTACACAACATAAATGACACACACACGGTTGATTAATTAACTAAGCTTTGGCTACAACGTAAGCAATCCCAACTATCACTAAACAAACTAAAACTACAATGCACTTCAATAACATAATTATTTTGTGATAAATGACGCAACTAAAAAGCAGACAAATCATTCTTACATTGAATATCAATAAGCTTCTCCTATTTGGCTCTTTCGCCTCATCAATGACATCCGCTACCTCAAGCGCACCCAAATTACGCACGTATGTAGCATAATCTTCCTCCGGTACCAACCATCGCATCCATTGCCCTCCCACTGAAATTAAAGCCAAAAAATATTTAGTCAAAATATTCAAGAAAAGCAGGTCAATTAGCCATAATTATAAAATGCGTAAGAAACTCACATCGCGATCCGGGCACTTGTAGAAAACACGACCCTTGTTGGGTCCCCTGTCTCTTGACTCGGTACTCCATCACAATCTTACGCTTACACTTGCCATGAGATAATGAGAGGGAGTTCGCCTCGATCGTTTCGCAACCGAGCGAGAGGCCGAGGATCCGATAACGATTGTCATCTACTTTCTATACTTATTTTTGCAAACTAGTGTAAATTTCATATTTTCAAATATTCATCAAATTATAGCTCAAAAACATGTTTCAATAAATAACCATCCGTACTAGTTGACCTTGCTTACGTGATCATCTCGACGAGCATTTCTCCACCGGACGGCATCGTACTTGGCCAAGGAAGAGCTCCGATTCTACGAGAAAAGGAACACGGTCTTCCACGACCGTTGCCGCTCTCCTCGTAGAATCAAAGCTCCTCCTTGACGTCCGTTACCGCTTCGCGAGAGAACATGCTCGCCGACATGAACACGGTCCGCAAGTTCAACTAGTGCGGATTTTCTACAATTTTCTAATAATTTTCTAAGTTTTTCATTTCATGGAAAAATTAATTCTAAGATCACGTAAGCCAGGGGGGGACGAGAATGGCGCGTGCTCAAATGAGGACGAAGCGAGGCGTGATTTTGATGAACTAATTTAACTTTTGTTTATCCAAACATATATGCAAATCATCATGTGATTTTGAGCTAAAAATGACATATAAAATCATAATAAAGTCCAACATATAAAGTTACACATGTATCTACATCGCAAAATGAGATAAGCTACTGATAAAACATAAGAGGATTAAGTTTGTTACCTCCAAAATCGAAGAGCAACACCAATGGAGGAGGAGAGTGCAAGAACAACAGCAAAATTTGAAGAACAGAGGGCGTGAGTTTGAATAATGGAATGGCTCGGGCTCGGGGAGGAAGAAGAAAGCGAGAATTATAGGCGGGATAATTAGTCCGGTTAGGTCCAAACCGGGACTAAATATTAATCTTTATTCCAGGGCATAACCCAAACCGGGACTAAAAGCTTTAGTCCCGGTGGTATTACTAACGGGACTAAAAGTAAACCTTTAGTCCGGTTGGTAATACCACCGGGACTAAAGATCCTCGCCTCATGGACGATCGTTGGCGAGGGACCTTTAGTCCCGAAGCGAGTATTCAACCGGGACTAAAGGGTCCTTTAGTCCCAGGGGCAAAAAATGCCGAGGCTAATACTAAATTGGGACATCGTTCTAAAGTCTGTTCTCTAGTAGTGACGCTTGCTGATTGATTTGTCCCCATATAAATCATGATCCAATCCATTACGAGTTGTTGTCAGTGCGAGGAATCGATCGGAAGCAATCGAGCGGAGACGCAAGTGCCGAATTTGGTGAGAGTTTTGAGCCCAGGGAGAGTGCCCAGTCGCCTGCCGGCTGTGTCTGGCCTGCTCGAATATGCGTGGTGTCGTTGAACGGACCGTGCCTTATCCACGACTTTTACCAGCGGCAGCCTTTGTCGATCCTTTTTGGGCACGACACGGCGGGTGCACACGGAATTCCACGGCGCGCGCGTGCATCGGCAGACATCGGCACGTCAGCCGGCGGGCCATCGGCTTGGTTGGTTCGGGAAACGCGATGCCCGATTTCCCCTCCCGGGGACGCACCGATCGCGACGCCCGGCGTCACGTCGTAGCGCATGGCCGGCTTCGGCACAGCGGACGGTTAGGTTGCGCGCGGGCGCCGCTAACCCTGCCGAGGCGGCGAGGCGGGGGCGAGGTGCATTGAATGAATCGCCAGCCGCGGTTGGGGAGGTTAGCGGCGGTCGAGCGGAACCAACCAGTGGGCAGTGGGGCTTGCGGCGGTCGATTCGACTCGGTTACGGGCTGGCGGCCACGTGAAGGGTAGGGGGTAGCCGGCAGCAAGTTGGAACATGCTCATCGGCATCGCCAGGGGTTGATCCGGTCCACGCGCGGCCGGGATAGATCATACTCCTCTCCACTCCTAGTCCTACCAGCTAACTAGATGCCTGCCTGGACGGCACGGCGGAGATAAATATTCTTTGTGTTCTGTCAATCACTGGGCTCACGAACTCCCAGCGCGGGCGCCGTGGCGCTGGGAGAATATATTAGGACCTTGTTTAGATCGTAAGTTTTTTCACTCTCTTTTTATCACATCAAATCTTTAAACACATACATAAAGTATTAAATGTAGATAAAAAAATAACTAATTACACAGTTTGATTGTAAATTACGAGACGAATCTTTTGAGCCTAGTTAGGCCATGATTGGATAATAATTGTCAAATACAAACGAAATTACTATAGTGCCAAATACTGATTCCTAACACCAGTCTAAACGAGACCTACGAAAGAGCGCAAATTCGAGGCTGCGAGAAGTGTGCAGAGATCCGGCCGGGATACGGTTCGCGTCAGACGAAACTTCGAATCACCGGCCATGGCCGCAAAAATTTATTCCAACACGCGAGGGAGGCGGCCGCTGCTGGTGCTCTCGCGTTCCCCAGCGCGACGCCGTCGGCCGACGTGGGCCGCCCGGTGGTGACTCGGACGTGCGCTGCGGCTGCCGCCGCCCCCGCATGATTGGTCGGGGCGGGCGAGAGTGCGAGACTGGCGGCCAGCCGGCCATGCCAGCCTCTGGGGCGGTGGCGCGCGACGAGGCGGACGCGTGACGCGTGCGTTGGTTGCGCGGCCGCGTACGTTGTGACCTGCTAGCCTTGCCAAGTTGCCAGTCAGTGTCCATTGTTCACCGGTCACCGAGGCGGCCAAGTCGTAGGGAATTGTTTAGATTGCAAGTTTTTTCACTCTCTCTCCGATACATCAAATCTTTGAACCACATACATACATTCATAGAGTATTAAATATAGATAAAAAATAACTAATTCTGATTTGATTGTAAATTACGGACTTAATCGAATCTTTTGAGCCTGGTTAAATGGCGATTGATGATAATTATTAAATCAAACGAAAATACTACAGTGTCAAATACTGATTCCTAACCAATCAAAACAAGGCCTAGGCTGCCAAGCAGCTGGCGCGGGCCGTGTAAATCCGCACTTGTTTTTTGACACGCGGTCATCAGGAAAAGAAGCGCCGGCCGGCGCGTCCGAGGCCGTGAATGTACGTGCCCGGCGAGTACCGTGAAGCTTCGCTTTTGCGCGACAAGGGGGACGCGGGGGAAAAAAAAAGGCTGGCTGGGGGGTCTGTCACGTGAACCAGAAGGGAACAAGACACTTGTTAGGGGGCCTTTTGTCCGATCCGCGCACGCACCGCGCGCCAGTGTCGAGAATTTCTAGGGGCGGCCACCCGTACGTGATCATGACAGTCATTTCGATTATTCCCCGGTCGCCGTCAGTCGTCGTCGTCGATTACTGTAAGCGTGTGAACTGTAAAGGCCCTCGAGTCGTGAGTCGTCAGCCGTGTCTCGCAATTTGCATCCTCCTCCCTGCTACTTGCACTTCTGTGACTGAAGCTGTTATTCTTTTTTGTTACAAACTTACAGCCTTACAGGTAGGATCATCTTCTAGCATAGAAAATGTAATCCACGCACCAGCAACGAAGCCACGGTTGTGGATGCGATTCGGTTGGGCTCTCGTGTTTTTGGAGTATCATCAGCTGCTTTCTTAACGTGCGCGTGGAAAATAAAAAAAAAACATTCGGAACAAAATCAGAGAACTAAAGCCATATATAGAGACAGATATAAGCTAAGGGATATGGACCCTACTTTTTTACTTTCCAAAATTCCAAAGGAATCTATCTGGTGTCACTGTATAGTAATATATAGTACTCTTGTTTTGCATGGTTGATATCTGCATCTGGAGATGATGGTCCGCAGTCCGCACCGAAAGCTATTTTTGTTGGCAATGAGCTAGTGACGTACGTAAAACGATCGAGTTACTTCCACCGCAATTCTTCGCGCACGCGTGTCTTACGCCGTTAGTTAGCATCTTGTAAACCATCCTGATGTGCAATGACTACTGGTGAGCGAAGTGTGTGAAGAATCCACTGATTTTATTCGATAGAGCTCTCGAATGGAATCAGCTATTTAAATTCAAAGGAACACACAAGTTTTCTTTTGATTCGGTAGATCTTTTCTAAAGATCGAGAACGTAGACGCTTGACGCGTGTCCATGTACTATACGGCCGGTACGATCAACTTACGGAAGAGTACGTATATGTGCAAAGAGGGTGCTAATGCGTGCAATAGAACATGCTGGCAAAAGGATATTTGCTAAAATAAAGGATCTGTCTAGGTGACATTCAGTTGTTTTTGTCCCTCCTGTCAACTGAATTTTTTCCATGTACTTACAGTGTCTTCTAGCTATATTTACCTTCGTCCTATTACTAGATTTACAATGATTTCTTGATGTAATTTATTGAACACAGTGGTGTAATTTGGAGATAACACAAATATATGCCAAATTTTTCAGAAATACTTTCAAATTATTTTTATGAATTGCAGATACCAGAGAAATATATTTCAAATTATTCACAAATTTTTCATAAATTTCAAAACAATTTTCCCCAAATTGTGGTGGGACCCACCTCCCCAACCTTATCCCTTCCTTCCATCGCTTCTTGACTTCCTTCCCTTCCCTTCCGTCGAATCGCGCACATAAATAGAATCCGGAGATGAAGAAGCAGCGGTGATCCGCCTGGGCGGCCCTGCCCTCGTCGCCCTCCTCGTGAGCGGCCGTCGGCCCTCCTCGTCGCCCCATACCTTGCGCTCATTTGGCTCTTGCGCCGCCATGGTCGGGGCCGTGAGCTCTGAGGTGACCGCTTTTCTTGCCTCGCCGCTGCCCTCGGCTGACCCGCAGCGCCTCGCCTTTGTTCATCGGCGGCGCCCTCGCTCAGTCGTCGCGAAGATCGGATGGCCCAAAAATCAGTTGATTGGAGAGGCCAAATTTTGAGGTTTAGCAAATCTGAAAATAAACGGTACAAATATTCCATATCTACACGTAGTATTAATTAATTAAGTACGAATACGGAATGCTGTCATGCTGCGCTATATCTTAACTCTTCTAATTAAGTAGAAATAAACGACGACCGCGACCAAGTAAAACAAAAGTCTCCGCTTGTTGGCTGACCAGCAAGTCGCTAGCGTTGCATTGGGCAGGTGGCAAAGCATATAGATAGACGACACGAAGACGAACGACCAAGGAAAGGTACACGGTGGAATTCATTTTCATGCGTGTATCACGTAAATTTAACTTTCCCGAGATCACGTAGTAGCTACACGGCCATACTATAAGAAGGACACAGCACAATGAAGTTACCTCCACGACCACTTGTGCATTGACTAATAGCTAGGCCGGGCTCACAATACGTCGTCCGTCGTATAGCAACGCTATACACACGCACACGCACACGCACACGCACGCGCACACGCAGTCGTGCTAGATAATTACTCCGAGTAGCTAATTTGCGGCGGGGGACGGCGGCTACGGCCAGTGGCCCCACACGACCACGGCCGGGATTCTGGAAGAGAAGTTACCATGCTACTGCGTACGCCGCAACCAGCCCGAGCCGAGACGGACTTGAAGAACCATGTGATTCGTCAGGTGCCCGGCATCCGATTCTTGCATTGCTTTTAATTTGTGCATGAAACGCATGCATCACTGGATTCACTGGTGTGCGGCATCACTGGCGGACCCAGAATTGTTCTAGAGCCTGGGCGAACATAACAAAATAACATGGCAGTTGTCTCATTACATGATACTAAAATTGATTGTGTTGCAGGTACCATTGAAAGTTTTCAAAGGACACACTGTGTTTATGTAAGCTTACGGTGCACGCAAACTGACTTACAGCAGTACCCAAGCCGCCGGCCACTTGCACGCCTAAAGACATGTCTCCTGCAGTCTTGCTTTTTATGTTTCTTTCATTGCCTGACGCCCTGACATGCATGTAGGACTACTTCACAGCCACTCACGAACGAGCCCGGGCAGGTGCCCAGGGTCCGCCCATGTGCGGCATGCCATGCAGCTAATATAAGAACGGCTGAGGATGTGTGCAGTGTGCTGCATGCTTGCATGAAAAGCAGGTGGAAAATCTGTCCCTTTTTCCCTGTTTGTCAAAGAAAAAATTAAAGAACGACATCGTGAACAATCAATACACGTTCTTTTAGTAGTGGAATGAAGACTATGTAATTAATGTGTTTAGTTGAGAGGAAAGTTGGAATTTGGGTATGGTAGCATTTTCGTTTTATTTGACAAATAGTGTTCAATCATGGACTAATTAGGCTCAAAAGCGTTAGTCTCGCAATTTTCCATCAAACTGTGTAATTAGTTTTTTTCATCTATATTTAATGCTCTATGCATGTATCGCAAAATTCGATGTGATGAATCTTGTAGCACTTTTTAGAACTTCTTTTGGAACTAAACAACAGCGCTTAGTTGGTGAGTGACGTGAGGGGTGTTTAGTTGGTGAGTGAAAATTTTTGGGTGTCACATCGAATGTGTCGGAATGATATTGGGAGGGTTTTGGATACTAATAAAAAAACAAATTACAGAACCCATCGAGAGAAAGTGCTGAGGCGAATCTAATGATATTAATTAATCGGTCATTAGCACATGTGGAGTTCTTGTATCACTTAAGGCTTTTCATAGACTAATTAGGTTTAAAAGATTAAATCTCATGATTTTGCCGAGAACTATGCAATTAATTTTTTTTTTCGTCTACATTTAGTATTCTATACATGTATCGCAAGATTTGATAGGACACTTTGACGTGAAAATTTTGGCAACTAATCAAGGCCCAAGTACACTAGTGCAGGCGCGCATATGCGAGTACACGAAAGGGACAACAGGTTGTAAAACGGCAGAACAGGTTCAGGTTCATCAATAACGTAATATATATACAAAGGGACAATAGCGTGTAAAAGGTACTAAAGAGGCTGGTGTGCCTGTCCTCAAGAACTGTTGGTGGTAGGAAGTTTTGCAGTCGTTCCGAACAGCGATGTGCATGTCACAAAATAATTATGTTGTTCTGTACCTTTAGCATTATAAAGGTGGTTAGTACATATGGAGTATAGAGTGAAGACATCTGAAGCTTCGTAAAGAGGGTTTCATACATGCATGTAAGAATTGTTGAAACAACTATCTAGGTGTGCAGTGCCACACATGATGACGACTTTCTATTTACGTGCTGCATCATGTATGCCACCCTTTCTAAAGAAACTACGAAGTAACAGGGAGGTTACTGGAAAATGCATCTGAGGCTGTGTTTAGTTGGGTGAAATTTGAGAATTTGGCTATTGTACCACTTTTGTTTTTATTTGGTAATTAGTGTTCAATCATGTACTAATTAGGCTCAAAACGTTCGCCTCGTGATTTCCAACCAAACTGTGCAATTAGTTTTTTTTCGTCTACATTTAATGCTCCATGCACGTATCGCAAGATTCGATTTGATAACTACTGTAGCACTTTTTAGGAATTTAGTTTTGAAACTAAACGTGGCTTGATAAACATCTAGCGATGGCAAGGTCAACTCTTTGCGTTGGACTTCCTATCTTCAGTTAGTGCTTTAAAAAATGTGGGGGCTTAAATTAGGCTAAGAAACATACTTTTACAAATTTTGAGCACTGAATTATTCCAAACTCGTGGAGGCAACTGTACTAAAGTTGAGCCATGTAAAGCCACGACAATTTTGAGTTATATTGCCACGTACTTTACAAATTTTGAGCATTGAACTATTTCTAATGCGTAGAGAGGACTGTATTAAAGTTGAGCTATGTAAAGTCACAACAATGTTGAGTCATCTTGTCAAAACCAATGGGGCAAGTGTTCAAATGGAACATGGAGGCATGTGTAAAGTGAGACACTCAATGGGATTGAGCCAATATGAACCTGTAGAATAAGATAACTAACATTTATACGATTGGATAAACCCGAACAATTGACTTGTACACTGTGTGGCAAATAAGCTGGCAGCAACGACGGAGAATTTCGGGCGATGTGGACCCTGCTCCACCACCTGGAATCAGCCGGGTTATTTAGGGGAGAATACCCACCTCTGAGTCTTCGATTAATTGTTACTCTCTCTATTTCAAATTATAAGTCATTCTAACTTTCTCGAAGAGGCAAAGCATCTAAAGTTTGACCAAAATTATATAGAGATACAAAAATTTATGACATTAAATATGTATACTATGAAAATATAATTATTAAAGAATCTAACGATACATATTTAATATCATAAAATATTATTATTTTATTATATAAATCTGATTAAATTTGATATGATTTTTAAGTCTTCAAGAAAATTGAAATGACTCATAATTTAGAATGGAGGGAGTACTACAATATATACATACATACAGACATACATATATATATATACACACACACACCAACTCCATCTATGTCTGTAGGACCTACATGAAGATAAAGAAGGCCTAGAGGGAGTGTGAATAGGCCTGTAAAATTTAACTCAAAACTCTGTTAGAACAGAGGGCGGCACTGTCGGCCTTTTAGGGCGGCACTGCCGCTCTTCGAAAATAAATCTAACACAGTTGAGATTTTACAGAGATAAACCTGACCCCACTAGCTGATTAATCCTGCAATAGAAAGACAAGATCTAGTTCGAAGACTGAATACCACATAAACTCTACACAAGAGTGGATCAAGCAACAAAACCCTAACAACAGCTAGCAATTAGGTAAACCAGCAAGTAAAGAAGATGAAGCACGCGAGACACAAAATTTATCCCGTGGTTCAGCTCACCACAAAGGTTTGCCTAAATCCACGATGTTGAGGAAGCCACAAAAGGCTTGAGCTTGCCACAAATGCTTGCCTTACCCTCGTTCTCAAATCAAGAGAGTGAACTCTTGAAGTGAGAGGTGATTTCTTAGCTTTTGAATGAGGTTACAAACCTCCTAAGACTGCTACACGAGTTGGCAAGCTCAAGGGCGACGCCTAGCCGGCTAGGAGTAAGCTCTAAGAGTAACAAACCCTAGAACCGCCGACCAAACGTGAACCAAATGCTCTTAGACTTTGGGAATCAGTGGATCTACTCTCCAATTGAGTTTTGCTGCATTTTCTCTCAAGTTTTGATGGTTGAAATCAAGGATTTGTTTGAGGGATGGAGGAGCAACAATGGAGGAGAGAAGTGAGCTTTGGTTCCGTCATGTTTCGAGCAGAATGACTCAGTGAGGAAGATGACCGTTGTGGGCCGGGCCTGAAGGGTATAAATACCCCTCGAGCCCAACGGTCAGTTAAGGGCGGCACCGCCGCTCTTAACAGGGCGGCACTGCCGTCCTAGCCAAAACAGGTAAGATGATATGAAATTTGGCTGGCTGTTTTGATTAGGTGAGAGGATGTAAATCTAAGAATTTGAGCATCTGGTTCAACAGTTGACCAACTGTCCTAAAATCCCTCTTAATAGTACGGTTTTTCCTAAACTCAATTTCAAAATATAAAAGAATTTAAACCTCCTTTGAGTTAGGTCTGGCCACCTTTTGTAATTAGGACACCTGCAACCTGTACATCATCCTCATTTTTCGATTTCCTGCTTGTCATCTCGATAAACCTCATTAGTCCTCTAATTTGGTGGTTATCAATGCCATAATCCACAATAGGGCTTGATTGCACTTACAATCTCCCCCTTTTTGGTGATTGATGACAACCCAATTAGAGCTTACAAAAGATATGAAATCTAAACTGAGATTTTCGAACCATAGGTGTAGGAGCCTCCCCCTAAATATGTGAATAGAGATTTGAATTCTCAATTTGGCATGAAAGGCCATAATTCACATTTTAGGTGTGATGGGAACCTCCCCCTACATCCATGACTGCTGTGGGATACTAAACAAAGTGTCACAGGAATAAAAGTGATGCATATAACAGGTCATATCAGTTCAAGCACACAAGACTCTGGCTGACACAACAGAGGGCGGCACTACCGGCCACAGAGGGCGGCACTGCCGTCCTGACTATATCAGTTAGGTAGCAATCAGATTCCTACAGCAGATCATATGAATATAAAATAATTTAAACTCAAAATATGACAAGCTAAAACAGTAACCATGAATACATGTCCATATCCGAAATAAATTAAGTCACAAAAGTAGAATAATTTCATAAAATAGAGTTTTGAGCGACTCCCAAACTCATCGGATCTGGATATTAAGCACAGCAGCAAAGAACTCAGGGTGTCGAAAATCTGTTGACCACTCTAATTTTCTCCCCCTTGGCATCAAGTACCAAAAAGAGAAGAAAAGAGAAGAGAAGTCACTCGTCACTGTCGGAGTCGACGCGGGCACGTCCGGCAAAGTGGGTGTGTGAAGTAAAGCATGCTGAACATCGCGGAGGTGTTGCCCCAGCTGAAGTAGAAGGACCTGGCTGATCCATCGAAGGTCGCGGTCTCCTGGATTATGTGCGAAACAAGGCTGCCTGAACCTGTGGATCAGCCTCTGTAGGATGAATCTCTGCACCAAGGTCCTGCTGACTTGGGGGCTTGAAAGCTCTAGTTTGGTTTTGGTAAATTGATGAAACCCTAACTGCTAACCTAGTTCATCAAGTGATCATGAGATAGGTAGCACACTTCAAGTAGAGAAGCAAATGAAAATCATAACATGACAATGGTGATAGCATGGAGATGATCAAGGGCTTAAACTTGAAGAGAAGAAAGAGAAAAACAAAAAGCTCAAGGCAAAGGTATAACTTGTAGGAGCTATTTTATTTTGGTGATCAAGACACTTAGAGAGTGTGATCACATTTAGGTTTAATAGCCGTACTATTAAGAGGGGTGAAACTCGTATCGGAATGCGGTTATCAAAGTGCCACTAGATGCTCTAACTCATTGCATATGCATTTAGGATCTAGTGGAGTGCTAACACCCTTGATAATATTTGTGTAAATATGCTACCACATGTGCACAAGGTGTTTGTAGGGTTGAGATGGGTTTGGGTCCCTCTCCCCCTCCCGCCTCGCAACCTCGGCGGGATTCGGCGCTTTCGGGAAAATAAAATATCTATTTTCTATTGCGCTGGATGCAAAATTCTTGGTGGTTGGCACACTTGAGCAAGGGTGAAGAAGTAAGAGTTGAAATGGAGTTGATCGAAATGATGCTGGCGTCGGTCTACTGACCGGACGCTGGGTCACTCAGCGACCGGACGCTAAAAGTCTACGTCCGATCGAGCTGTCAGACGGCACAGTGGCTAGGGTTGAGCACCAGACGCTGGCCGCGTCCGGTCGAAAAAACATGCCTCGGGGAGCTTACTGGAAACGACCGGACGTTAGGGCTTCAGCATCCGGTCAGTTTTACCGGAGCGTCCAGTCAGCTTCGCAGCCGTTGAAATCTGACGAACAGCGTTTGAAGCTGGTGACGCGTGGCGTCCATCGGGCGACCGGACGCTGAGGGCCAGCGTCCGGTCAGTATGACCGGAGCGTCCGGTCAGAGCGCGTTTTGCCCAGTGAAGGGGTATAACGGCTCTATTTGATTGGGGCTCTATTTATAGCCCCATGGCCGGCTCAAGGGAGCTCTCTTGCACATTTTTCATTGACATAGCAACCTTGTGAGCTTAGCCAAAGCCCTCCCACTCATCTACATCATTGATTCATCATCATAATGAGATTGGGAGTGAATCCAAGTACATTGCTTGAGTGATTGCATCTAGAGGCACTTCGTGATTGTGTTTCGCTGCGGATTTCGCTTGTTACTCTTGGTGGTTGCCGCCACCTAGACGGCTTGGAGCAGCAAGGATCGTTGAGTGGAGGAGGTGATTGTCTCCGACTCCGATCGTGGTGATTGTGAGGGGTTCTTGACCTTTCTCCGGCGGAGCGCCAAAAGGTATTCTAGTAAATTGCTTGTGGCTTGTGTGATCCTCATCTTGTGTTGGTTGTGCAGCACCCTATTGAGGGTTTGGCGAGTGATGCCAATCAGCGCGTGAACCTCCAAGTGAGTGAATCGCCACAACGTGGACTAGCTTGCCGGCAAGCAAGTGAACCTCGGTAAAAATCATTGTGTTCATCATTTGATTCCGAGGTGATTGGTCTACATTGGTATTCATTATTGTGATTGATTGGTTCCTACCACTACACGGCGGTATAACTCTCTTGCTCACTCTTACATTACCGCAATCTAGTTATCAAGCTCTTTAGTGTAGCTAGTTGTGAGAGCTTATTTGTTTGATTAGTGTTGCTCTTTAGTTAGTCTTTGATAGCACACTAATTTAGCTAAGTGTCATAGTTATTGTGTGGACATACACTATTTGAAATAGAATTGTGGTAGGTGGTTTGCATTTTAGTAGGCTAGCGCAACACTCGCTTCGCCGCAAAATTGTCTAACACATTTTGTTAAGTGTTGTTGTAGAATTTTATTAGGCTATTCACCCCCCCTCTAGCCATTAGGACCTTTCAGGGCTCCTCAAAATGCTGCCCCTATGGATACCCATAGTATTGACTGAATGGCTCATAAGAGTGCCCATACTGCTGATCATCTGGCTGTTCGTAATGGTGCTCATGTGGCTGATCCTGCTTCTCATCAGAAGAAGAAAGGCGAGGCAGGTTAGAAAACTATGGTGGTGACTACACTGGTGGAAGTGGTGGCAGCCCTGCCATCTCTCTAGCATGCCTCACTGCTTCCCTATTCTCCATTCTATCCTCATAAACAGTCTGTGAAGCATATGCACAATGAGCAAAGATTGCATTCATCCATACACTCATTTTCTCTAACTTTGACTTCTTTTGTTCCCTAGCCCTGGACGGCTCAGGAATATCTCTATGTGCAGCTCCAGAAGAGTGAAAGCCTGCTGCCCCACTATCTCCAAGTCCTCCAGAACCAGTGTGCTGAGTAGCTAAGCCAAGTCCCCCTAAGCCACCATGGGTCTTTTTGATCTTGTAAACAGTGTGCTCACAATCCTTAGGGAACCACATGCTAGTCACTCTCTCAATCATAAACATAAGGTAAGGAGCATAGGGCAAAGATCTCCTCCCATCATCCAAGGCATATGCTAGCTCAATCCAAATAAATCTTGAAACATTAAACTTTTCACAGCTGGAAAACCTAGACAACACATTAGTGATATAACCATTCAAATCTGTTGCATTGTCTTTGGGATTAAGAGTGGTCCTGAAAATATTGTTTATGATGTAATAGAAGCTCTTGAGCTTGGTCCTTGACCAATCAGGAACTACAAGATTTTGATCCTCCCACATGAAGCTTACTTCCATTGGCTCAAGATGACGCTCATTATGAATCCTCTCATATCCCCTGTGGATGCGTCCAAAACAAAAAATACGACAGAAGGTGACAAAATCAATGCGATAATGTCGCCCATCAGTCATCCAATAAAGCTCATCCATTTCCCTGTTTCAATAGTAAGTGGCATGGAACTGTGCAAGAATCTCCCTATTCCAATCATACCTAAAACTCATAATATCTGTCATTTCAAAGCGGTCACAGGTCTTGATGGCTGTAGCAAACTGATGATCATCTCTGCTCTCCAAGTCACCAAAATCAACGTACTGCATCTTGCTGATCTTGCCCTTTGACTTGGATAGGATGGCTGTGGCATAAAAATCAGATTGGAAAACATTCCAAAATCTATAATCAATGCCATTGGATCTGTCAGAGGAGTAAGGATCAATCTCTCTAGCTTCACCAGTCTTCTTCCAACTCATAGAATAATCAATGACCTTATGATTGTCACTGTTTTGGAGAGTATTGAGGTTGAACTCATCATTGTTTTCTCTCATGTAGCTGTTATCAAAATCTGAAATGTGCAAAGGAGAATCAGGCCACACACGAATGGTTATTCCCATCTTCTGAATTCTTTCTTCTTCAACAAAGTCTTCATCAAGATTTCGGTCACTGAAAATATAGGTTGCTGGTCCACTGTCTCGCTTGACCTTTTGCTTACTTGTCATCACCTTTCTTTTTTCTCGGTCCATCTATGCAATTAAATGAGACTTGATAAGAAACTGTATAAGATAATGAGTTAGACGCAGCTGCAAGCAGGTTTTAACAAGAAAAAGAATTTTAAAAATGACACAGGAAGCATTGCTGGATCTGGAATCAGCATGGTAGGGCGGCACTGCCGCCCTTGAGGCCGGCACTGCCGCCCTCAGTTGCTTCACTAGTTCATTTTTAACTTTCTCATTCTAGTTAAATCCTATTTCCAACAGTGTCTATCCATCATCATAATTTCATAATCATAGTTTAAACGAAAAATACATGAAACCCTAGCCATGGATTTAAAAGATTGAGTATGAAAAACTTTAAAAATATTTTTTGATAAATGAATCCAATCTATTCTGAACTTCACTGGTTTTATGAGATTGAGTATAGCAGTTAGAATCTGCTAGAGGTGCCATTAATGGTCCCATGGGCGGCATTGCCGCTCTCCCCAAAATCATCCAACCGGTGAAATTCAAAATCAATTCGATTCAACCATCAAAAACATTTCTAAACCCTTCATACTTCCCGTAGAAACAGAAATCCGTGACTAAAAGGTTAACATTGCATAGATCGAATTGGGTTAGGGTTTCACCTTGCTTCCAAAACGATGGAGTGGAGGGAGAAGAGGAGAAAGGGATCGGCCGGGAGCTTCCTGCAGGGACCAGCGATGAAGAGACTCGCCGGCTGCAGGGCGGCACTACCGAGGTGGCAGTCCGCAAGAAATGGCGACGGCGCGTGCTTGGGAGAGAAGAAGAGAGGAGCACAGGCGTCGGCGTCGGCTGGGAGAGAAGGGAAGAGTTGAGTCGGGGGCCAGAGAAAGAAATAGATAGAAGAAAACAGGCCCCGCAACCCAGCCAAAATTGGCAGAAAACGACCCAGTTTTCAGAGAGCGGCACTGCCGGCCATTAAGAGCGGCACTGCCGCCCTACCAATTTTGCAGGGATTACGCTAAAACTCTATGACCTTCTTTACCTCAGATATGGATATGTATTATCTAAATATCATGACCAGTAAACAATCAACAATACAGACAATGGTCATAACACTTAGTTGGCCTTTTAAAATGGTTTTAAAATACAATATAATATCATTTTAAATCATTTTCCTATGTTGCTAGGTTATTAAACAGAGGTGTGCCACATTTAAAACCACATTACGAGAATGAAGTATTTTTAGCTCACTACGCAAAGCACAAAACCTTGACTCGTCGAGAGGCATAGTGAAGATATCGGCTAGTTGTTTTTCGGTGCTCACATGATGAATTTCAATATCTCCTTTGGTTTCATGGTCTCTCAAGAAGTGATGTCGGATGTCTATATGTTTGGTTCTTGAGTGGCTTACGGGATTGTTTGCAAGCTTTATGACACTTTCATTGTCACACAAGAGTGGGATTTTGGTGAATTGACATCCAAAATCACGAAGGGTTTGCCTCATCCAAAGTAGTTGCGCACAACATGCACAGGCTGCAACATACTTGGCCTCGGTGGTGGAAAGGGCTACACAATTTTGCTTCTTTGAACTCTAAGACACTAGGGACCATCCAAGGAATTGACATGTCCCCGAAGTACTTTTTCTATCTACCTTGCAACCGGCATAATCAGAATCCGAATAGCCAAGTAGATTGAACTTGGAGCCCTTGGGATACCACAAGCCAAGGTTACGAGTGTCTACTAAATATCTCAAGATTCTTTTAACAGCCACTAAATGACACTCTTTCGGGTTGGCTTGAAATCTAGCACACATGCACACACTAAGCATTATGTCCGGCCTAGATGCACATAAGTAAAGTAAAGAGCCGATCATGGAGCGATATACCTTGATGTCCACAGCTTTCCCTTCTTCATTTAGATCAAGATGTCCATTGGTTGGCATGGGAGTTTTGATAGGCTTGGCATTCACCATGTCGAACTTTTTAAGCATATCATGGGTGTACTTGGTTTGGCTAATGAATGTCCCTTCCTTCATTTGCATGATTTGAAATCCAAGGAAGAACATCAGCTCACCCATCATGGACATCTCAAATCTCTTAGTCATGATCCTACTAAACTCATCACAATACACATGGTTAGTACTACCAAATATTATGTCATCGACATATATTTGGCACACAAATATATCATTTCCAACTTTGTGAGTAAAGAGTGTAGGGTCAGCTTTGCCTATTTCAAAGCCTTGTTTGAGCAAGAATTCCTTAAGGCATTCATACCATGCTCTTGGTGCTTGCCTAAGCCCATAAAGTGTCTTTTGGAGTTTACAGACATGGTTGGAGAACTTGGGATCTTCAAACCCTGGTGGCTGCTCCACATACACCAACTCTTGTATTGGGCCATTAAGGAATGCACTCTTGACATCCATTTGGTATAGCTTGAAGTTATGATGGGCATCAAAGGCTAGAAGCATTCGAATTGCTTCAAGTCTTGCCACCGGTGCATATGTTTCTTCAAAGTCCAAGCCCTCTACTTGAGTGAAGCCTTGGGCCACCAATCTTGCCTTGTTCCTTGTCACCACGCCATTTTCATCTTACTTGTTGTGGAAAACCCACTTGGTACCAATGACATTGGTATTGGACCTTTCTACCAAGTTCCATACTTGATTTTTCTCGAAGTTGTTGAGCTCTTCTTGCATTGCCATGACCCAATCCGGATCTCCAAGTGCTTGTTCTACCTTGAGAGGTTCCAAAGAGAAAACAAACGAGTAATATTGATAAAAATTTACTAAATGTGAACGAGTTGTTACCCCCTTTTGAATGCTCCTAAGGATGTTGTCAACGGGGTGATCCTGTTGTATAGTTTGACGTAGTCTTGGATGCTCAACACCTCTTTATTCTTCTTGTAGACTTTTAGCTTCTTCTTGTTCAAAGATAGGCTCCAGGTTGAGCCCTTGAAGTGGTGGAGTAGGAGTTAAAGGAACTGCTGCTGAGGTGGATGGGGCGGCACTGTCGCCCTCAGGAGCGGCACTGCCGCCTTGCTGATTTTCAGCAGGTGAGTGCTGCCCTTGTCGATGGAGTACGTCATCAAAAATTTGTGCAACAACATCCTAGGGATCCTCATCATCAGTGGCTCGATTTTCTTGTGGCCTAATGTCGCCTATAGCCATTTGCTTGATTGCTTCACATGGTGGATCCTCCTTTCCTACAACACTTGAATCAACTTGCTCCACTTGAGAGCCATTAGATTCATCAAATGTCATATCTACCGTGACTTCAACTCTACCCATGGTTTTGTTGAACACACGATAGGCATGCTCATTTGATCCATAACCAAAAAGAATGCCTTCATCAACTTTAGGTGCGAATTTAGATGTTTTGGGTCTTTTGTTAAGTATAAAACACTTGCACCCAAACACTCTAAAGTATGACACCTTTAGTTTGTTACTGGTTAGAAGCTCATATAAAGTCTTCTTGAGTTTTTTGTGTAAGTAGAGGCGGTTGATGGCATGGCAAGCGGTGTTGGCTGCGTCACTCCAAAAGAGGTTCGACGTCTTGTACTCATCTAGCATTGTCCTTGCCATATTAAGAAGTGTACGGTTCTTCCTCTCTACTACACCATTTTGTGGAGGGGTGTAAAGAGATGAAAACTCATGCTTGATGCCCTCGTCATCAAGAAACTCTTCGACTAGAGTGTTCTTGAATTCGGTCGTATTGCCACTTTTGATCTTCTTGATAGGAAGACCGAACTCCCTTTGTGCCATTCTCACAAATATTTTGACTTTCTCTTGCACCTGGGACGTATCATAAACAAAGAACACCCAAGTGAAACGGAAATAATCATCAACAATAACTAGACCATATTTGTTACCCCCGATACTTAGGTAGACGACCGGTCCAAAGAGATCCATGTGAATCAACTCCAACGGTTGTGTGGTGGTCATGATGCTCTTTGGTGGGTGAGGTACACCTACTTGCTTTCTAGCTTGGCAAGCACTATAAATCCTGTCTTTCTCAAATTGAGCTAGTCGACCAAGGATGTGGTTGTCTTTTAGGAGTTTGGCCAAGTTCCTCATCCCAATATGAGCTAGTCGGCGATGCCATAGCCAACCCATGCTAGATTTTGCCACTAAACAGGTCTCAAGCTTAGCTTTACTTTTGCTGAAATCAACTACGTAAAGCTTATTCTTGAGGCGACCCGTATAGACAATAGAGGAATCCTCCCTCTTAGAGACTTCCACACCCTTATCTATGAAGAGACAATTGTAGCCCATCTCACATAATTGAGAGACGGCCAACAAATTGTACTTCAAGGAATCAACATGTAAGACATTTGTAATTGAATGATCAAGTGTAATAGCTACTTTACCAAGTTCAATCACACCCCTTTTGAATTGTCACCAAATATGATATTCTTATCTGAATTTGTAGATGGGGAGTATGATGAGAACATACTCCTTTCTCTGGTCATATGATTTGTACAGCCGCTATCAAGCACCCAACTTGACCCACCAGAGGAGTATGCCTACAACACAAGTTTAGTTTCTAGTTTTTAGTCCCCAAATATTTTTGGGGCCTTACATGTTAGTCATTAGAACTTTAGGAACCAAAATGGAAGTATTAAGATAAACATTTCGACCATTGCCAACAAACTTGGCAAACACTCTCCCCTTACTGTTGTGCTGTAAAACAAAGTTAGAATTCAAACATTGTTGATGTGTTTTTGCCTTTGGTTGATAACCATATCTATTTGGAGTGACCTAGATAGATTTCTTTGGTTTCTGGACAACCTGCTCAGGATTAGACACCTTCTTCTTGGGCTTGACATGAGCAGAGGAGGAGGAGGTGGTCTTCTCTTTTCTGTGGGGGACAGCACTGCCGCCCTTCACAGCGGCACTGTCGCCCATAGGCTGCGGTGCTATTCTGGGCTAGCCTTGTGCCACCATCTGTGCAGACCTATCTATACCTTCCTGCCCTTTGCTCACGAACTGAACACACTCATATCCATTGATTACCTTTCTTCTATTGGTTTTACCTCCATGAGTGTTCCCAAGCCCATCCTTGATGCGTGGATTTCTTCCACCTTTGTATTGCGGCCTCTTTGGTTTTTCAACTTTGCCACCAGCAGGTTTCTTACATTCCATGCACCTTTTTTCTAACATAGCATTGAGCCTAGCAATTTCCTTTTTCATAACCTCCAAGTTTACAAGGTTAGTGGAATAAACATTTAAGTCAAGATTATAGCATTTTCCACATCCTTGGCTATTAGAGGAAATAGGAGTGTCATTTGTATTAGAGGGGAGTGGGTTGCTCTCGCATAGAAGATATATTGCTTCTCAAGTTTGTTGTGCTTTTTCAACTAAGACACAATACTTGTCATTGAGTGCAATATTTGCCTTCTTTGTGAGAGCATGTTCTCTTTGCTCTTTGGCTAAGACCTTGTTCAAAGAGTCCACCTCACTTCTCTCTAACTCAAAAGCTTTCTTGCAGCCAATATATATCTTTTCGGTTTCCTCAAGATATTCATCTCTATCGGCTAGCTCGGCTTTGACACATTCTAATTCCTCTATTAGATTTATGATGAAGAGCTTAGTCTTAGGATCCAATTTTTTGGTTAATTTAGCATATTTCTCAACATCACTAGTATCATCATCACTAGAATCACTAAGTTCACTACTAGAGATGTCACTAGGAGGTGGAGATTTGGCTCTTCGTTTTACCTTCTCACCTTTTGCCATAAGACAAACGTGAGTGGAGCGGTGGTCATCATTATCGGACTTGTTGTTGAAGAGCCTTGGTGTAGAGGATGACTTTTGAATGGCCACGGTTGCAATCTTCACATTCTCATCACTAGACTCCTTAGTTGAGTCCCACTCATGCCCAATGTGTGCCTCTCCCGTTTGCTTGTATCTCTTTTTGTGTTCATGCTTGCCTTCATTGTTGTCCCTCTTGTATTTGTTTTCTTTCTTGTCATAGGGACACTTAGCAATGAAGTGCTCCGTGCTGCCACAATTGTAGCAAGTCCTCTTCTTCTTGTTTGGGAACCTTCTTTGCACTATTTTATACCCATTCTTTTTCAGCCCCTTGTGATACCTCTTCATAAACAAAGTCATGTCATCAATCTTCATGTAATCAGCCCCATCATCTTCATCTTCACTTGAGGATGAACTTGGATCATCATTTTGTGGAGTTGGCTTGATTTCCTTGGGTTGACTTGTTGATGCTTGCTTGCTGCCCTTTGCCTTGTTAGAGGTGCCTTGATTGCTAGATTTATTGGCCTTGAGAGCTACGGTCAAGGAAGGCATGAAAATCAAGCTAGAACGTATGAAAATCAAGTAAGTAGCTCTCAAGGCTTCCAAGCACATCATTAGGTTTGAAGTGCTCAAACTTCTTTGCATGTTAAATGTCAACAATCTTCTAAGCACTTCATTAGGTTTGAAGTGCTCAAATTTCTTCTTATCTCTAATCAAGGTAACTACGGTCTCATTTCTTGGTGAGTAGGCTTCCAACATAACCTTCACCCCTTTGTGATCATCAAGCTCATCACATCCATAGCCTCTAATCTTGCCCACAAAGGTTATCAATCTATCAAACATCTCTTGTGGCCCCTCTCCATCAACAATCACGAACCCATTGAGCTTAGCCATCAACAAATCAATCTTTGCTTTGCTCACTTTATCAACACCTTCATGTGCTAGATACAAAGTGTCCCAAATCTGTTTTGCAACATTGACATTCGTCATTCGATTGTACTCATTTCCATCCAAGGCACTAAGAAGAATACTTATGGCTTGGCCATTGAGATGGACAGCAGCTAGCTCCTCATTTGTTGGCGCTTCGGGATCTTCCGGTGGCTGCAATCCATTCATCACAATCTCCTAAAGATTAGGGTGAAGACCTACAAGATAGGCACTCATCAAGTGCTTCCACTTGGCAAAGTTTGTCCCATCAAAATGAGGCAACTTACTGCAAGGTACATTGATAAAGAACCTTTTGTTATGGTTAGACAAATAAGAATAATTAAAGGATACAATGCATATTTGTTCTTGTTGTTGTTGTTGCCCTTGTCATTGCTATCCTTCTTCTTGTCCTTGCTCTTCACCTTCTTGCCATCTTTTGAAGCATGGTATGACACATCATCATCTCTATCATCCGAGCTACAAGAGAGCTCACTAGATGATGCATCATACTCATTCTTCTCTTGCTCTTGAGCCCTTGCTACCCTTCTCTTGGCTCTTCTTTCTCTTGTGATTCTTCTAGCTTCTTTTCTCTTCTTCTTGTCTTTGAGCCGCTGCTCTTCCTTCTTTTATCTAGCTTCTCTTGTTGCGATCTTGGCGACTTTTCTTTCTTTTCTTGCCTTTCTTCTTTCGGTATCGGTGGTCTTGGGTTCTTTGATGGTGGCATCACCTGCTGTCGACATGGACAGCTCGCTGCTGCTGCCGACATCCTCGATGTGCACACCACTTGCGTCCGCAACGCGAATGGTCCTCGAACCTTCTCCTTCTTCCATACTTCACGCGGTGAAGCGTATACGAATCAACCTCGCTCTGATACCACTTGGAGGACGTACAGGAAGATAAAGAAGGTCTAGAGGGGGCGTGAATAGGTCTGTAAAAATTCAACTCAAAACTCTGTTAGAACAGAGAGCGGCATTGCCGGCCTTTTAGGACGGCACTGCCGCTGTTCAAAAATAAATCTAACACAGTTGAGATTTTACAGAGATGAACCTGACCGCACTAGCTGATTAATCATACAATAGAAAGACAAGATCTATTTCGAAGACTGAATACCACAGAAACTCTACACAAGAGTGGATCAAGCAACTAAACCCTAACAACAGCTAGCAATGAGGTAAACCAGCAAGTAAACAAGATAAAGCACGCGAGACACAAGATTTATCCCGTGGTTCAGCTCACCACAAATGTTTACCTAAGTCCACGTTGTTGAGGAAGCCGCAAAAGGCTTGAGCTTGCCACAAAGGCTTGCCTTACCCTCGTTCTCAAACTCTCGAAGTGAAAGGTGATTTTGTAGCTTTTGAATGAGGTTACAAACCTCCCAAGACTGCCACACGAGTTGGCAAGCTCAAGGGCGACGCCTAGCCGGCTAGGAGCAAGCTCTAAGAGTAAAAAATCCTAGAACCGTCGGCCAAACGTGAACCAAATGCTCTTAGACTTTGAGAATCAGTGGATCTGCTCTCTAATCGAGTTTTGCTGCCTTTTCTCTCAAGTTTTGATGGTTGAAATCAAGAATTTGCTTGAGGGATGGAGGAGCAACAATGGAGGAGAGAAGTGAGCTTTGGTTCTGTCTTGTTTCGAGCAGAATGACTCAGTGAGGAAGATGACCGTTGTGGACCGAGCCTGAAGGGTATAAATACCCCTCGAGCCCAACGGCCAGTTAAAGGCGGCACTGTCACTCTTAACAAGGCGGCACTGCCGCCCTAGCCAAAACAGGTAAGATGATATGAAATTTGGCTGGCTGTTTTGACTAGGTGAGAGGATGTAAATCTGAGAATTTGAGCATCTGATTCAACAGTTGACCAACTGTTCAAAAATCTATCTTAATAGTACGACTTTTCCTAAACTCAATTTCAAAACATAAAAGAATTTAAACCTCCTTTGAGCTAGGTCTGGCCACCTTTTGTAATTAGGACACCTGTAAACTGTACATCATCCTCATTTTTCGATTCCATGCTTGTCATCTCGATAAACCTAATTAGTCCTCTAATTTGATGGTCATCAATACCAAAACCCACAATAAAGCTTGATTGCACTTACATCGTCATACAGTACATCTATTCTACTCACCCACGCTGTATACAGTACAACTGTACAAGTAGTACGAGCCAACGCCGTAGTTGACGGAATGAGAAAAGAGAAGTGCAGATCGCATCCGGCCGGCGTCCCGTTTCCCCAATCAACTCCGTTATTGTTCGTGTTATATCGTGTAGGGCACGCGCGCGCGCGAGACGACGCGAAACATTATAGTCGACCGGAACTGACAGAACGAGGGACCGGACCAAAAGAATACTGTCACGTCGCCAGTCAGGCACCCTGTACCGCACAAAGGCCAAAGCTAGTGCGCCGCGGACTCCAACTCCATCGGTTCATGCATGCATGAGCAACTGACGCTGTGTTTAGTCACAAAGTGCTGCATTAGTCATCATATCGAATCTTACCATATATACATAGAGCATTAAATATAGACAGAAAAAAACTAATTATACAGTTTAATTGGAAATCACTTTTAAACCTAATTAGTCCATAATTAAACACTAATTAACAAATAAAAACGAAAATGTTACAACAACCAAATACCCAAATTTCGCGACCTAAACCCAGCCTGAGCATGGCCCGGCACACCAAACACGCAGTAAAACGCACGCGGCAAAAACTCGGCTCCCTGGAAGCTTCTGATTGGCTACTCCTAGTAGAGAAGGCCTGTTTAGATTCCAAAAAATTTTACGTAGTACCTGTCACATCGAATCTTACGGCACATGCATAGAGTATTAAATATAGAAAAAAAAACTAATTGCACAGTTGGATGAGAAATCGCAAGACGAAACTTTCGAACCTAATTAGTCCATAATTAGACACTAATTGACAAAAACAAACAAACAGGCTACAATACCCAAAAACCAAAAATTTTTGCGCACCCTGAGTACTGAGTTCGTTGAAACTCCCGACATACTCCGTAGCCTTTTCTGACGGCATCTCCACCACCGTGCGTCGTCCGTGCGCCCGCGCGACGACCCACAACCGGCCAGCCGGCCGGCCGGTGAGGATGGGGTGATCTATCGGCCTATCGGGCTTGGTGGTAGTGAGCCCGGCCGGTCGATCTTCTTTCTTTCTTTCTGGGATTTGATTGTTGGTTGGACTCGTACTCACCAAGTCACTGTCTGTATGCTCTAAGAACGTGGTAAACTGAATCAGTTGGACATCAAAAAGGGAAGAAGGAAAAAATCGAAACGAAGGCCTTGTTTAGATTGCCTCAAAATTCCAAGTTTTTTCACTCTCTCTCCATCACATCAATTTTTAGACGTATGTATGGAGCATTAAATGTAGGTAAAAAAAATAACTAATTACATAGTTTGGTTGTAAATCACGAGACGAATCTTTTGAGCCTAGTTAGTTCATGATCAGACAAAGTTTGTCAAATACAAACAAAACGTGCTACAGTGTTTAGATTACAAAAATTTACAATCTAAACAAGGCCGAAGAAGCGCCGAGCCGTGGTCTGTGGAAGTGGAATTCACTCGATCACCGGCAGCCGGCAGCAAGCAGCAGGTAGACGGTGTGCATGCATGCATGTATCGATGGTGTATGCTGTGCACGCACGGACGGACGGACGGGGGAATAAAGGGTTTGGGCTGGCGCGACAAGGGCAGCAGACACGGCACATGCATGCAGGGGACGAGGACGACGCAGAGGCGGCCTCTCTTTCTGCCATGCCCAATCGTGCCCATATCGTATGGTCTCGATCCGGTCCGTCGTAAAGGGGGTGTTTACCTAACGGACGACGACCCATCATGGCGGCCAAGACTCGGATCATCGCCGCACGCCGCTCGCCGGTGTCTGTCTGCCTGCCTGTCCACTCGAAGGACCAGAAGAAGATGATGGGTGGGGCCGTGGGGGGTGGCCATGGCCTGATGGCCAGCAGGTAGCACAATACAGGACTGTGCTGTCCTTGTGCAGAGCAATATTGACCGCCTAGTCGTCGTCGTCGTAGTAGTGCATGCCTCTGTAGCCTGTAGCTGTAGGCAGGCGGGGAATGTTCCTGTGGCAGCGTCATCGTCATGACATTCTTTCATGCCATGATAAGTGAACAATGGGTACTCCACTCCACGTAAGCACACCCAAGCACACCCTGTTCGGTGGCTGGTTTTCGGGCTGATAAGTCCGACCGGTGCTGATTTATTGTGAAAGAAAAATTATGTACTATGCCTGATAAGCCCTAACTGCAACCAACGAGCGAGAGCAGGGTGACTAAGATACTACACGTGTGTGCGCTACCACTCTGATGCTCCCTGCCTTCCGGGTGTTTGGTTGACCTGTTTGACGCCGACGCGTTCGCAGTTGATTCGGCCCGGCTGGCATCACAGAACAGTACCCTGCAGCTAGGTGTTTCTGTAGCCTGATTTGCAAGGTTATATGAGCAATAGAGTATATATAGTATATAGTACTATGGTTGGGGAAAAAAGTGTCCGCCGAAGCGAGTTTCCAAGACTGGGCCCAGTTAGGGACTCTTTTTTTCGATGGGCAAAGCCCACCTGGAGCGAGTTGGCCAATACGCCCGAAGAAGTCATGGCCCAATGCCCTAGAGCGGGCAGGGGCACTGCAGACCTGAAGAGTGGCGGCCGGCCTTACAGGTCCCCTATACTATACAACCCACGGGGCTAATGGACTGGACTCCTCAGCAACAGTCTTCACCGTGGCTGCTGCTGGCTCCAGTGCTGCTTGTAGGATCACCATCGTTTCTGATTGGTAATTGTCACCCAACAAACAATTTCACTACATGATTAGTACACCTCAGTTTGATCACACTTAGCCAGGAGCCCAGGAAGGTACATGCACCCTGCTCGGCTGGTCATGTTTGAGTTTATTCTCCACACTATTGAACCATCCAGAACCATCCAAAATCCACTGTGCAGGCAAAACTTCAGCAAATAGGTCGCAGGATGGCCCACAAGGCAGGAACAGGAAGGTACGCAAGGGGGACTGTGACAGGTCAGCAGATCGGAACAGAAATCATGGAACTTGGAACAGCACACCGGGTCGCTCGCAGAACCAGTTCGCAGCCAAGGATGTCATTTCACCCACCCAAGATGATGCGCGAAAGAGCACATGGAACAAAACCATGCTCAGGCTCAGCACTAGCGACCGGTCGACATCGCCTCAGCACTGTGCCACTGTGTAACAGGATGAGGATGAGTGAGCACAACTGCAGAGACGAAGGTTGTGTTGTGTGTAATGCTAGCTACTAGTACTAGCTAGTAGCAAAGCGACATGGCAGTCTTTTCCTGCCTACTGCTGGCCGCCGATAGACCAAGGCGTGTTGCTTCCTCGCCACCTCCTCCGGATCGAGCCGGAGCCGCCGCCAGGGTACGAGTCACCATTCCACTAGGGGGATATCAGCACCATCCACCATGATTTTTTCTCTGACAAGTCCAAAAGAGAGCAGCAGGTGTGTCTATTTCTCGTAGGTTTCCTCCATCAGAATATAGTTCCGCTAGTCTGATCTCTCCCGCTAAAAGGCCAATGCGAAAACAGTTAAAAGGAGACGCCGTATCCTGCATAAAAAAAGCATAATCATTTGCGCTTTCAGTGCGTCACCCACTTGCTTTGCTTCTCAGCAGAAAGCTTCTGTTCTTTACCTCAGAGTTTATCCAGTGCTAATGGCATGTAGGCTTTGGCTAGCAACAAGTGGTAACGGCACTTGCTTGAAGTCATCTGAAATCCACTCATGACTCGTGTGATGGTGCAGCTTGAGAAGGCTGAGGTAGGCTTTAGTGTTGAATAATGCCAAGAGACAAAAAGAGAGAGCATGAGTGAGAGTTGCGATAAGTTCAAAGATGACTAACAAAGCACTGATAGGCCATAGCACCTCTCAGTAAAGCATGCTACACTATGGGTCAGCTAAACAAATCACCTGGAAAGAATTTGTTTCAGTCCACCTAAAACTTGATATTTCTACTGAATAAAGTCCACATGCAAAATAAAAGTCATTTTAAAAGAAGATGGCAGAAAACATTGCCACTCCAAGGCATAGAAGTAGAAGAAAAATGACAAAAAGAGGAAAGAAGTTATAAGACTTCCTTTTTCAGTATATATTCCTATTACTTCTATCGACAAGGACAGTTCCAAATGTGAGCAGTAGCTCCCCAGATCACAGGCACACAAAATAGGGAAACTCTAACCACTCGTGGCCCTGCATGAGGTTGCAGGACTGTACCTGATAGAAAAGAAATGTAACGCTGCTATCTAGAGCAGGTGCGAACCTGATAGGGAATGAACTGGACAAGAAACTGAAGTTTGTTGAAGCCAGTCACTATGCATGACAGGTATATCATTGCGAAGAATAACAAGAACCAACATGTTTGCCACTACTGAAAACTAGTATATCCTGGTCCACTTGAAAGTACCGATGGCTTGCCTTTTCTGCTGAATTATTGTTGCTCACAGACCCCTGCTTCTTTTTTATAGCAATAGCGAAGCAGGGTGAGGCACGATAACACAAATTTCAGAAACCCTGTCTTCTACTACTTCCAACAAAGAGAGCAATGGAGAGAGTACCTGGTGTCGAAGAGCAGAAGTCAGAAGACCAAGTTAACGAAGCTGGTCTAGCTGATGATAATATCACAGTACCATGGCTGAAGTTGGGGCTTGATGCGCCAAAAAGTGAAGAAACCAAGCCTCAAGAGGTGAAACCAGTGGCCACTCCACATAGGACTTTCTCCTGCAACTACTGCATGAGAAAGTTCTTCAGTTCGCAGGCCCTCGGTGGGCACCAGAATGCACACAAGAGGGAGAGGTGTGCAGCAAGAAAGTCACACAGATTTCAGATGATGATGGGCCTTCCTCCATCTGCTTCCTTTCTCCAACCTTTGAGAGTGAACTCCCACTCCATGATTCTGAAGGATCCTGGTGAAAGCGCTGCTGTTGTTGTAGCAAGATTCGACGGAGGCCGAATGAGTGGCTGGATGCCTTTTGCAATTAAAGAACCTGGAGGGTTAGTATGGCCAGGGAGCTTCACAGCAAGTTCAGAGGAGTCCAAGAAGCAAATAGAGAAAAATATTGACTTGACCCTGCGCTTGTAAGTTGTAATAAGCAGATAGGTCATTACATATAAGCATTTTCTGAGAAGTGTAATCTTTTTCATAATTTCTGTTGGTGAACAAGTATAAAATGCATGGCGAGAATGAAAAGTTTGAATCTGCCCCCACACATGTGCAGCGACTGCACTATCTGCTGTACTGTTACTTGTAGCAGGCTATATGGGTTTGGTTATACTGGTTAAAACTTTAAATAGCTAATTGATTCAATGAAGCCCAAATCTCATGCAGTTGTTGGTTGTATGCTAGACAAGTGAGCAATTGGTGGCTATGTAGCAAACTGATGTACAATTGATGTCTGTCTTTTTTTTTTTTTTGGAAAGAACATGGCAGGAGCTCTGCCTTTCAATTGAGAGGAGCAAGAGAGTCCAAAGTTTTTTCCAGTTACAGGTTGCCAGTCACCTCTGGCCAGACCGAATTGATGTCTGTCTTGGTCTGGCAGAACAGAGTTTCTTCGAGAAACAACAACAAATAACAGTAATGTAGTGGGATGACTTATGGTGGGTGTTTTATGGAGCATATTGAGAGTAAATCGTGAAGATAAAATATAGAGGGCAAACTGAGAAAATACCTATGGAGCATTTTTGGATTTTTTACCGTGATCATTCTATAGAGAAACTAATCCTTCTAAATCTAAAAAGAAGGAAGAAAAGGCATGTTTATTAGCTAACTCTGCATCTTTGTGGTAACTAGTTATGAGTCCAGTTCAAATTTATACATTTTGTTTCATTGGTAAACATTGTTTCTCAAGACAAACCATATTAAAGACATTTGCTTCTTTACCAATAGCAAATATTCACATGCTGGAAAGTCTTAGCCAGCGTGGTTCATTGAGACTTCAAAGCAGGTAGTACTTGCAAATACATTGATTGTAATCAAATGATATGACCTAATATTGTTTCATCAAAGTACAGGTATCGCACAGATGTAGGATAAGAGGCTAAGAGCCATGGATTCTTAGCATATAAATGAATCCGTGCAAAGTAATGCGAAAGAATCTGAAAAGGAGTGGTAACAAATTGACATATCAATGGAAGTATACATGGAAAGAACAAGAACCCATTCTTTTTCAGTTGGAAAGGAAGTGCGTAGCAATAGAATCTTTAGTGAAAGCATAAGAAGGTGAGGCAATGGTGAATACCTGATAAGTGAGATATCATGACCATCACAGCACGATTAAACCAAATTGCAAATAAGAGCACAACAACACAGTGACAAAATCTCCACTGCAGCCCTTCCAAAGATTACATGTAGAGAAACTTTTTGGCTAAGGTGTTGACTGTGGGAACAGAAACCAATTTCATGGAAACACAAGTTACACAGTCCTCTGAGATGCTATCCCCTTAGACATCCACCAGTGCTTATATGATTTTAGACATTACTGAAAGATACTAGTTATGAACACATATAAAAATTTAGCAGATCAGTGTCATGGAATTCAGTACATTCTTCTACCAAACAAAAACTCAATATTGTTATGAATGCAATACTTAGCAAATTGAAGCTATCTTCAACATGTTATGGGCAAACTAAGTATTTCAATTCTCAAGACACTAATCCAAAGGTATTCAGGATTTCAATGCTTTAGCTGTCATCCTGATGCCCTCCTGTAGAATTCAATCAGCATTATTTATTGTGGAATATATCTATTCAAAAGAGGCATATGTGCCAGCATCTTCAAGTTGGAAAAATCTTGGATTTTTCAATCAAACTTCATCATGTGACATCATATCTTCTTCCACCTGTCACTAAAGCATTGCTACAGCAAGGCATCATAGAGACTAGAGAAAGAACAGTATATTGTCAGAACAATATAGTGAACGAACATTCATCTCAATTCATCAATTAGTTCAAAGGACCAAGCATACAAGAAGGGTGATGATATCGAGTTGATTCTACCGTGGCTTCTGGCACAACATTTCCGTATTGTAGTCTGTGTGCGTAGCTAGGGCGGGCCTGGTGCAAGCGGTAGAGTCTTACCACCTGTGACCGGAAGGTCCCAGGTTCGAGTCGCGGTCTCCTCGCATTGCACAGGCGAGGGTAAGGCTTGCCACTGACACCCTTCCCTAGACCCCGCACAGAGCGGGAGCTCTCTGCACTAGGTACGCCCTTTAGTCTGTGTGCGTAGCTCCAGTGCACCAGACTATCAGTGACTGGGCAAGGAGAAGATACAGTTCATAAATGTTATGTGCATTACTGAAGTAATCAAAGCTTCATGTTCTCAGAGATTTGCAAGCATATCTGCGAGCTCCTCGTCTTTCACTTCAATCTCCTGGTGTTCTCCCACAGCCTCTGCAAGCCGCGCAGCTAACTGGTGCTTACACTGCAAACACCAAAATAATAGCCCAAAATTCAGCTACTGCTTCAGCAATCACGAGCTAAAAGCTGACAAATGCTACTCCATCTAATCTTTCCCAAGGTTTGCACAGATATAATTTTCTTGTTCATGATGCAGTAGCTGCAGTAAGGGTACTTACGCTGAGCTGCTCGCCACGCCCGACGACGTCGTAGAAGAATGAGTAGCAGGTGCAGAGGTGCTCCGGGAAGCATAGGTACTCCTCCTTCCTCTTCGACTCCCCCATCACCTGCAGCACAGACACAGGCAACAATCAGACAGCTTGTTCGCTAGTTTGGCTGGAACAAGAGACATCCGGTGGTATCAGAAGACGAGGAGGGGAGGCGCCTACCAGAAAGAGCGAGCGGCCGCTGGGCGCTCCGGTGACGCGCCTGACGCCGCGCTCGTCGACGATCTTGCAGGCCCGCAGCATGTTCTTTCCGAACAACGTCTCGAGGCTGCGGAGAGCGAGAGCATGTCAAGGGCTCGAGAAATAGCATGCCCGGGGAGAGCGGATACAGCACCGCGTGGACGAGCGGCTTGCCATTACTTACATGGATAGGTGCTCGTCGGATGCCTGGCCAGCGCATTTGATATCCGCCCAGACGGCGTCGGCGACGGCGAGGGAGACGCTGGTGGCGGCGGACATTGCGCGCGCTAGCTTTTCGACGTTTTGACGCAGAGGACGGTGGAGGGGGAACGGGGTTTGTTTCGTAGGGAGGCTGACAGGTGGGTCCACGGCCCCATTTGCCTTTTCCCACCCTTTTTTGTGCCTTGTATACGACGAGCCGTATGAATTTTTTGGCAGAAAACGAACGGGAAAAGAAGAAGAAGAAGAAGAAGAAGAAGAAGAAGAAGAAGAAAACTCATTCCTGCACTGCGCGTGTTCGGAGCTGAAGTCTTATGAACTCCAGCCATAGAATGATTCACTTGGTTAGTTCAGATTACAGGAAGAACTGAAGAACAGAGATCCACATACATACAAGATATCATCACATAATTTTGAACTCTTGTGAACTGCGCTAACTCCAGATAATTCAGCCAAAGACAGATGATTTCAGGGAATTTATATATACACACCGTGGAAACTGCCGATGAATTTGTGATTACAAGCGCTCGAAATGGCAAACCAGCTAAACCAAAATCAGCTACATTTACTCATATACGCAATTCAATTCTCTGAAGCCTGAACACTAAAGCCACATTCTGCAGCCAGAAAGCATCGGATCAGAGGTACGGTAACTAACAGCAGAAGCTGAAGCAGCACGGATGGCAGGCGGCAGCTGACGCGTCACCGCCGCATCAGCGGTTGTGGAGGGGGTCCGACGAGTTGGGCACCCTCCGCTCGCTGCTCGTGACAAGGCCTTCCGTCGCCGGGAACCGCCGCCACTTCCTTGCCCGCACGTCGAGCGGCGCGCCGGCCGGCGGCCTCGCGTCGGTGGCATTGGCTCCGTCTGTGCCGGCGGCGGATAGTGCGCCGTCGCCTTCCCCGGCGACCAGCGTCAGCAAGAGGAGAGCCAGGAGGAGGAGAAGCCTTCTTTGACTGCCCATCCCATGCATGGAGGTGGAGCAGGGTAGTCGAGCGGAAGAGTGGACAGTGGGCGAGGACTGGAGCTGAGCGAATCTTCTGCTGTCCTAATGTAACAGAACAACGGGGACATGAGTGATGAGTCAAAGCTGAAGCAAAAGGTTGAAAAGGTCTTTTTGTGCCCTAACAAGGTAGGTGCTGCTGGCACACAATCATTTGCAGTGAGCCTTTTTACTACCACTATGGGAATCAAAAATCTAAATCCTCTTGAACTTTGAAGCATTTGCAGTTGCAGCAGCAATTTAACCGGAGATTATATGCTGCAGCTGAAGGTTTCCCCAGCTCTATCATTCTAAGTAGAGCCCAAATGCACGAAGAGCGCCGGGTACAAATGTAAAGCTACCAGCCTATCAGCTATGCTACGCCAATCTTCAGTTCAGAGACTGAAGAACTATTCAATCTGCACAGACTGAGGCCATTCGGCAGCGTTTCAAATTGGGCGTCGTGCAGGTTTCCTTTTTCTCCTTTCCGAGATGCTTTTAGGTGTGGAGGTTAGTTAGCGTGGAATCGGAGGTTAGCGGCAGATGAGAAAAATGGGAGCAGGTGAAATGGCCCGGGAAACAGGGGACACAACTTTCCACGAGAGAAAGGCCTCGACCTCGAGGCTCCAAAGCCTATGCGCGCTGCGCTTCTTTTCCACGGCATGTCTTGGCTCTAGCGGTCTAGCCGAACGCCGAACCGAAGAGAGCGCGGCCGGTAGCGGCGGCAGAGCGTGGCTGCGTGCACCGCCTCTAGGAGTCTGCACTCAGGTGCGTCGCCGCGGCCGCGCCTCGGCTACTGTCTCCTTTGTCTCCGCGGCTCGTCAGCTGTGCACCCGCGTGCGTGGGACAAAGCTGTGACTTGTTTTTGGGCACGCGAATCTGGATCGTTGAGTCTTGTCACATTGCTTTGCTGAATCTGATGCCCCTTGGGGATAATTCGTTGCTGCGTTAACTTGAGTTGCTTCGAACTTCGATGGAAGTGTTGCGCTACGCTGCAGTGGAGTGGGCGGTGGCTGCACTTGTGTTTGAGTATGAAAAACTCTTTGTGCCTGCTGCCTGCACTTTGCACAGCATAGTTCTGAACTGCTAGGAAGTGTGCTCCGTAGTTCATAGAACATCTCCTCGAAAACGCATATCTATATTTATATCTATATTTATATATACCTAGTAATAAAGAGGCAAAATTTTTCTCCACCTATCTTTTTTTGGTGGAATCATCCGTTAACTAACTTTGTGAATGTCGAAAACCGCATCTAGCCGGGCGGCGGATTCGAGAAAAAAAAAATTTAGGAGGGTGAACAACACATACTTCCAATTGTTACTCGATCTTAAGTTTCAAATTTCCACCTACACTATAGAACTTTGCCTAAAAATTCATGGGGTTCCTTTGCGCCCAGAGTATGAGTAGGGGGCTCGAGCCTCAGCGCTGGATCCGCCCCCGCCTCTAGCCCTTCTCTTTATATAATTAGGAACCCTAATCCGATTAGATCTCTCCAATTTTTGGTGAATAGGAATCTTAATCCAAATAGAAAAAATATAATAATATGGACAACTAAGAATCTTAATCCAATTAAATCTCTCCAACTCCGAGTAACCGGAATAGGAATCTTAATTCAAATGCAAAATATAAGAATAGAGATTAGAAATCTAATAAAGAGAAAAGAAGGGTAGATTTTTTTTTTGTTTAGTTTCTTTTAGTTTTTTTCACTTTTTTTCTGGTTTTTCTGCTTTTTACTTGCTCCAAGTACATATTGCTTTACGCTCATTTGGACGCTTTTCACTTGGCTTGAAATATGTTCTGATTTGTTTTCGTGGCTATTTTCTAGAGTACATTTCAATTTTTGTCATGACTGTTTTCTACCTGGCTTCAAGTATGCTCAGATTTTTTTCTCGTAGGATGTTTTTGACACTAGCTCGACTTTTCTGATTTTGTTTTCGTTGTTTTCTCCACCTGGTTTTTTGTGTTCTAATAAATACAATAAGAGTAAAAATAAACAATAAATAAGAGATCACAACCATTTTAATCTTTGACTCCTTAAGAAGCAAAGATTTTACCACTAATTTAATTTAATTTTTTAGTCGAACTCATGACTCGTGCTACGACTCACTACGTATTGGATCCTGTTATAACGCATGGGCATGTTTGCTAGTTATAAGATAAAGAAAAAAAAAAGTAGGAACTGTGGTCCGGAAAAATACAAACCAAGCCCAATACACAACTTGGCATCCCCATTACTCAAAATGACAACCCAGCCCAGTGACACAAGGAGGGCCAGAATCGGAGGGGCTTCCAGCCAATAATGAGCCCAGGACAGTAGAAACCCACCAGGCGCGCGTGCGGACCCACGTGCAGTTGCCCACCTGGCCACCCGAGCATCTAGAACAGGAGCCGAACCAAACAAAACCCCGCCTGCAAGTCTCTCGGCAGCCCCAGTGCCCCACACGTCCCCACACACACACCACACCGCTCACCCCCGCCGGACTCCACGCCACAGATCTCTACCCTTTTCTCTCCGTCGTCTCTCCGAACTCTCCCCCGCAGCCGCAGGCCGCAGCCATGGCGGAGGACGCCCCCAACGCCGCCGCTGAGGGCAGCCAGCCCGCGCCCCCCGAGGGATCCGCCGACGCCGCCCCCGCCCCGGCGGCTACCGCGGGCGCCAAGGCCGCGGAGGCGCTGCTCCCGTCGCTCAGCATCTGGCCGCCGTCGCAGCGCACGCGCGACGCCGTGGTGCGCCGCCTCGTGCAGACGCTCGCGGCGCCCAGCATCCTCTCCGAGCGCTACGGCGCCGTCCCGGAGCCCGAGGCCGAGCGCGCCGCCGCTGCCGCCGAGGCCGAGGCCTTCGCCGCCGCCTCCAAGTCCGCCGCCGCCGAGTCCCCGGCCTCCGTCGAGGAGGGGATAGAGGTGCTCCAGGCCTACTCCAAGGAGGTCAGCCGTCGCCTCCTCGAGCTCGCCAAGTCCCGGTCCGCCGCTGCTGCGGCGGCGCCCGCCGAGGGGAGCGCGAAGGAGGAGCCCGAGGAGGACTCGTCGGCGACTGCTCCAGCCACCGAGGAGGTTGCCGTAAAAGAGGAGTAAGGCGTCGGACCGCGCTTTGATCCACCGACAATTGCTGTTATTTTGGCATTTCGTCGGAATGTTATTCATCGTTTCCCCTGCCTATGTTTACTAGTATATCTATCTATTGTCTATCTATTAGAGAGTGCTTGTGACAAGAGGGACTCATGTTTGTTTCGTGGACATGATGATATAATATTAAGTTATTATATATCAACCGTGCATCCTGCACATTATCCTTCACATTGCATATGTGAAGGATGCTCGCGAGCTAATTTGTTCTGGTTTTCTGGTTGCGAAGTGGGTAATACTAACTGTTGTTTCATCATTAGGGCTTACCCCATCATGGTCTAGGGAGTATCTTGAACTGTGTTACCTCTTGGGCTTGGGAGGGGATCGTTTTCTTGATCAATGAATAACCCATGTATGTTGAACTATATATGTGCATCGATTCTGCATCTGCACAGTTCTAGAGGAATTTTGAAATATGTTAAATCATTTGTAGTAAACTAGACATGCTTGCTGATGGCGCTAGGACTGTACTGTTTGATCTAGGACATAGACAACACTAAGCAGTTGGCATTTTATTCCGAGATATGTTAAATCATTTGTAGGAAATTGGACATGCTTGCTCATAGCATTAGAACTGTACTGTTTGATCTAGGACATAGCCAACACTCAGCAGCTGGCATTTCAATAAAAATACCAAACTGCAAGGACAATGGTTGATAGTCTGAGCAAAGCATACCATATTCAAAGTACTCTTTGCGACACCAACTACATATCTTCAATTATACAGGTGTGACAGCCACCTTTAATTATGTGCAGACTTTAACTTTGATTCTTCATAATTCAGATTTCGGAATGCATATTTACATCTGTATAATTGATAAATTGAAGTTTTGAAGTTAAAAGGCAGTCCTGGTTGGTCACGCGTCACTAGATAAAAACTGCAGGTTGCTGATCCTCCGCAGTTCAGATTTCAGATTGCATATTTATATCTGTATACTTGAAGTTTTGAAGATAAAATGCAGTCCTGTTGGTCATGCGTCGCTAGATGAAAACTGCAGGCTATCGATACCACCTCTTTATTTTATCTTCCGAACATCATTTGTTGCCACCTGTAGAAAAACCTCATGCTCATTCTGAATTATCGATTTGCATCCAGGCATCCAGCAAAATCCATGTCCTCTTACTCATAGCACAAAATGATATATACTTTTATGTTTTTTGAAAAATATTTCCATGCTGCTATGCAGTTATTGTGAAAAAAGGGTACTAACTGTACTGGGCCTGATTGATATGTAGCGAAAGTGTAGAATTATCGCTTGCATGTATTAGAGATTTGAGTCAATAAGTTAATCTTTGTTTAGGCTTATCCCTTTTCCTGACATATTGATTTTATAGCCAATAAAGCCGTTATTGCTTATGAAGAAATTCTCCTCTGCCATGCGATTTTCAGCTTGCTATCGCGCATGAATATTGATGTCCAGTCCAGCAACGAGGGTATTTCCTTCTGTTGACCCCTGCACACCTGGTGTTATGTCATATTCACGTTGAGCGATCGGATTATGTTATGGAAGTACAAAAAGGGGAAAAGGAACAGGCATTCCTACAGAAGATCTTTAAAACTAGCGCCAAGAATATTTGTTTCTATAACTAAATTTCCCTCAAACCAGGGCTGTTTTTCTAGAGCTCTGTTTATCCAAGCGGTTCGACTATAGATGTAGGCATTACTGTGTGAAGCGCATTTTTTAAAATTGTATTACCAGATAGTACTTGGTGGCTTGATTATTTTTTATAAAAGAATCTTGGTTAAGTTTTGTGCAGAATAGCATGCTAATATGAGGTCGTAGCCAGGTTCTTCCTTGTGCAGAATGACATTCTAATATGAGGTCGTAGCCAGGTTCTTCCTATTTATGGTGTTTCAACTATCAGTTGAAGTGATGAAAGCGGTACAAATATGGCTACAAACTGCAATTAAGAAAGAATAACGTTGTGTTTCCCTGATTGAATTGCAGCATATGGTGAGAGCTCAGTATTTACCAAGCCAACGAACTGGAAGAGTCGAATATCACTATGGCCCTATTTGGATGTCCATGTCCTAAAAAAAATAAGAATGAGATCCAAACACTTGCTTCTCAAATGAGATCTAGAATCTAACTACTACCCAAAACCTATTAGTTGGAGTTTTTCACTGTGCAAAGACAATAATCCTATGAGAATGAGTTCTAAACATCTTTCATTTTTTGTAATCCAGAATTCAGATTCTATGTTCACTATCTAGAATGCAAATTCTTATTACGAGAATGAGATCAAACATGCCTATATCAGTTTAGCTGGCTATTTGTTGATGTGCAACTATGCAAACATAGTGTTAGGCCACCCCAACACGCCAAGCTGGCTAGTAGCCCCGTCATTCATGTCCGCGCGTGAGGTCCATATCATGTCTACTAGGGCCTTGTTTGGATTCCTAAGTTTTTTCACTCACTCTCTCTCATCATATCAAATCTTTGACACACGCATGTAGAATATTAAATGTAGATAAAATAATAACTAATTACATAGTTTAATATTAAATTACGAGACGAATCTTTTAAATTTAGTTAGACCATAATTAGACAATAATTATTAAATACAAACGAAAGTACTACAATGTCAAATACTGATTCCTAATATCTATCTAACAAGGCCTAGAGGTTTTTCGAGCGAGTCAGAGATATCTGCAGAAACTGCAAATGAACAAAAATTTTAGGCACTAGCCCAAGCATGCGATGTGACGGAGTAGCAGACACCCCGTCATGTTTTTTTCGAGGTTGAGAGAGGGGGAGAGAGAGAGAATGAGGAAAGTAGTATCTGACGAACCCAAAGCTGAAAGGTGCAAGTGAAATTTTAAGGGGTGGGCATTCGGGTTACCCGGTCAGTTAATTCGGGTATTAGAAATTGGTATCCGAACCTGAACTATCGGTTACCCGTTTTTTCTTGAGTTTTCTCCGTCTCTTGGATTGAATAGGTCATGCTTGAGTTGAAACGACATGAAACCTTGCTGACATGCCGTGGGCTATGCTTATGCTGAATCAAAGATTTATCATGTTGTACCGGTACAGCCCAACATACCTAGAGATTATGGTCCGAAGCAACATGAAGCGTGAGACGGCTGGGCATGCTAGCATGACACGGTTCAAGTCTCACCTTTAGTGGAAGACAGTGGTTGGAACGTCGTTCAATCAACTTTGTTCGGCTGAAATTTGGAGGATTCTTGTTGGTTGGTTTGGTGTGAGAGAAAAATACTTGTTTCGTTTGAAATTTACGATCGTTATGAGATCCACCAACCAACCGAATGCAATCGATTATGATGGAGGTGGCTGAGGTGATAGATGCAGATGGTTTACGGGGGTGTTTGGTTCACCTCCTAAACTTTAGTCGCTGTTTCATCGGATGTTTAATGCATATATGGAATATTAAATATAGACTAATTACGCATATATGGAATATTAAATATAGACTAATTACGAAACTGAATACACAGATTGAGATTAATTTACGAGATGAATTTTTTAAGTCTAATTAGTCCATTATTTGATAATGTGGTGCTACAATAAATATGTGCTAATGACGGATTAATTAGGTTTAATAAATTCATCTCACGAATTACTGACGGATTCTATAATTTATTTTTTTATTAGTATCTAAACACCCTATGCAACACCACATGTAATATCCGATAAGACACCTCTTAAACTTTAGTTTATACGTCCAAACACCTAGTCTCGAGCACTGGTGGAGGGTGGCGGATCTGGCAGCAGGGAATGTTGAGCCGCTAGAATTGAAGACGTTCCCCCCCTCATTTTTACATTTTGTCTAGAGGTTGGTACAATACTTATATTATTCTAATAAAGCTCTATAATGGCCACCCCTAAATCATGCATATTTTCTTGTTTTCCCCCTCTATATTTGTATTTATCCTCAAGCTGGGCGCTAGCAGACTGCGCAATGTTGTGGATCGTTTGATTATCAAGTAATGGTCAAAAATATACCCATTCCCTAAACATAAAGGAACCCCAAGCGAAAGAGGTTATCCACGTGTGCAAAGACAACTGGGCAGGTGCTCTCATCACCGATCCTGATTTTTTTTTATTGACAAATCAAGAACCTCTACGAACCATGTAGCGTTAGATCGGAAGCGGAGACACACGTCCGCCCGCCATGCAAGCTACGTATGCATGGTGCCGCGCTGCATACAGTTTCTAGGTAATTTTTTTCCTAAGAAATGAAAAAAAAATTACGTGGATAGTGTATGCAGCGCAACACCGTGTAGAGCGTAGTGTTTGGCTGACGCGTGTCTCCCTCTTTAGGCTATCTCAACAACACCTTTCAAAATATAAACCCGTTCGTTCTTTGGGTAGCGCTACAGGCAAAAAGTTCAATACATATTCGGCATCTTCTCCAACAACCAGGTTCAAAAAAGAATCATTTCTGTAAATAGGTTTTCAGGAGAGATGATGTCCATATTTGGGTTGCACCTATCAGGCAACCCAAAATAGGTCTCCCGTATAGATAATATGTTGGAAGCTGATTTTAAGTCCCTTACTATCTATTTTGAATTTGGGTGCCCATAGGCTTCTCGTTGGGAGACAGTCTTATGGCTGCAATTGAATCACGGATCTCCTAGACATTTCCCGCAGTTAATTAAATAACCGATCCTGTTTTTTTTATCGACAAATCAAGAACCGCTACGAACCGTACAGCGTTGATTGGAAGCGGAGACACACGTCCGCCATCCAAGCTACATATGCACGGTGCCGCGCTGCGTACAGTTTCCAGGTAACTTTTTTCCTAAGAAATGGGTCCTCTTCGCCTTGTCCCGCGCTTTTCTTCGGTGCCAAGGCAGGTAGCCAACCAGGCAGCCAGCCAGGCAGCCATCCCGGAGGATTCCAGCAGAGCGCGTGCGGCGTGCGTCATCGCGCGCCACGTATCACAAACATTTTTTTTCGCTCTCGAGAGAAGCCGGCCGGACGAACCGACCGACCGATCGAAGCTTCGGCGTCCGAGCCGACTAACGCACGCACGCATCTCGATAAAACCCCTTCGGCCAGCGTGGGCCGTGGGGATTTCATTCTCGTCTCACGGGCAGCAGCAGTTCAACTTCATCCGCGCTTCTCGTGTCCCCTGCCCCGCTCCTCGCCACCGCCCAGCCTCTCCTCACCGGCTCACCCTCGTGCGCCTTCGGATCCGCGGTTCTCGGAGAGAGGTGCGCGCGCGCGCGCGTCTGCGTTCCGATGGCGTGCGCTTCGTTTATGGCCACGGCGGCACGGTTTCGCCTAACTCTCCATCTGCTTCCCTTTTCTCTCTGCTGTCGCAGGTGGTGGCTGGTCGCTTGCGGTAGCCGGTACTAGGAGGAGGGTTCGCTGCGGGTGGTCGTCGGCGCGATGGTTTCCTTCGAGATGAACGACCGCAAGAGTAAGCGACTCCTCGCCCACCCGCTCCGGTTCCCTCTCCCTTTCGCTGGCGGTTTGTGAGGCCGTCTGGTGCTGCGTGCGTGTTTGTGAGATGATTCAGGTCGCTTTTGCTTGTACTTTTCGCTTTGCCCGAGAGCTGTTTGGGAGGGGAGATTTGGTCGTGCTCGCTTCGCTTTCTCGCCCGGTTAGTTTGTTGTTCGTGCGGGTGAAGGACCGGCCGCGCTTGCTGCCTCTCGGTTTCGCGCTGTTTTTATGCATGAGTCATTTGGTGGAGATTGGGTGATTGGGATGGTTGCCTCACTTCCAAATCATGATACTTGGTAGTACCGCAGAGTTTGAGGTCCAATTAGCCATGGGTTTGATGTAACTTGTCTTCCTTCAGAGTGAAGAATTCTCACCAAAATTCATTGACGTTCTGCATTGCATTTTATCTGTGTGCGTTCCTGTAGTGTTTAGCATATGCATTCAATACAATGTGCTAGTAGAAAGGTTGCCTCACTATTAAATGAGGAAAGCTGTGCTCTGAATATGAACATTGCCTCCCTGGTCTCTGCAGTCTGCGCACCTACAGTCCGGTTAGAGTTCAGAAAATGAGTTTACCTCTACGAATTCTGTCATATATTAATAGGAAGAATTTGCCCATAAAATTGATGTTTTCTCATCTACTAATAATCAATTGTGTCCAGATGTAATCTACTAATAATCAATTGTGTCCATATGTAATCCAGCAATACACAGTATGCTCAGTACATTGGCTTCCTTATTTGACTCTGTGACAACTTATGCAGTTATCTAGATTACTTATGCTGTTATCTGACAGATTAAAAAAATGCTATACTGTTGCTATATAATCATGTTTGTTGGTCAGCCACTGATGAGAGATTGTTAGATGTAGTAGCAACACTATGTTTCGCCACTGTTAAACGAGGAAAACTATGCTCCGAGAATTACAAGGCCTCTCTAGGCACATTTCATACAGTTTGGTTGGTACAGAAAACGAGTTTTGCCTCTACGAATCCGACACACATTTAGATTAAGAATTTCAGTCATGCGTGTTGATAGTTGGTCATCCATTGGTGAGCAAATGTCAGATGCGGTTCAGCAACATGGCACATGGTTTCTGTTTCTGGTCACTTGATCAGAAGGTACCATCCATTAATAGAGAAACATGGCTACTGACATAACATATTGAGTAAACTGGCTTTCTTATTGACGCTTGTGACACTTCAGCTCCCTGTGCTGTGCTTATGTTGCAAACTTGCAATGTATAACGCATCAGTTTCTCCCAACTTTTGCTAAACCGTCTATGTCCTCTTTTTGTCAACAGAGATTGGGCTGGGCTTGACTGGATTTGGAGTTCTCTTCTCATTCCTTGGGATCATTATGCTGTTTGACAAGGGATTCCTGGCAATGGGGAATGTAAGAATGATTCATCCTCTTGATTGCTTCTGACTTCAGTCTAGCCTCCTGTTTACTGATAAGCACTGCTGTTTGCCATGTTGTTAGATTCTCTTCGTTTCTGGCGTCTTACTGACCATTGGGCTGAAGCCAACTGTGCAATTCTTCACCAAGCCTAAGAATCACAAGGTCCTGACATTCTCCCTGCAAAACCCAAGCTGTTTCAGTTCCATTTATATTTCTATCTAACAAATGAGCCTCATAAACTGTGCAGGGTTCACTCTCTTTCGGGTTTGGTTTTTTCCTGGTCCTCATTGGATGGCCTGCCTTAGGCATGATGGTGGAGTCGTATGGCTTCATCACTCTCTTCAGGTTGGTAGTTTCTTTCCTGTTGTTCTTGTATGATCTACTCTCTCCTGGCAGTTGTTTCTCTGTTAGCATCGTGAAATAGAAATATTTGGGCATTGTATCTGACTGCTGCTGAATTTCCACACAGTGGCTTCTGGCCAACAGCTGCTGTTTACCTGCAAAAGAGCCCCTCCGTCGGTTGGATATTCCACCACCCTCTTGTGACTTCGGTATGATCATCATATAAACTCATAAATTCCTCAGGTATTCTTTGTTCCCCGTGCTTTTGTTCTCAGCGCTGATTCCTCCCTGTTGGAATTGTGCAGCTGATCACTCGGTTCAGAGGAAGACGGGTCCCGGTGTGAGTCGGCGGGCTGCTGGATTAGGATCACCCCCAGGCCTTGCGAAATCGCCTGTACTGTACAGAAGTAGGCCAATTGACATATGCACTTTATTTGTTTCTATTCGTCGATTCTACTATCCGGTTTAAAGAGAGACTAAAAGGAGGTCGTTGTTGCTGGTATTGGATCTTCCTATGCTGCTACCAGTAGTATGTCTCGACATAGCATAACTACATTGGTCTTTCTTTGCAAGAAGGCATCTGTCGGTTGTTAATATGTAGGTAGATGTATCGATGGTGATAACATGGTGCCTCTTCTCTGGATGACGATGACTGAGGAGCTGTGAACTGGTCTGGAAACCAGCCGCCTTGTGAGAAACTGTTGTGCTACACCGCTATTCCTATTTTGTTGATAAACATGACTTCCTGTGAACCTGTGTACGGTCGAGCGTTAACTTTGCATTCGCAAAAAAGAAGCTCGTTGTGCCAAACCAACAGCCCAGCTGCATATGCGATGACACCAGAACAGTTTCATGGCATGGCCGCTTCGCGTTGCCTGTTCCGGGTTTGGTTCCAGCACGGGTTGCCACGCCACGAGCCCACGACTGGTTGGCGCCCGTAGCTCGGTCTGGTATTCTTATCTGAACAGGTTCGACAGTTCTTCACCTCACCTAGAGAGCATGACGGTGTAAAGATGAGTAGATGACATTGCCTGCAAAGAGTCATAGAGAAATTGGCCAGTTGCCCTTAGAACGAAGAATCATAGAGCAAAAGCTTATCACCATTCCCATCATCATTACGCGGTTGAGAGGCTTGAAGCAAATTGAGTATATATTGCCAGTGTCACTTACTTCCAACCGAAAAGGGCAGTAACTTACAGGAGCATTGTGCCAAAACAGCTTACATTCGTAAACCTAGGAGAGATCCAAAGCATAAGAACTCACCAAACCCAGTTAAAATCTTAGCTGTTCCATGCCAGTCACTAGGAACGATCTCTAGTTCCATCCATATAATTTGAAGTGTTGTAAGCAGACAACTAAACCCTGGATTTTTTATGGCTTCCTGAACTTCAGCTAAAATGTTTCAGAAACCTGACTTCTCATGTCTAATGAGGGACCCTAATATCAACTATAGTTGGGACTTGGTGCAATTTCATATACAGAAAGCCAACTTCATGGTCGTAAGTATCAGAATTCAGTGAATGATCAAAATCACAATGCAATAAATACATTTACAGAACATTGTCCAGGGTTGTCCATATCAACAACAGTTTCCACATATCTACGACTTACCAAATCATTCAGCTATACAAATATTTTAAGAAGAAACAGACAAGAGGTGGTGACTATTGATTGCTTGAGATTGGGTTGCAACCTTTCAGGTTTCAGCATCTAGTTATACATAAACATCAGAACCGTGGAGATCATGCAGCTAAACTACAATTTAGCTAAGTATTGATCCTGCATGCCGACTAGTCTGATTCTCTAACTACCTAATCAGTTTATTACAACATAGCAACTGAATCTTTCAATAGCTAAAACGATTAGGAGTTCCTGATGATCTTCACTGCTTCATTGACGCTTCTGATGTCACTCATTAAAGCAATTTGATGCAGCAGTTGTGCTATCCTCTGCAGAAGGAAAAGCAAGAATCCAATGAGTTCTGGAATATCAATCATCACGTGAACATTTATTGGTCTAATGCACTTCTATGCTTCCTTAATCTGGATATTGCTCGGTGGTAAACCAGTAACAGGTAAAGATTATAGTCTGTGGAGAATACCAAATAGTTTGGCACAATCACCTCAACCCTTAGGATCCAGCACAACAATTTTTAAGAGTTAAAAAAACAAACATTGGCAAGAATCCACCAAAACTAAATATGATACAGTAGAACTTAAGTCTGCTAATCAGTCGAACACTCAACAATATATGTGTTCTAGAATATGAGAACAATGTCTGTCTTCAAACATTTTGTGAAATAGAATGTGATTTAATTGCAAATTAATTTGAAGGAGAGAAGGAGCTTGATTAAATTTTGTTCAAGGGCTGCTGGTGCTAGAGTTGGAAAAAAGGAAAGCCATTAAATAAACAAGACAAACTCAAGTGGAATTTTGTTTCTCCAACAAAGAATCAAGTGGAATTATTTGAAGGTAGTGAGATATTGGAAGACAGAGGACTGAAGTGTTCAAGGGCTGCTGTTTGGCATTTGCCTCCCTGAACCCAATCTTAACAAGAATATCAGAATATAACCCAACATCAAGAAGAGAACTGAAGTGTCAAAGTGATGGATTGACCATACGTCTAACAGACCAAGTATCAAATTAAGTTATCAGCATTCAATCCCCATTATCTACACATGCCAACTGATATATTAGCAACATTGCTAAGGCATTGTTTTACTCTTGTTTCACAAATCCATAAACATTCCCCCTTAGTTTTGAATTTGATCCAACATTAAAACCTTAATTTTTTTTAGAAGGGACGGCAAAAGCTTTGCCCCAATTTTTATTAGACGGAGAAAATAAGTGATTGTGCATTTCACTAAACATACTGGCCACATGTCAATGCAGATGATGCCATTTACCAACCAAACACCTTCCATATGATCAATTTAAATTCCCCGCAAACCAAATGGTGCAAGATCACACTAATAACATGTTCTGAATTTCACATCGATATTGAACTTCAGATAAATATCTTTGCTTGTTCTAAGCCTAAAGGAAATCAATGGCATCTCTCTGGAAGCCCAATAACCACTAGTTTCCATGTCACCATACTGTTCGTCCCAGTGGATCCTCCATGACAGAAACTAGCTAATTAACTACCAGTAGAATTCGCATACACATCGCTTTGTCATCACGATTAAGTGGCTACAGAGAGATCCAAACCTTATCCTTCTCCTTGGAGAGAAGCACGAGCAGGTCCCGCTCCCTCCTATCCCACCGACGGGCGTACAGAAGCGCCCCCACCACAGCGGCCGCCGCTGCAGCCGACCACACGGCGGGCCTCACCGCCGGGCACCCACATGCGCCGTGGACGAGCACCCGCTCCTGGACGGTCCCGACCCCGGCCGCCCAAGCGCGCCTCGCCGCCAAGCGGCACCTCTCCCACCTCCACCCCCACCCCCACAGCCACTCATCGTCCTCCACACCCTCCTCCTCTTCCTCCGCCTCCTTCGCCGCCGCTGGCAGCAGCGGCACCTCCTCGGGCTCGCCGTCCAGGCCCAGCCCCTCGTGCAGCCGCGGCGGGAAGATGGCGCAGTCATCAAGCCCGCCGTCCACGTGGGCGACTGGTGGGTCAGTGGGGGTGACGACCTCCCAGGCATCGGTGCCGGGGGCGGGCGGCGAAGAGGAGGCCATGGAGGTGAGGGAGGAGGACGAGAGGGAGAGGGTCAGCGTCTTGGGCTTGACGAAGAGCAGGTTCGGGGAGGGCAGGAGGAGCGGGTGTAGCTCGGAGTACGGCGAGGCCGGGGTCAACGACGACGCCACCGAGATCGGTGGGGACTGCGGGTCCAGCGGCGCCGGCGCTAGCCCCTGGTGGCCCATGGCTGCGGGCCTGCGGCCGCGGGCGCTGCTGTAGATTTTCTTAAGCTAATGCTGATGAGACGAGAGAGATGAGAGCTGGGCTCCCATACAAGCACCTAGGCACGTAAACATAGGTGCTAGTGAGTCAAATAGCAAATGTTGTGGAGAGAAATAGAAGAGTAAAACTTTTTAAAGATAAATAAACGATACTATTGTATAATTTGGCTCTTATATCTTATCTTGTACACAAACAACTTGGCTCTTGTATCTTGCTCTCCCTGGAGTTGATTTTTCGCTCGGCAGTTTGGAGGTGGGGTCCTCGCTGATCTGGATTGGAGGGAGGATCCTCCGAGCGTGCCTGTCTGCGAGCTTGCGATTCGGGACTTCTTTCAGTACCTGAGGAGGAGTTGCGTGAATGCTGAGGGCCTGTTTGGTTACTACATTTTTTTTCTATATTAAAATTAAATTGATTCTTTGTAAAATTTATATGTGGTTCTACAAAAATCTTGCGTTCCAAACAGGTCCGAATGGTGTGGTCATGTGGATGTGAAGTGCAGAGACTGAAATGTGATCTTGTTTTATGTGTAGGTTTTAGTATTCCACTTCGATTTTACCTGGAGACTTGGTAAATTAAGTATGGTGTTCTATACATGTGTTTGCTGTTTATTTGTCTTGTTTTCCTTTTTTTTTAGTTCCATCTATAGAAGACAAACCACCGCATTTGCAGTTTTGCATTAATAAAACAACGATAGAGGTTTTGAGTTCAATACCACGTTCTGGGTGTAGAGATGCACCATTTTTTGGAAAGCAATCTAGCAAGAGCCAGATTATAAATAATTGGCTAACTTGCATGAGTTTTTTTTTTTTAGAAATTTTGCTACACTATGCATTAGGCTGACGGGTCTCTAACTCCAATAGCATCAGCCTTCTTGGGAATAAAGATGATGTTTGATGTGTTAAGATCAATGCTGTCTGGGTTGAAAAGTTGATTAAAGGCCGTTGTGAGATCATCGTCGACAAGAATCCCAACAGTCCCTATTAACCATCATCCTTACTTGCACTGCAAGAATTTTGCTAGACAAGCAGCACAGCAATAGACGTGCAGAAACTTCAAGCTTCGACGAGAGTGGCACAGCAGACTTCACGGCCGCAAACGACGGCGTGCAATGACAGACAGGGCAGAATAGAGTAAGGGCGCGTTTGGATGAAATTTTTTTTGGGTTTTGGCTACTGTAGCACTTTTCGTTTGTATTTGACAGTTAATGTCTAATTATGGACTAATTAGGTTCGAAAGTTTCGTCTCACGATTTCTCACCTAACTGTGCAATTAGCTTTTTTTCGTCTATATTTAGTACTCCATGTGCCGTAAGATTCGATGTGATAGGTATTGCGCAAAAAAATTTGAGAACTAAAGAGGCCCTAACTGCATCCGATCGGTATGCAGGAGTAGCAACACTACCGCGCTACATATGCACATGGTTTTCTGTTGCACTGCGCATGATGACTTGGCAAAGCCTACTACTTGTTCTGCTAAGCCTGAAGATTAGAGTACATCTGCTGATGCGTATATTAACAAAATGGATCAGGAGATCCTAGCATCAGCGAGGTTCTCTTATGGTTTAACCTTAATGAAATCTCCATCCACACAGGGATTAGTTAGCTTCAGAAGAACTGCTGAAGCCAAGGATTGTCAGCCGCATCTTTCTGCAAATCATCTCTCATTTTGGTGACCATCTCCACGATCTTGCTCCTATCCATCTCATCCATAGGCAATGCGGCGAGATCCTCAAGGTAAAGCCGAGCCCGAGCAGCTCCTCTGGTGACGTCATCTGGGCTAAATACCCTCTTGCGCTTTGATCCAACCTGCACAGAACACTCGCTAGCTTAGAAAGAGGTTTGAGTTTCAGCACAGTATGGGTAAGAAAGATACCCTCTGCACCGAAGCTCCCATGAACTGTGCAGCAGATAAAAGTAATTTTTACCATAATTGCATGTATGGCCATAAAAACTCCAAAAATATACTACTGTCAATTTTGTTGTGTTATGAATCCAATATTCATCTTCTTTATGATAAGATCGCTCACATGGGAGGAAGCATATGCATTTTAATTCATATCAGAACCCATAGCATTGAGCTCGAAATTTTTAGCTGCATATACCTCGTCTTTCGAATCATCAGAAAAGGTAGGTGTAGTAGAGAAGTCTTCTAACTCTGCTGCTTTACTTTTTGCAAGGGCAACAACAGCTTCTGGAAAATTGGCAAATTCTGCAACATGGATACCAAAACTTTGGTCGCAAGCACCAGGTTCAACCTACAACACAAACAGGGAAATATTGTAATAGAAGATCTGGAGGCATCATTTGGCAAACCAATAATGCCAACTTGTTTCTGTAACTATAAATGTGGATAAGAATTTCACATCATGACATACCTTGTAAAGCATAGTTAACTTCCGACTTGATGGGTCTATGTGAGCACCCACATGATAATTTGCAATTCCGATATTTGAAACACGTTGGTGCTCATCATCATTTTTATGTGCTAATGCAGTTAATTCGTGGAAATGGGTGGCAAACAAGGTAGGTGCTCGAGTCACTTCCATAAGATGCTCACAGATAGCCCATGCAAGACCTGATAACAAATAATATATCAATCTCAAATGAGAGTTAGAGGTTCAATCTCAAATGAGAATTAAAAGTTCCAGTTGTCTGAAGTCAGTGCATTGCAGCAGGTAACCAAGGTTGTAAAAAGGGGTACTCAATTAGAAATGGTAATTGCTAGTTTCATCCAGTGATGCGTATAATAAGTAGATTTGCATGTTTATAATGACAGCAAAAATGGATAAATGCAACAAACTAAAACTACTTTTGGTTGATTGAAGCATGAGATTGCATGCCACACCACACGAGGCCCAAATGATGTTGGTGTTCAGTACATGTGTATAGCTAATTTGGTTAACATAATCTGGGATTAACAAAGTTAGCCCACTTGGTCCAACTCTCTTGTATAGACCCAATTAGAATAAAGGTTGTAGATCATGATCAAATAATCCAAAAAATGTCCACAGGTTTGGTATGACAGACAAGTGGAACTTGGCTTTCGGTATGAAGGCAACCATAAGACACCATTCTAGCATTCTGTATTACAGGCAATAGGAGATTTGAGATGCCAATAAATGTGAATGTAGCAAGATTCATGCTATGCATGCAGAGGTAGTTACCAACGAATGATTACACTAAGAATTGTCGGCATGGTTGCATGCAGCAGGTTGTTAACTGCATCCAAAATCAACAATAGCATGACTAGACATAGAGGGAAGCAAGCAAATACACAAAATACAGTTTTGCCCAAAAACTATTTGTTTCTTTTTATCTATACAGAAGCTCCATTCCATGCAATGCGCCATTCACTGATGATTAACTTCAAATTGCAGCACTGTTACATAACCAAAAAGCATGGTTATTAAGGAGGTAAGGCGAGGCGTGGCGAGTGACTACCGCCTTACGCTTAGGCGACTAAAGCGTGAGGCGAGGCGACGCCTTAGTGCCTTACGAATTTAAGAAAAACTTAAAACAGCAGCTTAGAGCAGTAGATGATGAAGAAAAAAGAAAAGGAAAAAAGAAAGGAGGAGTAAGAAGTGGGCTAGCCCAGCCCACCAGGCGGCCCATGTGCCCCTCCCCCTCCTGGCGTGGCTTATCCCAATCCCCTCCAGCGCTGCTCCTCTCTTGTTCTCCAGTTCTCCGTCACTCGTTCCGCCTCCGCTCGTCTCTCCGCGGTTCCGCTTCCCTCCGCGGCTCCTCCCCTCTCTCTCCGGTGCACTGCTCTGCTCTCCTCCCTCGCTGCTCCCCATCCAGATCTACAGCCGCCGCCATCCCCTTCCAGATCGAGCAGACGGCGGCGAGGAGATGGCGGAATCGAGGGGGCGTCACCATGCGCATAAGGCGACAAGGCGGCGCCTTACCCATAAGGCGAGCCTGGAGCGCCCCGACGCTTAAGCGTCGCTTAAGCGACGCCTTAATAACACTGCCAAAAAGAAACACCGACGATGTATGCTCCTTTGTTCTAGGTTTTAATTCAAAACAATTTAAAAGGAATACAGAATTTTATTTTCCCAGATCAGGCTGGTGGGTCTGATTAACAGCAGCAACCAGCCAATTACTTCCGGTAAATGGAACATTTATCAGCAAGTGCAAGGGTACAGGGAATTACTTGTTTTTTTGGTCCAAGAGATGTATCTAACCAGGTAAAAAGTGTAATATATGCAATGCTAGTAGAATGAGCTTAGAAGTATGCAAATTTCCAGCTTCAATTCTAATACCAACACTATTTAAAAGTCAATAATTCAATATCGCCTAGAAGTAATACAGATAGTAGTCTATGAACGCTAAAAAGAAACAAAAGGAAAGATGATTAACAAACTTGTAAGAGAAAAAACAAGAAAAGGTATACAGCACTGACCAAATCCATCATACGTGGAAGTTCCACGTCCCAGCTCATCAATAATTATAAGAGACTTATCAGAAGCGCCTTTTAGGATGGATGCTGTTTCAAGCATTTCTTGCATAAAAGTTGATACACCATGAAGCTGCCAAATAAATGTAAACAAAACAGTTTACGACATCATTCTTTGCAGAAGTATATAAATTTAATGCTTGCTTAAAAGTAACAGAAAGTTTCATCTTACTATGAGAAAAGACCCTGCCATCATTATCCGTTAAATTTAAAAAGAAGGGTTTTGTTATTGGATCCTTTGGGCTGTGGGATTAACATGTAATGTGTGTTTTGAACTCTTTCCTCGGCTAATTGAAAGGCAGAGCTCCTGCCATTTTTGTTAAAAAAAATGAAAAATTACACACATGAGGAGATACTGGCTTGAACCTCTTCCTAAGGAGCTGTAGAGAGAGGGGTGACCTGTTGTTCTGATCCTTATGTAACTGAGTTTGTATGAGTTGAGTGTGTTGACCACTTGGCCTTGGGGGGGTGGGGGGTTGAGTCTTGTTTTTGCTGGATTTATCCAGCTTGTGTACTTTGTTAAATAGCCTTGGCTAATATAGCAAATGTGGCATTCATCTGGTTCATGTTCCTTTATCCTGATCATTCGCATCTTTTTTTTTTCTCTCGAACACACGAGGACTGTGCATCATTATATTAAAGGAAGATGAACGCTGCTCGTTTGCATCTTTGATTTGCAAAATTTGTACAAGTATGAGTAGCTAAAGCAAGAGAACACTACACGGTATTTGTTATTGCAACAGAAGTTTAAATAAGAACAAAAGGGCATTTCCAATATAAACTTAAGAACAAAATACTTTGATGATCAAACAAACTTACTTGGCAATCACCAGCACCAACACGAGCAAAAATACAATCCCTCACACTAACACTTGCTTGATCACAAGGTACAAAGGAACCAACTTGCGCCATCAAGACATTTACACCAACCTGATTCCCATATGAAAATTAATTGAGACAAGCTGATAAATGAAGGAATGTAAGCAACAAAAGGTATTATTAGTTGTTTCAAATAATATGTTTGAAAAAATATACTAAATTCAGTAGCCAACGTCCAAGAATTAGAAGATGGAGCTAGAACATGAACTTCACACAGTATGTTTAACATGTCCAAATGCACTCCAATTGAATCAAACTGGTTTGCTTTCAGTTTTTCCAAACACATTGATCAAGGAGTTACAGAACAATGCTCAAACTCTTTACTGGATTCTTGGGATAACAGACCTCGTTTACCATCAGCTTTTCAAAGAGTATATCAAGAGTCACATATACATGCTCATACAACTGACTTTGTTCCAGCAACATTTTGGGTCCTAACAAAACCCTTCTTTAGCAATCGTGAAGAATCTAATTTCTGGGCAATCCATCTGCTTGTGTGAAGTTCTTGGATCAAATATGTATGTATACAACTACTCAATAAATCACCCCACACTATCTAGAAAACAGAAAAACATATCACGGAAGGCATCGAGTACACAAACTCTTTTTTTTTGCTTTGAAAATACACAAACTCTTTACTATAATACTATTGCATTGTAATGCTTGCATTATGCATATAGGGTGGTAGTGGTGAAATACTTTTTTTTTCTTGAACACGCAGGAGAGCTGCGTATCATTGTATTAATTGCAGGAGAAAAGAGCCATACATAGACCCGAACACACACACACACACACAGACAACTTGTAGTTCAATATATATGGGTATAAGAATGGAACAGCACATAAGATGTGGATCCAAGTGTAGCAAAAAATTTACATATTTACACATTTAAGTGCACATATGTTTAAGTATGTATTTTTGTAGTGGAAGTGGAGATGGAGAGCTCTACTAAATTTAGTAAACAACTATAAGTGAAATTTTCCATAACTGAAAATAAATGCTAATTATTCACACTCATATGCATGAGTCATTGATCATACTCCCTCTATAGCAAAATATAAGGAACACACATATTTCAAAACTCAAACTTTGTCGTCTTTGACAAACAATTGGTCTAATCATATGAAAGTTTGTGCTACAAAAGTGGTTGCATTAGGTTTGTATTTAGAAATACTTTCTAATGGTCAAACTTTGGTTGCCACAAATGTTATATTACAAGAGGAATAGTGGTCATATACTCCCTCTGTATGTAAATGTATTATGTTTTGGACATAGGCATGGCCACCTGTGAAACTTTGACCAAAGCTTTTTATACAGATATGACAAAAAAATTATATATATATTATGAAAATTATTTACACAACAAAATTGACAGTGCTTCCGCATTATCAATACAAATAGCTTTACTCAAAATCAGTGGTCCCTAGAGAAGTTTGAATGAACGCATTCTAGGACGTTATATGTTAATAAAGAGAGGTAATACATATAGTACCAGAAAGATCATCTTTCCTATACATAAATCCATGACATTTCAGAAGGTTGTTAGGCTTCAAACTGCTTTTCTTTCTTTTCTTTTGATAAGAAATTGCCACCTCCATGTCTTTGGATAAAATGCACATAAATAAATTCCTTGAGTGGTTCATCAAAAAAAATACCATGAAAGTGCAAATCTAACCTGTCTTATAAATGTGGATTTTCCTCCCATGTTTGGCCCAGTGATGATCTGAAACCAACTTTTCCCTCTCACCTATTTAGGGCCATCGAACCGTCACTAACTTCAGTAATTAAGTGCTGCAATTGCAAATATCATATTACAGGGAACTTACAAGAGTGCAATCATTGGGTATAAAGTTAACACCATCTTGTGCCTCTAGACAAGGATGTCTGCTACCTAGTAGAACAATATCTCCTTCATCCTGCAATGTGTTCTCAAGTTTAGAGCAGCGTTGAAATTTGTCATTTTAAAGGAGTTTTAGGAAGTATTTCTTACCGACGCTGTGATGTCTGGCCTAACATAAGGAACTGGGCAACTAGTTGCTAAATCAGCAAAACTTTGTAAAACATCCAACTCCGACAGAACTGCAGCAAAGTTTTCAAATACCTACACCAAGAATTGAAGATTTATCCAAATCTGTATAGAGAAAAAATAAACTATGAAGCTAAGATAATTATCTTAGTGTACCTCTGAGTAGGAGCCTGAAACCCTCACTACATCATCAACCACCTTTTCTGACAACTTGTGTACTCACCAAACAGTGCCTGGTATTGATCACTTAGCTTTTTCAGCTTAGAACTTGTGAACTTTACACCATCTTTACGAGTTTCTATGATTAAGTAGCTGCCAGTGAGCTTCTTCCTGACTTTCTGCTCCTCTTTCTTTGACATTCTGAACACATGTCCAAGAGGTCCTTTTCTAGCTTCAGTTGCTTATCAACAGAAAGATCCAGATCACTAGCTGTATCCACGTGCAGATTATTTATGTGATTTTCAACCACAGAAAGCTCATCCTTTAGTACACCCAAGTCAGAAGAATATAGGGAGATATTCTGTACTCTCCATTCTCCAGCTGATCAAGATCGATAGCTGTCTCGACAAGAGAAGAAAACCGACCAAACCGATCCTCTGTCATCCATTCTTCTAATGGTTCAAGAAACTTTGACCTTATCAATGTGGAAAATTGGCCATTATATTGCTCAAGAATGCCCTTGATGTATGAGATTCTGCTACAGGACTGCAAAACCAATAAGTAAATGGGTTAAAAAATTGTGGTAAAAGGTATGCATCTTAGGAGGTGTTGCCCTTGTTTAAGAAACCTAATTCTACTCTGTTTCCTGTTTCCTCAAATACACAGAAATAAGCATTCCTTGTGATTCAAAATGTAGGTCTAGGACAACAACAGTCTCCAGCATAACACTTTGACTGTTACACATTATGAAAGTATTTTCCATGATTATTCCAGTAACATCAACTATGTGTTGTCAATCCATATAGCTTCCCATATATTGATTGGCCAAGTTATAAAAAAAATTGACCGACTAGGATTCTAAAGGGACCTACATTTGGAATTCAAGGGAGTGCTACAAAGGTTCAGTGCACTCCTTTCATTAAATGTTACTAGCCTTACACTAGCAGCTAGTAACCAATATTACTGTATATTCAAATACATTTCCAGGCAAATAATTATCTTTGCTAAGTCATTAAAATAAGATAACAGTAGGTAGCAGAAGTAACCTGATAAAGCTTAACAACAGGCTGCAGAGTAGATGATTTCTTTCGGAGAGCATGTGTTAGACGACCAATATCTGATATCCTTTTAAGTTGTTGCCTGAGTCCCTGACGAAGCTCCGGGTCTTCTACAAAAGCCTGAACCATGTCCAATCGGTTATTAATTTCATTAACATCTAATAGAGGTTGTTTCAGCCATCTGTTAAGCAATCTTTTTCCCATCCCAACAGTACAGGTTCTGTTCATCAAACCAAACAAACTGAAGTTCTTGTTTACATCAGTTTTCCTTTCTGCAATGTTTAATGCTCGCACTGCAGCAGAATCAAGTCGCATGTAGCAGTTCAAATTGTACTTCTCAATTGTGTAATTTCCATAGTTAGTATCATCTGCTAGCAACTCAGCATAAGATAAAACAGCTCCAAGGGGACCAAGAGCATAGTCAAACTGAGATAGCAGATCACGTACAGGCTCAACAGAACCCCTGATTATTCTACCAAGATCTTGTGCAAGATCCCTGGATTTGAAGTCAACCTTCTTTTTCTCAGTCAACAGAACATTACAATTACTAATGGCGTCTCGAAGGGGATTCAGATCAATGGATTTTTCACAATCCGCTGGGAGAAGACACTCCTTGCAACCTAATGCAACAAGAGCTGATTCAACATTTGTGAATCGGCTATCTTCGGGGAACTCAGCCAACCCAAGCTTCCTATTGGTCATATCCAAAAAACTAAGCCCTACATACAGCTGACTTTCCCGGCACACTGGAAACAAAGCAACAATGACTGGTGAATCTTGCATGTCATTGTTTGCAAACAGAATGTCTTCAAAACTACCAATATTTCCAGGTGTTCCAGACTTTGCTAACCTCCAATTTGACCCACTTCCCTCATAGAGCTCTAATGTACAGTCAGTCCTTTCCAACAAAATGTTGCGGGCAATGGTCTCAAACATAGCCTTGCTCACACTAACACTTGAGAATCCATCAGAACTGCTACCTAATTGACTTAAAGGCAGACATTGTGTGTAGTAGTATGTCCTTGCAATAAGCGTAGCATTCTCGCCATGGGCAGTGTAATAATCCTGAACCACATTTGAGCACTAGTTAGCATGCCATTTTACAGTGGAAGGTTGACACACATAGGAATTAAATTCCCAAAGGAAAAAAAAAAAAACAGCTAGACTTAGCTCTGCCTGGAAGCAGTATCCCTCAACAGTAGTGATTACTATAGTACAAGATAGTTTTGGCATGCATATTCAATGCAGAAAAAGAGTGCCCCATATTAAAATAAGTCTGGAAGAAATGCCATCTTATATCTGCATAAATTTCATGAAATTTCTTTTTTCTAAACATTTATGCCCCCTTCCAAGGAAACAATTTCTCAATTGTCGACCATTTCTTTAAACGCACTTTCAAGCAGGGCACAATCCTATTGGATAAAAATGTGGTCATAGATTATGTAATCCTAAGTACACAGCACTGCTCCCAAATGCCAAACAGTTCCCTAGTTTGCTACCTCATTATTACCAGCTTTAAGTTATTGAGGACTTTGAATTTAACATATAAGCATGACGCCAATATTAGGAATTAAATCCCTAAATTATGGCTGAGAACAGTTCATATGGTACATAGACTGTCAACCAAATTGAGCTAACATCATCATCATTTAATGTATCATCTGCAATCTACATGTTCACTTATCAGGCGAAAATAAAAGGCACACGTGTCCATATTTTCTAACAGTAACAACTGTACCAGAGCCATTTCGCCCCATTTATCTAGTTCATCCAATTGCCCATGATAAAATAAACAAAAAAAGGTTCACATCTACATGTATTGGAATCACTTACCCTGCGATCGAAGAGACGAACGGCCCGGGGATCCTGCCATACCAAAAAGGAAAAACGAAGGGAAATAAATCGGCCAGCAAAAAGGACTCTCCAAAATAGTAGCCCAAAACTGAGGCCCAGAAAGGTGAAATCGAGGGAGCGCACCTGCGGCAGCTTCTTGAAGAAGGAGATGAAACCCTGCGCTTGCCGCGCATCTGTCCAACCACAAGAAAAAATAAGACAAAAGAGGAATGAGTGACCCGACGGATCTAAAGAAACCAAGGACGGTGTGGCGCGCGCGACCGCACGGACCTAGCTTGAACTCGGGGAGCTTGCCGCCCTCCGGAGTGAAGTCGTCGCCCTCCATCGTCCAGCCGTCCGCCGCCCGGTGTGCAGAGGTTGTGATGGTGGCGGTGGTGATGCGGGGTGCGGGCGATGTGCTCGGCGAAATGCGCACGGGTGGCGGGAAAAGGCGGGGTTTAGGGTTTACAAGCGCGCGCGTGGGGTGGGAGATGGGTCTCCCGCCGTCCCGCGGCGAGAAATGGGGCTTTTGCGCGCGGAGTCTCACGGGTTTAGAACGCGGAGTCTCACGGGTTTAGAACGCGGAGTCTCACGGGTTTGGCGCGCGGGGTCGGGGTCGGGGTCGGGGTCGCGGGATCGCGGCCCCTGCGGGGTATATTCGAGGTTCCCTTTCAAAACATTTAATGTTTTATTTAGTTTCAACAAGAATTAATCTCAGTCTCTCTCTATCTACAGCTAAAAATTAAGGAAGAGAATCGTTCACCGGCACTTTCACCTCGCCTCCCTCTTGAAAAGACCGTCCGGTTTCACCTCGCTTCTCCGCCCGATAGGTGGGGCCTGGCGCTCCTACGCCCGTCCCAGCATCCCCTCGTGACAAAACAAAGAGATATTTGGATTCTTGTCATCATAATTTCTCAAGTTTTGAAGAACAACATTACTATTCTTCTTATTAGAAACTTGCTATTACAACTCTTGATACAACACATCCATGCCCTGATCTACGTCTCCCGCGAAGCTAGGCCCACTGGTAGGCGGCATATTCTCGTATAGGACCGTATTGCCCCTGTTCAATTGGATAAGGCAGAGCAGCTGGCGTCCATTCTTCTCCCTTCTCCTTCCTCATTCTCCCGCACGCCATTGCCGTCGTCGCCTGCCTGCCCTTGCGACGTGCCTCTTCTCCCACAGACGTCGGCCTGCCTTCGCCGCCTGCCATTGTCAAGGATGAGTGGCAACCAGTTTAGGCCACCGCCAGCGACTGGCTCCAGCTCGACGCAAAGCGCGTCGTTGTCCCCACTCATGGAGTGCCCGGATTGCCACGTCCAGCTCGTGCGGATCATAAGCAAGCAGCGGGCCACTTATGGCCAAAGCTTCATGAAGTGCACTAACAACATCAAAGTAAGTCAATTTGTGTTCGATTTTGAGTTTTTGGTTGGTGTTCATGTGGCTAGGGTTTCATGGGATGCAGGATGACCCAACAACTTGTGACATCATCATGTCGGAGGCGCAATATGTTGCATACTTACGCAACCCAGAGCAGCTCCCAACTCGGTGGAAGAAGGTGATCCCTCCCAGGTCTGGAGACCGTTAAGGTGGTTCTGTCGAAGGTGGTTCTATCGATCGCATTGTGGACATGAAGCAAGAAGTGGATGCACTGAACAAGAAAATTGACAGTGCCGTGAAGGACGTGTTGGAACTAAAGTTGCAAGTGCAGAGGGTGAAAACGGATTATGTTGTGATAGCGGCATTGTGTGTAGGTGTAGCTTTGGGTTGTATTATGAGCAAGATGTGGAACTAGTCAATTGTATGGAAGTAGTCAATTAGGAAGCATTTTGTAGGCAAGAGGGTGAACAGGAATCTATGTATGCTGCCTGCACTATGTGCATAATTCTAAGGAAACTGAAACATCACAAACTGAAAACTAAATTTACTGACAATAGCATTGCTTTACAAAAGCATTCAAGCTTGTTCAAGTTTACAAGCAGCACAGGCCATTAAGGGCACTCAGAAAAAGCATCCAATTTTCGCTTGTTCAAGTTCACAAGTTTGACAAGCCATTACATAGGTCATCACAGAAGTACTGATCCAGTGCATAGGCCATCTCAGGCAACTAAAAGACATCCAGAAACACTACATAAACCTCCAGGGCATCACCTAGCCAGTGACAAGCCATCACAGGCATTACATTACCAGAGACTACAAAATAAGTTCAAAGGCCATCACAAAAGGCCATCACGGTCTCACTGTCCATCAGAGATGAGGTCCATCGAGCTTCTCACAGCCCTTGGTGGAGGAGCAGCAACATCCTTTTTCTGCTTCTTTTTTCAATGGTGGTTTTTTCTTCTTAGGGGTTTTCTTCTTCTTTGGTGCTTTATTCTTCTTCACCTTCAATGGTCCAGCGGTATCATCTTGTGGTTTCTTTCTGTATACACACATATTCCAGTTACGTGCCATGATAAATGAAAAGAATACAAATGACAGAAGATCAGTGAAATTAATGTTAACCTTTTATTTGTGCTAGCAGTCTCACCATCCTCTCCAACCATTTCAAGCTTGCAAGTCTTGGAGAAAGTGGCCAAAATCTCCACACCTTTTACATCTAACTTTCTTTTTGTTAGCCCTTTTCTCTATGCACCCTTTTTGCCTCACAACCTTTGGTCGACCTGCTGCTCTTCCTAGTAATGGTGGGAAAACCTTGTACCCAAGATCAATTTATGGCCATTGGGATCTGTCTGGCATTGGTTCTACTCTACCTTCATAGGCAGCTCTAGACTTAGCAACAGAGTAATAATCATGCACAAAGTCAGCTACCTGCATACCTCTGTTGGACAAGATCCAAGCCAAGGCATGCTTGCATGGCTTGCCAGTTACCTGCCATTTCCTGCATGAACACTTCCGATTCTTAAGATCAGTTGTGTGCCGTTTATGGCTATTCCAGTCATCTAGCAGTGTTACCTCTGCAAATTCATCATCACTGACTTTAACCTTCACAACTTTCAGATTTTTGCTTATAAGGTTCAAGTCATTCATGACACCAGGAAGGATTCCATCTCCCCATTTCTATGCAATCTTCTTCCTTATGTACCTTTTCTCCATTATCACATCTCTTATCCTGTCAACTAACTCATGGATATGCAGTCCTTGATCTGAGCATTGAAGCTCTCGGAGACATTATTAGTTAAATAATCACAATTACTTTCCTCAGAGAAGCGACATCTGTACCATATCCTAGGATGATGCTCCTGAAGGTATGTTAGCATCATGAGTGCCTAATTTTGTTGCATCATCAGGAGGAACCACACAGAGAGGCTCTAGTGCATCAAGCTCATGTTCCACACAAATTGAACTATCAAGTACACCTACTGTAACCTGGCAGGTCATCTCCTCCTTATACATTTCAAATAAATCAACCATCTCAGTATCTCATCAACTAGTCGACATCCTCATTCAATCTTTTGTCAAAGAACCAAGCAGGTGGGTGTGCGGTTGGTGCACGATTCATTCAGGTTGCGGATGTTTCAACAAGTCTAGTGTTAGTGACCCACACTCCACATCCCACTTAAACACTTGGCCTTTTGTATATGATTTCTACTACCGTCGAGTCTTTGGAAGCAAAAGCTTGACTTTAACCTCTAGCGCATAAACATCCTAGCCCTAAGAAGCGATAAATTCATCCCCAAATCAAAGTGTACATGCACAAATCATCGAATAGCAACTAATCGCCAACCGTGTTGACCACACGGAGGCGAAGGATGAAAAGGGTACTCTTGCCATTGTCTTCCATCGCCATGAGGCGCGATGATGGGCGCGCACGGAGGCGCTAAGCTTGAGCTCCCCGCCATCAGGGTGCCTCCATCACCTCTAGTGGACGCGAGGTTAGGGTTTGTCTTCGTTGCCACCACCTCCAATCGCCGCCACCAACCACGCATCGATTCACCACCGCCGCTCACGCCTGGTTTGCCGCAGAAAGACCTAGGGTTAGGGTTTGGTCGGAGGGATGAAGGGAGAAGAATGGATGCCAGCTGCTTTGCCTTATCCAATTGAACATGGGCAATACGGTCCTATACGAGAATACGCCGCCTGCCAGTGGGCCTAGCTTCGCGGGAGACGTAGATCAGGGCATGGATGTGTTGTATCAAGAGTTGTAATGGCAAGTTTCCAATAAGAAGAATAGTAATGGCGTTCTTCAAAACTTGAGAAATTGTAATGGCAAGAATCCAAATATCCCCAAAACAAAAGGAAACCTCCCTCCCGTGATTTGGCCGCCTGGCTGTTTCGCGACACCACCGATCTTGCACGGCCATCATCGCCATCGCGCGGGCACCCTCATCCTTGCTCCACGGTCCACGCGCGATCGGCCACCGTCGTCCGCATCCGCCGCTCTAAATCATCATCCTCACCCCCAGCTCGTCGCGCCGCCGCCGCACGCCGCACGAAAGCCGGCGAGGAGGCCATAGGGCGCCGGCACCAACGAGGCCATGGCACGGTGGGAGACCACGACGTAGGCTGACGACAACGGGCGGGCGGAAGTACGATATGGCCCAGCCTCGGTGCGCCCGTGCGGGGCAGCCGCCCGCGCCGGAATCAACTACGGCGGGACAGTGGCGCGGCACGCGGCAGCGACGACGATGGCGCAGTTGTTGGTGCAAGCTCCAGCGATCTTTCAAAGGTGAGTCTCCATACCCCGAATCAATGATTTGAAATCCCTAAGCAACATCCTTCTTCGTGTCCTGCTGCTCGATCTAAATTCCTTAGCCTCTCTGTCGTACTATGACCCAGATGAGAGATTTGGTAGGAGCAGCCGTGGCCGTGGAGTAGTGGTGGTGGTGTCGTCGGAGGGAGTGGGACCTATCGGCTGATAGGAAATGGCCCTTCCAAATGCTGAAACGCATGATGAGAGTGCTGGTTCACAGAAGTTTTCGGTTAAGCTGCTGTCAGAGAACCCTGCTGATGTGCTTTGCTAGGTGCAGACGTACATTAATGATTATCGTGGTATTAGTTTTTCTATTACTGGTATTTACTAGTAAGAGCAACCTTTCTAAACCTCACTCTCTAAATCATCATTTGGAGAGCTATTTGCATAAAAATCGTTTTCTATATCTTTTGACGCTCCAACAATTTTTCTATATCTCATACGCACTCTAAAGAGAATGTCATTCTCGTCTTCTATATTTGGCTAGCGAAAAATCCGGAATAGAAAATTGCTATATTTGGATGAGAAACTGTTGAAGGATAGTTGTTCACCAAAATCTCTATTCCTAACGTTTAGGAAAAATATGGAGAATCTCTTGTAGATGCTATAAGAGGTAAAAAGTAAACAACAAGAGATATAGACAAATAGAGACAGACATATACATTTTTCCATGCTAAAATAGACGCACATCTTACGTCTCAAGGAGTAATTCTTTTTAAAGTTTGACCATAGATACATATATAAATAAACTAATATTTATGATGTATAATAAATTTCATTAGATTAAGTATAAAATATACTTTTATAATAAACTTATTTGAATATACAAATATTGATAAGATTTTCTATATTTTTATTTAAACTTAAAAGTTTACTTCTCAAGAAGCGATTATGTGTTTATTTTGGGACTGAAGGAATATTTGAAAAAAGTGTATTATACAGGGGAAAAAGGTACATTGGGAAGTATTTTAATACAAAATTTAAATCTTATAAAGTCAGGTATTTTGGGACCATGGGTACCGATGATGGAGTGTTGGGCATTTGGCTTTGTCTCCATTTATTAGCTTTCCTCTATTTTATTAGCAGCTTCACTCTCAAAACCGTCGTAACTTTTTATACACTCTGACCTAAAATAAATGCACATCTCATATTTTAAGAAATCAATAAATCTTAAAATTAATTAAATGTAAATAAAATACTAATATTTATAAGCTTTTAGTATAACTTCGGCTAATCAACTTCATAAATAAAAGGTTTTTTTTTCGGGAATGGTCTCGTGTACCTAGGATGTGTATGGTGGTTGTTATTCAATGGCGAGTTTTTTTAACGAACTAAACTAAATTAAATGAAACATATGAAACCCGCAAAATATATCGTCTGGGATTGTTAATGTTATAGTTAAGGGTTAGGAAAAACCTTACAATGTTAGTATTGTACTTTGATCATGTACTTAAGCATGCGCTTTGTGCCTCCTCGCCCAATGATGAATGGTATGTACTCCCTATTCACCTATAATGTTGAGATAAATTTGTAATCTTCATTGAATTTCATCCAAATAGGTGAGTACCTTTGTACTTGTTACAAAGATAATCCCTCCATCTTATTTTTTGTCGAATTTAAGATTGATTAATTCCTAGAGAATAAGAAATTTGGTTATTTGCCATTTCTGTCATAGGCTTCACAAAACTGCCTCTTGGGATTTCCTCCTGCTCCACGGATGACTTGTGGTAACTGATACATGGTGGTAGCCCTATTCGGCTGATGTAATTCACCATGTTCGGACAGGTTATTAAACATGTAGGACTATTTGTCAGTATAGTTTAACACTTTTCTCATCCCTTTCACGGTTAAACTGGCCTAATGTCCCTAAGTGAATCCCAAGAACTTGAATCTTCAGTTCTTCAAAGTAATATTCACCTTTTTTGCTATCATAAAACGAATTTCACTCTTAATTTGTACGCTTCTCATTCTTCTTGAAAATTGATACTCTGGTATGCTCTCATGAGCCTACGTCGACGCTTATAGATTTATCTGTCTGCCTTATCTAGTGTCAACAGGCGCAAGGCTAAAGTGGGCCCACAAGGTCACTAGGAGTCGGAATTCTGTTTTTCAATAAAGGAAGTTTTGGTTGATATCAACGCAACTACATTAAGGTGATAAAACTATCTTGAGATCGCGTCTGGCCTCTACACAACTAGGTACGCGCAGCCTAAAAGACTAAAAAAGGTTTGGTGCTTAAGACAAACGCACCACTAACAATCAGTCCGCAAATTAGATTTACCATCCATGTGTTTGGATAAGAAAAAAAATAGTCACTTGTTCCAATAGTCGAAACGCCATAGTAATCAACACACATGTATCTGATCTCTAAAAAACAAGCTATGAACGAATATATCGGATAATAAGGTAGACAATCTGCAAAGCTGTAGAAGCGCTTTTTTCCTACCCAAAATCATGTCATTCATGTTTACTTGTTTAGTTTAAGCCACAAGGACTAACAAGAAGCTGCCGCTACCAGTAGAGCTAGCTGTGTCAAATCCTTACTAACACTCCCTAGTCATTCGCCAGACATGTACGCCACACTGTACCCCGCGGATGCGAATCACTCCTGTAGCCCATTAACCATATAATAAGGTAAATCAACATTAAAGAAAGACACTTAATTATCTAAAAAACAACATTTCATATTACCGTGCCAATTCCCGATTTTCTTTGTTTGCACAGTATAAGACAAAAATTCAGCGCTAAATGATCCAGCGTGCAGAAGTTGTCTTTTTTTATTCTTTTTCTCTAATACGTATAAGATTTGTGTATCATTGTAACTAAAAAGAAAAGTTTAATCATATAAACCACGCGTTTCTAATGAGCGCCCTCGAAAGTCTTACAGCCATAAGCTGGACCGTCCTAGCAAACAACTCCAAGCCTCGATATTACATAAAGGTCAACAACCGAGCTAAGAGCAGCGCTGCATCCTACGAAGCTGGGTGCCTCCGCTGCTGGTTGCGCGATCCTCCTCCGGTGTCCGAGAAGAGTTTTTCTACCTGCCTTGGTGTTGGTCGCTGGGAATAACTCGTCCAGAGCTTCAACTTGGCTCGACGTCCAGTTCCCTGCGAAAATGACGTCGTATTCTCCTTTGGACGCGGAAGAAATTGCTGCCGCCGGCGGAGCGATGTCCATCCTCTTCATGAGTAGTATCTCACCCCGCTTGGAGGTCGATACGTGCGACGATAGCTGAGCGGCAATTCGCCTGATCCTGATTGGCAGGGGGCGCCTTGTTACCGCCTTCTGCCTTGGCGAACTGGCGATCAATGACGATTTTCTCTTGTACTGCACTTTATCGGTGAACCTTGCGAGACGTCGAGCAGCCTCACGAGGCGTGGGTGTCGCGTCGTTGGGGTGCGCGTGCTCACCGTGATCTTATCTTCGCCGTCGAGTTCTCCCACCCGAGCGCCGTGAGCTATGGCATCTCCTGCACCAGCGACAACACGAGTGAGCAGCCGTTGCTGGAGAACGGCTAGTTCGTGCGGAAGTTGTCCTCCGCGTGAGCTTCTTCGATCCTTCGTTGGACAAGGCGCTCGAGAAGATTCAAAGAAGATTAGTCAAAGGATAACAACAAAAGGACAAAACCATGGAGTTTCTTCGAGGTGCCAGCTATTCACTTGCAAGAGCAAGAGCAAGAGCTACTAGAATAGAGCAAGTGACCCTTCTTGTGCCGCCGTTGACCTCTCAAAGCATACACACTTTCAATCTTGCTGGCCTTGTGCCGTGAGCTGAACTCTCTCGATTAACCCATGGCTATGATCCTAGATGCGTTTGTGCCCATGCTGGGGCGAATGGTCGCTGGCGCCATGAAGGAGAGGCTTGACATGCTTCTCGGTGTGCCCGGGGAGATGGAAAGGCTCGAGGTCACACTGGAGGACCTCGTCAATGTTCTCGGCGATGCCGAGATGAAGCGCATCACTGACACGATCGTCGACGCCTGGGTCCGGGAGCTCAAGGACATCATGTACGTGTTAAATCCCAAAGATCATCTAGAGTAGAATCTAGTCGGGTGGTTCTTTGTATTTGGGATGAACAAGTAGAAAACCTAATGAACCGTACTACAGAGTGATAGAGAGAGGAGAGTGGATGGGAATGTACAGACCATCGGAGGGCGCCGTCGAGGAGGATCCGGCCATCTCGTTCGGTCGGTGACGTTCTGCGCACGGGCAGCGATGGTCGGAGAAGAGTTGGTGAAGTCCGGTGACGCGGTGGCGGTGCAGTGAGGCCGACGGTGACGACGGTGGTAACTTCCCGTCGCTGGCTGCGCACCCTCTTTGAGATCGGACTTAGGGTTTGTTGGTGGGGTGGAGTGTCTCACGGTGAACCTCGTACTATTAGTCGCCGGCCCCCACCACTTTATATAGCGTAGTGCGACGGGGGCCCACCAACCATGTAGGGTTGGACGACCCCGATCAGGGCGCGTGACCAAGGCCTAATAGGTCGTTGGGCTTATTGGCTGGGAGATCATTCCAACTGTACGACGCCGCCGACGTCCTCGACCAGTGGCGGATGGAGGCCTGCAGCAGCGACGCTCCCAAACGCTCGTTCCCTGGCGCCGGCTGCTGCGTGCCCCTCTTCACGTGCTTCCGGGACCCGGTGCTCGCGCACGACATGGCGGCGCAAATCACAGAGCTGAACCAGAGGCTGGAGAGCGTCCGCCGTCGGAGCTCCATGTTTCACTTCGTTAGTGCTTCGTCCTCGTCCGTCCCCCTCCGGCAGCAACCGGCATCCACCAGCAACGGTAAGACGAGCTCGGTGATCGTCCACGCCAATCTTGTCGGGGAGAAGATCGAGCAGGACGCGAACGCGCTGGTGGAGGCGTTGACCACCGACGACCAGAGCGAAAATGTCATCGTCGTCGGCATCACAGGCGCTGGCGGGATCGGGAAGACCACCCTCGCCAAGAGGGTCTTCGCAGACCAGCGCGTGCGTGACGAGTTCGACCTCAGGGTTTGGGTGTGCGTATCGCAGGACGTGAATGAGGCTGACCTGCTGTGGTCGGTCATGGTTGGCGCTGGAGGCGGCCACCACCACCACCACGACGCCACGCCGGACAGGTCGTCGCTCGAGCCCGCGCTCCAGCGGGGCGTCTCAGGAAAGAAGGTCCTGCTCGTGTTGGACGACGTGTGGAGCGAAGTGGCCTAGAACGAGGTGCTCCAGAACGCGTTCAGGGCCGGTGCTCGTGGTGGCAGCAGAGTGCTCGTCACGACGAGGAAAGTGACGGTTGCTCGGCAGATGAAGGCCGTGCACATCCACTGGGTGAAGAAGCTGAATCCTGAAGATGGGTGGCGCCTACTCAAGAACCAGGTTAGAATGCTTCTTTTCCGTGTCTTCTACAGTCCGAGCAACTGTTTTTTTGCTTCGAGATTTTAGGGAGCGTTTGAATCAGCCGCTACGGCTGCACACAGTGCTAGATGTGTCTGCAGCTTTAGCCGCAGCTACAGTAGCTGCCAAGATTCTCCCTAGAATCAGCCTCATTGGTTGCATATCAAAGAAACCAAAACAATGGAACAACCTTGATCTGTTTTTTCGTGTTTCTTGGAAGATGTAATCCGTTATGCAGAAGCCACCACATGAACATGCACACCGATTTGGGTACCTCAACGGTCAAATCTTTGCTCAAGCCGTTCCAGGGGGGAAAAACTTGGCTCCTTCCATATCTTCTCTTGCCGAATTTTGAACAGTACTGGTCTCCGTAGTACTGCAATTCTTGTACTAGCTATGAAAAAAAATACCTAAACTTATCTGACAAAAGAGAACTCTTTTGGACAAAACTGTTAACCTCCAGGCACTGACTTATGCATCCAGAGACATATAGGGCCATGAGGACTTGGACCAACTGGGCCCTGTCATTTTTATTCCCATTTGGATTAGTACATGGTCTGATGGCCACCACCTGATAAAGCATTGAAGCATCAATCTTCAACACAGATTGTATAGGATGAATGGAGATATATAAAAAAAGGGGCGTACCCAGTGCAGAGAGCTCCCGATCTATGCGGGGTCTGAGGAAGGGTGTCAATGTTTAAATTTTTGTGAGAATGTTAGAAGCAAATATGTATGATATCATGTACGATTCAGATTAGCAACATTTAATGCCTACAGCATATATGAGTCGAAAACTTAAGTTACCATCTGTTTCTCATGTAGTCATGTGGTTGTTTCTTTGTCCTTTTTTAATCATCAATACTGCAATATCGTCCATTTATTTGTAACATGGTATAAGAAAGGAAGATAACCAAATGAAAATATCTAGATGCACCACTTCACCCAACAAATTTTGGCGTAATAACTCCAGTTAAGAGTGGTATTTCTGGAAGCGAAAAGTACTAGTATAGTTTAAATGTTTTCCACATATTGTCTACTTTAGCGAAAGATACCAAAAGAAGGGAGACTCTTACTTGCCATGGCTATCTTCCCATCAAAGCCATCGACCTCTTGATCTAACAGTTTACACATATCCCACATATGATCTTCAAGGACTTAAAGACCAAACATAATCACTCACCGTGGGTTCCCCAGCTACTGTACGGACTAAAACAAGATCCTCCTTGCGAAGGGCTCGGCCTCGTGTCCTAAGATCATAGCAACAAATAGTTTCATCATGTGTGATCCACTGTACTATTCAATACAGACATACAGAATTAATTTGACCACAGTTGTTATACAATTTTCAAGAGAAATATGGTAAGGAACTTAATCATACTTTATGTTTGATCAGGTTGTCTTGGGCAGGAATCCAACTGATATAGAAAATTTTAAAGACATCGGTATGGAGATTGTCACAAGATGTGATTGCTTGCCACTTGCAATTAAGACAGTGGGTGGACTATTGTGCACAAAAGAAAGAACATTTAGAGACTGGGAGGAAGTTTCAAGGAGTGCTGCATGGTCTGTCGCAGGACTACCTAAAGAAGTTCATAATGCCATTTATTTGAGCTATGCCGATTTGCCACCTCACCTGAAACAATGTTTCCTGCACTGCTCCCTTTTTCCAAAAGACGAAGTTATCAAACGGGTGGATGTTGTTCAAATGTGGATCGCTGAGGGATTTGTACAAGATGATGGAGGAACCTCAACACTACTTGAAGATGTAGGAAACATGTATTACAAAGAATTAGTCATGCGTAACCTACTTGAGCCTGATGACCAATATTATGATCAATCAGGATGCACAATGCATGATCTTCTTCGATCATTTGCCAATTATTTGGCAAAAGATGAAGCATTAGTTCTTACACAGGGCCAAACTTTATGCAGCATGAAGACAAAAACTAAGCTGCGTCGGCTGTCCATAGCAACCGAAAATGTGCTCCCAAGTACCTTCATTAATCAGAAGCAACTAAGAGCACTAATGATACTCCGAAGCACCACAGCTGAACTGGATAAGTTTTTGCATGACCTGCCTAAGCTACGAGTACTACATCTCGGGGGTGTAAATCTTGCCGCCTTCTTTGTCTGATCTGAAGCATTTAAGATACTTGGAGCTGTCTGGTACCATGATAAATACAATCCTAGACTCGATTGGAGACTTGAAATATCTGCAATATATTGGTCTGATAAATTGTATAAATTTGTTCAATCTTCTTGGGAGCATAGTGAGGCTGCATAAGTTGAGAGCTCTTCACATCAAGGGGGCCAGTGTGAATAAAATCCCCAAGGAGATAGGGAAACTAGAAAATCTTGTTGAGTTAACTGATTTCTAACACAAAATGATGATACTGCAGGTTGGAACAGTCTGGAAGAGCTAGGCCACCTGTCCCAACTCAGCCTCTTGTATCTAAGCAACCTAGAGAAAGCACGGACTAGCTCCGTGGCTAAGAAAGCAAACCTCCAAGGCAAGCACCACCTTAGATACTTAAGCTTGGAGTGCACAACAAGAATTGGTAGTGGAAGTCAGATCAAACATAACATACAGCAGGATAAACATCAAATTGAGGATGTCTTTGAAGAGCTCTGTCCACCGGCTTGCCTCGAAAACCTCTCACTACTTGGATTTTTTGGACATCAACTTCCTAAATGGATGAGCTCAGGTAAGATGGCTCTTAAGTACCTAAGATCAATAAAACTCGAAGATTGTATCAATTGTGAGCAACTCCCTGCATTGGGCCATCTCCTGAGTTTAGATTTCCTGCTGATCAAACATGCGCCATCTATTACGAGAATTGGACATGAATTTTTTCGCAGCAGCAATGTTACACAGATGAACCAACAGATGTTGTTCCCAAGGCTGGAGAAACTTGGATTTGATAGGTTGGATGGATGGGAAGAATGGATATGGGACAAGGAACTTGAGCAGGCAATGCCGAACATCTTTTCTCTGAAGATCACAAAATGCAAGCTGAAGTATTTCTCCCCGGGGCTTGTGCATCAAACCAGGGCCTTAAAAGAATTGATCATATCTGAAGCTTGCAACTTGACATCTGTCGCAAACTTCCTCCTCCTCAGCGATCTACATCTCTATGCCAACCCAAAGCTCGAAATGCTTGCTAATCTCCCTAAATTACGAAGACTTTCGGTTATCCAATGCCCCAAGTTGAATGTACTCATGGGTTTAACAGAACTGCAAAGCATTACATTGCAGGACTATGGTGCAGAATTGTTTCCACAGTACTTGGAAGAAACCAGTGCTGCAAAGCTAGAGGTTTTCTGTAACGAAGAACTCTTTAAACTAATAATCCTGTAAGAAGGTTCAGAGTGGTGCAAGATCAAGAATATCCAAAATGTTAAAGCATATGCTCCCAAAGGAGGTGACCGTAAAGGATGGTATGCATTATACACTAAGCAACCGTTTAGCCTCACCACAAACAACAAGGGGTGTGAAATATTTGAAATTGCATAGTCCTAATGATTGTTGAGTTAATTCATCTAGAGCTGAATGGCGAACTGTCTCTCATCATGCTTGAGTCCATGTTCATTAACTCTACATTGGAAGACTTTGATTCAGATAAAAATATTGTTGTGCTAAGGACTTCCCGAAACAAGTTTGTTCCATCAGTGTATCCAGCAGGTGATTTTGTTAGTTAGCCCCCCAGTGAAAAATTCTAGATGCTTTAGCTCTTTAGTCTGAAGGGCAGGCCTGGTGCAAACGGTAGAGTCTTACCGCTTGTGACCGGAAGATCCCGGGTTCGAGTCGCGGTCTCCTCGCATTGCACAGGCGAGGGTAAGGCTTGCCACTGACACCCTTTCCCAGACCCTACACAGAGTGGGGGCTCTCTGCACTAGGTACGTCCTTTAGCTCTTCAGTCTCTGACATGTAACTTTACCATTTACTATGAAAACATAACAGTCAAAGTTAGCAACATCTTTCTGCAATAAGCCTACTACATTAATGTGTTTTTTATGTGAATAATCCAAGGAAACCGAGAAAAATAACATTGTTGAAGATACAAAACTTTTACAGAGTACAATTTAAATTGACACAGTATTTATGAAAAGCAGCACTAAGGATTTATAATTTTATTTACTCATTTATTTTTCACCAGGTGTGTTTGACATTTTTTTCCAGTAGACCACACCACGCAAACGAAATGGCAAAGATCTGTTGACTGGTGAGTTTGGCAGAACATGAACAGAAGAGCTCCTAGCTACCATGCGACGCGTTGATGGAGACTGGTTTAGCCCAGGAACCATCGGAAGCAGGGCGGACCTGGGCCTAGGGCCTCTAGGACCTCGGCCATGGCCCAGTAACACTTCTTCTATGTAGTTCCACCCCACAAACATTAGGCCCAGCAACAAAGGGACTAAAGTACTTGCTACTGCCCGCACGGCGCACGCACTGACGCACGGGAGCTCCGCTCGCCCGCTCGTGGCTCATCTGCCACCTCCGGCCGCCCGCCGCCGGACGGCCAGACCTCCTCGGCTCCTCCTCGCCAAGTCTCTCGCCGCCGGTTCGCCGTCCCCCACCCATCCGCACCCACTCGCGGCGTGGCGCTGGTCGATTTGTGTGCTTGCGGCAGGTGGCACTAGTACACTACGCCGCTACGGGCTACGGGCTACGGACTACTGACCATTTCGCTTTTATCAGCCCAGTTTATTAGGGACGGTACAATATTTTTATCTCATGGCAGTATCAATTGGCTTATTAACCGTAGAAATCATCAGCTAAACAGCTCTTATCAACTCTGTTTATTAGCCATGGTACATTATTTTTATCTCATAATAAAACAGCATCAACCGACTTATCAGCCGTAGAAATCATCAGCCAAACAGCTCCGCCTCGATCCGTCTAGATTCAAAATTGGTATCTCTCAACTTGTTACGATAAGTACTCCATCCGTCCCACAATAGAAGTCGTTATCAGATGCGTGCGGGTCAAACTTTCTCAACTTTGATTATATTTGTAGAAAATACATACAACATTTATATATCCAAATAAATTAATTATGAAAGTATATTCAATGATCTATCTAATAATAATAATTATTATGTATTATTAATATTAATATTTTTTTATATATAATTAATCAAAGTTTTAAAAAAAACTGACTTTATGAAAAACGAGAATGACTTCTATTTTAGTGCCCGTGCGGGGCCGCTCCGCCGCCTGGGCCGAAACAACCTGTTGGGCCTGTTTTCCGCTTCCGTTCTTCACCCCGTCCCCGCGTGCTCTCTCTCTCTCTCCCCGCCGCCGCTACGCCAAGGATCTTCGCCGGCGACGAGCACTCACTACTAAGAGAGAATTCCTTATTTGACATTGAAAAAATGAGTAGTTCCTTTTTTGGCCCTGAAATTTTCTTCGTTCCCTATTTGACACTCACTTCAACTTTCATCCCTAATTTGACACTACCGTCAAATCCGTTAGCTAACGGTGTTAACTGGCTGTTAAAAAGACGTTTTTGCCCCTAGAAAAAAAAGCGGCGAAGCAAATTTGAGAGAAAAAAAACCTGCGCCTTTTTTTGCAGCTGAGTGCATGCATCAGAGGCAGGCGCAGGTTTTTTTTCCTCTCAAATTTGCTTCGCCACTTTTTTTTCTAGGGGCAAAAACGTCTTTTTAACAGCCAGTTAACACCGTTAGCTAACGGATTTGACGGTAGTGTCAAATTAGGGATGAAAGTTGAAGTAAGTGTCAAATAGAGAATGAAGAAAATTTCATGACCAAAAAAGAAACGATTTATTTTTCTAGTGTCAAATAAAGAATTCTCTCCACTACTAACGCCTGGGAATGGATCCTATAAATTGGAGGGCCGAACAGAGCCCCCGATTCATGGGCCTTCTTTTATGGATCGTTTAAGGGCTGTGCAATGGAACAAGTCGATTTGGATTGGATTCTGTTGTAGAAGGGCTGGATTCTAAAGTTGGCTCGAGTCAACACGTACGGATAATAGAACAGGGCCGACCCACGGATCGGGAGAAGGATCCGTCTCTTGAGGCCCTCGCTAGTCGCGACCTGAGGGGCGGCGCGGGTCCTCGGAGCTGAGGGTCAAGGCGGCGGAGGTTGCGGCGGCGGCGGCGGCGGCAGCTGCGATTCTACATTCGAGATGGTTCCTCGTCAAGATCCGTTACTCGCCAATGCTAGAGCTTGAGGGCATCAGTCCGTCGGGCTCCATCTTTTCTCCATCCGTCGCCAAGATCCCCACCTGCCGCTCCTCCTGGCCCCCGAGCCGCTGAACGGGCTTCCGACGTAGGAAAGAGAAGCCGTCCCGCCAGGAAGCAGCGTTGCCCCTCTCCATCCGCCAAGCGCCGTGAATCAGGGCCGACCCTCTCCAACCGCCTGTAGGAAGAGTCGGCGCCTCTCCCAAAGGTTATTCCTTCGATCTGTTCTTCCGATAAGAAATTGTTCCTTCGATCTGTTGATGTGGCTTCATTGTCAGCTACGGAGTACTTACAATTAGTTCAGCTGCATCATCAGTTCCCACAGTTCGGTAATGTAGTTACAAAGTGCAGAGAACTCATGTCTAGCACTAGATATTGCATCAATAGAGTGATTAGTTATTTCTAGATTCTAGATGCAAATCCAAGGTAGCTGGGTTACGAGATATCCCACCGCCTGTGAAGAATAGGAAGAGCCATGCATGCCTTTCTTGGCCACTTCACCGGGCGCTTATGAGCCGATTTCACTAGCTTTAAAGAGTGGCACAAACAACGAAATAGCTTGATGCTGAAATAATATGATGACTAAACTGGTGTGGCATTTCAAAATAGAAAATTTTCATTTTTGCTCTTATGGCTACTTAAAATTATTTGGACAGAGACACCATAGATCGGTACTATTTGGTAGATGTGCTCCAACAGATCGGTACTCTTTTGTAGATGTTCTTTGTATGTGGACCGTGGCATTCAATTTTCATCATCCAGACCTCTTTGTTAGTGCTTCTGAAACATTGAGCTAATCTTCATCCTATATTCTTGTGAAATGTCCAATAGCGGTAGAGTTAATAAGTTATTTTAAGTGTCGTTAATATCTATTTGAGACTGTAATGAACTTGAAACATTGATCTTCCTTGCACATAGTAGATTAGAGTTTATGGTAGGGTCCTGCTTGCTATATATTAGTTAGTTTCTTCTTGAATTTAGGATTGCAGCTGGTATTTCGGCAGTTGGAAACTGGTAGCTTTATCTTTGAGCAAGGCTGAGATGTAATGATTCAATACCTTGTACTGAGTGATGAGTCTTAAGTGAAGCAAGGTACCACTTCAGTATATTATATTTTATTTGTGAAATGCAGGCAGGCACTAGTGCTCTGCACTGCACTGCACCAGCCGGCGAGTGTGTATCTGTACACTGTAACCAGCGATCAGGCCCTAATACTGTCCAAGGATCAAATAACCCGCTAGTGTGTATCTGTACACTGTAAAAGGATCAAGCCCTAATACTATACAAGGATCGGGTCCGAGGATCTAGATAGGAGTGGATTGGAGCATGGTATAATTTAAAATGAATAGGGCTGAATCGGATTATCCTCCATAAAAAAGGGTTTAGATCAGGATCGATCTATTGCTAAAGTATTTAGGATTGGGGTGGGGTTAGGAGTGGATGACGATCCATTCCCAGGCGTACTCACTAGGTGTTCCCACCCCTTCTCTTCCTTGCCTGTTGTGCGAAACCGAGCACCCTCTAACTTAAAGCTATTTGGCAATTTTATTGATGCCTACCAACTTGCAATGTTTTGCAAAAATTATCGGGTGCGTTCTCTAGGACGAGCCGACACCCCGCGCAGAAGACCACCCCCGTGGTTCTGGCGCCCATCACGAAGCCCCTTCACCGGCCAAAAGCTCTGCCAGCAAACCCTCAAGCTAGTGCGCTGAGGTTTATTACAATTCTTTCCTCGCACTATTTTTGGTTCAAACCGGTTTCTTCCCTGCCGGTCGTGATTCGATTCTGGGCGATTTTGCAGCCTCGTAGGTCAAGTGCCTGGAGCGGGGAGTCAAGGAGGTCGTCGAGAGCATCCTCCGCCGTGGGAACAAAGGGTTAGTACTTTTCAGTTATTTCCTCTGCTTGTTCGGTGCTTGGTAACTTGTACTACTTGCTTGCCTATTTGTATTTGGCAATGTAAAATCCCATTGACTGATAGAGCAGAGTAAGTTTTGTGTATCTTCTTCTAGGAAATGCATCATGCACCATGAAACATCAAATTGCCCCGCATTATTTATTCTATTCTTTTGCTTTGGCAGTAGGATGTAATATGATTACAATCATGATACTGAATAGGATTAATATTTTGGTGCCAGATCGTGTATTGAATTATACAGAACAGATACCCTGTTAAAATCCTGGTTCCACTACTACTAGCCAGGCCATGGCTGCAGCAGAGGCGTGGGTGCGGCAGGAGAAAGTGAGAAAGTTCGAGGAGTTCGTGGACCAGCGGTTGAAACCCGACCTTGCCAACGCCATCGCACAGCGCGACAAGGTGTTTGAGCAGCAGAAGACCTTGTAAGTCCCACTGAACTTTCTTCTGTCAATCGATTCCAATTTTCCATGTTTCTGGTGGTAGGACATTTGCAGGGCCTATTTGTAGCATATTCGCTTTGTCTATTGCAACTTGTTCTGATGATGGCGCTTTTCTGGATGCCGAGCAGCTTGGATTTGAAGAGGAACATTGAAAATTTGGAGAGGAATGGTGTTACCAGCATGCGGTCCATGGTTAATCTTGGCTCGGAGGTGTACATGCAAGCAGAAGTGTAAGCCTTGCCCCTTCACCAATTCTCAACCAACCAAGAGAATGCTTACAGTGTTTACATTACCCAATCAAATAGATTGAGATTTTCAGTTGAAATATCTGGTATACCCTAAACATGCAAAAGGTCTGGAATATGACTTACTTTTATTTCTGACTGAAAATTAGAAATAGTGTTTACGGTGATTGCCCTGTTCTAAAAATAGGTGTTTGGCTGTTTACACATATGGAAAAGAGACTGTATAGTCTGTTTACACATATGGAAAAGAGACTGTATAACAAGCAGATTAGTTTTGCAATTGAGGTCATTGATTTGTAGGTTATAATACAGGAAGCAAACTTGGAACTTTCTCATCTTGATACGCTCTTAAGCTAGTTTTTACTTTTAACTTCAGTCTTACCTTATTTTCTTTAACAAGCTGTTATTTAGGTTTGTAAAGTTGGAATAGTTGAGGAAACTTAATAAGGAACTAACAATGTCGCTTCTCTTGAAACATGGGTGATAAAGTCTTTCTATATATGCCTAAATTAGATTTCATGAACTGCTGAGATCTGAATGTTCCTTGTTGTGTGATGATTCTGTAGACTGGACACAAGGCATATTTTTGTGGATATTGGTCTAGGTTTTCATGTGGAATTTACTTGGCAAGAAGCTTTACAGTTCATCTCTGTAAGAGAGGCAAGGTTGACTAGGTAAGTAAATTCTGATTTTAGAATTTTTGAGTATGATATATTTCTTTGATGCAGCATCCTGTTCTGTTAAAGTGAGTTTCCAAAAATGATATTGATTATTGATGTCTAGGAAAGATTCTGGTATTTTGTGCTTGCTGGTCAATACGGTGCTTGACACCCAAAAAAAGATAATTACTTGTGAGTTTTCTAGTAGGAAATGCAGATTTTAGCTCCAAAGGGGGAAAAAAAAGCAGATGCAGATAAAAGAAAAAAAAATGTGGATGAAGATATTGCTATATTAGCTCTAAATCCTGGTAAAAAAAATTATGATTTGGGACTTCGGAGCATCTAATCTAATAAATGTACGTATTTAGTTTTGTTGGAGCTTGTCTTCATCAGACATCATCCGTAGAATGTGCAGAATATCATAGAGCTGGTTATAGCATGTTACTTGTGCCTTTGACAAATATGCCCACGTGTTGCTATAAACGAATCCATATGGATACATTGTCACACTATGAGGGTAAATGTGATTTTTTTGTTGTTGTAAAAGTGTGTCCATTATATATCTTTCTATGCCATTTTTAACGATAATAAAAATAGTAAGCAAGATGAGCAAGCCAACTCTCAATTATCAACTTAGCATTACTTTCCAAAAGGTGATTCCAGTAAGTATTTTTGGGTGATTCCAGTAAGTAATTTGGGTGAATAACGGAGGCTTGCATAGTCTTGGAAGCACACTCTCCCAACGGACGAACCACACTAGCGGTTAGGGGGAGTGGGGGACAACTGCATGCCTCCTCCCATCTCTCGTTAATCTTGGAAGCACGTTCACGGGCTAGCGGGCAGAAGCCGTCGTACTGAAGAAAGCTGCCGCCTGATCCAATCCTGTGCCATCATCCATGGCCATCTGCTGGGATCGCGTGAGGGGAGGGAATATGGCAGTCTGCGTCGAGGATGGGAGGAGTCACGTGCGGGACGAGCCAAGATTGATGGGAGATTTGTGATCTGATCTGATTTCTGTTCTGGCTTTGAAGTTGAAGCTGTTCTTTTTTTGTTAGACGTGATCCGTGAGGACAAAATTGGAGTAGGTGGGAACACACAGAGATCAGGATGGAAAAAAAGGTGCAAGCGAGGGATGGATAATTTTTCTTTTTCATGTTTCTTAGTTTCTTCGTTTTATTATGTAGGCGGACAGTTTCCCTTCTGAACTTCGGATTTCTTAGTTTTCTTGCATTCATTTTTTCTTCCAACTGGTTTTTTCCACATGTGGGAGGAGATGAATGATGGACGAAGAAAAAGGAGGAAGAAAATTACTCCTTTTAATGTTAGGTAGAGATTGGTATGGCAACATTATTGGTAAAAGCTACTATGGGGGAATGGTCAGTGCTGGTTTGTACGGTCATTATTGGTATTTGGAGATCAATAGTTTCACATGCTCTGGGGGAATGGTCAGTGCTGGATTTATCAGGATAAAAGAATAGTCATATCAAAACCACTAATTCACTGTGCTACAGTGAAATACAGGTCCACAGTTGAATAGGTACATGTTGTCTATGCTCTTTTAGCCTGGTCTGGGATTTTGTTCTATTGATCTCTAAACCCTCTAGTTTAGACAACTCATCTGTCATAGTATAGTCTAAGCATTGACTGGAGAGGTTTTGTTGGACATCAGTTTTGTTGCAAGGATATAATCACAGATTCGATGGTCTTGTTAGTGCTAATATATCTTGTTACGCGATGGAAGACATCTTTCCGTTGAATTTCAATAGCAAGTTAGCCACTCAATCTAAGCAGATCTTCTGAAGTGATTGTTCATATTTGTGTACCCTGAAGTCTGATTCCAGAAGTATCACATTATACTCTTGAAACACATCAGGCTTCTTAGAGAGAAGCTTCACTGTTTAAGCTTGACTGCTAGCATTATAGTTTTTATCTCTTTGCCTGATCCTGTGATCCTGTGTTTGATTCGTTTATGGTCGAACACTTTCCTTCTGCATTTTTGGGTTCTTTCATGGTTAAATACTCTAATCATGTTATATACTTGTTTAGATGTCCCTGAAGCAGCATTTGTTCAGATGTTAACCTTAGAAATCTTGCACCTTTGCAGGCAAATGGATGAATACACGCATCTCATCGCAAGCATAAAAGCACAAATCAAGTTGGTATGTACAATGTATTATAATTGTCTAGGTGTTCCATTATGTCGTAGATCATACTCCCTTTGTTCCAAATTATAAGACGTTTGGGTCTTTTTAGATATGTTGCTTTTACCATTAGACATAGTGTATGTTTAAGTGCATAACAAAAGCTATGAATCTAGAAAGGCCAAAACATCTTATAATTTGGAATGGAGTAAATGAAAGGTGCTGCATTCTTGCATATGCCCTTATCTGCTTAGCCATTGGCAATTACACACGCAGGTATGTGAAGGTATCCGCGAAGTGCTGCAGCTGCCAGCGGAGAAAGAGTTATCACCTAGGAATACGTGGTAGAATTTGGTTCTCACTGGAGCAGGGGGTTGGTGTGCTGCCGTCGAATGTAGTGCAGTTCTGCAAACATGGTTCCATTTTTACATGACAACAACCTGGCTTCATCTCTGATGAACTCCTGCAGTTGAAACTATTGAGGTGTCGAGAGTTTTAGACCAGACAACGAGGTTCCCCTTCGTACAACAATCTCTTTGACGGCACCACGTACAACTCATACTGATTTCTAAGTTTTCATTGCGTTGGCATATGGCCTCGAGGGGGTTGGTGCTGAAGTGCAGTGTACACCGGCGAAAGCGAAGCATCTTGCTCGCCGATTTGCAGTTTATTTGAGCCTCTTATGCAGGTTCAGGTTGAGCTCACATCACCCGGTAGTACAAGCCTTCCCTGACCCCGACGCGCCTCTCCATGCGCACGTACCCATTCTCGCCCCCACGAGTTCTTGACGATCCAGTACTTGTGGCCGCTGGCGCCGGCGTCGGCGCCGTACCCGACCACAGTGACGGCGTGGTTGATTCCGGCGTCGCAGGGGGCCGACAGCAAGGTGGCGGCGTTGATGGACACGACAACCGGCTGCTGCGCCACAGCGAGCTCCAGCGCGGCCTCGCTGTTGGGCGCAACAGCCGCGCCGCCGCGGACGCTGCCCATGCGGATCCTGCCGCGCCTGCACTGCCCCTGCTTGCTCTCGTAGGGGTACTCCCACGTGGTGGCGAGGCCGCCGTTGCGCGCGACCCACCACATGGTCGTCGCGGGATCGCCGCCGTTGCAGCCGTAGTTGGGCGGGGACGCGCAGTCCACGAGCTCCTGCTCCGAGAGGGAGACGAGACGGCCCGTCCGCAGCTTGTACAGGCTCTCGATCGACGCCACCGCGGCGAACGCCCAGCAAGAGCCTGCAATGCAAGGACATGTCGTCACGAGGATGCTGGATACAAATGCATATATATCATGTTCATGGCACGTGGACAAGGCGTCATCTTTTGCTGACGTACGTACCACAGGTCATTTGGTGCTTGATGGGAGTCACAGCGCCCCTGGCCCTCCAGTCGACGCTGTAGGGGACCTGGCCGAAGGCGTCGCCCGAGTAGCTGCTGTTGCGACTGTTAGACTGATCTCCACCCGGCTAGGTGCAACGACCGAGTCGGATCCTGACTCGCGCCCTGATCGGGGACGCCCAGCCGTACTCCTGGCTGGTGGGCCCCCATCGCGTAGCGCTATAAATAGGAGGTGGGGGCTAGGGGGGGCTTGTGACACGAGGTTCGCTGCCACCCACAGAACCCCACCTAAACCCTAATCCGATCCAGAGGGTAGCGCTGAAGGCAACGGAAAGCTCCACCGGTGTCGCCGCTGGATCGTTGCCCCTGCTCTCGCCGAACACTGCGAGCCCGACGTCTACACCCGCCGGACTCCACCAACACTCCACGCCACCGACGACATGGCTTCCACCTCCGCCAAGCCCGCCGATGATCGGTACCCTTACCCCTCTCTCTCTGGTTTGTGCTCTAGGATGATCTACCTGCTTATTTATCCCGAATTGAAAGAACACACCCACTAGATCTATGCCTAGACGATCTTAAGAGCCAACAGCGACCGCCCTCGTCGCGTGGCGTGGTGGCGTCGAGTTGCCGCGCCATGGCCTCGTCGTCACGGGCAGCGAGCACCTGGCCAGGCGGCATGGTGTACGCGGCCAGGAACTCGTCGCTCGTGAGGTCGGTGAACTGGTTCTCGCCTAGCTGGTACGAGAGCCCGCCGCGCCGGTTCGTGGCCTCGATGTACTCCACGTTCCGGCGGTACACCTCGAACCGGCGCTGGCGCTCCGCGGCGGTCGCGTAGGTCCGGTTGTGCGCGGCGCGCCAGGCGTGGAACCGGTTCGTCATCATGAGCATTTCGCTGGACGCCGCGGCGCTGGCCAACAGGAAGCTGGTGCACAGGAGGGCGAGGGCTAGACAACGTGAGGCGGCACCCATGATGAACACGTACAATACAGTCGATCGATGTGGCCCGATGCTCTAGCTGCTATCTCTGGCCGTGCAAGTTGCTTGCTTGGAGTTCGGAGAGCAGCCAAAGCTCGGGGCGTCGCGTCGATCGTCAGAGACCAGGATCAGGGCGTCGAGGTACGGTACGTGTTCGCTTCACTGCTCCGGCCGGTCGACGAGTAATGCTCGCAGCATCTTCTGGAGCAACGCAAGCGGCATGGTGCCGGTACACGTCCTTCCAGATGATGCAAGTTTTTGCATCTGCTAGCTTTACAGAATTATTACAGTTCACACCGACGACGTACCTCCCGGATGAGAGACCGTCTGTTAATTAGGTTCAGTGGTCCGATTTTAGTTAAGGATAAGATGCACGCCAAGTTCATGGCAGCCACAGTTTTAGTTGTGCTGTTAAGAGTTAGCGCAACCATATAGTAGTGGCAGTGTGGCACTGCATATAGTGATTAGTGAAGCGTGCGTTACGTCGTTGCCTGCACTCTGAACTCTTGGTTAGAGCATGTCCAGCAATAAGCTAATCCCCCTAAACCAGCCTCCTATTTATCTGAGTAGGGGCTCCTATGTTTTTTACGCCTTGGTTTCTGGCTGTCGCTTTTAACACCCTAAATCTCGGCCCATATTATTTTTTCTCTTCTCTTATTTCAACATATTGACAATGCATTTGCATTATTTCATGTAACACCCTAAATTTTTCATGTTTTTGGAGATAGGAGAAAGTGACTAATTTTGCATTTTGTGGGAATTTAAATTTAGGAAATAATATTTTTTTATGAAATTAAAATCAAATATAGGGTTAGAAACTTTTTGATGCATTCATGCTGCTGCACATTTGTTTTTGTAATGACTGACTTTAACTAGAATTTGAATTAAAATCAAAAAGAAAATCATTTGAAAATGAATTTGGAAAATTTTGTTTGGAAAAAAAAATTTCTTTTCTCCTCCTCCCCTTCTTCATTTCGGCCCGTGGCTTTTTTTTTCCCACGGCCCGCTCGCTCTTCCCCCTCTCTCTCTCTTGGGCCAGCCCAGCCGCGCGCCTCGGCCGCTCGGCCCAGCAAGCCGCGTCGGCCCAGCATTCGCCAGCAACTGCTACCGCTCCCTTGGCCCATCTCCGAGCGCAACCGCCGCCCGCGCCACTACCACTGACAGCCCGGCCCCGCCTGCTAGCACCTTCCCCCACCTCCCGCAACCGCCCCGCGCCGGTCATGGCCGCAACCACCCGCGCCCACTCGCGTCTACGTGCTCCTCCGAGCCCCGGCCTCTACAAAAGGAGTCCCTGACCCGTATCCTCCCTCCCCGTTGTCTCCCCGTTCCAATTTCGCGCCCGCCCGTGCACGAGGAGGCCTCAACCGCTGCGCCGAGATCCGCCGACCGCCCCTCCGCGCGGACAGTCGTCCCCGAGTCTCCCTCGTCCTCTCTTTTCCCTGCGGTGAGCTTCTCCGTGCTCCCCTCCTTTCTCCGGTGCTTTCAATTTTGTAATTCATGGCCGTTTGGGCTCGTTTCACGTGCGCCCAAGAAGCTTTCGCCGCCGGCCATGGCGACCTCCGCCTCAGCCGCGTTCTCCGGCCGTTGTGATGGCCTGGGCGAGTTCCCCTTCTCCCCAGCTTTCTCCCGGTGCCTCCGGATTTTCGAACCGTGGCCCCTAGCCCCCTAACCGCGCGCTCCGGCGAGTCCACCGCCGCCGGCCATGGTGTTTGCCGCCGGAAACACTGTTTCGGCCGGCCATATCTTCTTCTCTCTCCCCGGATCGATTTCTAGCCGTTCATTTCAAATCCGACGGCTCACGTTAGAAGTTACCCCTTCGTGGGTCAATTTGTTAAAGTGCCCCTCCCTTTTCCCGAAATAGAACCCGCCGTCCTTAGCATAGTTCCCCGAATGCGCAATCTCGTTTGGAAAGCGTAAACTTCGCTGTTAAGTCAAAAGTACGCTTTCAGTATTTACAGAAATGCCATTCGAACTGTTTCACTTATAGAATTGTCGTTTTAACTCCGAATTGACCCATTCAAATCGTGTTAGCTTTGTAATTTCATAAGCTACATGTTGGAGCTACTGTTAGTCAAGTTTGGAACTTTTTAATTTCATGATTAGAATTAATTAAATATAGGGCTTTTGGAAAACCCGTTTTAATCATAACTTTCGCATTGTAGCTCCGTTTTTCGTGAACTTCGCGTTGACGTGATCGTAGCGAAACGTAGATTAGTTTTACAAACATTTTATCTTGTTTTCAATACTGTTGGTGTACTGTTCTAATGATAGGAATGTTTGCTTTGTATGAATGCTTTTGGAATGTTGTATGTTGCCGTGTTGGTCGCGTTCAGACGGTGAGGAAAACGTTGGAGACCAAGAACTCTTCGACGACCAGCAGGACCAGCACGAATTTGTGAACCAAGGCAAGTATAACATGGGCCTTCCTTGATGTCCTATTTCACTTTAATCAATTACTCATGTGCATGTGTCTAATTTTGATAACCCTAAGGACATTCTAGACAATTGATGACTTGTTCCCTTGACTCCTATTGGGTAATTGCATATGGGTAGATTGCTAGTGCTCTAACTGAACATGATCTACATGATGATGAATGAATCTATGGAACTAAAAGTATAACTTGATTTATAACAACTGTTCCATAGGCTTAAAGTGCAAATGACCTTTGTTCATGTTGCTCCTGCCCTCCATAAGGACTTATCTGTCGCAAAGCTGGGGACAAAGGCAACCGGGAGAGTCATATGGCTCGACTTTAGCTCAGTAATAGGACATTTTCTAGCTAGTTAGAGGTTACCTTTTTGGCGCAAATGGGGCTGCCAAGTTGGGTATAGGGCTGCCTCTGTTCCTATGTGTATAGCCGCCGATGGATATGTGCCATAGGAAAGGGGGGTTCCTACATCTGCCTGCCAAGGAAACCTAGCGGCCCTAACTTGTTAGGGAAACCTATGAAATGGCTTCATAGTGTACCCTGCCCGCTCACCTTGGAAGTGACATGGGAGTAATTAACTTGGGCATATGGGGATCACGACTCGCGGTGAATGTGCACCACCTCTGCAGAGGGTAACAAACTGTTATAACAGCCGTGCTCACGGTCACGAGCGGCCCGGAAAACTCACAGAATAAATGGCTACTTATAATGTTGTTTATACGAGATGATTATGATGATGTCACATGACTCAATTGGATCGGATATATGATCACGTGGGTTTAAAAAGGGAGCTTAAGCATAACTTAATAATAGATGAGGATAAAATCTTGAATCTACTAAAAGTGCTAAGCTGCAGAAACCAGTGTCATCCTTTTGAGCCTCATGAACCCCATGTTATCTTGTTAAGTACGGGACGATTTACGCTTGTTTAATTTTCAATATTTGGATAAAAATCCCGGATGGGTAACAGATGACAACGGATATAAGGAGTTTCTCGAGGATTATTAGGCTTGTGGTCAACGGTCGACCGTCCCCCGTGATGGAGTTCCACGAGAGTTATCCTTTTATCTTCCATTTGTGTTATGTAAGTCAATGTGATGCTATTATTCGTTATGTAAGATACACCGTGATGATACTTTTTATAATTTGTCAACTTATGTGTGTGACTGATCCCTGGGCACACATGAGTTTAGTGCATTCAATTTTATCCTTAAAATTGGGTGTGACATTTCACCTAATAATAATTCAACGGCCGTGATTTCTTCTAGCTATTACTTCCTATGGAGTAATATAGTCAGAGTACCGTAGCAAAGCTTTGCAAAGTTTCTTTTTCGTGTCTGGAATCAACTACAAAGGTCACAAGACTCATGGATATGCGAAGTCAAGTTCGCTCTTCCGCAAAGAAATTCAGTCGACGAATGGAGTCGATCAACGAGCATGGAGCATGCAGGATTTTATTTAGGTATTTCTCATTAGAGGGATACAAGGAACACCACGCACGGTAGTATGCATATAGCTAGGAGTACAACGGCAAGTCATGATATGTCGATCATCAGACCTCGCTGTTCTCATATGTGGCACTAGTAGTAGCAGTTGCAGTAGGTTGATACTTAACGAGCGCAACGATCCTCGCAGCATCGTTGTTATTGTTGATGCCAAGCTTCTGCATGTCGGGGATCACAGCGTTCGGGTTTTTAGCCCAGTCGAAGGCAGCTTTCGAGATCCTGTCCCATTTCTGCACCTGCTTCCCCTGCATCTCGCTTATGGTCACCCCTGGCTGGTTGTTGAACCCCGCTTCTACCGTGCGGGACACCGGACACAGTGATGAACCGCACCCCCTCGCACACCATGACCACCAGCTTCGCCAGTTTGCTCTTCGTGTCAGCTTGCGGGTCAGCCGCCGCTGCCAGATCAGCATCCTGCAGCATCAGCAGCTCCTCCTCCTCCTCTAATGTCATCGTCGTCTTCTTCGACAGGTCGTTGACGGCTCTGGTCATTTCGGCACGGCCCAAGGTGACGGTCTCCAGACCCTTATTGCCGATGAGGTCCTGGTACCGGCCGCCAAAGCCGAGCCACCTCGGGCTGTCGTCGAGGAGGTGGGTGTCGCCGTTCTTGCCGAACTCCCACCACACACCGGCCGGGGTCCTGAAGCCGACGAGGTAGAGGTTGTCCATGCGTATGGCGAGCGTGATGGAGCTGGTCTTGGTTTTGAGCTCGATGTGGAACCAGAGCTCGGGGACCTTCTTCTCCGGCGGCAGCACAGGCTGGAGGATGCCTTTATGGTCGGTGCAGTATTTGATTACTTCTTTCCGGGCCCAGGCAATGAAGGAGCCGTAAGTGTAGTTCACGTCATCCACGTTGAAGGTTTCAGTGAACCTTGGTACTATTCTTTTCTTTGCTTGCGTAATAAGATCACTAAACTCTGTGTTTGGCTCGGCCATCGTCTTCTCTTTTGTATCAACAGCTAAAAGGATGGATGGGTTGTTGGCATTGTGAATTGGGATGATGTACTTGCAGATATATATAGTGGGAGAGTTGGGGCATGTAGCCATGTAGGTACTCTATATCTATGTATCTATATCCATATCATCTCCCACTAATAGTCATGTCATTTCATTAACTTCTAACATTTTAATGAAAGCAAACCATCCATATCATCTTCCACTAACTTTCCACATCATCTCCTACTAATAGTCATGTCATTGCATTAACTTCCAACCCCTTAATAAAATCTTTTCACGTCATCTTCACTAAACAAAATTACTAACTTTCAGCCTTTCTGTAAAAGCAAGCCATCCACATCATCTCCCACTAACTATCCACATCATCTCCCACTGATAACCATGTTATCGTACTAACTTCCAACCTCTTAATGAAAACAATCCATCCACATCATCTCTCACACTATCCCACCATCTTCCTCTAATAGTCATGTCATCTCACTAATTTCCAACCTTTAATAAAATCTATCCATATCATCTCCACTAAACGTAATTAATACTTTCAATATATAAGGAACTAGAAGCATACCCTACGTGTTGTTGTGAGAATTGCGGATTAGTGGATTGTATGACATGTTGATGTGGACAACAAAATGCTTGTGTGTCTTGCTAATGTGGACATTACAATTGCACGTGCTAATGGATTTTAATTGCATGTGATAGTGCATTGCTGAGGTGGATAGCTTGCATGTTGAGATACATAGCTAGTGAGATTTAAAATTATAAGAGATATAGATATAGATATAGATGGCATCCATATAATGCTATTTATTTTGCCATTCCATCAACTTATAATTCAATCAAATTCTACTCCCTCCGTCCTAAAAAGGATGCAATTCTAAAACGGTACTATGTTAAAGTATGTCAAGATTGATCAAGTTTATATGAAAAATACTAGTAACATTTATCGTACTAAGTAGTCACCATTAGATTCGTCATCAAATATATTTTGATAATATACTTATTTACCATCATAAACATGAATATTTTAACTATGTATATGGTCAAGCTCTAGGCACTTTAACCGAGAATGCACCTGGAATTGCATTATTTTTGGGACGGGGTATTATTAGTCTTTTTAATTGAATTCCTTCGTTGACTTGCCCAAATCTGATAAGACGCCAGAACAGGCAATTAGTGCCTGTGCATCACTGTCGGTTGTGCTAGAGTCACAGTTATTGCTTTTCATTGCCGGTTCGTAAGCCTAGAATCTAGAAAATTCCGGAGACATTTTTCACCCAACAATGAAAGCACCTATCACTGTCAATTCAAACCACCACATGGCAGTGACATATCGTTGCCGGGTCAAGCCACAAACTAGCAGTGATAAGTGTCATATCACTATCGGCTTAAGCTAGACCCAACAGTGATATATCATTGCCAGGTTTTGTATTAACTCAACAGTGTTATGTACCGTTGGATCCATCTAACCATCAATTGATTGATTTTACACCGTTGGATCAAACTACCGCCATTGCTTCTGGTTATAAAACCGGCGTCCAGACCCCTCCACATGGATAGAAGAGGTCCCCTGCATGTGTCAGCCGCTTGTAGTACCACAAATTGGTTCACCATTTTTGTATAGTCTCAATTTATGCTCTATGTGAAAGAAAGCTCCCCATATATACATCGTCTGTTTGTAGTCAAGATGGTGCACCAGAGGTACTAGAAGAATGATTGTGAAGATGGAACCACGTCGAAGCCAGAGCGCGCTGGTAGCAATATAATGGTATAGGTTGTTATTCGGTGTTGAGCGAGCGTCATTGGCTCATCACTGCCAGAGGCATAGGCTCATCACAACTCACAGCCATAGTGGCTCTCCACCCCCTCTGGCATGTTCTTGCACGTTTGAGACCCACTAGGGTGCTAGAAAAATGTTTTATAAGGTGGTTATATTATAATGTGTTTGTGAACTTTGATGCTAACATTTGATCTAGTTGGAAAAAAGGTTGTACCTCTTTTCTGAAAAGGTTTTTGTTATCGTATATGCAAATTTATTCTAATTTATTGGTTATCATATGTTTTATGTACCATAAATTAATATTTCTGAATTCACATATGTTATTGTTGAAGAGTGTTATTAGAATTATTTGGAATGATTCACTATTTTATAGGTTCTAATAACATGTTTTCATCACTAGTACAGAAAATGTTTTTTTTTCTGGTGGTAGGCTTTGCATCTATGTTGGGGGTTTCATGAGCCGCCGGTATGAAAGACCAATGAAAATGATAACATTGCATTAGCGTCAGCTTGAGAGCCGCCTATGTAAATCCATTTACGTTGGCGGTAGGCCATAGACAACCACATGTAAACTTAAGATAATCGAAGGTTTACGTAATAAAGCTGCCTCTATTAAGTATTAACTGAATTCTAGAGGCAGTCAAGTAAAATAAACCTCATGTAAAAATATTATTTTAAAAGAAAAAGTCAAATGCTTCTCACTATATTACTATTAAATTGATCACATTTAAATTCAAATAGACATCATAGCTAATTCTAACAACATAGCAAATATACATCACGTGGAATTATATTTTCATGCATGTATCTACAAACACAAATACTTACTTCATTCTACCATAGTCATCCATGCATCATATACATCAAACATACTATATATATACATCAAAGTTTTTAACTCATATATTGCACAAAGTCTTAAAGTTCACTAAGCATCTTTTTTCAGATCTAGGCATCTAGCCTAGCAAAGTCTACAAGTTCTCTATATTCTAGTTGTGCTAACTTATAGGTTTCATAAAAATATTTCACTTAGGAATGACCAACTTGATGCCTAGAGGGGGAGAGGGTTGAATAGGCTCTACAAAACTTTTCAACAAATATTAGCAATTAAAACAATATAAACAACACACAATCAAACCTGGCCTAACCGACTTTGCAACCTAGCCTAACCAGTTTTGTCTGTTTGACACACCACAGTGTCCAACCCAGCTTAGCCGGGTTCCTGTACTGGCCTAGCCGGTTTTCACTAAGTTCCAACAAAAAATAGTTAGAGCCCTCCTTGCCTCTTTCACGTCAACACAAACTTGGTTTTGTGGCTTCTCTGTGAATCTATCAACATATTCACACAGCCCATGCAGTCACACACACACACTCAAGTTGACACAAGCGGAAGGATAATAAATACACAATGTAAATACAAAATGTGAGGCAAACCAAATGGAGTCACAACAATGTATTTCCTAGTATTCAGATCCCCATTGGATCCTGCATCTCTATTGTGGAAGCCGTGAATGACCTTCGTGGACGAGCTCTAGCTAGGTTTCATTCAATCACTTTCCATGCTTCTACTAGGTGATATTTTCCCTTTTAGGGGCAAGATTGCAGCCCTCACAAACTTCCTACAGCCACCCACAACCTTAGGTACTTGCCGGCGTCACCTAGCCACCATACCTGCAAGGCTTCTCACAAAACAAAACACACTCCCCAAACTAAGAATTTTCACTTCTCTAATCACTATGACCCGTAAAGGGAGGTTTGGGAGTAGCCAAGGGCTTCTGGTTGTGTATGGCAATGGGGAGCAACAACAGCCAACACAAGGGGAAAGGGAGAGCTATATCTGGCTATACACAAAAACTAGCGTTGGAGTGCTATCAGAGATAAACATGGCTTAGCCGGTTTTTGGGAGACGGTTTACACCGATTCCTCCACCTTTGTAAATTAATGGCATGTGGGTCTTTAAAAATGGGTCTCTATTATGAAAGACAGTGATATAAATGTGATACCTCCATAAACGAAAGTAGTAATCTCCAAAAATAAATTTTGTAGTAGTACGCATAATAAGTTAAGTTGTATGCTCTATGAGAACGCATGGACAAATTTGTGACCGGAGGGAAATGAGGTATTTTTTCCATTTTCCCCATTGTGATTCTTGTTTTTTTTAGAGAAGTGATTCTTGGTTTTGCTAGACAAGATTTACGGAATTCTGGAGAAACTTGGCCATTTAACCGTATAATCTCGACTAGAACAATGTTGTTGAATATTCCATCCATTGTATTAATTGAGCAAGTTAAGATCAGCATAGTCGGTTTTAGTATTTGTATAATGCACCATTGAAAAATGATCGTAGTAACTTAATACTCTCTCCATTCTAAATTGTAAGTCGTTCTGGCTTTTCTAGTATCTAGCCATAATCTGTATCTAGGTACGTAGCAAAAGTTATATATCAAAAAAGCTAGAACGCCTTACGATTTGTAATGCAGAGAGTATTATGCACGTAGTGCAGTGTTATTTGGTATCATATCATCCATTTATCCTATTAATTAGATCCGTGCCCCAACATAATTAGGTTCCATTGCAATGCATGGATAAATTTGCTAGTTAAAGTGGAGGGTATTTAATTTTGCTAGTTATAGTTAAAGTAGGGAATATTCTATTTAGCACAGCCACATATCGAGCTTATATATATTATAGTTTTTAAGATTATACATCATTGGCAAATGACGACGACGACACTGTACTGAGTAGTCGCGTGCGTCGAGTTTATTTCAGCCTGTTCTTCAAGCTGACTTCTGCACCTCATCAGATATAGGTTTGCGCTGCGCATGTGCAGGAAGCAAGGCGACTGTACTGTACTATATATAGTTAATCATCCATACGAGTATACGATCGACCAGGCAAGTAAGCACGGCGGCGACGGACGGGAGCTCACATCACCGGGTAGTTTGCCCATGTGGCTATACCGCACGTGCCTCTGTTGTCCTTGATGCGCCTCTCGAGGCGAAAGTATCCCTTCTCGCCCCAGTTTTCGCCCCACGAGTTCTTTGCGATCCAGTACTTGCGGCCGCCGGATTCGGCACCGTACCCGACCACCGTGACGCCGTGGTCGATCTTGTCAGGGTCGCAGGGGCCACTGATCACCCCGCCGTTGTAGTGCTGGAGGGTTTCTGAATTTATGCCCACGGCAACAGGCTGCTGCGCCACGGCGACTTCCAGCGCTGCTTCGTTGTTTTGATCCACCAACTTCTTGCCTCTGATCTTGGCGACGTGGTTGCGCACCTTGTCGGGCTTGCATTTGCCCTGCTGCCCCTCGGGCGGGTAGTACGGGTAGTCGGACTCGGTGGTGAGGCCGCCGTTAGCGGCCACCCAGTCCATGGCAACCCCAGGGTCGCCGCCGTCGCAGCCATTGTTGGGCGGGGACCTCGAGCAGTCCAGGAGCTCCTGCTCCGATAGGGAGACGAGCTGGCCCGTCCGTATCTTGTGCAGGCCTTCGATCGACGCCACCGTCGCGAATGCCCAACAACTGCCTGCAAGGAGAGGGGCATCGTCGTCGATCATCTATCATGACAGTGTGTGTGTATTTTTTTTTGTCCCGTATACGTTGTAGGAATATGCGTGTGATACGGTGATTGGTAAATATTTTTCTACGAGTATTGTTTACCACAATGTCCTTGGTCCTTGACCGGCGTCACCGCGCCCTTGGTCCTCCAGTCCACGCTTTCGGGGACGTCGACGTCCGTCGTGGAGTTCCAGTTCCAGTGGCGACGACCGCCGTCGCTGACGGGGCCAGCGCGCGTTGTGATGAGCTCCCGGTGCCGCGCGGCGGCGGCCTCGGGTGCCCGCAGGCGCGGCATGGTGTGCGTGGCGAGGAACTCCTCGCTGGTGAGGTCCGTGAACGGGGTCTCGCCGAGCTGGTACGAGAGGCCGCGCCGGTTCGTGGCCTCGATTAGCTCCATGTTCTGGCGGTACACCTCGAACCGGCGCAGACGCTCCACGGCGGTCACGTACGAGCGGTTGTACGTGGCCTGCCACGCGCGGAACCGGTCCATCATCAGCATGTCTTCCACGTCCACGCGGCCGCCGGACGCCGCGCCGGCCAGGAGCAGGCAGGCGCACAGGAGAGCAAGAGCTTGTTGGTAACGCGAGGCAGCCATGGACGGGTTTATATAGCGGTCTGGCGGTCGCTCGCCATGCGCATCTTCGCATCTCTGGACTGGAGTGGACGAAGAAATATCGGAGGTAAAGTGATCGGAATCAGTGCGGTATACCGGTGCTCGCGTGGCCGAGAATTCATGGCAGCACTAGAGATGGTGCAAGTGCAATTGGTTTTGATGCAGCACCGATAGACGACATAGCTTGGTGCCGCAGTTCATGTGTCCTTGCATTTGCACGCATAGACATGACGAAGGCTTACTGCGCATGGCTTATTAGTGACTCGCATAGCGTTAGTGTTACATCTGCTCCAATGAGGAACGATCGATAAGTGCCTCATCTCAGTGATGATAGTGCGACTCGATTAGATTGCAAACAGAAAAAATATCATCGGTTACTACCTCAAATAACTGGTTTTAGGTTTCCATTTACAGGTACATATAAAGTTTTTAGTTTTTTTAGCGAATAGAAAAGTTAGAGATTAACCTTTGGGTACTGTTTAAAACCCACAGGAAAAACTAAAAGACTTATATATGGGGGAATGAGTTTATTTCCTGACGAAAACACGATGAGATATTAATATTTTAAGTGGACACAATACTCACAGGAAAATGATCAAATGCAACGATTTCGTCTTCGTGTATTACCAGCTTTGTGTTCGGTTGTTAGTGTCACTAGTCGTCTGCTTCTCGCGAACCGGTTTTAGGTAGCAGGACTAACAACATGCTGTAAAATGATTCCTTTCGTATTAATGAAATACGGGTACTACATCCCGTTCACAAAAAAAAAATATCGTTGACACGTTGTGAAAGCAGGAAAAACAAAAAACAAAAAACATCTGCGAAATGTTAATGGGCCTCTGGCATGGGCATCTCTCCAGTTGAAACACTCCTACATCTCATCTCTCACACTTAAGGACCCAATGACCAGAGAGAGAGAGAGAGAGAGAGAGAATTGGGTCCTAAAACTTTAAATCAACAATCTTAGCCTATGTAAACTCTAAAACCCGTCCCCTCACCACCTTGACTCCTAATAAGTTCTTCTTCAAAAGCAATCTATTGAGTCCTTAGGAAGGACTCGCACTAAGAGAAAGGTCCATAGATAGTAGGTATGGATCCTAACCTAAGCACATTAACATAAATACTAGTGTCACATGATAATGATCAGGACAGTGCGATGCGCGTTCGTGTGCCCGAGGATGCATGTCAGCACTAGATGGTGCAAGTGCAATTGCTTTTGATGTAGCACCGATAGACGACTTAGCTTGGTGTCACAGTTCATGTCCTTGCACGCATGATGAAATCTAACTGCATGCTTATAGTGCCTCGAATAGAGTTAATGTGCTGCAGTGAGGATCCGTCGATGAGTGGTCCGGTGTTGAGTGCGCTGTGATTAGGGGGAGGGGGATGTTATATCATCGGCGAGAACCTCAAATAACAACTGCTTAGGTCCCACTAGCAAAACATGCACATACGTGTATGCCTGGCAACGGAACTTATGACTTGAAGATTTATTTAACGACCATGTTATACATTTCAGTTCGTCTTGCGATCAAACTTCATATTATGCTTGACGTGTGTTGATATAACTCATATATATAGGTATGGGAGGCTTAGAGATTTATCCATTGATCGCATAATGCGTTCAAATTTGTTTTAGAATCAAACTATGCACCATGCCTCAACACTCTTCTCTAACTCGTACGAACCATGAAAACGCTCCACATTCCAATTTGTTGAATCGGACTCCACGCTATGCTTAAACATGCTCAACTCATACGGACATGAGAGATATTTAGTCCATCAGATCTCCACCAAATAGTTTTGAGCGATGATGAACCAAGAAACATTCCTCCTTTATTTTTTTTGGAATAACATAAAACCAGATTTAGAGGAAATATTCCTCTCTGGGATGACTTTGTCGCCTCTGTCCTAGAATTTAAAACAAAACAAAGTGGATATCGTACTTCGTCCCTGATCCACCTCAAACCAAACGTTATCTAGGCACCTTATTTGGTGCTCAGTAAGAGAGGGTTTCTCCTAGCACAAATCTCAACGCCTGTGAACATATAGATACGATCGTATATACATATACAAGTGCGTGGTAAGTTTCACGTTTCTTCCCATCATATAAGTACTTTTGTCATCAGTCTGCAGGAGTGTTTAGTTGTTTTCAGGCCTGACGTTTGAGATCGTGATGCAACAAGCCACGCTAGCTAGTATACGCTACCCATTGCTGGCTTGCTGCTGTGCAACTGTGCAAGCGCAGTGTAAACGCACGACGATGGGCAGTCCGCGGCGAACGTACGTGGTGGCAAGCTGATCACTAGCTAGCTCGGTGCGCCGCGGGTGCCGGTGTCGGTGATCAGCACGCGCCACACGGCGCCATGCCATACATATCCTTCGGACTGTACGCTAATGACGACGATGCGCACCACCATCACAGGCACTGGTCGTTTCGTGCTGCTCCCTTGGTGAGTCCCTGTGCCCTTGCGCGCACGGAAACGCTGGATTCGCCTGCTCCCCCGCGCGCATCGGATGAATTGATCGCCGAGCCAGTAGGAGCGGCCCGAGCTGGAGGCTCAGTGGGCTGCTTCAGTGCTTCTGTGGCTACCGCCGGTACTGGTGTGTCCAACGCGCGGTATGAGTGGAAATGCTTTTGCCGTCAGTCCAATCGGTCTTAGGCCTCTGCCTGTTCGAATGCTACGGTCTAAAATTTAGTCACTAACCTTTAGATCATTTTAACTCATTTGTATGGTCCAATGAACTAATGATTTTTTTTAAGTTGGCTAAATTAACTTTAGATGATACATTAGACCATCTATCTAGAGCAAGCTAAAGTTATCTAAAGTTAATTTAGCCAACTCAATTTTAAAATCCAAACAAAGCCTTAGTGCCTATCTACTACCCCTAATGAGCGAATGATGTAACACTATGCCAGAACAATGGATCATTGTCGGGTCGAAATTCCCTATACTACTAGAATTCACGCCGGCAGAGGATAATCAACAGTGATGGGGTGACTCGGTTGGGCGACCCGACATTGATAATAGTCTATCATTGTCGAATGAATGCATCAACCGACACTAGTATCCATGGCTATCACTGTAGGGTTGGCGCATGAACCGGCAGAAAGCCAAAAGCAAGGTTCAATGTGCTTCCAAAACTATATTACACGAAAGCAGCAGTTTTTCCACCGTTTGGTTGGCTTTCTGCTTTTTGGCGGCAGAAGCACTTTTCAGAAGCTCAACTAAATACAATCTAAATAAATGTGTCTCCAAGCTATATACATGTATCAGTGCAATCTCCGGTGATGGTTCTCATGTAGAAAATCAAGAGATCTTCCGTCATAATCATCAATGGATAAACTTATCGTTGACTTCCTTGACATGTCAATAACTATCTTCTCGGCGACTTTAGTCAGATATTAGAATTTCATATTTTTATGAGTGCTCAAAGGAAGTCACCAAACTCAACACTTAACTGTACCAACAAATGGATTGTATATAAAATTTTAAGTTATGAGATATTTATAAGTAAATATTTTTATGCATTGCAATGTGAGAGAAAAAAATCTATCTATGTTGTATTTTAATTTGATGCAAGCTTAATATGACATTATTATCATATTACTGCCAACATTACTTATAATTACGGAGGTCATGGTCACCATAGATTAAATTATAGATCTTATAAATTTTATAGACAGTGTAAAACTTTAATAATGTACCATTTTTCATTCTTGTTTATCATGAATGATTAATAACTTTTTTCTATTTGATTGTTTTTTCCTCTCATTGCAGTCGCACTGTGATTACCTTTTCATGGTTCGTCCGGACAGGTAACATAGCATTTCACTGGAGATGAAGGAGAGCCCTCAGACATACTCCTAACAGATGTATATGTTTTCTGATAAGACGGTATTCCTTTCTTGGAATATTTAGGCCTTTTTTAATTGTAAATTTTTACAATCCGGACACTGTAGCACGTTTCGTTTGTATTTGACAAACTTTATCCGATCATGGACTAACTAGGCTCAAAAGATCCGTCTCGTGATTTACAACCAAACTGTACAATTAATTATTTTTTTTTACCTACATTTAATGCTCTATACATGTGTCTAAAAATTGATGTGATAAAAAAAAAGTGAAAAAACTTAGAATTTTGATGGGATCTAAATAAGGCCTCTAGTAGAATCTTCTTCTTCACGTGAATCTTGATCATCCATGTTGGGGTACAGGGTTCAGTCGGCCCTCGTCTCTACCCCTAAAAAGAGTAAACTGGGGTTCACCCCATCCGTGGTGAAGCCCGACTCCCCCACCTCCCCGATCCCACGCCCACTCCCCCGACTCCCCAAGCGCGCAGACTGCTCCCACGGTCCCACCACTCCCTGCTCTCCCCCGTCGGTCGTCGCCCTTGCCCCGCGCCTCTTGCCCCTCGCTGCCGCCGGCCGGCTCCACCTCTCGCCCCTCCTTCCCTGCCTCCGCCCGCCGCCGCTGCCCTGGCCCGCGCGCCCTTCGGCCGGTCCCCACCGGCTGCGCCCGGCCGAGCCGCCACCGCCCATGCCTGCGCCTGGCGGCCGATTGGGCTGCTCGAGCGCTGCAGGGGCCAGTGCGGGCGGCGCGCACGGAGCTTGTTCGCGGGGCCGCGCCAGGAACGGGCCCGAGCAAGCACGCGAGGCCGCGCTGGAGCAGTCGCACGGTGCCGTGTCGGCAGGCGCTTCGGGCCACGAGGGGACAGCTCCATGGACCTGAGCAGCTGCCGGTTCTCCGAGCTTGGTGGAGGGGCTCTGCAAGGAGGCGACGGCGACTAGGAGGAGGAGAGGCCTCTGGTTCTGCGCAACAAGGCGCCAGGCTTCTTCTGCTCCTCCGCAGGCCCCAACACCTCCTGCGCAGACGCAGACGCAGGCCTCGGGTCCATCGTCGTCGTCCAGCCATGACCCGGTGATCCTGCAGTTCGGCAAGGCCAGGAGGCCTGCGCTCATCCCGCTGCAGGTGAAGGTGGTCGACCTGGCTGATTGATGCTTAATAATGCATTGATTTAGTACCGTGCAGCCTGAGTGCTTGTCTGGAGTATTACTGCCACTTTTTCCATCCTTGATGACAGGGAGAATGCTGGACAAAAGCAATGGTGACATAGCTGCCGACGGGTACAAGTACAAGGTGAAAAAATGTAGCTGTGAGGGCAATTTTTCTGCTGGTATCGAGCTGCTTGTTTCTTACTGTGCCTGTCAACTAATAACCTTTTGTCTGATCTCTAAATATTTTTTATTGAAAAACTCTGGAATCTAAATATGAAAATTGCTGTCCTTAGTCTTAACATATAATTTGTTGTGTTGAAGTACTGTTACTACTGAGATCAGCATGCTGAATGTTTCAGCATACGGAGAGGAGTATTCTTGATTTGTTTCTGGCTTTGACCTAAACCATCTTATGTTTCAGGATGATGCTAAGCTCATAACTGACAATAACCTGGAGGCGTATAGATTCTCTGTCTCCTGATCCAGGCTTATACCAAGTATAACCATTTTTTGTGCAGAAACTTTATCGTGTATGAAGCAACAAATTTCAAGGATCTTCGATTAAACTTTCGTAAGTTAAATACACAGATGGCTAGACACGGTATGCCTATTGCAAATAAATTTTGAATGGTATTTATATCTGGTAATTGTTTGAACATAAGCAATATCAATAACTATTGGGTTCTTCAGGTGTCCAAGTCCCTCTGTTTGTAATTATATGACATTTAAGACAAGCTAATGTATGTCACCTAGGTGTCCACGTCTCCTAAAAATGCAGGTGCCTGCCTGTGAGGCACCAGAATGAGTGAGCTCTTACTTCCTTTCCTACCAGCCATCCCTTTACTACCACCAAGTATTAGTTTGCATCTGAAAGAACCCAACCCCTCCCTCACCCACTCATGTTGGTATTGCATTAGTACTAAAAAGGTAAAAATGCGTTGATCATTGATTTAATCATGGCTACAACTGATATAGGAGATATGTCTTCGTCCAATTACATTGATTCAATCTCCTTTTTTTTCAACAGGAATTCTTGTGCCACTTTAAAGCCTGGACTCGGCAGCCACAAACATGAGTGATAACCTGAACTCCGAGCAGATGAAGGGTGTTGTACTTGAGTATTTTCCTGTAACTTATTTGTGTAGTATTTTAACCTTTGGTGTGAAACAATGGTATTCTAGCATATAATTAATTCTTTTGATTTGTTGGAGGTTCTATATTTAAGTAGTCTTTCAAATTTGCTTCATGCTCAGTTTAACATTTTCTGTTTGTTCTATGAATGATCAACTGAGATGTATGGGTGAATTTGAGCATTGATGATATAATGGCAACTTAGAATTTTGAAACTCCCGTAGCAACGCTCGGGCAAATGCTAGTTCAACAAGAAGCAAATGGCGTCAGGGTTTTCCATGTCGACAACAGGAAATGTTGGTTGTACTTTTGGAAGGCAGTTTTCAGAATCGAGGTCCCAAAGTTGGGCAGCATCCATTGTTGCATCTTCTCTCCATTTTTCATTCTCGCACAAGGACCACAGTTTGATGCTGAAACTGCTTCCATGTTTGTTAACACTGACGAACTTGATGCCATGGTGGGTGTTACAAACACTACGGGAAGCTCCAGGGCATCCTCGCCCATAGTCATTGTCATAAGGATTATCTTGAACTGGATCCACCAGAAGCGGGCACATATCTTAGAACAGGCTCCTGCAGGTCAATGGCGCCGTTTACTGGATGTGTGATGTGGGCAACAATCATCCCTCTGAAATAGTGCACCCAGATCAAGTGATGGCGGCAGGGTAAACACCACATCAGTTGACCACCAGGACAAATGTGAGACGCCATCAGCATCATGGATAGGCACATTCCTCAAGACTTGCGAGTCGTTGAACCCAGAGCACATGAGGTACATGTCAACTCGGGAAGGTCGAGGTGACCTTCTAGCGAGATCAGCTACAACGAAGAAATCATCGCTGCAGGACAGAAGACCCGTGGAGTACTTGCCCGTGATGCGCGGCCGAGGGCTGTCTGCATTCGAAGGCCCCTTCCAGTAGCAAAGAGGCAAACGCGTCAAGGAAGGCCCCCGGCTGCCGCTGGCCTTGTAAACGAAGAAGTCGATGGAAGCATGGTACTTGGCGCGGGAGATGATCTCGAGCAGCACGACGTTGCGGTGCGCGGCAAAGACGCGCGGCTTTGATGTGCTCCCCTCCGACGGGCGGGGCCCTTGTGGCCAGTCGAGGGTGACGAGGGAAGTCCGCGGCGGCTTCTCGAGCACGAATGAGACGGAGACCTGCTCGCCGCCGGAGATCTAGGAGACAGATGACGTGGTGCCGTCGCCGTCGAAGGAGTCTTTCCGGGCGCCTACCCTGTTCAGAATCACCCAGGTTGGATAGGAGGCGCTGGCGGCTTCGGACGACGACGGCAGCTTCAACCGCCCCTGGCCGGAAACCTCTATCTCCGTCGATGAGATCCGCATGGCACGCGATGCTTTACAGTGTGAGGAGACGGCCCTGGCATCCTTGGACGACGAGGATCGCTTCAACCGCCCGTGACCGGGAATCTCTGTCTCCGTAGACGAGATCCGCATGACCAGCGGTGCTTTGAGATGCCAGGATTCGGCCCTGGCCGGTGACCGCACGGACCGAGAAGCACCGGACGATCGCTTGTACCACCGGTGCCTGGGCATCTCTTTCTCCGTGGGGGAGATCGGCATGGCGGCGGTGAGGGTACGGTGGTTCCGACGGACTTGAACGGGTTAGGGATAATATGAATTTTCCGTTGCAAAAATGGGACTCGAAACATCGGTCGTTTGTAAATTTGGCATTGGACCCACATTCATAGATCCACTTGTCATCCACCTGAGTGTCATCATAATCAAGGAGTCAATCTTTCGAGTGTCATTTTTGTGATTTTTTCAAATTTTCCCTGCTAGCAAACGTTAGTATAGAAATTAGACTCTTTACGTGGACGTGGATTGTTCCAAATTGTATAAGCGTGGATCATAGGTCCGGGTCACATATACGGAGGATGTACGTATCGGGGTTGGACCTATCTATCATCGTGATACGTGAGTTGTTCTAACTCAACGGGTAGAAAAAACTCTCCAATATATCATGATAGTTAATACGAGGTAGACCAAAAAATAGGATGGAATTTTGACCCTTTAATATTAAACTAGAAATATGCCTGTGCGCTGTAATGGGATTTATATCCTACGTCATCTGTTCTAATATGTTTTGAAATCAAACTTGTATCGTGGTTGGGACATGCGCTATGTAATTCGCACGAGTACAACTGATGAGTTTATGTCACGGGACACTAATCTAATTAGGTCTCTAATTTCTAATTCATCACATACTACTACACTTAATAAATCCGGTTAGAACTCTTATGCTACGGAAAGTGGAGGGACACATGAACACGCGTGATGGACCAAAATATGAAGGAAGAAATTTCTGTTTGATATTATATATGGTTGTGCGTTATGACAGGAGAAAAACTACGAATGTTCGTACATTTAACTGTTTGATTAGTTGGATCATCGGTTAATCTAAATTTTATAATTTAGATAAGTTTTGTTTCTAATCATAACTTAAATCAATGAGAATCTTTGTTTTTTTAACTGTTCAAAGACCCATAACATTGTATTTATTATTTGTTTTTAACGTTTGTGAGAAAAAACAAAAGTCATAGTGAGATGTACTTATAGAAAAAAATAAATCCGGAACCGGACTGTACCTGTACCAAACAAATCGCCAAGTTCATGGGTAACACGGATGCGGATAGACTGTATAGTGTATACTGAGTTGACGAGAGGACAGTTGAAGCGAAAAACACAAAAAAAGCAACGGAATGATGTCGAGAAAAACAGAGGAAAAAAAAAGGGCCAAACGAAAAAAACTCTTCTTGATTTAGTATTAGAGAAGGAATAGGGATAGATGTAGATTATTTTAGTTTTAATATATACGATCGTTAGTGGTAGAAGAAATATTTGGGAGTGGTCACCAAATTTTTGCGTCTTCACCCAACATTGACCAATGATCAGGCCATTTTTGGGCTGGATGCAGCAGTTATAGCTAGGCTTTCACGTTTTTGCTCTTTGTTGGGCTCAACTTTAATCAGCTTAGATTAACAGAGTTGGAGCATGAAACGGTAGAGGAGGCCGGCACAGTCTGAACCCGACTCAACTCCAATGCCTTATCTACATTACTAGGCAGGTAGGCGCGCTCCGCCGCGCCTGTATACTATACATAGTCACGGTGATAATCCATTTGTTCCATGCTATTTGGTGTTGAGTATAAGAGCTTCAGCGGCACATAGACCTTGGCATAGTTTATTTCACTATTGCCTTGTACGTACAACTTTTAAGATTGTGAGGAAAACTGCAAGAGGAAAATACAGCTATGCTAATCTATTCCACAAGGAGTATCAGGCATACTAACTGGGAAATACAGATGCATGATATAACTAATATATACATAGCAGTTAATGCATTATATAACTAACATATAGTGCCTACTAATTGAGTCAAACCAACGCAAGAAATGGATGGCCTGAAGTCATCTGTGAAAAAGCAAGAAATGGATGGTCTCAAATCATCTGTGAAGCTTATGAGGAGTGATCGGTAGCATTATTTGATCCTGTAGCAATGCTAGGCGCTATGTGCAGCGTGTTATACCTGCATGAATAAATCAGAAAATGTCATTTGTTTGATGACAAAGGAGTAGTAATATTAATTCAAGAAAAAAAAAACTTAATATAGCTTGGCAGGCCAAACCACGTGGCTCACAGGGGCTGGACCCACCGTACATGAACAGAAAATACGATTGCTATAAGATCTCTTGAGTTGAGTCTGTCATTTGGAGGCATATAATGTAAATGAACCATCTATAAGAACCATCTTTTGTATAGTAGAGCCCCCATATTGGAATCTAGACTACACCAACAATGGGTCAATGGGTGATAAGTTTACTTCAGTAATTAGGCAAGACCAAATATGATGCATGTTCCTACACTTATTTGATTTGAAGGAACAAATATATATATGTTGAGTGAATGGACCATAACAAAACTAAACAGGAACTGCACTTTCCTATCAACTTCCCCACTTCCTCCAATTTGGATGCAACTTATCTTATACACATTGTAAACAGGTAACGATTTTTGCAAACCGTGAAAAGAACATCGTCATTGCCATCAAATCAAAGGATAAGAGGGTGCTATAGCAAAGATTAGGAAACTTTAGGATGCATTTGTGTCTTGAGGTGTACATGTAGCTAGTACGGATATCTATTTTTCGAACAAAGGAAAAGACTGATAGTAAACGGAAAAGGGTCCTATAAGAACTTATTATGTAAAAATATAGAATCTGTTTCCTAAGAAAAGGTACCCCTACACTGCGGAAGGCTAACACCATAATCTCAGCATATCATGATAAGGATACTAAATTAAATAGAAGGAATGACCTCTGCAGTGAATAGAAAAACATATATTTATACAGGCGATTAGAAGCAGAGGTCACACTAAAACACTCCATGCTACTGTATGTCCCACAGCAAACATAAGAAAAGAACAAAGTCAGCAATGTTGGTTGTTTGATAAAAAAAGTACAGGTCTACAACATAGGTATTGTCTATTGCTAAATAGGTTGTCGTAAGTAACATAAGCATTCATTAATTAGGGGCAAATGCCCAGCGACTAAAATGCATTATGTAGACAAAGGCCCAAAATGAGAATAGAGATTTATACAGGCAGAACTGACCTTCAAATTTGGAGGGAATAGGCAGCACAACAAAAACAGTTTGGTTCATGGAAACAAAGTAAAATAAAATGAGGTTTGCAGCTCCAAATCTAGAAGTAGGCAAACTGTAACAAACCAAATGCTCTCTGCATTAAGGGAATGAAGTGCAACTTCTGAATGTACTGGTACAAAATTACTGGTGAATCTATAAACTATTGGCATCTAATCTAACCATAAAAAAATTAATACAAACAGAAATGACAGGATGAGTACCTGAAATTCTAAAAACACTATTAATCTCACATTCTCATTATTGAAAGAAGAAAACTGGAGACCATACCCAGCATGAGGTTCCATTGTGAATCAAGATCTTGCAAATCTCCATTGGCATATAACTGTAAAAATAAAGTGATTTTTAGCATAAATCAACAATAGGGAAATGCTATAAGCTGCATTTGTGTACATATAAAGATGGCACGTACATACATTGACACATAAATAAGTACGGAACCATAGTATGAGATAATCCCAGTCAAATTGGTATGCAGCAAACTAACTATCATAGATCAATGTTTTCCGAAAAATAAAATGAATTGGTTTGGACACTGCCACCGCTGCTCCACCAACGGACCTGGCTGCCTGGAAGAGAGGACATCGAATCAGGGAAAAAAAAATGAAATCATCATGTAGCATATTTACATAGTTGCTCAGGTTTTTTCCTGACCATATCGGGCTTGCATCTGAACTTACAACTGCATAAACAACAACTGGCTATATGTGCATCCTCCGCTCGCACCATGATCTGCTCGAACCCTAGTATGAAGAACTAACCAGTCTAGGTAAATCTGAGAGAGAGGAGCGATGAAGGGGTGTGGCACATAGAGAGACGGGGATGTTCAGCCTAGAGCACTTCTCGGACTTGGAAATCACACAAACACAGGTAGGTAAGATCTACCCAAATAGCAAGCAAATGAAGATCGGAAAACAGATCGAGATGAAAGAGGAGGGGGCGTGAACCTCAGTGTTAGGACGGCGGCGAGGTACACTTGGGAGCCCATGCTTGCTGGCGGAGATGAGGATGAGGACGGCCTCTTATCGTCGCTCCTGCCTCATGGATGCCGACGGCCCAAGCGCCGTCGCTGTCGCCGCCTCTCCGTCTGGTGCGGCGCGCAACCCTAGGCAAGGCTGGCCGCCGCTCCTGCCGGTGGAGAGGAAGAAGCGATGAATGAAGCGGTCCATGCCCGCAGGCTCCATCAAGCAAGGACGCCGTATCAGTGTCCGCCGCCGCCTCTCCGTCCTGGTGCGGCGCGCAACCCTAGGCAAGGCTGGCCGCCGCCGCCGCCGGTGGAGAGGAAGAGGCGATGAATGAAGCGGTCCATGCGCGCAGGATCCGTCAAGCAAGGACGCCGCATCGGCATCCGCTGCCGCTGGGGGAGAGGAAGCGTCGCATCTACGGGAGAGGGAGAGGAAGAGGAAGAAACATGGACGGAGGCGACGAGGCACGCTGCTGGCTGAGGATTTTTTTTTTTATATTACTTTGACGGAGAGAGCGAGGGCGAAAGCGGTGAAGGAAGAGAGGCTCAATTAATCCGGAGAGGCGAAACCGATGCCTACACACGCACGAGTCCACGTGACTGCGGGCGATTTGTGAACAGTAACTAAACAGTACTCAAATCGCTCTCCCTGCGCTAATTCTAGGAGCTATATGGAGTTAATATATATATATATAGGACTGCGCTAGTTAGTACCAGGGTACTGATTATTATTCAGTACCCGACCCCTTCCACGCACGCACCGTGCCGGCGCGCTCCCGCAGCTCACCTCTCTTTTTTCCCGACGCGTTAAGCGTTACACATTGTCGCTTCGCACCATTTAAAAAAACCATACTAGTCGCCAGCAGGTTTCCATGCCGATTTTTTTGTCGACCGATTTTTTCGCTTTTTTTTTGCCGCTCGTTAGAGTCGCCAGACAGGTTTTCAAACTGATTTTTTTTGTCGACAGATTTTTTTTGCCCGTGACACTCGCATGGCAGGTTTACGAACTTTTTTTTGTAAAGTGACCACATTACTAACAGATATTGATTGGTTTTATTACTGTACAAATAATCTATACGTCTTAGATTTGCTTGGCATGAAAATCGACTATCAATGCCCATTCGATTGGCACAAATTTGTTATAATCTGAACTTTGAAATCAAATATATAGAGCACAATTATTTTCCACCACAAATAGACCGAATTTCATTTTTCATTACTAGGACACATACCCATCAAAGTGATATAAAAATCACTACTGGTCTATAAACATGCACCCAAACCTGTTTACATTTACATTACTAGAAACAACAAGTTGGGAGGGCACGGCTACTTCAAGGTAGGTACAGCTCTAATCAAGGCTGTGGTCCTAGTAGGCAACATCTATGATCTGTCTGTCGAGCCAGCTCCACAAGGCAAAGTTCAAGGCTTCTCTCTCAGTCAACCTTCGTCCTGTTTAAGCCACAAGGAAAATGTGAGTGGTTTGCGTTTAATTTGAAAAGCACCACAAAATAGCTCAATTTGCATGGAAGATATGATATACCAAGGTAGCACGAAAACAAATGTTCGATCAAAAAGTACTAGCATAATTTACTCTTTTGTGTACTATTTTCATGTAATCATATGTTTCAAGAAATTCTATATGGAAGTCTTTAGAGTTTAAGTTTAGCAGGTCTAAGACAGAATCATGTTTGATTCTTGATTAGATTCCCACATTGATGAATGATTGCATTGAAAAAATGAAGAGATACATATGTTAGCTATAATCGAGATGCCATGTAAAGCAGGGGAAGAATATTCAAAAAGAAATGCTAGTATTAAACCACACTAGTTGGCAATACCCTGATTTTTGTACATGCATGTATGTACACATCAGGCCAATATATTAATGGATCCATACCAGATGCAAGCATATGCAAATAGGGATGCAATCTAAGCTATGTTTCTAATCTCATTAATTTACTCTGTTTTTATCTTACAAGTCTAGTTTTTTTTAAGTTGCCTGATTAATCATCATACAATACGACCATCGCAGTATCACATCAAAAACCCCGAATTACTAATACTGTAGGTCGCCTATGTAGTTCTACTAGCAAAAAAAATAATCTAGGCACCCATTCTGAACTGTTGGACCAAATATGATTGAAACCATGCACTTGTCACTTGTCTATATAAAGGTGCTGATCAAAATGTCACTTGTCTATATAAAGGTGCTGATCAAAATGCCCTTCTAGGGAACTTGTGTTTCTCTCTTATGGATTACAGTTTGTATTATTTGAATACTTATGCAGCAAAGGCAAAACAAGTAATACTATTTCTAGTATTACTATCAGTTCTAGCTTCTTATCCTTCAGCTATTGTTTGCAAAAAAAAATTAAAATAATGTTTGTCTGATTTCTCACATAAAACTCATTTGCTAACAACTCCAAAACAAATCAATTTGTGCATCTTCCCATACCTGAAGTCTAGTTGGAAAGGAAGAAATATAAAACAAAAGAACTTCCTCAAATGCAGTGAAGTGCTAGTTGAGCTGCATGTATGAATCATCCTAGCAACAAATTTGGAGAGGGCAGGAATACACGACGGATTGGAGGGCATGAATACACAATGGATTTTAGTGGCATACAATAATCAAGACAATGCAATTGCAGAATTGTAATGTCGTAGCTGAAACTTGTAAGATACAATAAGCAAGAGCAAAACAATATTCACTATTAATTCATTGGCCGAGAAGAATAGGAAAATGGGGCATACGCCACTCCCCCCATCTCCCTATCTCATTTGCATTACCTCATAATGAATATATATTTCTTTAAATGGATTTGTCTCTTACAAAACCGAAACCAGCATAGCACAGTCAAAAAAAAAGGTAAAGAAATCTAAGTTTACTACAGCACAGAGGAAGACAGAGTCAATGAGGGCAAGACTCGAAGACAAAATTACCTAGAGCGCACCAACATGGAAAAACAGATGTCTCACTTGGCCATCAGCCCATCACGCCTACTTATTCAGCATCTGAACTTCATGGCCATAGCTCCATGACTACCAAAAACCCACTATGCCAAGAGTCAGTTTGGTTGACAAATCAGAAAAGATAAAAGTTCATTAAGTGAAGTCTCCGATGCATAACTACATGGATAGCTGGATCTTCAATTGAAATTGACCGAACTCTAGCTGCGCATGTGATGATCAAGTTGAAGTTTTAATTTGCCATGCTTATGCATTGAGCAAAAAAGGAGCCGCTAACTAGTAAAAAATAGTTACTATATCACAGCTAGTCACTTATAATGTAAAAAAATTAATCATAGTACTAACTCTTGTGTCTAGGAATCGTAGTCCACTAAATAAGTGAATCCACTCAATTATAATTTTATTAATGAATCATATTGTAGAATGTGTTTCTAAATAATACTTTTTATTGTCGCATAGCAAAGTGCTACGATTCCTATGACCAATGTTTTCTGGAACAAATGATTTGTTATGACTAAGAATAAATTGAGACATAAGTCTCATTTATCGACAAATGAGGAACATGTGTTCTTCATATAATCAATTTTAATGGCAAAAGAAGATTAGGTCCAAATACATAACACCATGTTCTTTACTAATGTGATTAAGTCTACCAAAATAGCAGTTTGAATCTCCTTTTAAGCTCTGTGGAATGAAGAGTCTAGTCTAGGCGAAAGGAAAGTACACAAAGTATTTACCTAAATAATCTAGGACAGACATGAAAAGAAAATTGTTATATCTCTATATAACCTGAAAAAGCGAAGCCATTAGATCAACCTTGCCCTGATTAATAGGGTGAACTTAATATACACAATTTATGAAGAGATGTGTCGGGATGCAAGAAAACCAACCAAACATGAACTGAGATGATTTTATTGGAATTACATATATTACCATGTACCATTTTCATGAATGAAAACAACTCATAACTCTGATAATAAAGAAAGCAGTATCGTTAATGAAGGCTTATCACGAGGCAAAGCAAGAAGCGGTCACAAAGCATAAGGTGATGAAGATGTGGCATAGCCGCCAGATGCAGATTGGGTGTGGCCTATGGCCTTGGCGATCTCGTCATGCCACACAACACTCACCCCGACACACCTCAGAGACGAGGGGGTCTTCAACTAACATGGTTGAACTAGGGGGTGCTTTGGATGTACCCTCTTTGGATCATGCATAACATCCGACCATGGACCCGGTTGGGGAGTAAGTTCAGGTTGACGGTATGGTTTACTCAAAAAAAAAAAGAAGGCGCATATGCATAGTATTATCACTAGTTTGCATGATACAACAAGCCCATAAAAAAAAGGTATTTGATTTAGAATCAAGAAAAAAAAAGAATTGACACATTAATTTCAAGTGCAGACACACATGCAGACCTCTATAGTGAAAAACACCCAAGTATGAAATCGCTTAATTAACGTGGAGCTAGCAAACATTGCCACATCCATGATCATTTAATTTACAAAACATTGTAATAGAAAGAGATTGATTAATCAACTGAACTAATAGTGTAATACTGTAAGTAGATATCTTTTGCTCACAACACCTTGCATCGTCCGCAAAAATAAATCGAGAAAGAGAACAGTGAGAAAGAGATTGATCATACATATTTGGTGCTTCCGTTCTAACTGCCATCGAGGATGAGCTAGTTGTGCTCCACGCTTGTGGTTCTTTCCTACACCTGCGCATAAAAATCATCGATCTATGAGCAAAATATAACAAGATATTTGAGATTCAGATATTGCTAATTAATGGGCACCTGCACATCAATACTCAATGGGAGTTCATCGGAAGGATCAAACCAAGGAAGATCGGAGAGGAAGTAAAAATGCGTACCACGCTTTCGATGCTCCAACGGACCGGGGACTCTTTGGCCGATCCTGCCGCCTCAGCTTTACGCACTGCATGTCATGCACATCATATGGAACAATTTAGAATAAGGAGAGTATGCACAAAGGCTTATGTGAAGCTCACAATTTCGTCCTCATGGTTGTGTTTACTAAAGAAATCCATGACACTAAAACAATCGAAATAAGAAAAGTGAATTACACCGCATAAATATGAAAGTATTTCATGTTTTCGCAAGGTCGTTCACCTTGAGAGTACCGCTTGACGCCCTTACGCTCACCCCTCGGGTGCACTGATGTGTCAAACACCACCTTTGAGCTAAGCTCAATGGACGCCGCCCAAGCTCCCGTGACCGCAGGGAAGTGAAGAAGACAAGACACGCAGAAATCAAGGCGGTCACGACAACAAGGGCAAGAAGAGGAACCATCGGGCACCGGGAGGCGAGGTATAGGTGCGGAGAGGGTAGAGCGTGAAGCCGCCGGAGACCAAAGACAAGGAGGTTGTCTCGACGTCGCCGCCGCCGGCGACCGGAGGGAGGTGCGACATGGCGGGATCTGCTTTGGAGGCACGCCACGCCGCCGCCACCCGTGGGGAGAGGACGTCGTCGCAGCTATGGGTCGGGGAAGCGGTGGGGCCGCGCCGCCGTGGATCGGGAAAGCGGAGGGGCCGCGCCACCGCGGATCGGAGAAAGGGCGGGGGCCACGCCGTCGGGGAAGGGACGGGCCGTGCTGCCGCTGGTGATGGAAGAGACGGGCTGCCGTCGGTGCCTACGCCTCCCCTGCGCGCGAGGCGAATGGCACATGGGAAAAGCGGCCGAGAACGCCGGCCGGTAGCGCGTATGTGGACGCATCGGCCTGTATTGGCTGGCGACACGGTGGGAGGCGTGGCGAAATAAACAGCGGTGGTATGGAGAGGGGTCGGACGGCGGTGCCGGTGAGAGAGGGAGCGGATTGTGTGGGGAATAGAAACCGCAAGTCCGCAAAAAAAAAAGAATCATGCGTGGGTGGGAGCGTCTTGAGCAGCATACCAGCTCGACCTCATGGGTGAACCGGTGCGGGGAGCGCCCGTGGTCGGCCCGGTCCGAGGTGGGAGCGGGGGAATCCGCACGGGAAACGCCCGACGCTCGGGGTCGGTGATTCGGACTCGGGTACCGAATATTAATCGGTACCCAGGGTAATATATATATATGCATTAGAGCTCGGACTCTATACCCGTACCAAGCAATAACAACGACATAGCAAGGGATTTTACACATTCATGATTCAAAGCAATGGGAGACCAAAATTACCACGGTAGAAAAGGAAAAAAAAGACATAGGGTACCCGACATAGGGAAAACAAAACGTACATAGATTTTATATTAGAAGGATTCCTATTCAGGTATTTAGGATCGAAGAATCTATTTGAATTGGGATTATAATTCTTATTATATTTGGAGGATTCCTGTTCAGGTACTTAGGATCCGAGTATTTAGATTAGGATTAGGATTCCTATCCAAGTTAAGTCCGACATATGAATTTTGACCCTTTAATATTAAAAGAAATAAGTTACTTAAACAGTGTGTTAATCTTACAATTAAGGGAAATCATGTTTTTTTTCCTTTTTTAACAATTCTATCTGTTTTTAATGTATTAAACAAGCTAAAAACATAGTTGTACTTTCTGCACTCTAACATTAGCTCTTCTGTGTATGAAACTTTTGCCACAAATAACTAGTAGAGATGTGATTTACTGTAAAATCTTCATGGCTTTGGATATTCAAAACATTTAAAATAAAAATATCATATATAAATTTTGCATTTTTAAGGGCATGTGTAACATTTTTAAAATAAGGAATATAACATATTTTTAATTTTGATCAAACATATATAAAAATATTAATATTTTTACTACATAAGTAGTATGATAAATAGATTATTGATTTTAAGATATAAATATTACTAATATTTTTTTATAAATCTTGTTAATTAGATTTATAAAAGTTTGACCAGTACGAATCTTATAGCGACTCTTTTTATGGAACAGATGAAGTATGTTATATTTCTGGTATATTTTCTGAATTACGGAGAAAATTTAAAAAATAGAAAATTCCATCCATCCATGTATTCGTGTCGCGATAACCTACTCGCCTCAGACTGGATATCGAGCCAGCTCGGCTCGGCTTGGTCTAGCTCGAAATGGCTCGTTAGGGCTTCATTAATATTATGAGCTAGAGGGGTAGCTCAGCTCAGCTCGTTATCGAGCTCGAGCTGGCTCGTTTAGCTCGTGAGCTACTAAAAAAATAGAACACACATGTTTATAATGTTTATGTTACATTAATTTTAGAAGGTGACGTCCACCATTATGCAACCATACATAATTAATACATATTAGGTTCACCAAAAGTATCAACCATGCAACATAACTGATCCATCCATGATCATGCAGTTTCAGTATACTAACTAATTGCTTATCACCATAAACTTAGAAAAGTCCACAAGATTCAATATCAGTATTATTATCTTCTCCCTGAAAAACAATCCATAAAATCAACATTTAAATACCACAACAATTATAAAATTAAAATTCATATGAAACAGCTGAAAATAAGGATTACATACCAATAGAATATGTGCACACTTCTATGTCAGCATCGTCATCTTCTAGATTCATAATGGTGGATTGATAGGCCTCAGCTCATGAGCACTCACAGAAATTTTTGGGCTTTAATGGGCTCGTTAAAATAGTGAGTTACATATAACTCAACTCGTAAAAAGAGTTAAAACAAGCCGAGTCGAGCCAAGCTAAGCCGACCACGAGTCAAGCGACTCGAGGAGCCACGATTATTTTGTGCGGACCTACACGTACCATACGTCGCGATTCGTACGCGAACAATTTCCGCACTCCCGCTGCTTCACCTCGATTTTGCTTTGCGCGGTCGCCGGCCCGGCGCCGCTGACGGCCTCCGCCAGCCTCCCAAGCGGCGTCCAGCACCGGTGCCGACCCATCTCCTCGGCTCCTCGCCAACTCCCCGTCCGAGGGGCATTTACGTATTTACCATAGGCCTGTCATTTGGTTGGTCTTTGGTCTTTAGATGAAATTTGGCTGGTACTTTGGTTTTCTGTGAGAGAAAAACACTATTGGTTGGCTGGTTTGGGCTCTGAACATCTTACCGTGTCACTGATATTGTATTACCACTCGGTGAATATGTAAAAATTCCCCCGCCCGACGTGCTCCAGGTCAGGCACTGTCCTACCTCTCCCCACTCCCCTCCACCGCACCCGCACGGACGGTGTTCGACGGATCGTCCGATCCGCGTCCAATTAGTGCTCAGATGCGCCTCAGTTACTCTGCATTGGTTGTTAACCCATCCCGGCCGATTAAACAATTGCTGGGATGCCCTTCTCTTATCCAGCTCTTGGCCTATTTGTTCCACGCATAGCCCCGATGTAACTGCATCGAGTGTGGTGGGGGGATAAGCTCGTTATGAGTATGATACTTTCGGTTGTCTTTAGGGCTTAGTCGTGGACGTGCTTAGTAATCACGAGTATGTGAGAGCTGCAAGCAGGAAGCGCATCTACTTTACTCTTTCTATTCTGTATTGCAGTGGCAACAATAGCAAACAAATTCGAATTCGCATAACTGGATGCCATGAATATGGACAGTTACTAATTGATAGTCATAAGCTAGAGATACTTGCTTGGAATACATGTCCTATTGAAAGTCCTGTAATGGTGCCAACATTCATATGATTTATTTTTCATACATGCATTGGCTCCTGCCATGCTGTACCTCTAGCATTGGAAGTACTAGAGAACTGAGAACTGATGCCATGTGACACTATCGCTGTCTATGTTCATATGGTTTTGTGTTTGAGCTTATGTATGTTCAGTTCTCCTTTATTTTCATTCAACCAGCTAGAGTTGTTCTTCTCGTATGTAAAGGAATTTACTTGACTTTCTAATCTATGAAATGCTTTCTATTCATTCTTAAAACTTGTTGAACTCTTCATTTAGAATGGGGTTAGAATGAGCATATGTAATCTGACTAACTAGAAATCACTGATAGATCCAAGTTTAACTCTGTACTCAGTTATTAAGTCCATAATTTTGGGATATCTTTAAGGTTGTGATGTTTCCACAGATAGGGGACTTCAAGGACTCAAAGTTTCTAGCTCTATTATATTTGCTCCACTGTGTGATCTTATATATTTTTGCGCTACTTTAGTTTTTTTTTAATACATTTCGTTGCAGATCCTACAATGGCAACAAGACGCAATGTTCAGTATTCACATCTTCCTATGGAGGATATAGATGGAGACCATGCTCGTGAAGAAGCTGATGATAACCTACGATTCACCTACACACCAAAATCGCACATGAGAATTCCATGGAAGTCAATTGCCCTAGCACTTTTTCTCCTCCTTATAGGAATTTTACTCCTCTCCCTGTCATATTTTATATTCACAAATCACATGGAGGGTGATGGTTCTCAGGAATATGGTCTCTTATTCCTGGGTGTGCTTGCTTTCCTTCCCGGTATGTTACCACAAACCACTTTATCCTTCTGTATTTTCTTTCCAGATTATGCCTTCTTTTTTGGGCACGAATGATGCAGACATGCATTTCTGGAAGAATCTGAATGTATTTTTGTTCCTGGTGGTTAAGTATTTTAGTTATATTTCTTCTAGCAATATGTTGTACAGATCAGTAAAATTGGTTAGTTTGTGATCAGTAGATAGTGGACATTTTAGATCGATTTTTCTGTTAATTATGTGACTTCACTGTGGCCATGGGCGGCGCCAGGGTATTCCCCTGTATGCCATGGAATACCCAAGATTCTGCAAACAAACACAAATACATATACATTACATATACATTGTGTTTGGCAGTGGCACGATGGCAAAGGCGTCGCTAGCTCCAGCGATTGTTGTTATGCGTCATAGCGTCGCAACCAACGACCAAAAAGCTGATGGCATGCATGCATTGGCATTGCTCAACCGAGAGCTTTTGCTCTGCCTCTGCAGAATCTGCAGCTCTTCGTCGACGTAAAAAGAAAAAAAAAGCTTTTCTTTTTACAGCAGCAGAGAGACAGAGTGGCAGGCAGCACGCTCCGTACCTCATCTTGGTACTGCATGCATTCATGCTTGTAGGATTTTTATCTTTGCCATGACGCCACCCACCGCGCATTCATCAATACTTGACAGAAAGCGTGTTCACCTTGGAAAACGTGGCAGATCGCTTCGCGTCGCCGCCGATGTTGAATGCGAAGCTTTTGCATTGCATTGCATGCACACGGGCATCTTTTCAGATCCGCCACAAACCATGGCAATTGGCAATCGGGCAAGCATGATGATGGTCCATGGACGACTAAAACAGAGCAGCAACAACAACAAAAAAACAGAGGATGCTCTGCGTAGTACAGAGACTTGACACGGATCAAATCGAAACCAGAGGAAAAGAAAAAAAAATCACCACATGATGAAGTAACAAACAGTATTGGTAAGCCGAAAGGTTAACATCCTTTACACCAAACAAAAAAAAGGGTCGATCGCTTTTTTACGCCGCCACTCCCGGTTCCCAACTTGCATATCAGCTCAATGTGTACATTTCTTAGGTGCGTAGAGACGAAAGGTTTAAAAATTTGAAGAACCTACGCGAGCTTTCAGTCATGCTTGTTAGCACAAAAAGACATGAGCAATATTATGTTGTCTACAAGCTTCTTAAGTTGGTGCTAATTCTTGCTATAGCCACGGCTAGTGTTGGGAGAGTGTTTTCCACCATGAATTATGTAAAGAACAAGCAAATGAATAAAATGGGTGATGAATATTTTGAACAATTGTTTGGTCACATTTATTGAGAGAGAATTCTTCAGTCAAGTGAAAGATGATGATATCATTAATGAATTCCAAAAAGAGAATCGTAGAGTTCAATTTTAATAGTTTTGAGCTTTTGATGTTTTGTAATCTTTCTTAATTATTATAGATAATGGCACTATGCTACTATGTTCAGATCTTGTACTTTGATTATTACTATTGCACATTTGCATTGAATTTTTTTTTTTTTTATGCTGAATACCCAAATTGTGAAATCCTCGGGCTCCGCTTATCGACTGTGGCTGTAAATCTGTTTTACAGGATATTATGAGACTCGAGTTGCTTACTATTCATGGAGAGGAGCACAAGGGTACACTTTTGCATCCATCCCGGATTATTAGCCGTCTGTGTTTCATACGATTGAGAGCGTGAAGAGGCAGCTAGGGCAAGCACCTGGACAGTTAATCGAGCCACCGATGGAGCTATCAAAATTGTCAAGACTCCCAAGCGATACGTATAGGCAACATATCCTCTGAAACGGTGCTGTAGTATTCTTGAATAGGTTAACTTGGCAACATAGAAATAATGTTGTTAAGTAGAATGCCAGCAACATAGGTACATATGTTTGCCCCTTTCTCTCCTTTTGTTTTTGTTTCCTTTTGGACAATTCTGATGGATTCATAGATATGCAATGGGAATTTCGCCATCATACTGATGCAGTACCTTGTAGTATCGTATTCTGGAGCTCTTACAGATTGATCTGATGGCTGTGTGTTCCTTCGAGCACATTTCCTTGTAGCTTATCCTAATTCATCTCTTTCATGTTTTGGGACTCGAATGTAGTATGAATTTACATTTTCTTCGTTTGCACGTGATGTATGAGGACACACTCCAGTTGGATAGTTGGGTATTCTACACTCCTGGTATGCCTTTCAAGAGTGTGTGTAGCCAAGAGGCAAGTGCAAGGAAAGCATCGTAGGCGAGTTTTAAAATGTTGTGCATGCCATGCCAATGAGTGTATTTAGACTTGAGCAAGGGAAATAAGTATCCTGGTGGTCCATTTCATTTACAAGTCCTAAAGCATAGGCTTTGCTTCGTCATGAAGCCGGCTCCTCTGGCGTTTCCATTTGGGTGCCTTTCGCTAATGATGGGCACACTGAAGAAGGATATTTTTGCTTCGTGGCTTCAATTGTCATTTTCTTTTTGTCCTGTTGCCTTCATTTGCTACTGTCTAGTCAATCAGGCTAGTAGGGCTGAGTCAGTTCAAGTTTTTTAAGGGCTGTTGGGCCTGTTTTATCTCCCTGCGGTTGCAACTGCATGCTATCGTTGAGGGAAATGTACTGTATTTCATTTCACGTATAGTTGATTATTTCCTTTTGTTTTATTTTCAAATGGCGTCTGAAAATGACTCATCACCTCTCTTTTTTAAGACGAAATGAGTCATCACCTCTGTTAAACTAAGAACTCTCATATTGCATACAGTTTGTGGTGCCATCCCAGTCTATCTCAACCGTAATCCGGATTTGTCAATAAAATGAAGTGTACACCAAAACTTGAGATACACTCGGAAAAGGAAAACTTCCACGGACATGAAATGAATTTACCAAAAAAAAAAATCTTATATACTACTGTGGTTTGTAGGCTCTTTGGAATGACATGTTCAATGCGAAATCCACGTGTGTCAAACAGATCATAACGCTGATGATTAGCCCTGTTCGTTTGGGCTTGTTTGGCTGATAAGTCATGGCTGAAAGTATTATTAACTAATTTAGCGTGAAAGAAAAATTTTGTTCGTTGACTGAAAAAATACAGCTTATAAGCCAAATAAGCCCAAACGAACGTGTCGTAGATTTGTCAAACGAATGAACGGTACACAGACTAATCTCCTAACCCTTTTCGTCAAACAAATTGGACGTACAAAATTTAATCACGCTCTTTAGGAATCTTCACACTCATCGTTTGTAGTACTACCACCGTTGACAAAGATAAACCCACTGGAATCCGTGCGCGGAAGCTTCACTGTACTTCGTTTCCCGGGACCCACCTGCCACTCTCCCACGGAAGCAAACGGCCAACCCTCCATGGACCCACCTGTCATCCTCCCCAGTGAACTGTCGGTGTCTCAAGTGTCAACCTACCCCCCCGGCCCCACCACAACACTCCCATAGTCTCATCGTCGTCTTCCTTCACAAAAGCCCCCCTCGATCTCTGCTCCAAAGAAACTTCTCCTCCACCTCCTCCCACGCCGTTATCATCCCCCAAGATCCCACCTGCTGGGCCCTAATTTCCGTCGCAGAACACCGCATTGGGCGCGCGCGTTGTGCCGCCGGGATATCGTCCCGGATCTGACCCTGACCGGCGAGTCGGCGGCGGGGTCTTGGGTGCGCTGAGAAGTAGCCGCGAATCTAAGGAGAGCACAGAAGAGGCGGCGGGAAGGAGCCGGGAGGAATGGCGCCGACGCGGGGCGCAGGAGGCGGGGTGCGTCTGCCGCCGATGAACGCGATGGAGATCCTGCGGGAGACGGTGCGCGTGCTGCGCGGGGACCCGCACGCGTTCACGTCCATCCTCTTCCTGCTGCTCTGCCCGGCGTCCGGGTGCCTCCTCCTGTCCTCGGCCGCGCTGGACGGGACCGTCGTGGTGCCGCTCGCGCGGCGGCTTCTCGTCGCCGCGGCCACGTCGGGGCTCCCGCTCACGCATTTCGTCAGGCAGCTGGCGCACCACCTCGCCGCCACGCTCGTCTCCGCCGTCGTCTCGTTACCGGCGCTCCTCACGCTTCTCCTCGCCGCCCGCGCCGCCGTGGCATACACAGTCGCGGCTGTATGTATGGAAGCCCCTCGCGGCCGGGGGGACATCACCCTCCTCGCGCGCCGCGCGTGGCCGCGCCTCGCCGCCACGTACGCGCTTGGGTGCGCCGCCGTCGCCGCCGGCCTCGTCGCCTTCCTCTCCCTCCTCGTCACGGCCTGCTCCACGCTCAGGGCCATGCTCTACCCGCCCGACATTGTCGTGTGCGCGGGCCTCTTCACTGTTCTCGCCTACTCCGTGGTGTACGCGCACACCATCATCATCTGCAACCTCGGTGGCGTCATCGCCGTTCTCGAGGAAGTGGCCAGGGTCAATGCGCTGCGCTGGTCGGTGCAGCTGATGCGCAGGCAGACCCACGTCGGGCTGCTCATCTTTCTTGGGTCCACCATTGGCCTAGCTTTCGTGGAAGGGCTGTTTGAGCACAGGGTGAAGACGCTGAGCTATGGCGACGGCTCGTCGCGGCTCTGGGAGGGGCCATTGTTGGTCCTCATGTACTCCTTCGTGATGCTGATTGATTCAATGATGAATGCGGTGTTCTACTTCACTTGTCGGTCATCAAACTTGGGCTTCTTGGACGAGGAGGGTGGCTCGGTTGAGGAGCTTGAGATGATGAGAGCTGGCAATTTAGATGCAATTAGGTGATGAAGAAGATTGGTTTATTTCTCACATGTGTATCTGTTCATAGCATCACAGGAAAATAAGTGAGATGGGCATTTGCCAAGAGCCGCACAGATTGGCCAGTGGTATTGGTGGTTACAGCGCCATGGCTTATGTGTATGCTTGGGTTGATTAGCTGAAGTTGGTGTTGAAAGGAACATTTTTTCAGCTATTTGGTATATCCATGCTTAGTTATAGCGGATTTGGATGGAAAGGCTAGATGGAGATCTGTCATGTGGTGTGTTCTCGATCAGATCTGAGTTTTGGCAGCGATTCAAGAGCTGGTGATATGTGTAGCATTCTTTCAAAATGATGTAACTAGCATATCGATTTATACTCGATCAGATCTAATTGTTGTGGAATTTTGTTCCTCACAGCATTCTGATTATACTGGATGAAACATTTGTTACTAGGGAAATACGAATCTTGATTCTTGAAGTATCACTCAAGCTAAATGTGCGTCGTCAGTGACTTTATGTTTGTGCAGTGGATGATGTTTGTTGGCAAAACGCTGTCATCATTTTGAGTTAATGCTTATTTACCTGTATTCTGTTTTTTGCTGAAGTCTGGTTGCCCTAGATTTTCAGATTTCTGATGATCTGTCTTCCTACTATCTGAAAAAGGTTCTTACAACCGACAAATCTGTGTGGTGTATTCTTGTCTTTGCAGAAGATGCTGATTGTCTTTAGCAATTAGCATCGACAAAGTCACCTGGAGCTAAGCAACCTTGTTGAGAGTGTTCTTTCTGTGTAATTTGTGCTGCTGAAGACACATCAACTCTGAAGCTTAGAATTTTGCATCTGAAGCATCTTTTTATTTCTTTATTATCTTTTAGCATTATGCTTTGTCGGCACAGAACTTGGGAGGCCGTTCGGCTGGCTGGTTCCTCGCTTCACGAAATCACTCATTCAAATCACTGTTCATAATGAAGAATCAGCCCGGAACAGTATTTTCCAGGTCGCCTTAGAGCAGGCCGTGGGCTGATAATCCATGCATTTTATAGACAGATGAATTATTTTCTCGTCCTCAGATCAACAGTCCATTGACTTCCATTGATTATTGGCTGTGCCTTATGCCCAAGATCGAACCTATGTAATGTTCAATGAACAATTCGCGTATTTTACTGTCAGTGTTCACAGACAATTGACTGTCCAGTTTGTGTCCCTCACCGTCAGTTGGTGCGTGCCGCCGACATTAACGCCTGACACCCTTTTTTTTTTTGGACATGATAACCCCTGACATTTTGCTTCAATTTGGTTGAATTTAATATAGCAAACGCTTCCACTCTTTAAAAAACAAGTTGTCAGGAGCAAGGTAAGAAAATAAAAAAGTGGCATTGTTCGTTCTATCGCAAAATAACTCAGGCCAAAAAATGTCATATAAATAGTGTTCATGGTATTTCCGGTTTCTTTCTATTGGGCAGCGAATCTAACCGATCGTCAAACTGATAAAAGTGTTACTCCTGCAGGTTTTATGCGACATGTTTGGCACCAAAACCAAAACAGAAGCGACTGACCTTTATCACGTGACGTCTATGTAATTTATTCTCGGATTCAATGTTTGGTACATGTTTGACTTGGTTGTGTAGGTATGGCTTAATAAAAGTATACCTAGTACGGCCATTAGAGACTTATTAACAGTGTGTTCCAGATGACAGGAGTTGCACATGCCGATATAACCCTGTTCGCTTGATCGTATCAGCGAAGCGATACAATGTTTTCTCACAACAAAACAGCATCGGTAGGAGCTTTATAAGCCATAGAAATTCAGACACTGCCTACCTAGCGATTCAGAGACTAACAAAAAAAATTAATGATTTGCGCAGTATCCAACCATCCCTGCGTCAAGATTTGACATTGACAACAAAGAAGGTCTGATACTGGAATCTCCGGTTCTTGGCTGATCATTTACAATCTTCATTCATCTGAAGTCAGGACAATCTGTTCTTTGGCACAAGAATGCCAGATGAGGACGCACTCTAGTCGGAGTTGAGGATGATGCTTGCCCAGTTCGACGAGCGGTGCACTATCCGTGACGGAATGCGGTCACTGTCTTCACCCCCTGATGCTTCATACCCATCGCTGGTCGATCGCGACAGTTGAATCCCTTGCTGTGGGTGCTTCCTGGAGCAGTTAGAGCTGTCAGTTGCAAGTCTTCAGCTCCAGACGAGGAGACAGCCGAGACTCGGTACAGATGCAGGTCAGGCGAATCCAAGCTGCTATCTGGAGATGACCCACCAACATTAACAGAAGATGCAGACCTACTGGGATGGAAGGCGCTCCGTGCCTCAAGTTGCAATGGTGCTAAATTGGACATTGCTTCAGGGGCCATGTCACTGCTGGTAGAATCAATAGCATATGTAGATATCTTTGCAACAGGTTTGAGAGAGAGATCACTGGGCTGTCTTCCTCTTCTGTTTGTTCTCCTCTTGCTATCGGGGCCTAGATCAATCCTACCACTGCTCATGCCTCCGTAGCTACTATCTGTTTCATGGCCTCGTGAATAGTCATCTTTTCTGATTGGTACTAAAACTTTGGACTTCTTCCGTGCCTCTGCAGCAACCCTTGAAACTTCTTCAGCATTAAGACGAGCTAATGCCCATGGGCTTATTTTTCACAGCCCCTGAGCCCTTCTTCCTCTTTCCTCATCTTCTTTTCTCTTCATAGAAGAATTATGCGAAGAAGCAGCCTCCGATGGAATAACATCAAACTAGGAGGTTCAGTAACTTCATGTCAATAGTGAGTTAATGGGCAGATGTGAAATGGAAAATGGTCACACATTTTTTTTATTTAATCATACGTACAGCTCATGATGAGGCCTACATGTGCAATTGCTATCAGTTAGATGCGCAAGACATTAATTGTAGCTATCAACTAGAAACTTAGAGTCAGTATGACTGTTAGAAAAGTGACCAACAACTTCCATTCACCTGCTATACTACCCATGTGCCATATAGATATAGGTATAGCTTCAGCCTGGGAGTTACATTATCTGTTTAATAATTGATGAAGCCTAAGGATGTAAGGTTCACCTGATCCTCAAGAAACAGCCTTGGCGGAGTGCACCATGAACCACGCGACGAAGTGGACCAAAGGAACTAGTACTGCTGAGTCCAGTGTATGAGCTTACATGAGACATCTGTGGACTCTGCTGCCCACTCAAATCATCTTGTTCTTGCTCTCTCAGGGCAATGATGTAGTCATAGGTACTGATTCCTGCATAAGGTTGTCATCATGATGCTTCAGTTTCACATAACCACAAAAGGCTATGATATCATACTCAAACTATTCATGGTGTCTGCATACTCCGTGGCAACAGTTTATTGTTTTAATCACTATTTTCAAAAATCAAAAGTTTCAAAGTGGTACTATAAGAAACTCCATGCCGATACTAATCCTGCTAGTGATATCAATATTTGGTTCAATACATAATGATGTCAGTATTCAGTATTCACATTGTACAAAAAGCATAGACACAGCGCATAGAACCCAAGTTTGCATTATCCAAAGAAAAATTGTAAGGTCGCTAGGAATTTTAATACAAGTTTATTGCCAATAAGGCATAAGTGCATAACTTTGACCGGCAGCCTAATCCTTCCATAGTAATATATTATTGAAACTTAGCAAAGTTTATGTATGCCCATATGATTCACAAGGATATTATTGGTAGAAGCTAGAATAATTTGAATTCATAGGCATGGAGCTTTTTTTTTACAAGAGTCAGTAAGCAATAGAATCAGACAAAAGGGAAATGTATCAGAACTTGCCTTCTTGATCAGAAGAATGTGGAAAAAAAGAAGTTGGGCAATAGGCAGTGAAGCAACCATGGCTAGGATGGTACATGATGCCTGTGTCAACAAGTGTCAGCGCTTTGAGCATTCGATAAAGATTGGTGAAAAGAGCTGACCAATTCAATAATCTTTGAACCATTCAGTAGATATGAAAGAAGTAGGATGACAGTACATACCACCACAATAACAAAAGGCACTACAGAGAAGCTGCTTCCAAGTTTTGAAACAATTTGCATAGAGAATTCCTTTCGCTCAACAAAGCATAGCACTAGCACCAATACTCCAATTGCTGATTGTAGGATAAGCTGGCCCAAATTGCACAAACCATGCAGACCTGTCAATGGTCAACTAGGATGAAAAGGACCAGGAATAAAATGCTCCCCACAATAATGGTGACCAATGCATATAGATTACTGATTCTAGAATCTAGCCGATATTGGGAACATGCTCTACATAATGACACAATGGTAGAAGTATTTTGTAGCATCTTTATCAGTACAATCTATCAGAGATGGATAGGGCTAGAGAGGCGATTATTAGTACAATCTATCAGAGATGGATAGGACTAGGAGAGCGTAAAAGCTTACCAAGATAAGGGCAGTTGACATTAGAATAAAAACCTCCTATAGTTTCGTCTTCCAATACAATTGTTGAGCCACTGTTGAGATTGAGGAAAACAGGGAGTTATTATACTCACTGATGGAAATAAGACAATTGCTAAGGAGTATGTTACCCTGCAGTGATGATCAAAACCATCAACACATTTGTCACAAACTCTGCAATGCTTACTATACTTCAACACCTACAAAAAAATAGCGGACTATTAATTGTGAGCAGAAAAAACATACCTCAATGCCAATAACTACAAGAAACATACCTGAACTTCACATAGGCTGCAGAAAAACATCCCTTCCTCAGTGCCGTGCTGCTGCTCAGAGGACCATTCATGTGATTGGCAGCATGAGAAAACAAAAGAGAGAGGGTAGAATAGAAGGAGAAATGCAGAGAAGGTTGAACTCGAGTAAGATGAATTCTTGTCCTTGTGTTGAGTCATTGACTTCTCGCTAGATGCTGCGACCTCATGCTCTTGCTTTTCTCCAGTTCCTCTAGCTGTAACCGAGCATCTGAAGAACCTTTCTGGATTCCATCAGATGCCTGTGTTTGCCGCTTCCGTACAAGCTCAGATACTTCTTTGATTTGAAGACTCCTGGATCTGCTGGGTTTGCTGCAGCACACCAGATGTATAGAAAGAATGCACATAAAACCTGAAATGATCAGATCACCATTTGGTCACAATAAATTCCCTTATGACAGGCTTTGATTCTTCGGGAGAGACAAAAAGGTGCAGTCATGAACTTGGAATATAGTTTGCCCAAAACAGTAGCTTCATGATGACACTGTGTGTAAGGCATGTTGTATTCAACAATCACAACATTTTTTTTTTCAGTTTAGCAAAGCAGAATGTGGCATTTTAGAGCACATAACATTTTATCCAGAAAGTTTGAAATCATTGTTTCTGCAAATTTTCATGTTCTTCCATATTTGTGGCTCACGAATTCACACATGAGAAGGCAAAACATAATTCCAAGCCAACAGTAACTACACATGGTCTGTCAGAAGCAGTGAAGAACATGCCACTACATGTCCATCAGAAGAACAGGCACCATTACATTTCACAGCATTGCCTACTCACTACACTGTTACAGCATAAGCGCAACATCAAAAAAAAAAAAAAGCAAAGAAAGCTTCAAAACAAGTTAGGTTTCATGACAACCGTGAAGCAAAAAGAATAATCCAGGACAGCAATTTGCAGGGATGATACGACCCATTTCACGGAACAGTATTTCAGTAGTTGGCATCGTCACAACAAGGTAGCACCCAGAGTAATGACATGGTATCAGAAGGTTACGGCCATTCCGAAACTGACGATGTTAGTATAATAAGTACTACTATGACATGTCACTCTCCAGCAAACGGAGCCACAAAATCCAACCAAACACGTGTTCTGGCATACAACCCAAAGACAGTAGTGCTGATGTGGACAGAAATGAAGAGGCACACAGAGCCTGACGAACATGTAGCTCCCACTTGTTCTGAAACTACATTTCCCCAATGGTGTTAGATAAACAACAGATAAGCATGCACTGTTGTCCTTAACCTTATGACACAAGCCAGAATTCAACCAACCATTGAGGCTGAAGCAAAGCTGTTGAACTGAACGAAACAGACATTGCTTCCAGGGTTAAACACGCCACATGAGGGCAGTCCCAATGAAAGAAAGCTAGTAGTTTATAACATGGGATCGCATAAAAAAATATCTGCTTTCCAACCCGCTGGTTTCTATGAGTAATAATTATTTTTCTCTTTCTCTCCCAACTCTATCTTCTTCCTCCAATGAGAGTGCGGTACGAGCCCCTGCAGAAGCTGGTGGTTTTTCTCCCCAATAAGCGATTTCATTGGTTTCTTGGTGCATTGGGTCAAGAGACACGTGGTTTCTTCGTGAGAGTAGTTTCTATGATTTTTGCTTCTCTTTCTTGCATTAACTACGTTGCCATGTCAGCATTTTACCCATACGTAAGAGTTATTTAATGAGGATAAAGCCATCGTCAATACATTCATGGGACTGCCCTGATGGCACAACAAAATTGCCCAGGCCAGCCAAACGATTTAAGATGTACCACCCTTAAACAAGCAAACAAAACGTACAGAAATCCTACCAAACAAATACGCGACTGCCAAGCAACACATTTCATGATTATCAGGCCACACTTAATTCGGCGCCTTCCCTAGCTCAGCAACCACTGCTGGGCCCATCACCCAGCAGCTAGATGGGGATCCAAAAGGTCCCAGACAAGCAAAACATAAGGCGCTCAGTCGCTCACTCAACTCAGAATGGCATCGAAGGAGCCAAGCAGGAGCTCTCGAGTCTCACCAGCGGAGTGTAGAGCCCCATGACCACGTACTGGAACACCTTCCTCCCAACGACAGGCGCGAAGAACACGTAGAACGCGAACGCCAGCGCCAAGAAGACGGACACGGCCACCACCTGCGATGCGCGCGAGAGACATCGAATCTTCAGTAATCACGAGCGACAAAAGACCACGCCCAGCAAGAAAAGGCGCAAAATTTCAGCCGGGACGAACCTGGAGAGGGTGGTACGGGAGCTGCCACCCATGCCGCCTCATTGCTACTCCCAAGAACCGCAGAATCGACAGAACGAAACACGAGAAAGAACTCCCTCCTTTACCCTCTCTGCTCGTCTCCTCGCGTCGAGGGACGCGATCAATGCAAGGAGAAGGACCCGGGACCCCCCAAGGATCGAGGGCTCAAGCACCAAGCCCGCGGCTTCTGCTAGCTCTCGCCATGGATTCGATCTTGCCGCATCTGTGGGCTGGGGCCTGGTGGGCGAGAGGGGAATGGGATGGAAGGAATGGGGGAGCGTTTGGGAGGGAGACCAAAGGTTGGAGAGCATTAAATGCCGCGCTGGCTGTGCAGATTTACAGGGGGAGTTGCAAGAAGCGAGCGGGAAGGGAGGGAGGGAAGGAGAGGGTTTGGTTTGGCGTGGCCCGTGGCTGCTTCGCTCTGGCCTTTGGGCGCTCACGTGAACCTCCGTTGCCAGAGTCCGGTTCCGGTCTCCCCTGTGATGACTGAGGACTGTGGCAGTAGCAGGAAACAGCAGGGATGCCTGGCTGTCAGTGTGGGGCCCAGTGACAGCCGGTTTGTTTTAAAAGATTCATACAGTAAATTAGTCGTAAAGTATATAATTAGTTATTTTTAGTACATATTTAATATTTTATCAAAATATTCGATGGGACACGAAGTAAACTTCTTTTTTAGCCGAAAGCAGTATTTTTCTCTCACAACATTTTAAGCGAGAACATGTTTTTCAACCAATTTCATCCAAGATTCAGTAGGCCGTGCAGGCCTTTCGGTTGAAGAACTACGACTGTTAAGGAGACCGTATCGTATCGTGAATTATTCTTTCTTGGCTGATTTGGTGTGGGGTAAAACAGCTTATTCTGATTAGAAATTCTGATCGTTCTGAGTAAGCGAACAGCCTGCTAAACAGGCCTCACTTACTGCACTGATGGCGTGCAAGCGTGCTGTGCTGTACTTGCTTTCCTGCTAATCTGAATTCCCAGTATCCAGCATATCAGCGCGTGTTTACTTTCTGAGAGTTGGGATTTTGGGTTATTGTAGCATTTTTATTTTTATTTGGTAAATAGTGTTCAAATATGGGTAATTAGACTCGAAACGTTCCTCTCGTAATTTTCCATTAAACTGTGCAATTAGGTTTTATTTTAAATACTATATTTAATCTTCCATACACGCATTCTGCAAACATTTGATATGATAGATGCAGTGGCAGAAGATTTTGGGTTTTGGTCGAACTAAACACGCGGTCAGCATCCATCTATGACAGTGTGTGTCGTCGTCCGTACACAACAACAGTCTGTCAGGGATCAACAGTTAGCGACCTCGGTCAGGGCCTGTTTAGTTCCACCCAAAAGCTAAAATTTTTGCGCAATATCCATTACATCGAATCTTTGCGGCGTCATGGATGGTCTTAAATATAGATGAAAAAAACTAATTACATAGTTGGGTGAAATCGCGAGACGAAACTTTTGAACCTAATTAGTCCATAATTAGACATTAATTATCAAATACAAACAAAATGCTACAGTATCCACAATCAAAATTTTTTGCCAACTAAACAGGCCCTTAGTTCCCGGATCGGGAAGTGGTCAAATAATTAATGTCTTTACATGTAGCGTTTGTTTCAATGTTATGATTATTGTTCAAACATTGACTAATTGAGGCTCAAAAGATTCGGCTTGAAAGTACAACCAAGCTGTGTAATTAGTTTTTGATTTAAATACATATTTAGTCTTTCCGTGCATATATCCTTCTAAATTTAATGTGAGGAATCTTCTTTTTTGCATAGTGTATTTTTTAAGAGTTTGATGTGAACTAAACCTGGCCCTCGATTCAAAACTATGACAACACCATAACTTTGTTCACGATTCTGTCTATCAAGTGTCAACAACTCAACATTGTTTTAGTATTACAATGGTGAGCTTAGGAGTACCTTTGGGCTAGAGAAACAATTGTGGATTAGTACTGAGTTGTTTGTGCCAGGTTTGTCCTTTGCTGTTGTTGTTCTCCCTTGAAGCCCTCGACAACCTTTCGATAAAAGCTTTATCAAAGTATCTGGCTGAAATTAAAAGCGGTGATAATTCGACTAAAGTTGATTTATTGTGAAAAAAATATCTATAGATTTTGGGCGATGAGCTGTAGCATGTTCGTTTCGTAAGTAAGCGATCATTTGGATTATTCTTGTTAGGCGATTTGAGTGTGAGAGAAAAATCTTATTACAAACATAATCACGATGCAGTATATGAAGCCGCGAGCGAAAGCGCCATTTACGACTGATAAATTCAAGTGAACAGGCGCTACAAGCGCAAAGCAGATTACAGATGGGTGAATCGTCGAAACTCGTGCAGCTGCAGCTTTTCCTTCATGTAAAAAAAGGACGCAAACGATGCTCAAGCAAAATGTCGAAGTCAAGACCCCATGATTCAAATGATCATGCGCTAAAGTCATCATAATGAATTAGGCCAAAAAAAACAGTAATAATCAACTTTGGAAAAGCTGCAATGAGCTCGTGACCATGCATCTACTCTGCGTGAAATGTGACAAATAAGTAAATATTTATAGTTTTTCTCTTGTGCGTTGTGATCCGGATGTGGCCTCAGCACTCAATAACACGGTGATTTATCTGGTTTGAGCGGCAGCCCTCGTTCCTAAGCTCGGATGCTTTCGAAATTTCTTTGTGGGGTTACAAACGAGTGAGACCCCGGGCCTATTAACCCGACACATATGGATCACCTCATTTCACGCACTCCATTTTGCCTGCCCTTTTGGACAGTGCTAGCTCTGCTTAGGTTTCTCTTGATGCCGTCCCCAGGAACAGTTGATCCCTAACTTAAGCAAGGAATAACCCTAAGCTTATCCTATTTCCATGTGTCGACGATTCTGCATAGCTGCGTGCTTTTCTGGATCCTCAGTGATCAACTCTATATAGCCATGGTAAAAGAATCATGTTTTATTCAGTACTAGATATAACTGTAAAAAGCAAGGTAGCTTAGCTACTAATCGTTGATTATTAGAAATTACTAGGCTGAAGCAAAAACTTGTAACCCCATGAAGGCACTGCTCCATTATATATTGGAACAAACATGCAGAATAGTACTTGACTTGTTTGTACTTTGTACCATGCTGGCTCACACTATCACTGGGCTTTTCAATGAACCAATCAGACGGGTACCATGCATTTCCATGTACCACGGGCACATGCACTTGTAACCTCACGCCCGTGTTCTCTACTGCTGACTGGCATCTCCCCCATGTCCTGTAGGTGTTGTTGGCATTCGGCAAGATGCCCCCTTGTGACTTTGAGTCGAGAGACTGATGATGGGTGTGATGTCAAAACCTCAAATCCAGTTTTAAAAAGGCAGTGTTCTGACTTTTATGACGAGCAAGTTCGCTTGGCTAGAGGCTAGTCTACCAATACTAATTTGGTGCAGTACTAGCTTCTAATCACTTTGGACTTTTTGGAGTTTGGATGATAAGAGTATAATTGATAAAGCGGCAACTCAAGAATCAACGCCTTGTTTAGTTAAATATCAGCATTATAGCATGTTTGACATATGGCTGGGTATTAAATATAGATTAAAAAATAACTAATTGCACGATTACGACTTAGTTTTATGAGGCAATTATTTAGCCTAATTAGTCCATGATTTGACAATGTGGTGCTTTCTGCATGATAACTGGTCGTGAAATATGTGCTAATGACGGATTAATTGGGCATAATAAATTAAATCTCAGCGGATTCATGAGGACTTACAGTATTGGTTTTATTATTACTATCCAGAACACTTCCATGATAACTCCCATGTAATACCCGAATCTTGACATTCCTAAACTTTAAGCCTCTAAATTTAAACACCCACTCAACATCTCCTTCCCAAAAAAGTATCAACAGGATGCCACTGGACTTAGCCAGCATGTGATTCGGACCTTGGTTTGGCGCAACGCATGGGACAGCACAGTGAGTGGAGTGGCTGAGTGGTGTACGCTTGGGCCTTGGGCCTTGGCCCTTGGGCTAGAGAGACACAAGGCTCGCCTCTGCCTTGTCCTCTCTTGACCTGTCAGTGTTAGCATGCAGCTAGGGGCCATGGACACGGACGACAGACCTTCTGACGCATGGCATACGTTCGTCTCCTGAGACCACCGCGCCTGGGAGGTCGCGCGCGGGCACCTTTTGGTTTGGAGCCCGATCAACCACGAGGTCGCGTCATACTTCTTGGTCTCTGCCCAGGCCCAGGGTCTTTTTGTCTGATAACGCGATTTTGATAGGTTTTGGAGGGTTGAGAGGTGGGGAGCGGCCAGCTGACAGAGGGTCGCCGTGGGCCGTGGCGACGGCGTGAGCGCCTGAGGTGAATGGTTTTGGATTTCGGAATCACAGTGCACGTCGCCGACCGAAGGTGGTGAAACGGATCGGAAGTTCGGA